>JAKLNA010000005.1:0-600000 GCA_022813105.1 Cystobasidium onofrii | reverse complement strand
GCTATCATTTGGTTCTTAGTCGCTTTCCGAGCTGGTTTCTGGGCATTTGTCATTCGCACATCACTACTTTCGACGATGACAATCGGTACAGTCATAGCATGCGGATTGATTGCCAACAAGGTGGAAAAACATATGGAACAAGCAAGAGTTGAAATGCATCGCAAGAGAGGTTTAAATCATACTCCCCCTGTACCTGAATCTACGGAATGGCTGAATGCAATGCTCGCTGTCGTTTGGCCACTTATCGACCCTGCAATGTTCACTTCGGTAGTTGATATGGTAGAAGATATCATGCAAGCTTCTCTGCCGAAATTTGTTGATGCTATTCGCATTTCAGACTTGGGACTCGGTACCAATCCTTTCAGGATCGTCGCTATCAGAGGTTTGCCTGATCAACAGACGGATAAGGACTATCCGAAGGAAGAGTGGATATACAGAGCTACACCTTCCGACTCTCAGATGCCATACGATGATGCTGCGCCCAATTCGAGGGGTGGGAAAAAGGTAAGCTGTTTGCATTACGATTGATTGGCCTAGTTTGGGCTCTGACATGATTTGACCGTATCTACAGCAGGGAGGCGGTAATGCTACAACAGTCAATAACACGGATGGCGCAGCTCAAAACAAGAACAAAACCGAGAAAGCTGTTCAAGCTAAGAAGGATCAGCCACAGTCGAGTATGAATGATGTAGACAAGTCCGAGGAAGAGCTTGACCAAGCGGGTGACTATGTTGTATGTCGCTCCATGGTATAATACGGTATATGTGTCCAAAAATGCTGATTTCTGTGCACTCAGAACTACGAGATTAGCATGGTCTATCAGGCCAGACCGGGCAAAACCATGGGCTCGAGAGCCAGTAATATTCACCTGCTTATACAATTCTTCCTTGGTGCAGTAAGTGCTTTTTCATGAACGCTTGTATTACATCAGCTGAACATTGCTTGGGTGTATAGTACGACTGGTTCCACGTTCCTATTCCCATCTGGATCCAGTTTGAAGGTCTTGTCGTCACAGCGCGAGTCAGACTACAGATGGTCCCTCAGCTACCTTATGTCCGAAACTTGACTTTCACCCTGATGGGCGTTCCGAAAGTCCAATTATCTGCCATTCCCATGTCAAAGATGGTAAGTTGTCAACCGCCAGCCTAGCAGGAGACGCTGACCGCCTGATTGTATTGGACTCCCTTCCAGCTACCAAACGTACTCGATTTACCGCTCATCTCGAGCTTCGTACAGAGTAGCGTTGCTGCCGCTGCAAATGAGTATGTTGCGCCAAAGAGTATGACTCTGAATCTTGCAAGCATCCTTACCGGAGACGGGATCAAGAAGGATACTTTGGCTCTTGGTGTTTTCGTCATTACCCTCCATTACGCCGAGAATCTATCAGCACAAGATAACAATGGCAAGAGTGACCCATACATTGTCCTTTCCTACGCTAAGTTCGGCAAGCCGTTGTATTCGACCAGAATCATCTCTGGGGATCTTAACCCTGTATGGGAAGAGACTGCAGTACTACTTCTATCTTCTGATGAAATCAAGGCTGGCGAATCTCTGTCGATCCAGCTATGGGATAATGACAAGTGAGCTCCAGCGTTTGACTTGGCAGAGCTAGATGAATGCTGACTGTAGCTATTAAGGATGTCGGCAGACGATCTGGTGGGAAGAGTCAATGTTCCATTATCTGAGATTATGGATAATCCTGGTCACACGACACGAAGAACTGACAAGCTCATGGGCTTTGAAGATGCGGATTCGATGTCAGGCACCCTGACTTGGTCAGTAGCCTACTATGAGAAAGCCAAGCTTGACCAGAATCTCAAGACCAAGAAGGGAACCGCACAGAACGAACCAACCGCCCTGGCCGATGAAGGAACGGAACAGAAACCTACTCCTGCAGATACTAAAGAGGAAGCAGACGCCTTGCATGTCCCACCTCGCAAGGATCTTAAGTCTGGTATACTTTCCGTTATAGTTCATCAAATCAGCCAGCTCGAAAGGCAGAATCTTAAAGGTGCAAGCGGCAAGAAAGCGAAACGAGAAGGTGTTGCTGGACAGGATACCGATGCTCCAGAAGAAGAAGGACCTAACCTACCGAATTCTTACTGCGAGATTTATGTCAATGATAATATGATCTACAAAACGCGAACTAAGATGTATACATCCATGCCATTCTTCGAAGCTGGTACAGAAGTATTCATCCGCGATTGGACTACTGCGACGGTCAGAGTCGCTGTACGGGATGCAAGGTAAGGAGTCTGAGCAAACAGTAAAGATAGGCAGGGAGACCTCAGCTGACCAAGCTTGGATGTAGACTACGAGAACACGATCCACTTCTTGGTGTGGTGTCCATGAAGCTCACCGATGTCCTATCCGGCAGCTCCCAGAACACTCTGACTGCTTCGTGAGTCTCGGACTTGCAGCTGGCAGCTCGATTTATACTGACCCAGATGATTAACAGCTTACAGGAGGGTGTGGGCTTCGGCCGAGCCAACATTTCGGTCCTCTTCAAGGCTGTTGATGCAAGGTTGCCGAAGAACATGCTGGGCTGGGAGACATCCACGATCGAACTCTTGTCGGATATTACCTTTGATAACACCGAAGGAGAAGGGGATTATTCTACCAAGAAGCTCACATTGCATACTAATGACGGCGAACAGAAAATTTCGTCTAAATTTGCTACTGTAGAAAATCACAAGGTTACTTGGGATATTGGCGATGAAGACATCCGCCTGCCTATCTACAATCGTTTCACAAATGCTCTACACTTCGAACTTGGCGGCACGAATCCTCTGAACCCGCTTGATACTACTCCTGAGGCTGTTGCGGTACTTTGGCTCCGCGACCTCGTTGACGAGGAAGAAAAGAGGTTTGTCTGAACATCCTTGCTTGCCTTAGCCAAACTGAACTGACGACTCTCCAAATCTAGCGTTCGGATCCCAGTCATTAAGGGCAACGATATGAACTTGCTGAGTCAGAACTATCTGAACGAACAAATGCTCAAAACACACCCTCATAAGGTTATCGGCTACATTACATGCACTATCAGGCTTGATCCTGGCCTTGTAAGCTTTACATTACCTCAGAGTCTTTGGAGTCGAAGTCTGACCCCATCTCTAGGATCCGGATCACGAATCTATCGCACAAGCTACAAATACCAACCGTCACGGCTTCGAAGTTTATGATCACTTGGAAGGGCAAGCCAAGGTTGCTGAGCAGAATGCTCACGCTGGTGATGATGGAGTCATCGACAAAAAAGAGAAGAAGCAGATGGAGAAATCACACAAGAAAGCGCTTGAGTCTCGTCACAGAGGGTACGTAGCCGTCTTACACATCCGCCGATATTCTGCTGACATCGACGTCTGGATAGCAAAATGCAATTGTCGGCAGTCCGTACGATGGTGTGGATGAAAGATGGTCTGAAATCACGAAAGAATGCCTTGAAGGGCAAATTGCCTGGCCACGAAAATCCCAAAGAGCCACAGATTCAAAGCGAAGTCTAGCTCGTCAAGCAGGTTGTGTTACAATTTTGTTTTCATTAGAATGCTTTGAGAACTCGAGCATGTGTAGCTCTCTTTCGTTAAGTTATACACGACTCTTCCGAAGTACTGCCTATCGCGTCTATCTGTCTGCTTTCAATACAAGCAGATGTTTACGACAACGATGTCTCTATCTCGCTTGGGGATTGTATTCACAATGCAGGCGTGGAGGCCGAAAAGCCACTGCCTTCTCCCTGTCTCCTTCGCATAAGGTCGGCTCGCCCCGAAGACTGAACATCAGCGCAGAGATGATCGTGAATATCGGTCTTTGTGAGAATGCCTTCAAGCCGGCCGCGCCTTGTGAGCAGGAGATATCGGAGACCCTGTTACTTCGCCGCATCAGTATGGCATCTTCCCAGGTAAGAAATGTACATACTGACCATTCGTTGGAAGAGATGCACAGCAATCTCAGCAGGGCTATTCACAGACAAAGTCATTGGCGTCTGATTCGTCCAAGCGGCAAGGTTCAGGACACCGGCTTGTTCTGTATTGCCATTATCACGACTACCGGGATTCGAGAATGGTAAGAAACTGCAGCGAGTGGTACCAAAAGTCCCATGACCTGCACGAGCTTGGTCTTGAAAAGATATGGACTGTTAGCCGAGTTCGGCTTTGAGCGTGCGGTGTCGACTCACTCAAGGCAGCTATCAGGTCGTTGCGTACGACGTAGCCACAAAGTATTTTGTCTTCATGTGAGGAAACGATCGGGTAGCCTCGATATTCATGTTCCTTGATGAAATCCTCTAACTCTTGGACAGTCCAGTCGGATTGCTTCAAGGTGGTAATATAGTCTACGGGAGTCATGATACTACGAACGAATGTGCCATCGCGTCGATACTCAATCTTAGGATCAAGGAACGGATAAGACCGCAGTTTGATCCAGCTCTCGTATATACCGTCTCTTGCGAGGAAGTCTCCCGTGAACTGTCAGCAACCAGTTCAGCTAGCACTCATTGCTTTATAGCCGTGATGACATACCTTGCTGACCATGATGGCGATCATTATGGATAGAACACTTGTTACGGCTCCCGTCAATTCAAAAAAGACGACCGTCAAGCTGATAGTCATGCGAGTGACTCCACTCAACACAGCAGCCGCCCCAATCACCGCGTAGATCGCTGGCGAGACACATGGCCCATCGGCTGGACAGCCTGAAAACAGGAAGAACAGCGGATAGGTCTGTTGAAAAGACGACACGAATATTCCGACAGCGCGTCCAATGCAACTTCCAATGGCGATGGACGGCAGGAAGATTCCAGCTGGTATTCTCATGCCGAAGGTAGCTGCTGTCATGGCTGTCTTGGCAAGCGCTGTGACAATGAGCAGAAAGACGGTGAACCCTTGATGGTCTCGGCTGCAACGCAATATGAGCCCAGGCGAGCGAAAAGCCGCTAAGACGGAGGTTTCCTCACTCGCATAAGCCATATGGATCGTTTGTACAATTGGAGAAAAGGTTCTCGACGAGTTCTGTTGTTGGTATTCTGTTCGGACTTCTGATCAGACATGCTTGCCGGCGACCAACAGAGCAATAAAACTTACCTGGCGTAGACTATAAGATATGATACTAGAGCTGTGAGCAAGGCTACGACGGCTACTTCGACAATAGGCCCTCTTGCAAGGTCGCTAGCACGGAACTTGGCATATGCGATATTGAGGCGAATGAAATAATGGCCGAATACGCCTCCTATAACTCCAAGAAAAACAAACGGGATGAGCTCAAATCCTCGATAGACTTGAGATGCAGTGACTTGAAAAAGTACAAGTCTGCGCACAAATACTGTCAGCTAGAAACTAGTCTACTGGTGAACAATGCTAGCCTACCTTCCGGTGCCGTAAGGGTCAATATACTGTAGTGTCACCGCAGCAACTATAGCGCAGACAAAGCTTTGCCATAAGACAGTGTCGGGAAAGAAAGACGACAGCTCCTCCCTTAGTTGGCGATAAGTGCCTTATTAGCATATATCAATCGTCGGAGCTACCGCAATACATACAAGCTGAAGAGTACTCCACCCAGCGGAGCACCAAATGCAACTGATATGCCCGCCGCAGCTGCGGCAGACAGGATTTCACGTTTTCGTGCTATATCGCCTGATAATCAGTATGTCATGAAGGACCTTTGCGCCAATCTTACCCTCATTCTCTCGGAACACTGTAAACCGATCTGCCACGACGGAACCAATAGAGCAGGCAATGTGAACAAGAGGTCCTTCATTTCCAAGCGACAATCCAGAAGCTACCGCTAAAGTCTATGTTTCATAACTACATTAGTGCGTCATTCTGGTACCCGGCAAATATAACTCACAAGGCCGAGCGCCTTAATCACAAGTGTCCAAGACGATAGGAAGCCTTGCAAGATGTATCCATTAAGAATCGTTTTGATCTCTGGATGCCGTTTGGTACCCTAATTAGACCAGTACATGGCCTACAGATACAAGGAAACGGACTAACCTGGTATACCGGTATGGAAAGCCTGAGGTGCATAGCTCTGCACGAGAACCGCAGAGCATGTCGCGAAGCCAACACCAGATGCGAGATATACAAAGTACGGTATGAGTGCACGCGCTGCGCCAGTTCGTAGCTTGAAGAAGTCCGCCCATGAGACCCACGAATAGCAGACCTCATCGGGCTAAGGAAGCACAATCAAACATGAAGGAAAAGGCCGAGCGTCAGTGCAAATGTGGTGGCAAAACTGTATGCCGTTAAAGAACGTACCTCGAGGCCTGCACAGCAAGCTGGTTCATTAAGGTAGAAGTCGGAAGGGCATACTCCTTGTCGGAGGTCGCTGTAGCAAAGCGCTCAGCTTCAGAAGTTCAAATCAGTCTTGAACGCAGCCGCACCTCAACCATATTGTTACTATTGCTAGAAAAGCTGCCAGTAGTCCTGTCAGAATGCCCGTAATCTACTCAAATAGGGTCAATATCGTCTGTCATTCCTTAGTCAATCGCAACAGTTGTAACCAACCGCGATAACGAGCCAAGGAGCAGCCGTATTCCATAGCTTTATGCCAACGCCTTCCAAACCGCGTTGGCGTCTCAAGCGCAGGAGTCGGAGGCGTTCTTTCGCATATTCTCTTATCCAGTCGATAGTGGTGCAGTCTCCATAGACATCGTATTCGCTCGAGAGGTACTTGATGGTTGCCTCATGATCCGAAAGCCTCGATAGGAACAACGACTCGTCGTCCAGGCCGTCGTGGTCTTCTTCGCGCTTATTGTCCAGGCTAGACAGGCCGAAGGCAGAGGCGCGAGTCTTCACGTAGTCATTGACAGACGTAGGCGAGAACGGGAGCCTGACCATTCATGCGACTCGTGCTGCTTGATGAAGGCTACAAGAAGTTTGGCAATGGCATAACATCAACTTCAAACAGGATGATCGAGCGAAGCACTTTCCGGACATACAGAAATGTCAGCAGTTCTTACTGAGACAAGACGTGTGCCCCTGAAGCTAATCTCTCCATACACTCAATGTAAAGCGCTTCAGATAAGGCTTGTTGTAGGCTGCAAGACATTGCGCAAAACCGGGCGAGGAGGAGAAGCTATTACTTCTGTTGTCCGTAGAGACAGATCTCGAAACAAAAGTGCAAGACTCGCTTACTATGCTTGGAAGCAAGACAGTCGTTCCAGCCTTCCAGAACCTGAGTGAAAGTGGCCTTCGGGCCCTCTCGTCTCTTGGCTGTTGAACAGACAGGTCTCCCTCAGGGCAAGCTATAGGGGGGTACTCGAGCCAGTATTAATAACGCTATTTTGCTTTCAGAAACAGCTAGCTGATTATGTTGTCGAATACAAAATCTATTATGCATCAGTCCTACTGCATAGAAGCTACAAGAATGCGGTCATTTGCCAAGAAAATCACAAGTTAACAGGAAGTGACAGGTGAACAAGGCTAGTTTTTAGAAGCCAGCAAAGCCGCCATCTACGTCGATGAGTTCTGGATGAGATGCGCCCCAAGTATCAAGAATGTGCTTGCTCTCTGTATTGCCAGTCTTCCAATTTTCCTGCTCTTGTTGTACAGGAGCTACTGAGGAACTTGGATCAGCTTGAAAAGCGCGAGCAATTCTTTGAAATACGCCATTTTTCATTTGTTTCTTCGAGGCTAACTTTTGACGAGCTTCATTATCAGCTTTTTGAGTAGAAGCAAGTTTCTGTCTTCTTGCTACTCGAGAAGGGTGCTCATGTACGTTCTTGTCTACTTCATCATCATCCGTTCTACGTTTTTTATTCTTTGACCATCTAGCAGCCCATTTTGCTGCTCTTCGTTCTGCCATAGCTTTCTCTGCCATCATCACGATATCAGGATCTGGATCTGCAGCCATGATAAGATCATCTGGCATCTCTAGATCTCCTAGCCCAGCAAGGACGGGTATAGCGGGAACGGGCTGGGCTACCTGGCCATTTTTACCGAGAATAGCTTGTGCCCAATGAGAAAAGCGGTCTGCTACTGCTTGATGCTCGGGTTGCGGCGAAGTGGCCGCCTCTCTGACTGATCTGACTTGTCTAGTGAGTATGTTATCTCGTTTGATAGCGGAAGGTGTGAATGACGATCTGCTCCTGGATACAGGAAGCAGAGTACCACATACTACGAGAGTCGAAAAAGCGATAAAGAAGACTACGAACTTCCAGCGTTTGTAAAAGGTCTTGAACGTAGTTTCCCACGATTTCGCAGTCGAGACAGGAGAAGCAGAGCTGGAGTCGAAAGTGATTTTGGGTGAAGAAGGGGTTTGAGCAGCTGCATTGGAGTAAGTCTTGAGGGAAGCTTCTGGCTTCAGGGTCTCCAATGGGGGTGAAGTGCGTCTCTTCAGATTGGAAGAACCTCTCTTCGCTTGAGCCGTAGTTGATCGCGAGCTGTCATGCGCACGAGAGTCGGCATTGACAGCAAAAGTCGAGTAGGTAGTAGGAAAGCCGTCGCCAATGTTGAGGCCTTCAGATAGATTCCTACGGTGGCTCATGGCGTACCGGATGTTAATGTGGTTCTTTGCAGGGATATGCGCAATGGAGGGGCAAGCGTGTAAAGTGGCTCTGGGTGATGATGCGGGACACGCAGAGAAGAACAGACTGTCCACAAGCAGAAAGGCGAGTCAGCTGTGCCGGAGCAAATGAGATGCGCCGTGGACTCACGTTGTCTGAAAAGCACGACAGCGACTGCAGATGCAGACTGTGGACTTGCTCCTCGTGAAGTATGGCCAGTATCTACTGCACAGTGGCGTAATCTTCCCAGTGATTCTATGCTGAAGACAGCGATGGAGCGAGTCGAAGAGCTGCAACTGCAGCTATGGCATTGACACAATGGACACCTGCTACAATGAGTTCAGCATCAGAGACAGGCCGCAGGCATTCACAGCAGCACAGCGTCTTCTCCTTCACATTGGCTTTCCTGCATGATAAATTGCTCCCGAGGCACTTTTGCTGCCGGATAAGGCAGTTGATCGAGGTTGGCGCCCGCACCTCACGATACTCGACCACGCTTGCAGGCCAGCATTGAAGCTGGCATTAGCAAAGTACTATTGCCTCGCCTTATAATTACTCTGACTAGTCCTTATGTGCTGGCCAGTTTAGTTACGACTTTTGCTGTCAAGCTAATCGTCTCTGTAACAAGCCACCATACTCACATAGCTGCCTCATCAGGAAGGTGGCGGGCAACCTCACATCGCCATACACTCTGCATTGACTCTCACACAGAGTATTCAAGTCTCATTCTGCAGGCCCATATGCACTAAGTTATGCCTAGAGCTTTTACCGAGGACAGCAGAAGTCCTAACGACCGGTGAAGGAGTGGCGAAGTCCTAAGATTTCATTAGGTAGTCGGCCTAACAGGCCTTGTGAGGTATTCATTCTATGTACACAGTTGTGCACTACCACCTGCTCGATTCGTGTATTGAGCAATGGTATAAAGAGCCTTCATGGACTGTAGACATTCCTACGCTATACCCGCCTCCCTCGCCGCACTAGACGCAAGCGACAGTTTCAAAATGCCATGTTCTGCTCTAGCACTCTTGTCCATCAAAGCTAAAAACTTGGCTTCTTTGATATCATTCTCGATAGCAGTAATCTTATCCCGGGCGGCAAATGATCCAAGAACATTAGGAGCTGGAGTATCTGATGTAGTTGTCGCACTAGCTAGAGCAGCACTGAGACCGCTTCTTCTTGCTGAAGTGAGTGACTCGTTCGCTCTATCAATGACGAGCATTCCTGCTCGTGTGGGTGAAGGTAGCCCGTCATTTGGCGTTGTATTGAAGACTGAGGCGCGTGGAGTCGTGGGAGAAAGGTCAAGATCAGGTACTGTCTTCTTATTGCGGTGTCCCAATGAAGGTGACCTTAGCAAGCCAGGCGTCTTTTTAGTGGCTTTGGGCAACGTCGAAGCAGGAAGTGATTGTCCCATCGTTGCGTTGCGCATGCCGAAAGGCACTTCGGGAACTGGAGGCGCTAAGTTGTGAGATCGCAGTGAGGAGAAGCCAGCTTCTGAAGAATGCCCGTCTGACGAGTCACCATCTTGCGAGATTGTGCGCGAGCGTAGCGTTCCTCGCCTCTGTCCATCTATGATAGTGACAATCTCAATCAGTTCTACATGCAGCCCAACAAGTCTGAACGTACTCACTGCTCTGCTCCGATTTATCACTTGATAGACTATCTTTCCTGGGTGAACGATGCAAGAAGCCAGATAACGACATCGCAGAAGATGCCAAAAACGGATCGCCAATCGTTTTATCTCCAGGTAATGCCGACGAGCCAACCGGTAATTGCGGCAGAGCCTTCGCTTCGTTTTTTGACAAGTCGTTATGCCGAAATGGGTGTCGCCAAGATCTGGGTGCGAAGGAGGAGCCTAGCTTAGGACCACTATCTATATTGAGGCTATGGCTACCAGACTGCGCTGGCTTGGCTGCTGCGGGTGTGCCGCCGAAGTAGTCAGGTATCGTGTCAGCTGGTATAACACTAGCTTCGGTATTTGGGTGTTGATCCTTCAAATTCGGATGCGACAGTTTGCGAGTGATGGAGAATAAGAAACCACCAGCGCTTGTGCTACGTTTCGGGAATGAAGCGGGTGCATGTAGAACATCATGAGACATGCGGTCATGGAGTGGCATGTTCTTGACAATTTCGGATAGCGGACTGGGCATCGGAAAACCATTGGAGTCTGTGACCTGAGAGCCTTGAACAGCAGTGGCTGTTTGCGATCTTTTGCGCCTATAGAATGATGCTTTACGTTTGGGAGATGCTGCTGCTTCCATTTGAGTAGGGAATGCAGAAGTAGAAGGGAGAGAAGACGGGGCGAAGAAGGCTTGATCCTGATCCAGATCAGGAGGTGGTTGAGATAATGAAGTCAAACTTCTATTATTGTGGTGCTGATATAGAGATGGATAATGTTGGGCTGGTTTCGCTCGCGAAGGCATATTTGGCTGATGAGGAGGAGGAAAGGTAGCATTCGGGTCCTGGTCCAGCCAGGCGGGCCGATGTGTTAGAAAATGCGAATGATCAGAAGACATGGCTACTGTTGTATCATCCTGTTCTGAGCCGGAGCCTGATCCAGTCGGGGTAGACCCTCTAGACCCGCTTCGCGGCAGCGACAGCGAACGGGAATGGACCGTAGAATTCGAGGAAGAAGCTTTATTGTGCCCAGATGTGCCTGAATCTCTGCGCATATGACCTTTTGACTGTTTTCGGACTAGCTTCCTATGTGAAGGGGGTGAGCTCGCATTTGCAGCAGAGCGCTCCATGTCTGATCTAGCAGAGCTGCCATGCATCGAAGGCCGAGCTCTTTCCGAACTGGCTACCCTTTCAGACGAGTCTGAAGGTGGTGAGGTTGTTGGAATGCCCTCTGGTAAAGCTTGACAGTTTGGTCGAAGTGATGAAGAAGTCGGTAGAATGGATTCATACATTTCCCCGTCCGGACTCGCTTTGCTTCTCGGTGAAGGTGGGAGGGAAGGTTGATTGGGTAGGAGCGGCAATGAATGGTCATATGGCGAAGATGTAGTACTTGAGATTGTGGGGGCTATAGGTCTTAGCGGTCGTCGAGATGATGGTGATTGCCTGCCCTCGATGGGAGAGGATGACGCTGATGGCGAAATACCCATAGGCAAACTGCTGTTTCGCACTTTACGGGGTGTTTGAGGTGACGCAGCAATAAGCGAAGAGCCAGATGTAGGGTATTGCTGGCTTAGATTACTATCATCTATGCGCGTTGAGCTGTCGAAGCGCGAGCGAACTGCTGTATGTCGGCTCTGTGTGGGGATGCTGCTGCTGCTATTGTCCACGTGCCATTGATGGCCAACCGTGCTGCTTTCGTGGCTGTAGATGTAAGAGCGCGGAGACCGCGCTACAGAGTCTGCAAAATGGTTATCATTCGCCTTGATTTGCCTGTCTTGACTTGAAGCTTGCTGCTGTACTCGGTTGTAATCTGGGACCTCGGATGGTCCTGCTTGCGAACCAGCATGCAATGGTGCGAGGAAAGCGCTGCTGTGTTGTATCTTTGCCGAAGAGCTTGGTATCATGGCTTCACTAGTTTGAAGCATCAGATCAGGTCCAGGTAGCCTGGTCGTCAAGGCAGACGTGGGACCTTGTTGTTCTTTCGGCACTATCGCGAGCGAACGCTGATCATCCGATACAAGCGTGTCGCGGTTGTAGTCGGAGCTGCCCTGACCCGCAGGGAGTGACTGTTGAGGTAGTGCGGGCTTCGAACGCAGTCGCTTGATGTCGAAAATGGAGCCCATCGTACTGGGTGCTTTCGTTGCGTTCGCATCCACTCCGTTCGCTCCGGCCGTCACGCGTGTTGGTGGTGAGTGGATCTCTGTGGACATTTTTGAGGCGGATGATTACATGGTTGAAGTGTGTATCACAGATTGATTGGAGAAAGCGCCGTAATGTATGTGAAAAGGCACATCCGGGAAAGGAAGCGAACCCAGAAGTTGATACAGAAGGATTGCAAATTAGCGTTTCGACGGCGATCAGGGAGGTCACAAAAGCAGACATCAGCCTGATCAGGCCATCGATAGAGTAGCCGAATCACTAGTCGACCTCGCTGCAGCACGGACTCACCTGGCGCAGAAGGCCGTCTGGCGCGTACAAGTTCTGACGAGTCCGATGTAGAAGCTCGAGGGCTGCCAGGAATCTGTACGCTGGACCGACGAGCAACAATTTGGGAGTGATATGCGGTACGAGGAGAATAAGATGGCTGTGCAACTGATGGAGAGCTTGGTGCACTGCTTCTGTTGCTTGTGCTGGATCTCTTCTCGCTGCTATCCATCTCGCTCCATGCACTCGTACTCGTCTTCGGGCTGTTTCTCCCGTAGGCGTCAATTAGATTGCTCTGCACGTGCGAGAATTGTGAATATTCATAACAAAGTAGTCAGACACTGTAAGCTGTAGCACGTAGCGGGGATACAAACTGACCACTGAGCTCATCTGCCTGCCCATGCCTGGTCGTTGGAGCAGACCTGCTGGACGCAAGGCTGGCGGCACTGTGCCAGGCTGATGATGAGTACCGCTGACTGTCTTGCCAGCACGGGGTGTGCGTGTCCTCTCTTGAACGATGGGTCTCCCTTGACTGTCGCCATGTTGCTGCTGTAGCATACCTCCTGCTGTCAACTCCCCTGTCTGATCAGCTGTGGTCATCCTTCTTTTCACCACGGTTGCGTTTTCTTGTCTCTAGCCATCAGAGACCTGTTGCCATCGAGCTGCTTGATCCAGTTGCTGACGGAAAGCCAGGATTGGGTTCCTCTTGCCCTACACTTGCTTCAGCTCTGACTGTTTTGCATGTACCGTAGATAGTTCGTGATGGGGTACGGTAATGCGGCACCTCGATAATCTGTCAATTCTATGCCCGTCTCTCTGGTATGCAGGCGTCACTTGGAGCGGCAGACTTGCGGAATGGATCAGGGTAAGCTTGAACTGCGAGATGGGCGGATGACGAACTTGTACGGTGCTGTCCAGAAAACACCAAGTTCTGGATAGAGTCCGACGTTTGCAGCTCTCTCTCCACTTGTTTGTCTATCCATCGACGTCAATCTTGTGCATAAACTTCGACAGGCTGAAGCTTTGAATTCACGCGCCTTTTGTTCGCAATTTGGCTTGTGCGCCGGCTTTTGTGGGAACTGTGTCATCTGATCAGGTACCCAGTGGCGGCACGTGAAGAAAAGCGGTACATCGATGCATGTATCATAGCCGCGTTATCGACGTACGATGGAGCGTGATAACAGTGCAATATGGGAGATGTCATCTACACACAAACTGGTCAGTCATGGACGAGTTAGCCAACGAATGTGCTTTAGTGCAGCTGGAGCCAAGTCTGTACTGGACCACGAGCGGGCTTATAAGCTTAAGGTGATACAGTTGCTAAGTCATTATGGGGTATATACTACGGCGTGTCTACTATCTGTTTACTTGTTGCTGCTTCCGCACCTGCTTTACTTGAGTTTTCTTCCCGCGACTGATGGCATGAAAAGAGCTTCAAAGCCAACGCATAAAAACGAAGGACCTGTAAGGCTTGTTGTAGCGTTGAAGGTGAGGTAGTCAAAGCGCTAATCAAAGATGTCAGAACCTATCGGTCAACTCATTGCTCTAGGTGAGTTTACTCACGCTTTTGAGCGTCTCGAAATGGTACGTATACGTAGAAGGTACTCCAGCTTCAACCGGACAAGCTGTGTATTCGCATGCTATTCCAAGAGCTTGTCAGTCTTGATTTCAAAAGCAAGCGGGACTATTCACGAGCCACCATCCACAAGGCTCACCGTCGAAAGCTTGTCCGCTGTATGCATACTCCAGTGTTGGCGTTTGTGTAGAGTCTCTCGCCACTAGCGAAGACCGTGGTCGGTCACCAGAGGATTCCAGCGAAATGTAGTCGACTGGATGAAGACGTCAAAAATTAATTCGACCTTCCGTTCTGAGTTTGGGCTGACTACGCACTTGTAATAGCGTACTCCTCTCCAAACCGGAATCTGCACGGTTCATTGGGATTATTCCGCTCACAGGGAGTGATATCCACAGAGGATACAATGCCGCGAGTGGTGATTTCCAGGCAAGGATCGAAAAGGACATTGTCTGCTTTCGTGAATCTGCTAACCAGTAGCCATAGTGTTGATAGCAGGCTTAGCCCTGAGCTGACCATCTTGTGCTGTTAGGCTGTTCTATCTACCGGAGATTGCACTGACCAAAGTCGAGAGGGTACTTGGGTATGTTTCTGTATGCATAATATTGAAGGGTTCAAATAGGCGTAAATAAACATTCAGCTAGGCCTCGAGAATGTTGACTGGTGTTAGGAGATCCTGAGAATGTGAACATTTGCAAACAGCACATAACCGAAGAATGTCATCTGTGCCGGACCGTGTGAGAAATGAAGGACGCGACATTTGACACCGACGAGAGGACCGTATAGCGCGAAACGCGAAGAAAATCATTGCCCTGAAATGTCGGCAGCGTTTCCCTTCCCAGCAGCCCGGTGGTTGTGAGGTGGCCTCGGCACGTGTCTGGTCTTCGGTCGGGTGCCTGATCTTCCAGTATATATGCAGATCAACCATTTTCAAGCCTTGAAAGTTGTAAGACAGCGACAATGCATTCATTGCATATATTGCAATTCTGTCGAACAAGCATCCATTATTACTGGAATATATAAGTGTTGGCAGGCGGGCTTTAGGAATTTAGCATTGCGCACAGGCATAGCCGAAGAATGCATAAACGAGCTGAACAGTGCCAGACGGGCAGTGAACAGCCGATGCTTAAGCATTCCCCACAAAAAACACATTAATCTAGATTGAATCCAGTCTAGTTACCTTCGTGAGCGTTCAGATATTGCCGTCGCTTCCTTACGATGCATCTCCCCGGGATCAAGCAATTTCAGTCTGCCTTTAAAACAGACAGACAGGCTCCAATTATGCATGATTTAGCTGCACAAAGAAGAGAATCCTTTGATTTGTTTCTTTCTTTGTCATCTGACGTCTCTCTTCCTGGTCAGCAATGTTTCTTTATTAGTCGTGTCAAGAAGACAGCAAAAGCTTTATAAATTACGGTAGACGTGACTGGCGGCGGCGTGCAATATTAATACAGTACGCTCGCCTTCTTGTACGATACCCTCGCGTTTTGTTTGAAACGTTATTTATTCTTTTAGCTCTTGTTTTGGGATTTGACGTCTGCATTAGAGCTAGGCAGAAGCTACAACGGACTACCGAGCATTAACTTATTCGAGCACAGCCTCCATAAACGACAGGTACACAGCATTTCAGGCCTGTTTCTTGGTGCATTG
Source organism: Cystobasidium onofrii (assembly GCA_022813105.1). Taxonomy (NCBI): domain Eukaryota; kingdom Fungi; phylum Basidiomycota; class Cystobasidiomycetes; order Cystobasidiales; family Cystobasidiaceae; genus Cystobasidium; species Cystobasidium onofrii. The sequence goes on along the minus strand of JAKLNA010000005.1, from coordinate 584,242 downwards.
TTTTTTTTGGATTTTACGTGGCTGGGGGAAATGCATTACGCACGCACGACTACAACTTGAGAGAGAGCTATGGCCGTACAGTGTGGGACTCCTTTCTAGATAAAGTATACCCACTAAAACCCCCTCCAGCGGGATGGACTGGCTCGGGCAGAGTCTAGCTGCTTGCGCCGGATCGACGGATTTCGGAGTCATGAAAGATGGAGCCCCCTCTGGATTTGAACCAAAGTCGCTTCAGCCTGCCGCCGCAGTAGAAGCTGCCCAACGTAGTGCACTGACCGCTGCACCACATTGCTGCTCTCGCCTTCAGCCAGCTGTGCGATTCACAATGAGGGAAAGCCTAGTCATCCAAGAAACACCTGGCCCTGATAGCTCAGCTGGGAGAGCGTACGCCTGAAGTGAATACGACAGCGTAATGTCCTGCGTTCGATCCGCAGTCCGGGCATTGGTTCAATTCTTTTTGTGTTTTTCACTTTCTCTCGAGTCGCCGGTCCCTGCTTCACTTGCGCTGGCGTGCGATCCGGACTCCTCCTGTCCATATTTTTTGCCTGCATATCCAAGGCTTCGGCATACACCAACAGTCATCAATTGGCGATCTGCCAGTCGCAAAATATGTCCTGATCTTCTTCCTCGTCTTGCGAGTGTGAGTTCTAGAAATTCTTTTTGCTCGGATGGCGTTGCCGCCCAGTAAGTCTTCTTCATGTACACATTGTTTGATGAACAAAGACAATACTTTACAACCCTAACGGAGACTATAAGAGTTGTCAAACTTAGCTACGCACGTATGTAAAAAGCTGACGATCTTGTCTGTAAAGCTTTCCATGTATGCATTATGCATGCACGTGACCTAAATCAGACCAAACCTCTAAGGTTGACGCGAATGCCATTCTGCGCTGTGTGAGGCTGATGATAACGTCCAGCGAAGGATATGTAAGAACTATGAACGCCCGTCCTTGAGATTCTTTATCATTAAAGCCGGCGTAACCTGCATACCTGGCTACAGGATTTCAGACAAGTGGACGTCGACAGTCTTCAATGCAATTCTTGCATATAGAAGCTCGGCAGATCTCCACACCATCTATGATCTTGATTCCCATTCTGGTTGGACCCAAGCGAGACCAGGCGTCAGCTTATTTAGGCCATAGGGTAGTGCCTACATCAACGGATCGCTCGCCTTTAAGTTTATACTTCAGTCAGCTAGTAAAATCTCGGGTAACGGGTTGTTGAGAAAGTCAGTCTGAAGAGTCAGGTTATTTCCTCGATTCTTAGCAGCGCTTAAAGCAGGAATCTTCCCCATATTAGGTTGACAGGACCAGCGAGGTTTGTGGATATTGACCGAATGAGAGCGACGACTAATTCAATACATATCTTGATGGGAACAATCCATTGCAGGGTATTGCTTGTATAGGCGAGTAGATTGCGGACCTGTCACTGCGATCGCTTGGACTTGTTCGGTAGCGTGCATGTACGATAGAATCGCGGCATATCGGAATAACGACTTATGCAGTCCTGTGTCTGTTTTGAAAACGGTTGGTCAAGCCATATTTAGCTGGACAGAATCACGATGGACGAGAACAGCGAAAATGCGAATCCACAGAGTGGACACGGCGGCGCGAGCTTAGCCAACGGCTCGTACAGTGGAGACATACCAAGCAGCAGCAACGGGAGCGGTGGCAGTCTCAACACGAACAACATGGCCAACGGGACGCACTCTGCGGCTGCAGCCAAGACGAACGGTTCAGCTGGCATGGCCAACGGCGCAATGGGCGCGAGTGGGAACGCCTTGACAAGCGGGCAAGGTGGTACTTCAGCAAGTTCAGCGAATGGAGTCGGCGGCAACTCCACGATAGGCGGTAAGGGTGGGTGAACATCGCCGTAGTACTCGTCTGCATCACTTAGATGGCTGACTGTTCCTCTTATCGCTACATCCCTGCTCTGGACCATCGTTCGCTGGCTGTTTTGGATGCGATCATCTCTCACTATCGACACCTAACAGGCTTCAACACCGCTACAGCAAAGCGGTCGAGAATCGTAGGCGTTCCTCCTCCCGTATACAGTCCTCTGGGAGCATCGAGTCCATCCATGTCTAGCAACGCGCCCTCCTTCAATGGTTCAAGCGGGTCAGCCTCTTCCTCAGCTTCCACAACCCCTTCAGCTAGCCCCCAGTCGTTGAACGCCCAGTTGCCTAGTGCAAACAGCTACATTCCACCACAACAGAACACGCAACAAGCCTACAACACCTCCAGTGCCACATCGACTTCAATGTCCCCGCAGGTGTACCCTGCTTTGCACCTGCACCCTTTGAACGACACCTTCATTCCAAAGCAGATCTCGCTGTTTCCGCCCGGACCGCATAACAGAATCAAGATAGGCAGACAAACCAATGCAAAGACTGCTCCTGCGCCCAATAATGGCTACTTTGACTCCAAGGTCTTGTCTAGGATGCATGCAGAAGTTTGGGCCGAGGGCAACAAGGTGAGAACGATTTGTATAGTGGTCAAAAGTCTGCTCTGAGCACCGTACCATCAATAGGTTTATATCAAAGATGTCAAGTCTTCTAACGGTACCTTCATAAATGGTGAACGGCTCTCACCTGAAGCGGTCGAGTCCGACATTTTCGAACTGCATAACAACGATATGGTGGAGTTCGGCATTGATATTACCTCAGAAGATGCCAAGACTATCGTACACCACAAAGTAGCAGCTCGCTGCTTCTTGGTCATGAATGCTGACGATGCAGTAGCCGCTTCGAGGAATTTTGCCAATTATTACCGAGACTTGGGCGATTCACCCATGCACCGTCGACCTGGTGTCGGCCCGAATAAGGGTGGTATGTCCGGCTCAGCGATGAATATTGACCAAGTCCTTAGTCGTTTACAGGTACAGTACTCGATCATCCTCCGCTTGCCAATGTCTGCATTTCTGATGACGATAGTGTTTTGTCGCTACAGACCGAACTGCAAAAATCGCGTGATACTGGCGCAGACTTAGGCAGTCTTACTAGCACCATTGGCGAAATACATGATACACTAGGAGGCAACTTACCTGCCCCTCCTGTACCTGCGTATCGAGTGCCGCCTTATGTACCTGGTGCCGCCAATGCACCACCACCTCAGCAGCAAGTTTCACAACAGTCTCAGATTCAAACGCAGCAACTACTCACGAGCCTCCAGACTCAGCTACAAGAGACGCAAAATGCATTGAGTGGACACGTGGAACGGATAAGGAATCTGGAGGGTCTGCTGGAAGAGCAAGAGCGAATGCGGAGGGAGCTCAAAGAGGTGAAAGAACGTATGGAAGAAGCTCGAGCTGAATGGGATCGATTGCGAGAAGATCGTGAACAAAGTCGCATAGACCTTGCTGAAGATGATGTGGATTCAGACGAGAAGGAAGATCTTCAGGAGGACGAAAATGACGATAAAACTAGAACGATTCGCCTTGATGAAACCGAAGTAGCGAACCTATCAGACAACAGATCGCAGGAAGAAGCCCAAGACTCTGATCAATCCATCCAGAGCGGTCCTGACAGCTCAAATGCTTCCACAGACGAGACGAGCAGCATCGCTGCCACCCAAGCTCGATTGGAGCAGGAGAATATTTCTCTTTCACAGAGAATGGAAGCACTCTCGAACGAGCTCTCGGCGGCGTCTCAGCTTTCATCATCCTTGAGGTCGCAATATTCCGAAGCTGCTGAAACTATACGTGGACTGGAAGTTAAAGTCAACACGCTTGAGAAGGCATTACAATCGCAACGGTCTGCTTCAGAAGGGCAGGAAGCTATCCCCAAAGAGCCTCCACCACAGTCCCAATCGGCCAATGGCGAACAAGCTAAAGAGCGAGATGACATACTTCGCGAGGTGGAAAACCGCTTCACGAATTGGAAGAAGAGCTTTGAAGAAGCGGTGCAGAAGGAACGACAGGGCTGGCAAGAGGAGCGTGAGCAGCTCCGAATGACCTTGTCAGAGTGGGAGAAACGCTCAGAGAGTTTGCAGCAAGCACAACAAGTTTCTGCTACCCCGACTGGCAGTCGACGCAAGCGTCGCAGTAAAGCTTCTACAGTTGGAACATCATCGGAGGAAACCAGTGACAGTCAGGATGACAGTATAGAAGAGGAAGGATTTGTGTCGCCGGCGACAGAAGAAGAAGCACATTCCCCACTGCGAGATGGGGACGAGTCTTCCACCGCAGAAATTGTAACACAGCCCAAACGACCACGCTCTCGTCGACGGAATTATAGGAGTGGCGAAGCGGCCAAAGCAGCTAGACGAGCAGCAGCCAAGAAAGACTTACAGAAGCTATCAGAGGGGGAAACCCCAGCCGACAAGGCAGCCGGCGGATCAGCTCTAAGAAGGCGGCAATCCTGGATTCCGTTCTCCCAATCGTTTTACGGCAGTCCTGAAGCTAGCGGGTCGAATGACAGCAACGGCATCCCAAAGAAGCAGCAACAGCGCGGGCGCGAGGCGACCACAGTCATGGATGTAAGTACATTATCATCGAATTTTGCCTTTGTTGCAAGGCTAATCTATGTCTCAAATTTCGTTAGCACCCCGCTTTGCCAATCGTATCAGCAGCTGGGGTCATTGTTATCGGTTATTTAGCTTACACAGCGATCATACAGCATCAGAAATAGCCATCCAGCGGCTTTGTCGGTCAAGGCTTCTTTGAAGGCATAAATATCGAACTTCGTCATCTCATCGCTTGTATCGCAGTATGTTATCGCATTAGTGTACCTTCGTTCAAAGTTTTGTTACGCACTACAGTATCAAGCCCTCGATGCCTCTCCTTTCAGTACGTTAAAGCCTTTGAACCTGTGGATCTCTACTAACCGGAATCTAGAAATAAACTAGTACACCATCAATATCGCGCTACAGAACACTTAAGACATGCTTTACAGTCTCTACTCTTCATCGTCGTCATACCGAGTCGTTTTCACATCTCGAATTCCGATGTTTGGCAGGCTCGTCCGATTTGCCAACTTCCAATGGAGGGCTGGTATATCCTCGTCTCGCAAAGGCTTGATAACAGACTCTGCCTCGGGGCCTATTTCTCTTCGAAAGATTGTGTCCAGCATTGTGTCCTTGTCCTGCTGTATGCTCTCTTTCTTACTTTCAAGCTGATCAAGCTCTGCTTGCAGGCCTTCCCGTTCCTGTGCAGCATACTTGTGTCTGGCCAGGTAACACAAGTACCTGACTTGATCAGGTGGCATCTGAGGGTTTGCTTCTATGGCCTGCGTTACCTCAGGATCGTCTGGTAAATCCTCTTCCTCCGCTGACGGTGGTTGATTTGACGGTGCTGGAAATGGTGCCGCTATGCGAGGAGTAGCACTACCAGAAGCTATCGGAGCCGAGGGTACTGGCGTTCCTGTCGCCAAAAGCGCAGGATCGTACATCGCGTTCGAGCTATCAAGCACATCTTCCTGGAAGAATGCTGTGCTTGACAGGCCGGTTTCAGACGGTTCGTCTTGCTTGCCTCCCTTCTTCGTTGGCGGCTTTCTTGACAGAGGCATGCTCTCGTTATGCTGTACCCGCATGTGTTTCTGCAGAGCATCGGTTCGAGTGAAAGATTTATCGCATTCTGCATGCAGCCAAATCAGACTAAGTCTAACTGCACAAATGCAATAAGATTGTTGATAACGCACCCGGTCGAGGACACACGAATGGCTTTTCTCCCGTGTGAGACCGTAAGTGTGCCAGTAGTGCGAACTTGGAAGTCTGTGGCTTGCCCTTCCTGGGGCAGTCTACCCATTCGCATTGGGGACGTTTAGCAGCCTGCACATCAATGTGGCTGTCATGTAGGTGTTGCACCATATCTTCGAGTTCCCAAAATCCCTGATGGCAGCCTTCCCACTGACAGTACATGGGGTGTATTTCAAACGTTTGTGGCGCATCTGGATCATGCAGCTCTTCCTCAGACGGCGTCCGGGGACGCGTTTCTTCGGCTAGAGCTTCCTCATCACTGATGGGCCTGTTACGGAAACATGTTGTGGCTCGTTCAGCTATCTGGTGTCCTGTTATGGCCAGTCTGTCGACCAGGCGGCCACAATCCGCTACAACACTCACACAAACGCCAGCGCAGTAGAGATGATCGTGCCTGGCGCAACCATCCTAAGCTTGGCTCGCCAGTAAGAAGCTTCACGAGTCGGCTCGCGCTGCTGTTTTGGACAAGCTACATGAACATGAGATTCAGCGAGTTGATCGGATGTCAACAAAGGTCGGATTATCGCCTATGGAAAGCCGATAGCAAAAGATAGCAAAAGATAGTCGAATGCTGGAGTCGCAAGCAATCCCGGGAAGTTCAATAGAGAGCAACGCAGACTAAGATAGATCGGTCACTCGCTTCAAGGCAGAAGTGGCATACAAGCAGCCGAAGTCAAGTGTTAAAGCCATGTTATGCTATTTACACGGATTAAGGAAAAGTGCCGAGGAAAGAAATCCATGAAGAAGGAACAAGAAAACGACGTAATGCGCGGGAACTCCTATCAGAGGCATTACTACAGCACATAAATTTCGTGTTCAAGGTCCATGTTGGGTGCAATCGAGTATGTGGACGTTCCAATGTTAATTGATCATGTAGGAAGGGTGTGAGGTGAAGTGGCGCGTGGAGGCGGCGCATTCGTGCTATGTCGAGATCCGTTCCTTGCGGGTATTGCCCTCTGATGATTTCCCTGATATGTAGTAACTGCAGTCATGCTTGACTGTCGAGGTGGAGTGGCTCTATGCACAGACTTGTGCGATCCATGCTCACGGTCCCCTGATGAGTGTAGGCCATGACCATTTTGTTGCATCCTGGCAACATCTGGTGCAGATGATGGAGTGGTATCTCTATCGTGTCCGTTGCCAGACTGTTGAGTTGCAGACTGTTGAGCCAACATGCTTTTCCGCCGCTCTTCGTCAGCGTAGCTACCGAGTCGAGTGAGCTCAGCTTTGTCACCGAAACATTTGTAGTTCATCACGCTGCTTACGCTGAGATGATATCATATGTGTCCATATCGGCGGTGCTTCTTCTACTGTCGTATCGCACGTCGTCGGTCTCAGCACTGGCAGATGAGAAGCGTCTTGATCTGCGTGTCGATGAATCCAGCCATTCGCCTTCGCTTTCAGTACCAGGGACTGTCTTTGTACTAGCATCAGGGCTAGTCATCTGATGAGCATTGACCAATGCAGTAGATGAATTTGGAGTAGAGATGTAGTCTTGGTACCGGTAGGGCTGGCTGGTTTGCTTCGGTGTAGAGCGAGGCTGATCATGCACCGGGGCTGTTGCACCTGAAGGTATCGTTTGTGGTCTCGAGCGTAGGCCATCGTCCGATTCGCCGGAGGCTGACGGAACTCTAGCGATTGAAGGAGGATGCGAGGCCGGTCTTATGGAAGCTACCGAACCGGAGCCTGAGGCGTCATCCAATTCCCACTCTCCGTTCTCTGCTCCGCCAGCAAGGGGACCCGATGGCCCAGCCTGGCTAGGGTTTTCACGCAAGAGAGGAGGTCTAGGTGCTGGTGATATGCTAGAAGAGTTGGAATCTGGCACAGCACTTGGAGATCCCGTAGCTTGAGCAAAATTCGTACTTGTTGGCGGGGCCTGCTGAGGCTGAGGCCTTTGTTGCATTTGCGAGGGCGGCACAACGGGTTTATTGATGACCCTACTCCGATGATGCACAGGTGATAATCATTAAATGGTAAGCTTGTCTGTCTGTGGTGCCGGCATGTTTGTAGCTTACCCAAGGTACCAGAACATCAGGTTAGATATGAGAACTTGCTCGTACAATGGTCGGCGAGGATTCGCCAGTTTGATATGCGATAAGCGGTAAACCGCTCTCTCTATGTGAATGGGCAAGCGATAGAAGTTGATGTACTTGCCATCAAGCGTGAGCATTCCAGAGGCCGTCGGAGGGGGAGTCGGTAATTGCATGGGTGTTACTGCAACAGAGCCTTCCTTCTTGCTTTGATCGCTCTGATCCGCCTTCTTCTTGCCGAAGAGGCCACCAAAGAAACTACCTGCACCATCTGACCTGTCTATTTTGTCGTTTGCCGTACTGTTGAGAGGCGCCTTCTTTTCCGGGCTGATTTCATTAGTGCCTTTCTCCTTTTTCGTCTTCTTGCCCTTACGTCCGAATGTACCACTCCCAGCAGAAGACGTGGAAGCGATGCTGGCGCTATCATCTACATCAGCTTCTTCTCTACTATTCCTTGAAAGGCCGAGTTTTGCCCAGGTAGACTTCTTCTCCTTTTCCTTCGGCTGTATTTGCGTTGGCGCAGGCGAAGCTGGACCTTTACGCGATGTCTGCGACGGCGGGTCTGCTTTGGCTATCGGTTTCTCGTGCGGAACCCGGTTCTGACCAGGCGCCTTGTTCACGCCTTCTGCGATAGGAGCTGAAGGCTGCAGTCCCACTGAGCGCGTACCACTTCCAGACGGCTTGCTGGGCACCGCAGGACGGGTATCAGCAGGGGCCGCTACATCAGCATGCAAGAGGTGCAATGTCGAAGTCCCGGGAGAGGAAGGCAGTTCCAGCGGTGCTGATACTGGAGGCACCGCTGGAACTGGAGACGACGAGGCTTTTGCCACAGTGCTGGAGCTTTTCGGCTGAATCTCTGGTGAAGCTTGCACGGGGCTGCCGATCCTTCTCGTGGAACGCAGCGATCCGGTGTTTGGCGCACTTAGTTTCGAAGCAAGCTCAGGACTCGTTGTCGTATATTGAAGGTCATCAGATGCAGCCCGCCCCGGCGGAAGATCTGCGCCAACACGAACGGGAGACAACTTGATCTTCATTTCATCTTGAGGCCCTAAATCTGCCGCCTCCATCCGTTCCGCCAGTGTTACTCCGCTCGGTGGTATGTATTGCGTTGGTAAAGGCTCTGCATAATGTATTTTTTCTGGAGACCTAGGTGAACGCGGTGATCTTTGGCGCAGTTCAGCTGAAACAGGACGCTCCTTCCCAGAGCCCGTACCATCATCTTCAAGCGAGTTAAGGCTGCTGATGCTTGCTTGCCGCCTACCTGGCGAAGATCTGCCAGTGTCGTCGTCCGTTGGCGAGTCCACGTTCCTTGTTCCACGTCGACTAGGCCCAAAGCGATGGCCACCTCCGTCGCCCAGTAGAGAGTTCTTCCGTATCTTGGTACGTGCGCTACGGCGAAGTATTGAGCCAGGCGGCGGTACGATGAGGGGCGAGTCGGTATCATCTTCTGGGAACGAATCGTCGTCTCGAAGCTGGTCGGCGACTGCGGTGACAGATTAGTATACGATCTGGGCTCACTTTAGCCTGAAACCTGAAAAATAACTCACCACCAAGGATCGCGGCTGGGTTTAAGCTAAGACTGCGCCGCACAAGTCGCTTGAGCTGGGCTTCACCTTCATCACCTGTCTGTCCCTCTTCAGCAGCTTGACGCGCAATACTTTCGAGCTTTTGTAGGTCAGCGAGCGTCAACCTTTCGAGCCCTGTACTCCTCCTGAAGCTACCTGCACGGCTCGGGTGCCGCGATATGGATGGGCTAGTGCTCGGAGTACTTTCGGCATCACTGGTAAACATGCTAGCGCTCTCTGTCTCGGTATCACTAGGCTGATATTGCCTAGAGAGCATACTTTTGCGACGTCCTAACTGACTGCCAGACCGCCGAAGGAGATTTTCTGGCTTTGTCTGATCACGGATGAAGTTACGAAACTCTTGCGGAGCGATTTCAGGATGTAATCGAGCAGGAAGCCAGAAGAGCTCTGACAGGTTGTCGGCCAGCGGTTGATCTTCAGTACCTTCTTCTTCTGGCATAACGCTTGCCAGATTAGATGTTCCCGGGGTACGGCCAAGGGTGCTGCTCTTGCTGGAGGATGCAGCGAGGCTAGATGAGGTATCGCTCGCCGGGCCGGCAACGTAATGCAGCTGCTTTGGAGAGGCTGGGGGGCTGACATGACTGTATTTTGATGGTGAAGGCGGTAGGTCTGGATCTATTCCTTCGGAGGGCTGCGAGATGGATCTGCGACGAAGTGAGCGCAAGGTGTCAAGCTCGGCTTGCAGCTCTACGGGCCTGTGAAATCAGAGACGTCGCGTGAAGGCAACCAAATAGCATAGGGGGGAAAGCACATCAGTATCATTCCAAAAGCATGTGAAGCTGGCTCAATCAGATGCCAGGATCCTGCCGGCTTTTGTCTGCGCCGAAGGAGACTAACGTGATGCTGCCCTCGTCAACTTGCTGGACCTGCATGTCTGCACCTGGCGACCTCGTCGCTCAGGGAGCAGAGCAAGCCCGCCCTATCCGCTCCTTCAATACAGTGTTGTACTTGATGTGTCTTCTAGCTGCGCGCAGGCGGTATAACTCTACAGCGTGGATCTGCTTTGATAGCCCTTCTTACGAGGCGGCGGCTTGGACCACGCCAGCACTGGTTTCCCTTGGCTGACCGCCTTCAAAACAGCGATGGAGAGGCCAAGACTGAGCCTCGGGCGTGCACAGTAGGTCTAGGTGTGCACTCCGACTCCACTCTGCCTGCTTCTATCGCTTCGTAGGCTCTTGCAGCCCTCGCCTTGCTCGCTTGACAGCTGCGCCTCAAAGGGCGGAGACTGTTCGCTCTGCGACGGGCGCTGCGAGATAGCTAGCCAGCCTGTCTGCTTCTGTGTTGTTCGGGTAGTGATCTGTCCTGAGTGTCTGCCCGGCCTTGCTGTCCTGTATCGTATCGGCGCAGACTCAATCCGCCATCAGCAATTCGGCCTACTTTACACGGCTGCTGGATGATTGATGACGGAGAAGGTGTGGCTGAAAGTGCATGGAAGCAGCCACACCGACAGTCTAAACGATAGTATGCATTGATTTCACCACTCTGACATACAGGAAACAGCATTCGACTGGCTAAGACTGAAGTTTACAGTTTGAAAAGCATTCTACGGCTAAAAGCATTCTTGCGCATAATAAAAGCCAGACATGGCATAATCTTCAATCATGCCGTGCTACGTCTATAGCGAGAGAAAGCTCAACCATTCAATACGGTAGGAGATCATGTTGCCGTAGATCAAGTGACATTATCCGTCCCGACTGGATCACAGCTCCTCATCCTCGTTCGGTGGCAAATCACTTGGCTTTATCATACCCGGAATGTGCATTTGCTTTTCCCGCTCTTCTGCAGCCTTCTTCTCCTTTTCCTCTTGCGCCTCTTGTCTGTATATATCGTCGGCTTCCTCGCCTGAATACTCCCGCAATTGAATGAGGAAATCTCGCAGGTTAAGCTTGAACTTGACAAAGTCTTGGTTGAGCTCGCACAGACCCGTCACAAATGTCTCGATTTGTGAGCGCTGTACATGAGGGAACGCGCTTGTGAGTAGATTTGCACAGTAACCCCGAATGAATTCTTGATTTGTCATGTTTGGGTTCTCTACCTGCGTAGGATCGAATAGTGGCGCTTGGATGGAGCCGCTTTCGACCAAAAAGAACAGCCTGGCCAACAGGACGGACTGATTCTTGAAGCCACTCTTGTGCTCTGAATCCGTTAAGACGAAGAATAGATCTTGGAGCATGCCTAGGAAGTATTGCTGGAAGAAGGCATTGCTGACAGCAGCATCCGCGGATGCGAAGTTGTTGATGAGTTCAAGGAGAATGTTGAGACCGGTGTCGGCAATATCTCGCATCGTGTGCTTGAGGCCCCACATGAATGCGTCCATCGTCAACTTGAATTGCTGTTCGTTCAATTTAAGTAGAGCAGGGAAGCAGTTCTGGTTGACTGCTCGCATGAAGCGGAAGAAGCCGGCTCTATGTTCTGGGTACTCAGCGAGATCCTGCAGGTGACAGTCAATAAGAGTTCGCAATGGAGTAGCATACTAACACAAACCTTGTTAATCATGTCGAGTGTAGGTTCGAAAATGGCATCAAGCATCGCTGGTACGCTATCGATAATGAAAGGCTGTACACAAAAATCAACAATTAGCATTACTCGAGACATCGAGAATGCATCCTTTTCTCACCCCGACTTTGTTGACGATGGTTGCCATAACGTTGAGCACTTCTGCATCCCTCGCCGCTGGTATATTCCGGTTGTAATCACCAAGAACGGCGTCGAGCAAGGCTACAAAAGCATGATGTCAGATCAAATCGCGGTCGACTACCGAGCATAAGTAACTTACGTGGCACCAGCGTCGTACTGATTTGCTCCAGTTCCTCGGCCTGCAGTTGTCGCAAGAAAAATCAATTAGACTCGTAGTGCGGAGGGTTCGAAGACGAATCCGTACTTTTCGGATGTGTGTTTCAATAACTAGACATCCCAAATTCATCAGCAGACATCCTTTATTCCACACTAATGCGAAGTGTAGCTATTACTTACGCTTCAAAATCTCCTTCTTGATCGTTCTTAGACCTCTGACCTTCGGTGTCCTCGTTGCAATTAGACTATCTGCAGCGATTGTATCGCTGATAATGCCGGACACCGCACGGTATAGGTTGAGCATATCCTCGTATATGCGGGTGATCTGAGGTAGGAAGAACGTTCCGATGCTTGTGCAGGCCGAAACATTAGTTTTGAGAATGTTGGATAGAATCTTGATGTTTTCAGGTGAGCCGAGCACATCAACGTTTGACTTCGCTTGAAGCATTAGATTATCCCACTAGAAAACAGGAAAAAATGAGCCCTGGCTAGGCTACTTATGTAATCTAGGACATTCTCAAAGACGTACTGCTGCATTTGGCATCTCCATGAGTTTCATGATCAACCGCTCCTGAACGGCTTTGTTGGGCTGAGCAGAAATCATATAACCTATTGCTTCGTAGCACGTTTGTATCTGATGAGGGGCGAGATCTTTCGTAGTGTTCGGTAGTTCGCGCAGTATTTCATCAATGAAAGGCTCCTTCTCTCCAGACTGCTGGAAGATGAAATGACGACGACCTGCAGAATGCCGCTCACTTAGTTATCTCGCACAAACAGCTTTGTGCGGGCTGATGCTTACATTTCTGTGCGATCTTTAAGAAAGTATCGCACGCCATGTCTTGCACTCCCTCGTGCGTTTCATGCATAAACTCGAAATTCTTATTGACGACCGTCTTCAAAAACTTCCAGTGCGCCTTCAAAAAGCGAGGATACTGACCGACGATATACATGATATTACTGGCCACTACAGCTTTGTTGTCTTTACCGCGCTTGAATTCACACAATCCCAGAAGCTCCTTGATGACCGTCACGAGGAAGCGTTTCTCCATTTCTTCATTCATGGCGCCAGAGATAGATCCGATCGCCCAGCAGAGTGTGTTAAGATTGGCCCAAGACCATTCAGACTGCAACAAGAACATTAATTCACCACGACCTGTCAGTTAAATGTCCTCGACTTGAACCAAAGAAGCTGAATTCCTTACCCCGTCAACTTGCTTTTGGAGCTTTTCGGTCATGATAGCCTCGGTATCGGCGACATCCAAGTGTGTCAAATAGACCAATACCTCCCTCATATTCTTATACAGCACAATGGTGTCAATCTCCTTCAGGTGCTCTCGGACGATTTCACCTTCGTCATTCTCGACAACGAGAACCTCCTCTGGCTTGACCATCCTTCCAATAATGATGATTCGAAGGTTGGTCAAGATCTCCTCGTATAGTGTCTTGCGTTGACCGATAGCGCTAGAGCGACCACCCAGTGATAGGTTGAGCATGCCCGCCATGTCCAAAGGCAACGTTTGTGCTTCCTCGTAGAGTGAGGACACTAAAGTCGCCCAATACTCAAGGCAAACTTTGAAGACTTCTCTCTCTTCCACTTGCGAGATCTTAATGAGATAGAGGTGTGCATTAAGTAATACTGCCTTGTTCTCTTCGTTTTCGAGCAGCTTCAAATGTGCAGTGAGGAAAGAGGTGAGGAACAGCGCCAGGTTGAGTACAAGCTCTTGATCAGCGTCGCTCGACTCGGCGTATGCCATTGCGATATCGGTATGAGGAGGGATCATCTTGTTCTATGGAATGGAGGTGATTGCAGAGGAAACGATGATCAATGTTGAGTAGCAATTCTATGTAAAATGGCCGGAGACTCACAACCGAAGTCATCACGAGATTGAAGAGAACGACAAACTTCTCATTGTATTCACGTCCGATTTGCAACGCGCCAACTTCGGCAAGGCACTTGAGCGTAACATTCCTGAACTCTCTTGCTTCAAGGAATCTTCCCACAAGTGTATCGATAAGACCTGTCTCCCACACATAGCCTAGCGGGATCCACGATAGGAAGCGTAGCAAAGTCTCTAAAGTGGCTTTAATCAATGAGACCTTGCTTGCTTTATCTAACACTTCACGGCATAAAGTGAAGATTTGGTGGAATTCAGCGCAGAATTGGTTCTTGAGCGTCTTGACTTTGTTAGAAGCTGATGAGGCGAGCAGATGGAGAATTAGCTCGAGGCTCTGAAGTGCTGAAGAGATGTAGCAAACACACTCATGGTTTCGGCAGAGTAGTCAAAGACCTCCTCAGACAGCAATCGTAAAATAATCATGTTGTTCTCGCAGAGTCCCAAATTGTTCTTCGATGAAGTCACAATCTCATCAATAGCATTTGGCCATGTACCGCTAGGCCATTCCTGCTTGAGAATTTGAACGACAATAAGGTTGATCTTGTTCATAAAGGCCGTTCGCTCGCGCGGCGAGTTTGTATGTAGGTAGGCTGCCGCTGCAGGATTCATTGCCGAGCTGGCCGAATTCGGATCGTCATCTTCTGTTGATGCTATCTTGATGACGACCTGGACGATGAAGTTACGTATGCCTGAACGCTGGTCCATGGGCAAGGTCTTCCAGCGCGTGGTGATCAGGTTGTTCATGATTTGAAGCGCGATGAACTGTGTCCGATAGCTAGAGTCAGCCCCTTGCTCCAGTATAGAATGCAGACGATGTTCAACAACGCACCTTCGCTTGCAGATTTGACGATGTCTCGAGAATGGCAGGCACGCGCTGCCACGCATCTGGATGTTCCTGGAACTGCGTCAAGGTCCGTTGAGCCTCTTGTTGCTAGTGAACAACAACAAGGGAACGGTGAGCATGCGTCTGTGTCTGACAATAGCAAAGAGTGACGAGACCTACCTCTGCGCCTGCTGTAGTGTACATGACCTGTACGACACGGTCCAGTGTCGGAACATCCAGCTCCTGCGAGAAGTCTAGAATGGCCTGCATGACGGGCAGAATGAGGATTGCCGGCGTTGAGGGAGAGCTTGAGGTGGTTTATGTGGGTATTGGTAAAACTATAAGGCGCAAACTTCTTGTCGGAGGGCACTTCTGAGCAGAACAATCACCAAAGCAGAGCTCTTCACTGGCTGCGTTTGCTTTGAATGTATACGATTGCGGGCAAACAGAAAGGCCAGGCGAGCCAGAGGGTCGACGAAGGCAGCAGAAGGACCGTGACTTGATAGCACTGGACACTCTAGCTCTCTCCAGATCAGACCACAGGACTTAGCGATGTCTGCAGTGGTGGAGCGGGTAGTCGTCGATGACGGTCAACACCGTGCACACGCTTGATCAGCAGTGGACAGGACGAGACAAGGTGGCCCAGGACCTACCTCCGACCAGCTTCTCCTTGAGAGTAGCCTCGAACAGACGGGTGTGCTGATGTCCCTGCGTGTGCCTTGTGCGCGAATGCGAGGCTGCTGGTGTGCGGTGGTTGGGGCAAAAGCGAGAGCGGCGAGGCTGCCAGTCTGACGGGTGCATCGAGGTGTGAAGCCGGTGGCATAGAGCAGGACTTCCCAGAAACCAACTTGCATTTCTTACACAAGATACATCGCTGCAATCAAGCAATATTCTATACGCCATGCATGCAGTCAGAGAAGAGCAGAGGAACATTTGGAAGCTTCTCGCCTGCACCCAGCGGTCCTGCAGAACGGACATCCTTAGCCTGCTTCTGACATGACATGGAAGACAGCTTCCTGGCTGAACACAACGACTGATCTCGGATGTGTTCTTGTTGACACAAGGTTTCATTCAATTGACTAATTGACTAACACGCTTTTTGCTGGGCTTGGTGGCTACCTAAACCCAAAAGTGACCTCGAAGTAGAACACCCCGAAATTCCCACGCTCGACCTTTGTTCACTCTGCGTTGCTTGTTCTGAACGCCACCTGAGCCTCGATATAGCGTTCTACCTCTTCCTGTCCTTCCATAATGCTTACTCCCGTCACACGTTTTCCCACATTCGGCTCGTCTCCAAACTCTGAGAAAAGTCTCGGACGAAGATCAGCAATTCAATCAAGCAAAGCCTCCGGAACAAACGCTGCCGTAATCTATTGGCTATCCTAACGGACATTCCCTGGCATTTCGGACACAAACACAGCTCTTTGTCCGTACCGACGACGCCACAGCTCGAATACCTCGACTACGGGCGCGATCCTGGAAGCGACTAAGTGTCTACTTACAATCAGTATCCTTCAGACGAAGGTTTGTCTTTTCTGGAAGACATGTCTTTTATCTGATACACCTCCCGGCAGACATCCCTGTCATCCCGCTTCAATATAAATGTGAACTTCTGGTTTATAAAAGCATTCTCCGAAAAATGATCAAGTCCGTCACAAGCTCATTTTTGGAAGACCACGATGCTGGCTCCATGATATCAAGCCCATGCATGCTCTATGCAACTTTTCTTCCTCTTCTCTCCTCGTTCTCCAAGCAGAAAGACTTTCGAGCACGGTTAAGGGGAGGTTCGCCCGTCTACTAGCGCTCCGCAAACCCAACAGCCTGCGCAATCTACAGTCATGGAGATGCCCCAATCCAAACGAAGAGATAATTTCTTCGTAAAGCTCTATACGTAAGTGAGCCTTTCATTCCTGCTTGTGGAAAACTAGCTTGTTCTTCGTTACAGTAACCTCTTTTCCTCTTGACAGTCACATACTCTCTGAGCCTGCTCACTCTCACATCATAGAGTGGAGAGCCGATGGAATACTCGTGATTCACGATATAAGAGCTTTCGAAACTCTAGCCTGCATTCACGGAGTATTCGATGGCGAAGGTGGCTACCCAAGTATTGGAAGACAACTGCGAGTACGCTGCACTTTACCTTGATGCATGTCCAAGTACTTCACAATCGCCTATTGAGTACTTACTTTGTGCAGATATATGGCTTTAATCGGGTACTACGCAACAAGTTGTTCCATTGAAACCCTGACGTTAAAGTCTGGAAGCATGAACACCTCGTCGGTCCCCTTTTCCACTTGCTCGCTTTCAAACGGTGCGAACTGAACTCTCTTTGATTGCGCTTCCATAGACCTCAGAATGTTCATTGAAGGATGTTCAACGATACCAGAGGCGGGCCCAGCCTAAGCGTCGGAAGCCTCGCAATACGAGAAAGGTCTTCAAGAACTCCAGAGAATGACAGCTTCAACGAAGATCCCGTCGAAGAAGACCGTGCCAGTCAATCAGCCGCATGCGCTCTACAAGGTCCAGAGTTTGCTTTTATGAGCCCGGACCTCTTTGCATCCACAGATGCTGTAGGATTCGAAAGGAAACAGGCTGTTGACAGTCGAACACCTTCAGAGGAATGCTACTTCTCCCCTTTGACATTCACGGAAGATGAAGAACAGTTACATGGTGAAACGGGAATGTCATTCGCAGATCTGGTTGACTCAAACCTAAGCAAGAGATCACAGTTTCCCATACAAGTGACCTCTGCAGATCTGGCGGTTGGAATGAAACGTCTCACGAGGGACGAGAGGCAGACTCTGATGATACCTCCGGCAATTCATTCGACGAGGCTTTCGAGGACACAATGGCTTTGGCATCCATTCCGGAATCGTTGGAAGTGTTACAACAAGGCATTTCGAGCTTGACTGCAAGTATCTTTGCTTATATGCAAGAATTCTCTTGATGTGCTAGACCTATGGTGTCATTGACGAAAGCAGGGAACACCTTAGACGTTTGTACTTTGCCAGCTAGCTGTACCTTAATATCAAACTAGAACTATTTATTACGCGTATTTCATGTCTTATTCGTATAGTATTTGTTGAGTATTGCGAATCTTTGATTGTAACGAGTGACTTGCATGATGTTAGACTAGTGTGCTTGCATACAAGACCTGACGCGGTCGTCTTCCAGGTGGAAGCCCTGTAGGAGTCGGTCGGCATTGCCAGTATCGATGTGAATTGTCTTTCATGGTTGCCGCCCAAGCAACGCAGAAGCATGAACAGTAAAAAGCAGAGTCAACAAAGCCCGAGAAGACCAAAATTCCATGTACACCTTTGGCTGTATGCTCCTGCCATGCTGAACAAAATGCTTCTATACTGACTCCAATGTGGGTACGCCATTTCGGAAGACTCCTGCAAGAGTCTTCCATTCCAGACATCCGCTGGTCGAAAGACGGACGCACGTTGATCCTGAAAGAGGGAGAGAACGTAATAGAAGGCTTTCAAAAGCTCGGTCTTAATATGCAAAAACATCAGTCTCTTAATAGAGCGTTACGGGTAAGCTCGGAAAGGCATCATGCAGAAAGATGCTTTCAACGATACTGAAGCTAGTGACTCAACATGCAGAACTTTGGCTGGCGGCGTGTGAAAGAGCAATCAACTGAAGAAGACTTGGTTGACATCGTGAAGCATGATCCGGAGGCTCTCTATGGATTCTGGAAGCATAGATATCTGGTATGCATGATTGACTTTCGTAGGCTATATAGACTCGAGAGATGGTAACTGCGTTCATATTGAAGACCCAGCTATCGTCTTGGAGCGAGTTCATAGCCTGCACCAGATCAACGCCGCTTAAGCTGCCAGACTTGCCTACATCCATAGCAGGCGAGGAACTTGCAGCGGCAGAGGCTCTTGTCAGCTTGCAAACCGTCCAAAGTGTTTCTACAGCGGCCTCTTCAGCAATCAGTATGTTCTCAAGTGATCTTGGTAGCAGCCAATCCTCCGAGAACCGAGCCATCGACGCTTGGACAGCACAGGGCATGGAGATGGTGGCAGAACTCGCAGACAAAGCAGGCTTTCACACCTGTAAGCTTGATCTGGAGGAGTGCTTGATGCTAGGAGACTGGTATGCTGCATTCGGGACTTTCATGATGCCCAGCAAGGCATGCCTGTCCTCGTCGGAGAACAGGGAGGAGTGCACATCTTTGAGGAGCTTTAGAGTATGTTTGTAGGATAGGTAGCTGATAGTTCAGCTATGATTGCTACTACGAGGTGTCAGAAGTGTACTTTCGAGCTTGCATGATGTGTACTAGAGTTGGTTGAGAAATGAAAGAAAAGCAGATCGCCAGACTGCGCGCAGTCAAGCAGACGCGACAGGCAATGAATGCTCTTCACGTCCAGGACAACACGACGTCGACGAGGGAAGGGCAGGAAGCAGCAGCAGGGCCGACACCATGGCGGATGAGGCAGCCAGCTACAGCGTGACGAACCTCGTGCAGGACAAGTGCGTCTGCCGGCTACTGTGAACTGCAAGAGCGCGGCATTGAAGGCTAACATGGACATGGCATGCTTTCCCAATGCAACAACCCGCTTTACAGATACATCGGTCTGTCTCTGGCAATCTCGTCAAGCGTAGCTATCGGCACGTCGTTCATCATCACCAAAAAGGGCGAGTCTAGTCTTGCTCCTCCCTCCTCAACTTTCCAACGGCTCACGCTATACCCACCTTTTCTCTCTCTCTCTGGGCATACCGACAGGTCTCATCGATGCCGCCAACAGGAGCAATCTCAATGGCTCAAGCAAGCAAGGTCCAGTTGATCCAAAAGAGTATCTTCGTAATCCGCTATGGTGGGCTGGTAGTGAGTATCTTCTGATGTCACGTCGCGCGAGAAAGCTTGCTTGTCGGCAACGCGAAATGCCCAGGCTGATACGATCGACCACTCTGTAATTCCTGCAATAGTGATTACAAGTGAGTGGATTCCTAAGATGTAGCACAAGAATGTCAACTGATTGCTTCTATAAATTGCAGTGGCTGTCGGCGAAAGTAAGGAAGCACACGCATGGCATATTAACAGATGGTCTCCCGCTGATCTTACTTCCATCGTGCCATTAGTTGCCAACTTTGCTGCATAGTAAGTCGTGGGATGCTGCTGTTCTGATCTCACTTCCCAGCGCCTAGCTGACAGACTGCCTCTCCCCTTCAGTGCATTTGCACCGCCGGTACGCTTCCAGCATTTGAACGCAAGAATCGATGACTTATAAAGTGACCCCTCTCCAACAGGTCTTGGTCACACCTCTGGGAGCACTTTCAGTTCTCATAGGCGCAGTACTTGCATCAGTATTCCTGAAAGAAGAACTCGGACGAATAGGAAGTGTAGGATGTGCATTATGTCTGCTTGGGAGTCTGGTCATCGTGCTGCATGCTCCAGAAGACAAGGACATCAAGACTGTAGATGAGATGCTTGGTTATGCTATGTCACCTGGTGCGTTCCCAACTCTTGTTGGACAGTACGAGGGACTGCAATCCTGAGGGAAGTCATTTGCACTTGCAGGCTTTCTGTTCTACTCCTGTTTATGTCTAGGCTACTGTCTATACATGATCTATAAAGTAGCTCCTATCCATGGAACCAGCAACCCGCTAGTTTATATCTCGATCTGTTCTTTAGCGGGAAGTATCTCAGTTATGGCCATCAAGGGATTGGGTGTCGCTCTCAAGCTCACTTTCGCTGGCAATAATCAGCTCACTCATCTACCAACATACGTTTTTGGCATAATCGTCGCTGTATGCATCGCGACGCAAATGAACTATTTCAACAAAGCTCTGGATACCTTCTCGACAAACGTGTATGTTCGGATCTTACTATCATGAATATTTAATTCTCCATAATGCGTGGCCGCTAATGACATTTTTTCGCTCACAGCGTCAACCCAATCTACTACGTTTTCTTTTCAACAGCCACCATCGTAGCTTCTCTCATTCTCTTCCGAGGTTTGAACACAGATGGAGGCGTCAATACAATCTCGCTTATCTGTGGTTTTGTCACTACGTTTTTGGGAGTTTACCTGCTCAATCTGTCTCGGTCGATTCCATCGTCGACAGACGCTTTACCGGTCAATGCCTCACGGCACCACCGCCGAATCTCACATTCTACTCTTGAAACTGGCTTCCTGAATCCACGCATCTCAATCACAAGTGACAGACACGGTAGAGGCAGTTTCGAAAGCCTGCCTACCGATGAAGACGAGGCGTATCCTCTGCGCAATAAAGGCATGAATGGCAATCATGGCAGTGATAGTCGGCGGCAGTCGGGGTCATTGAGATCGCCTATCGCTGGATACAATCATCAACATAGCGCAAACGGGCGTGCTTACTCCCCTGTGATGGGTAGTGATAGGCGGAAAGACTCGCCAACGGAGGTGGTCTTCGATATTGGCAATGATGATGATGTACATAGTAGTAGTAAGCGTCACAACTAGCCCTGTTCGGTATGCCGAGTGGGTGCCAGAAGGGACATGTTCCGCCGTTTGCGAATAAGCGAAATATGGTCGCCTAAGCAAGCAGCGAGACTGTTCAGCATAACGTGACGAGCATTGGCAATGTACAGCATATATATGGTTTTACCGTATCCATGAGTCCGATGGAAGACGAATTTCGTGGTACAGCGGTTTGTTAGGTCATTGTATAGATGAGGATTACCTTCATGCCGTGCTGCCTGTAAGAGCCACGGTGGCAGTCGCGGTGTGTTTCATGAAAGGCCCAGATACACCAATAGGGTGGGGACAAGACCCCACCTAGACCAAGTGTTTGCAGCCAGGTCAACGATGTCAACCACCTCTCGATGTGTCACTGATTGTGGGGTGCCGACCTGGCCATAGCCGAAGGAATTTGCCACCGTCAGCATTGCTAGCAATGTGGCGACTTTCACCGTCGAGGTGCGAGACCGAAGGCAAGTCGAACACTGATGGAAGATGGCCATGCGTTGGCGGACGAACCTTGACCCGCTTACATGTATGGCAGTGTACGCATGTCATCCGTGACTTTCTGTGTACGTTCTGCACGCTTGCCCGGAACTTCGCTGTTATGCCGGATCCTCCTTCGAATTCGTCGGCATGGCCTAGCCGCGCGCAGATAAACGACTTCGGCAGAAAATACTGAGATGCTCCGAAATTTCTGCAGCAGAGAAGGTTTGACGGCTGGGGATGGCTGCAAGCGGCACGAAGGACTCCACGGTGTTGCTGATTACATAGGCACAAGGGCCGCTCGGAACACGCAGTGCCGCTGTTTCGCAGCGTCACCGTCCAGGCTGCCTAAATGCTTCGGCAACGTGGCGGACGCCTTTAGGATCTTCCTAGGTACAAGACGCAGATGCGAAGCCTGCCGACTGATGGATCTGCTTGACATCTGCATGCCGTAGTTTCTAAGTCCTGTATAAATAAGCTGGAGATGAACTTGACCGTGCTTCTTTCCTTTGCTATCACAAGTTTCTTCTTTACAGTTCTCTGCTACCAAACCCACTTACCCTCATCTCTTCGCCACTCACCACTCATACGAGTATACATACAGCTCCGCAGTACCCCATACATAGCTTGAGCAAGAGAAGCTAGACCACAATGATAGTGCCTGTTGAGGCCGAGGTAGCGCAACCACCCATCTTGACAGATGCCGACGAGGCGACTCTTCGGAATGAAGGCGTCGAGAATCATCATGTTCCTTCTCACTGGCAAAGTAGATCAAAGACGGTGCCACCGAACAGCAACGAGACCTCTGCGACACAAAGTGTTGATCTGGAAGCCGCTGAAGTTTCAGAAAAGAGTATCATAGTAGACTTTGAACAGGGAGAAAATCCTCGAGACTGGAGCAAAGCAAGGAAGTGGCTTGTGACGTTCAGCACCAGTGCACTGTGCTTATCTGTAGCATTGGGATCTTCGCTACCTACTGGAGAGTAAGCAGTCGGATCATCGTGTTTATCTTCAAGGAGTCCTGCCCATTCTGACCACGATATTTTGCTTTCAAACAGTCTCCCCGGTCCTGCACGTGATCTAGGAGTCTCCAATGAAGTCATTTTCCTTTCCATCTCCCTCTTCGTTGTTGGGTTTGGAGTAGGACCTCTACTCTTTGCACCTCTGTCAGAAGTGGTGGGAAGACGTCTGATTTACGCGGTGTCCATGTTTTTCTGTAAGCTTGCGCCAAACTTTGCATGTCTGATTCTTATCGATATGTATAATTGCTGATACCTTTTGCAGTCTTCATCTTTACCTTACCAAGCGCACTCGCAAAGAATATTGGAACTATGCTTGTCTGCCGACTGGTAAGCTATTCTTCAGTGTTGCATCCTTTCCGGAAGATACGGCTAATGCCTATTCGCTATCTTCAGCTGGCCGGCACCGCTGCTTCAGCACCCATGACCAATGTCGGAGGCAGCATCAGTGACATATGGGCTGTACACGAGCGTGGTATTCCAATGGCGTTATTTTCAGCTACCATCTTGTAAGTAACCACCATCAGGTGGCATACCGAGAGTCTGACTTACTCACTTCTTCCTTCTTTCGTCGCATAGTATGGGACCCTGTCTTGGCCCACTTTTTGGAGGCTGGATCTCGTACAAGACGCATCAATGGCGATGGATGTACTGGGTCCTCTTCATGCTTTGCGGCTTCACTTTCGCACTTGCTGCCTTGACGCCAGAGTCCCTTGCGCCAGTGCTGTTACGTCGTAAAGCCAAGAAAATCCGCAAGACCACTGGCAACCCGGCGTATAAAGCCATGTCAGAACTCAACGTGACACCTCTGTCCGAACGCTTGAAGGTCGCAATTGCAAGACCCCTGATCATGATGTTTGCCGAGCCAATCATTTTCTTCCTCTCCATTTACCTTTCCTTCATTTATGGTCTCCTATACCTACTGTTCTTCGCTTTTCCCATCGCTTTTGAGGAGGTTAGAGGCTGGAACCCGGGCATGACAGGAGTCGCCTTCGTTAGCATCATCGTAAGTTTTGGAGACTTGTTGGAATACTTTGCCGAACTTACAATTGATCCCTTGCTGTTAAATGTTCTACAGATCGGTATCCTGATTGCAGGCTGTGTCTTACCGATTCAAGAGAAACTTTATGCACGTGCCACGACTGGCGGGCTCTTTTATCCCGAAGCTCGTCTATACCCTATGATGTTCGGATCTCTAACTCTACCTATCGCGCTCTTCATCTTCGCTTTCACCGGTGGTTACAGTTGGGTACACTGGATGGGACCAATGGTCGCAGGTACCATCTTTGGCTTTTCTATGATCCTGATTTATGTCTCGGCCAATAGTTAGTAAGTAGACACCGATATCCTGCGACCCAGAAACTTCCATGTCATACTGATGCCTTGGAACTGGTCTCTCCCACAGTATCGTAGATAGTTATGCTAGCTCTGCAGCATCGGCAATTGCTGCAAAGACATTGATGCGATCTCTGGTCGGCGCTTCTGTCCCACTTTGGGTAACCCAGATGTTCCATAACATGGGTTTCCAATACGCTGGCTTGCTTCTGGCTCTTATTTCCTGCTGCATTCTGGTAAGATACGATTTGCTGCTGTTCAGTACTGCATGTAACCTCGCTAACTTGCTAATTGTACCTTTTAGCCAATTCCCTTCCTGTTCTTCAAATTCGGTCGACAGATTCGTGAACGTTCAAAACGAGCCGAGTCTGGCTGATTTTGCCACGAAGTAGATATTATTCGTACATAGAAAACGTCGTAATTTCATATAGATTCCTCAGTTTGCATCATCACAGTCATCAGTATAATCAACAGAATTGATTCTCATACAGCAGTTTGGATTTTGCACTTTGCGCAGAACTCGACTAAAATCGATTGAGGGGGTACCGACGTGCGATACTTCTAGACTTCCGATTTCAGATGGATATAATCTAATCACCCAGAAACCCGTTGCCAGCTTGACGAGCACGACCACAAATACGGCTACGAGGTGGGATTGAGTCTCGATCTCACGCGGCTGCAGAGTTCCGGAACAGAGTGTTCTGCGCCTGTACCCGTCGTTTCGGTCCCGTCAGTAGTACAGTGCGGCACATAGTATCTGTGGTGAGACGGTATGGTGTATACCTGTACCGGTAGACAGCTATGATAATCGAGCCCGGAGGTTCCGGCGAAGCGGCCTCGGAAATCCGGCAAACTTCGAAGGCATCGCAAGCCCGCATGGAGTCCCTCTGCTTCGATACAACCCGAAATAGTCGTAGCGCGTCGACCCCACTTTCACAGCAGCATCTAGCTATGCCGCATCTCCGAATCCTCACTGTTTGCAGACCGCAGGCTTCGGCAACGTCGTACATAATTCATGCCGGAGAAGAGAGCTGACAATTCTGCTGCCGACTATGCAGAGAGTGCTGGCCCGGGCGAGAGCAGCGCTGGGGTATAAAATCTGATCTGACCTCTGGATCTTTCTCTTCTCTTCTGACCGCTTTCACTGTACCTCGTGTCTGCCCCCCGTGATACTATTACAGGTCGTGTCATCAAACAAGCAAGAAGAGCAGCAAGATGATTGTGCCAGTTGAGGCGGAACTTGCTCAACCACCCATTCTTACAGAGGCAGATGAAGCTACACTCAGGAATGAAGGTGTAGAGAACCATCATGTGCCATCGCACATGCATGGAAGGAAGTCCAAAGAAGAAGCTCTAGACAGCAACAACACCAGCGCCACCCAAAGCGTTGATCTCGAATCGGCTGAAATTGCAGAGAAAGCTATCATAGTCGAATTCGACGAAGGAGAAAGCCCTCGGGAATGGAGCAAAGCGAGAAAGTGGCTAGTAACAATCAGTACTAGCTCCCTCTGCTTATCAGTAGCACTGGGTTCGTCGTTACCGACTGGAGAGTAAGCGCTATTTTGGGCATTATGGGCTATGTTCCATTGCTTGCGAAGAAATCTGACATACCTATTCCTTTTGATTCACTGCAACAGTTTACCAGGTCCTGCAGGTACACTAGGCGTATCCAACGAAGTCATCTTTCTCTCCATATCCCTCTTCGTCGTTGGCTTTGGCGTAGGCCCTCTAGTCTTCGCGCCGATGTCAGAAGTTGTAGGAAGGCGCATTATCTACGCTATTTCCATGTTCTTCTGTAAGTACATGCTAGATTGCGGTGTATTCCCCAACTTTGACTGACTATCTCGGATGAGCAGTTTTCATTTTCACACTCCCATGCGCACTAGCACAAAACATCGGAACGATGCTGGTATGCCGTCTGGTAAGTTTGCCGCTCCTCTGGCTGGGAAGGTTCAACCAGGCCAGCTGACACGACTATACTCTCAGCTCGCTGGTACCGCTAGCTCGGCTCCCATGACGAACGTTGGCGGCACTATGAGTGATATTTGGGCAGTTCACGAGCGAGGTATTCCAATGGCTATCTTTTCTGCAACAATTTTGTAAGTTATGGGTGTTTGTTCTCCACACCTGTTTGTTCTCCACACCGGTATAAGCTGACATATGGTGTTACTGTAGCATGGGTCCCTGCCTCGGTCCTCTGTTTGGAGGCTGGATCACATACAAAACTCATCAATGGAGATGGATATACTGGGTTCTCTTCATGCTCTGCGGCCTTACCTTCGCGGTCGCAGCTCTATCACCCGAAACTTTGGCCCCTGTTCTCCTTCGTCGTAAAGCCAAGAAGCTTCGCAAGACCACGGGCAACCCGGCTTACAAAGCCAACTCTGAGCTCAATGTCATACCTTTATCAGAACGTCTGAAGGTCGCCATGACTAGACCTCTCATCATGATCTTCGCCGAGCCTATCATATTCTTCCTCTCCATCTATCTCTCATTCATCTATGCCCTTCTATACCTCCTTTTCTTTGCTTTCCCGATAGCATTCGAAGAGGTTCGTGGTTGGAACCCAGGTATGACAGGCGTTGCCTTCGTCAGTATCATTGTAAGCAATGCCGTCACTCATGCATAAGAAGCTCAGCGTGGCTAAATACACTTATTTGATCGTTCACTACAGGTTGGCATTTTCATCGCTGGTGCGATTCTACCACTCCAAGAACGGCTTTACGCTCGGGCTACTGCTGGCGGAGTATATCCTGAAGCCCGTCTCTACCCCATGATGCTTGGTGCTCTCTGCCTTCCCGTTTCACTGTTCATCTTTGCTTTCACTGGTGGATTCAGCTGGGTTCACTGGATGGGTCCAATGGCGGCAGGGACAATGTTTGGATTCGCAATGATCCTCATATACGTTTCAGCCAACAGCTAGTAAGTCAATACTACGTTCATCAACTAGTGCTGAGGAAGCTGACGCATCTTCTCTGCATTAGCATTGTCGACAGTTATGCAAGCTATGCAGCTTCGGCTGTAGCCGCCAAGACTCTCATGCGTTCGCTAGTCGGAGCTTCCGTGCCGTTGTGGGTTACGCAACTCTTCCATAATCTAGGCTTCCAGTATGCCGGTCTCCTTCTGGCTTTAGTGTCTTGCGCCATCCTGGTAAGTTGCCTGCCGAAAAATACATTATCGTAACAGTATACTTACATCTCCTCAACAGCCGATACCTTTCCTCTTCTTCAAATTTGGCAAGCAGATTCGAGAGCGATCTAGCCGTGCTGAATCTGGATAGAAGGCATTTGCACATAGAGTCTTTTCAGCATTACAATATAGAGGCATATAGAGTGTCATTCCGTTCGAACAAGTTTTGTGATAGCAATGCAAGATTTTGCGTGTCATTATCCTCAGCTATAATATCCAATGGGAGCTGAAGCCAGAAAATCGCAGAATTCTACGGCTCTTGCTTGCTCGTTTGTCATCAGAGCCCATAGACGAATGAATTGTCTATCTCGGGAGTTTCGTTCAGATTGAAGGCTTATGCTTATGAGACGTTACGACTGGAGACGTGATCGAGATCTTCCACCTTCGAAGGCCACCCCTGCTTGCAAGCTTTTGTTGATATCATACGCTGCAGCACGCATTATGTCTGCCAACACTCTTGTCTCGGATTTCCTGAACAGTCCGGATGGACCCGAGAGTCCAGCTGTAGGCCAGCTTCCGGCCGAGCTGGCCCAGCTCATCATCCAACACCGCGCGAACCTACTCGACATCGTTAGGGCGTCAGGAGAATACCTCACAAGCGATGACGACAAAAGGCGAGGAAGAGGTGGGCAAGCGACAACGGCTGTCTCACGATTCGCTCAAACATTGATCTGAAGTGATTCGCATGATCGCTTGCAGGAATTAGCTTGCTCGCCCGTGTTGTAGCGAAATGTCCGAAAGAAGCCGCAACCAGGCAAGAAAGTGAGGTTCAAGTACATGAGTGAATGTTCATGGAGCCTTATTGATCATCACACCGCATGTCCTTCAGCTCGGACTTTGGCGGAGTTCTTCACCTCGTGTATATCGAACCCACTTAGCGAACAAGTACTCGTTCCAACATTGGAAGGTCTAACGGCCCTAGCTAAAATGCCCCATTTCGGGCCTTTAGAAACAACAAACCTTTCCAAAGCGTATGCCATGCCCCGTTGCGCGTCTATTAGTCTTGATGCTGCAAAGCGCTAATGCATCTGCCTTGGTACATAGTATCTTCAAGCACGTGGATCTACATGGTAGACCTCAAACAACGCGGTTCCTGGTGTACTGCCTCATGGACGTGCTGGTAGCTCAGCACAGACAAGGTAGACCGGCATATATAAGGCGACTTATTGGAGATGTTCTTGCCTGACGCTTCCCTCCTTCTTTCCAGCATTGAAACGCATGGGTAAAGACTTTCTTACAGGCTATTGCCAGCTGGTTACAGGCGAGAAAGATCCCCGAAATCTGCGCTTGGCCTTTTCCATCGAGAGAGTACTGCTATTGGAGTTTGACATAACTGAGACCCTGGAGGTATGGTTGCCGACTCATACGCCATAAACCCTAAATTTGAGCTCACTCAAATCATACAGGATCTTTTCGACGTGATCTTCTGCTACTTTCCTATTACGTTTACTCCGCCCCCGAACGATCCATATGGAATAACCAGCGAGCAGCTGCAGGCATCACTAAGGTGGGTTGTCGTTTTAGCCCATCCAGGTTAAAGCTGAGTGCAATTCGCCATTACAGAGCTTGTCTGGCTGCCACGCCGAAGTTCGGTCCTCTAGCCTTACCGCTCTTCATGGAGAAGTTGCAGGCGAGTGCAACGAACGCTAAGGTGAGCACTTCTCTTCATCCAGCCGTCAAGATAGGTATTGAAATTCTCGATGCAGCGCCAAACACTGGGAGCCCTTGTGGCGTGCTTCCCTGTATATGGGAGGGCTGTTCTACTACCCGAGGCACAAAGGTTCTGGGAAGCACTGAGCGTAGAGGTAAGAGTGAATTTCTCCACTTGCTTGCTCGCGCTGACTCTCCTCCGGGTCCGTATAGATATTCCATGCAGTCGACAGCGAGACTGAGGAGTGCGCGCTGAGAGCGCTGAAAGTGTTTCTGGCTACCCTGTTCCCGGATGATGCGGAGACTCCGTCAATACCACAAGACAAGGCTTTGAGCATATATCAAAAGCTGAAGGACACGTGTCTTTTGGAGCTGAAGGATGCAGACAAATCCAACGCTACATCTGCAACTAAAATTCTATCCCAGGCAGTGGCAGCTTCAGGTACACCGCGGGTTATGCTTTCTTATCAAGATGCAAGGATTTACTGAGGCACTTTGTCCAGGTCTTTTGGCAAGCCAGCTCGTCCCACCTATCTTCGATTACGTTCTCGATAGCTTCAAGTCGCCGGACAAGGCACAACAAAGATCAGCCCTGTTTCAGATCATGGGCCAGCTCATCAAAGCGCTACAGGCCTGTGCAAGTCCCGTGGCAGTTCAGACACTATCGGACTACCGGGAGGAAGTCTTAAGCCTTTCGGCCTCCGGCTTAGTGAATCCTGCGGTCCAAGAGCAAGCACTCTTCTGTCTCGCTCAGCTTGCAGAGTTCCCGAACTGTCTGTCTCATGCAGAGCTCGTTTTCGCCATCCAAAGTATCACAGACCTACTAGTGAAGCCGGCTTCAGATGCAAATGATGACTTAGCCGCCAATGCCCTGGATGCTTTGAAGAGTCTGGCACAGCTCTACCCTTCCGATATCGAGGAACTTACCCTTCCGCCACTTATGCAGCTACTGCCAGATACCGCGCCAAGGAAGATGGATACTGAGCGTATAGCTGAATACAGGGTTGCCCTTGCTTGTTTAGCGGGTCTGTGTGTATTCCCATCTCTCTTCGAAGCCTTCCTCATTCGGATTCTCAACCGAGTGGAGCGCATAACAAAGCCCAGTGATGAAGACTCGGAAGCAGTACAGCAGTCAATACTATACGCGCATCATCTGCTGACTACCTTGCGGGTCATCATCGAAAAGAAGGCAAAGTTGGGGCATACAGATCTTCGCAACTGTGCAAGCCGTGTCATTCATCGTATCATTGGGCTTCTAATCAACCGGAGCTTAGAGCCGGCCAACCAGCCCGCTGCAGGAATATCCCCAAAAGTAATCGGAGATGCTGGAAAGATCGTCACTTTACTAGTACAGCAGATGGAAGAACGGTACGCAAGTTACGTTCTCAACGCTTTTGGCCTAGCTCACCTTTCGCTGTTTAGGTCGCAACGTTCAACATGGGCCGAGCTGCAGGCACCTTTCTTCGACGGCAAGATCCAAAGCTTATGCTCAGATGCAGCGACACCACAAGTCTCGTTCAGACCCTTTACGGTGTGCAATTGTCTGCTTCTGCTTTTGTTTGAACGTCTGCTGATTTTACTCCTCGATCTTGCTTAACAAACAGGTCGAAGCCCCGATAACACAGCGAAACCTGTGCACGCTCCTTGCACACGCGTTATATTCTATGCGGCCTCAGGTGAGGAAATTGGGGCCACCTGAATGGCTTCTCGCTAGGACTGACGTTGCGATAAAGATTCTCGACAATGTCTCAGAAGTACAGCAACTGTGTAGAACAATTTTGAACCTGCTACCAATATCGCGCCGGGAGTTTCGCTCAGACGGTCTTTGCAAAATGTTGACATCCTTACTCAACAAGAAGGCTGAAGGTGAGTCTCCTTGCGCTTCAACCTCAGATCTTGCTAATCTGTTCAGCAGTTCTAGATCCTATCATCGATAACGAGCTTCCTGCCTTCTGGGAGCACAACATCGCTAACTCTGCAACACCACTGCCCCAGCGACGCTCATGTCTCGTTGCCTGGGCATGGGTATGTGTAGTTTCCGGTAAAACATGTTGCTTTCTTCTGAGAGCATCCTTTGCAGGCAATGCGCGGCCTCATGATCCGCAGCGACAACCGTGCCTACGTAGGGATATCGCGTTTACTAGCCGTCTTTGAAGACGAAGAAGTAGGCCGCGATGCAGCGAGATCGATGGTTATACTGAGTCGAGAGAACGACGGTGTTATTGCGAAAGAGAATTCCTCGGTTATTCGAGTAAGAGGCACATCGCTACTTTGCACAACATGCCTGCTGCTGAACTTCTTGCCTGCAACAGCTCTTACACAAGCAGCGTTTCTATGCTTTCATCATGCCAAAATTAGTGCAAGGCTATCACGCTGCCGGTAAGTGCCATAATTGATTGTCTGTTTTGCTGTAGGACTGACGAGTCTGTCCCCCAGATTCGAACAAGGGTACAGCATATCTGATCGGACTCTCCTGTCTTCTGCAAAGTATGCCGAAGCAGACCTCTATGGCAGAGTTGCCAAAGGTGAGCTAACGAAACGTGCCACACCACCCAATACTGGGAGGCGATGCTGATAAGCCGTCATGTATCAAGCTATTACCTCTACTACTAAGAGCGCTGGATCTACCTGAACTGGATTTGCGAGCTAATGTGGTCGATACGCTAGCTTTGCTCGTCAAAGATACACCTGAAGCGATCAAGGGCCACTCTAGCTCGATTGTATCTACGCTTCTCAAGATGGCTTTGTGCGAAGATCCGGCGTCAGATAGCGAAGCCGCTGCAGTGAGTCACTTCATGCGTATGACAATCCGAAAGTAGACTAACGGATCTACTTGCATAGATCCTCCGAATCGCTGCTCTGAGGTGCCTGACAGTCTTCCCAGATAGTCTAGACTGGCTTACTCTCCATCAGCAAAAGTATCCAGTACTGAAAACGCTGGCTCTTGCAGTTGACGATCCAAAGAAGCGTGTGCGTAAGGAAGCCGTCGATTGCAGGGCGCGTTGGTACCTCTTCAAGGCGCCATAAACCAATGTTTGTAAACAACAACAAGTGTAACATGCCCGCACAAGGTGATAAAGACTGGGACATCGCATACAGACAAGCCTGCCCTGTACGTGTTGTAGTGTCGAACCTCCGCATTTAGGCCAGTGGTATATGATTAGGCTGTACCTGCTGTTCCGGCAGACCTAGCTGCTGCCTCACAAAGTTTCGTATGGTATTCTCATAGAGTGGCTTGTTATCACGATACAGTTTCTGCGAGGTCATACACTCAGCAGAAGTTGCACAAGCATCAACGGCTCCAATACGTACGCATACGTCAATATTTGCGCCAGACTCGATATTGGGTTCTATAATCCCCGTTAGCTATCTGTTGAAATAACCTCGTAATCAGACTTTGTAGCCTACCTGCCAGCATGCTCAAAACGCTGAGCAGGATGGAATTGACGTTTTGCACTGGTGACCACCTCTCGGAACTGCTCTCGTACATGTTGGGGTCGTCACCTGGCGAATGGAGGATTGAGATGCAGACATTGCCGTCCGCATAGACTGAAGTGCGTGTCAGCATACATCGCCGAGAGAAAGCCTTGAAGCCCGACTGACTATTTGGGTGCATGAGAGGCTGTAGATTCTGCGTTAGTCACGGAGCGTATCGTCGAATCGTAGGTAGGAGCATGTTAGGCCTACAGGGTCGAAGCGCATCTAAGGGGAAGCTTCAGCTAAGTTCATTTTGGAACTCAAGCAAACTCCGATTTACCTTTGGTGGATTCAAGGGATAGTCTTTTGGAAAAGAAAGCTTCGCGCAGAAGATGCCACCTTCGAAGGGTGTCTCGTCAGGTCCCTTAATATAGGCTTCCCACTCGAAGAAGTTATTCTCGTCAACAGGACCTAGTATCGAAGTAATACCAATCAGTCCTGGCTTTAAGTCTTGCATCCGATTATTGCTGACCAGCTATGAACATGTCTTCCACTGGGTCGCCAGCCTTGGTCATTTGCCGGTACTGCAGCCACCATGCACTTTGCGGTCAGCGGACAGACTATCAGCTACACACGACAACAGCATACCTCAGTCATGAGTCTGCGTGTCGCAGTGCTCATCTGCTGTCGCCCGCTCTGCATTGTGTGCTTGTGGCAGCCTGTGTCGGTTGTTTCGGAAGTAAGAGGTGACAGGCGATCAACCGCAGACTGACTCTGCTCAAGACAACAAGACACACGAAATGGTATTGAACAGTTCAGTAGTTGCTGATACATAAAAGATATGCCACGCTTCAGCATGCAACCGCTGCTGCTTCTATCGACTTTCCTGCTGTTCTATCACTGGGCCTTTGGACTGCCATCATGGCCACGCGGGCAAGCGAAACAACCAGCGCAGGTGACTTTCCAGGACACGCGAAGCCCGGCCTACTCGCTAGATAAGCCGTGGAAGAAGCGTGTAGTCGCTGTTGGAGGTGTGAATTGTACTCTAGGATCCCGTCAAACATCGAATTGACTGATGCGTTTGGCAGATCTACACGGAGATCTGTCTCATGCGCTCAAAATACTTAGGACGGCCTCTCTAGTCGACCAGCGCGGTTATTGGATTGGAAAAGATACCACTCTGATACAAACTGGAGATATAGTTGACTGCGGACCAGATACGATAGCAATATATAGACTCTTCGATAGCTTGAGAGCGCAAGCAACGAATGACGGTGGCGAAGTTGTCTCTTTACTCGGAAATCATGAGGTAGGCCGAGTGGACAATAGTGAAGGAGCACCTACTAACACGACCTTCCATCAGTTCATGAATGGTGAGCGGCTGATGTCATCTACCGCTAATTACTTGCTAATTGGCTTCCTAGTAATGGGCGACTGGCGCTATGTCACAAAGGTGCATGCACGCGACTTTCACTTGCCTTCGCGGCGTTGACTGACCTGCCAGCAACAGGAGGATATCGAAACCTTCCATGGTGATTTACCTCGCCGGCGAGCTTTTTCTTCCGGCTGGATTGGTCAGGTATGCCACTTCTGTCTTGAGCCTCAATGCGGCCGGCTTATCTCAATGACTGTCATTCTAGACCTTCCTCGCCAACTACTCGGTAGCGGCGCAAGTCACCTACAGCCCTGTATTTCCCGACGCTCACGAGGCGGATCTACCTCCACGATCCGTTGTGGCCGTACATGGTGGCATTCATCCGTCTTGGGCGAATGTTACGCGGATCAACGAAGTAGGACACAGCTTTCTGCAACGCCTGATCAGCGCAGGTATCTCAAACTCAATGTCAATACCTCGAGACACCCCGTATGAGGAGAGAGATCTATACTCAGCCACTGGTCAGCTTTCCAAGACTGTCAACTTGCTTTTATGAGATGCTAATGGCTTTCGAAACAGGTCCTCTTTGGTACCGAGGCTATGCGCTGGACAGTGAAGAGGACGGAATTTGCGAACAGGCCGAACAGGTGTTGGAGAAACTTGGGGCCACGCGCATGATAATGGGGCATACACCTCAATTCAAAGGCATCTGGAGTCGTTGCCGTTCCAAAGTCATCGTTATCGATACGTAAGGCTCTGCCAACTTCCGTCTAGTCGCGCTTGGCACTGATGGATCATTGTTGCAGCGGAATCTCGAGTGCTTATGGCGGGCCGCTTAGTGCACTGGACATTCAATATTCGTTGACGCCTTCATCCGACGGAAACACCTCCGGCTCCAAAGCCACAAAACTGATTGAAAAGGAGGTCATAATTGCCTTGTACGAAGACAGTAAGCAAGTACTGGTGAGGAAAGAACGAACGATTGATGTTGCTGCTGGTACCAAATAACGACGCGAGCTCGTGTTCGGGTTAGAATAGTACGACGACAGTGTAGACTACATAAGATTGCTACAATGCTAAAATTCAACTGTAAATGTATTCTTCTCGAGCTGTAACGATTCCCTTGCTCAGTACATGGCAAGGACTACGTCTAATCTTTCTCGACTCACCTCTTCTTCCAGCTGCTCCCTGATCATCTCGACCGAGTCGGCCGACACAAGGAGATGGGTCTCATCGAGATCCTGGATCAGAAAGTTGCGCTCTTCGTTCATGACCAGAATGAGCTGCTTCACGGGAGGGTCGCTAAGCAGTAGTGAGACCGCAAATCAGCCTGGCCTTCAATGGTATGCTGGTGCAATGACCATTTGCTCACGTTGTAATGAGCACACCTAAATAGCGAAAGTAGTGAGCGGCTTATAAGATGATTCCATGCCACGGAACGTACCTTTGATTGCCCTGACCATACTGCTGTTGCAGCTTGGTGAGTTGACAGAAGAGAAGGTTGTCTCGAGGTGGTGATCGCATTCTCATGGCAGCAGCGCCACATCTACACGACTTGCACACTTTCCTAAGACTCAATTACAAGATCCGATATCGTATCTGAAGAGGTGACAAGACAATGGATCTGTTCGAACCGTGTAGGTCGGCTATAGCTAGCCGTGAACAGCCAATGCAGCAATGCTTACTGCAATTGAACCGTAACAGGGCGAAATGCACCTCCAGCGCGTCATACTCTGGAATCCGACAGTGAGGAAGAGCAGGACCCCGAAGACGTGTATAGATCTGGTCCTTCGACTTCTTCGAAGCTCAGAAGACCCGCACCAGAGGTCACAATCCAACTGTCACCTGGTTGCTCTGCCGTGACTGGCAAAGACCTGATCATAGCAAACGGGGAAGCAGGCATGACCTGGAGCCAAGGCCTGGACTCGTCTAGCTTGTCACTTGATGGCTTTCTCATCGTAGACGGTCAAAAGGTGTGATGTGATGCTAGTTGGAAGAGATGGGTGTGGAGACCGAAGCTGACGACGCTATACTTTCAACACAGGCAGCCAGCTTGACCTGTATAGAAACGCCGAAACCGACGGTAATTGCATTTGTTTCGGCGCCCTTGATGTACGAAGCGATGCATCAAGTGGCAGAGACTTTCATAAAGAAATGCCAGCCTTCTAAGTGCGTCACCGTACGCTAGTTGCTAACGAGGTAGTGGTAACAGACTGACAAAAATCATCTAAATTACAGTATCACCATTATAGACTCCTACTCGTATCCCTCTTATCTATCTTCTACGCCTTCGACTCCATCGATACGCTATCTATCCAGCTCAAAACACCCAGATATTTCCGTTCCACTTTGCGAGCCACCAAACCTTGTGCAAGGTTTAACAGCAGCTGTGACATGCGAGGTATGTGCGCAGACGCATGAACACTAATAACGAAATGTTACACTGACGATCCTATCTTGTCTTCTGCTCCCTAGGCCGATGAGAATGATATTCCGTGCTTGATACTTCTATTGCCATCAAATCTTTCGGATTCGACTAGTGCCTCCGTTATTGTGCATGCCACACATAGGCAGCCCGTACCTGAGAGCGTATATGACTATGGAGGTCCCCTTCCAGGGTCAGAAGACCTGGTCGATGGCGCAGAGAATCGAAGGGTCCTATCGGAACTAAGTGCGTCCTTAGGATGGAACAATTTCGGCTGGCATACTCCAGATTTCGCCAAATCGCGGCAGAAGGACAGAAATAGTACCAAACCTACAACTCAAGCTGGATTTGGTTGGTGGGAAGAGGCCAAGCGTGCACATAGGCAAGCTATCGCCGATGGGGGAATGTACACATAATGAGGTGAATCTTCCAATCAAGTTTCAGGAAGGCCTCGCCAGCGTATCTCATAGTATCTGTGTCCGTAAGGGTATGTGTCTTCCTCGGTAGCTTCGATGGTCTCTCGTCGGACAATAGTAAGCATAGGCTCGCCTGGATAGGATGTCATTCCGCCGAACCGCTCATCCAGTGCTTGGATATCGTTCGTATGCGTTGGCCTTGTCACCAACACGAGATGGAAAGAGCTCTGTGGATTTCTAGCTAGGAGGCAATCCACGACTTCGTAAATCAGGTCTGCGTGGTCTGGCTCGTATACGATATCGGCACCAATGATTATATCGAATGGTTGAAGGGCGCTTGCGCGTACGTTGGCCCAATCTAAATGGGCAATATTGGCGTGTACCCTGGTCTTCACTTCCAGCGAAATGTCATTCCTCTGCACATTCTTACACAGAATGTCCAGTGTTGTCCGGTCCATGTCGCTCAGGACTACTTGTGCTCGGCCCGGGAGTTGCGCTAGAGCTCGACAGGCTGCGATGCCAGCAAGACCTGTCCCACTGCCCAATTCTAGAAGGCGTAAAGGCTCTGTATCGGAACGGTTTTGCACACTGAAAAATTGGGAGGGGTCCACCAACATCCGATGAGCAAGATGTATTGCTGAGCTCCATGTTCGGAAGCCTGTAGCGTGAACATCTTGCATGTATGACTCTTCAATGACGATCTCCTCTGATCCTAGTGGGCTATCAAAACGGTATGGTAGCCTTGACCGATTTGTCTCTGACGGAGGCACGTTTTGGTTAGGCGTGCAGTGGCAAATGGAAATAAAAGAAGGGTAAACAGTATATACCTAGCTGCAACGATTGCGTTGCCAGAGCCAGTAGTTCTCCAGCTTCGTCAAGAAGGTTGTCGTCTTCAGAAATCGTAAAGAGGCGGGTCAGCCAAGCTTGGGCGAACGAGCGCTCGGTATCGTCGAGTTGAATATCATCCAGAGCGGTTCGCAAGGTAGCTAAGGCGCTTTTCACAGCAGCCGTGTTCGATTGCTGACCCTTGATCCGGAGAGACGGTAGAAAGGAAGATGGCTGCAGGATTGTCATGTTGCGTTGGCTGCTGCATCAAGAAGTGGTGTCCATGTTCTCCATTCGTCTACCGAAATCCAAAAAAAAGAAAACGTGATCGAAAGCTCCAAGAGCAGCTCTTCTCGCTTTCTCACTTACCAAAGGCAGCAGTAGATATGAGTTCCCGACTGTCACGCACGCTAGCACCCGCGCTCAAGGCATGCTGCCGCCGTTCAGCCATCCGAATGGCTACTGGACGGAGCATGTGGACTTCGGCACAATCGACCTACAAGCCGATCAAGATAGCAGTGCCTACGTCCTTAAGATATGCCTCGTCTGTCAGCGGGCCCTCTACATCTGGTTCGTGGTCGCCCCTTTCACAATGGTCGCTCAGGCGTAGGACCGCTGCTGATCCTTCGCGATGATTTTGCGCGTCGCCCCGCGACACAGATCCTACGCCTACAGAAGTGGAAAAGCTGATGATACAAGGCTTAGAATGCTTACAAGACTCTGATCTGGAGGGTGCTCGTCAAGCCTTTGAACGAAGTATCTCAATGAAAGAGACTCCAGGTATGCCGTACTTTAATCTTTTGTAACGTGTGCCTTGGCTTAGCTGACGGTACTCTTAGCCGCCCTATATAATCTGGCACTTGTGTTAGTTAAAATCTTTGCTATCATGCATCCGGTCGTAGCCTCATAGCTGACTGAATTTCTTGTGATACTCAGCTTGTATCAACTGGGTGATGTACCCAAGTCTATCGATGCTTTCGAGAGGTCACTCGTCTTAGAACCATCAGCCGATGCACACACCAATGTCGCGTCTGCTTATATCCTATCGACACCTCCCAATGCTACCAAAGCCATCGATCACCTACAAGTAGGGAGGACTACCGCCAGTTTGACCGGTCAGATTGATAACAACCTTTTTTCCCTTATGGCAGAAAGCGCTTACTCTCGCACCAGAAGACGGCGAGATCAACTTCAACATGGGAGTAATCTTCGAAGCAAGTATGTATCAAAGAAGTTGAAACTACGAATGAGACTTTCAGCTGAATATTCCCGCGCGATACGTGACAACCGTAGGCAATCGCCTTGAAGATGCTCTGCGTGAGTATAAACGAGCAGAGGAGCTCGGAATTGAAAGAGCCGCTCAGTGTATAAGAAATGTGAGCCCTCAGCTCCCTATCCTTCTTTGAGAGAGGCTAAACCGCGCGAACAGGTTGGAGGAAAGATTGTTGAAAAGAAAAGGACCGATGCGGAATCTACATGATGCCTTTGAGCGGAAACGGCAAGCGACATGAGCCTCGTAGCTGTGTATCGCGCTCATTCCCATGTACGTGCTGAGGTAGCAAGGTCTGTATCTAGGCGCATCAGGACAAGCCATAGCCCACGGACAATCTCTGAACGATATGCTCACTGATGTTTTGGCAAGAGTCACCTTGTCAGTCAGCCAACGTGATAGTCGACCTGACCCGGAAGGCGGCAAAAGCCCCGGGTGTGCTGTCAATATCCCCGTCCTACCGATATTTATATCGGCTGGGCTGACGTCACGTGCAGTTCTTAATGCAATCCAATGGAAGAGTCCTGCAATGGCTAAAGGCTTTACAAATACTCACCCATTGTGAAGGCAGATGTAGATGGCTCAAGAGACTGAACCGGCCATGCTTTGACTTTATCTCGGCTGTCCTTCTTGTCAAGCACCTGTCGCGAACCGATAGATAAATTGGGTTTGATCGACTTTCCGCAGCCACAACCCCATATTCACTGATGTACAGCACATTTTCACCAGAACGCGAAAGTGCTTCAACAAGCTGCGCGCGGTTCTTCTGTTACAGACTCGCTGCACACATTGCTTAACAA
The DNA here is from genome assembly GCA_022813105.1 of Cystobasidium onofrii. Lineage (NCBI taxonomy): Eukaryota > Fungi > Basidiomycota > Cystobasidiomycetes > Cystobasidiales > Cystobasidiaceae > Cystobasidium > Cystobasidium onofrii. The sequence goes on along the minus strand of JAKLNA010000005.1, from coordinate 544,760 downwards.
TGCGAGCACGTGTATAGACTCGACCTGCTCTGCTGTAAAGTTGCCGTCATATCCTTTTAATCGAGAGAAGCTTGAGTGTTCAAGCGGGCCAAGTCCACCGCAGTATATCCAAATGCGCGGCTTTACGTCTTTTTTCTTTCGTGACGCCTTTCACCATCTTTCCCTCTCGCCAGCAAAATTATAGCAGTCTTTGGTCCGGAATACGCAGAGAATCTTCCAGGCACGCTGCAAGGTCGCCGGTCAGGCTTCGACTGCTGCTGCGGGCGTTCTTCCGCTCGTGCCGTACCTGGATAAGCCCGATTTCTTGATCGTCATCAAAGCATGAAAAGCCACACCTTCGCGCTGCTTGCGCTGCAAAGTGGGCTGCTATTTCGCACTGCAGCGAGAGTAGTACCCCGTGCAAATGTGCAGTCAGTAAACACACTGCCCGAAGCTACGATAGATTTAGTGAAGCAAAGGCTCGCTGAATGCTCGGTGGGAAGGTGAGCCTTTGTCATGCTAAAGAAATCATCCGCTCGACTTTGGATAGCTGGATTCTAATGACCCCACAAATATCTTATATGCTTCAACAGCTGGGAGAATGGGACTCGTGCACAAGCTCTTCTTGAGTACGACTGGCCGATGCTGGCAGTTTTTTACAACCCAGCAGTTCCTATCGTCGCAGGGCACGTGCCAGCAGAATCCAATGCTATAGCGGAATACACGATAGCCAACCGACCAGCCGGAACAATGATGTTTTGTGAAGACGGCTCAGCAGCGGACCCCGCCAGCTTGGGAATTTCCGTCCTTATCGCCAACCATACAATGGATGTCGACTACATGAGCGCAGTGAATGACGAGAACGAGTGGTTATTCACACATGCACCTAGGACAGCAGATGGAGCGATATCACACCGAGTCTCCGAAGTTCAGTTGTGGTCCGACTTTGTTGCAATGCGAGTTCTTCCGCTTCGAAGCATAATCAGATCAAAATGTTGGCTGACATATTCGTCTGTATCAGGGTACCGCCATATCTTGCTTACTATGGTGCGCTGTATGGCAACGACTCATTCACCCAAGCGGCGTGTAGGTGCCAATGGCATCTCATATGTGATACAATTGAGTGACTCACATTGTCCTGATCGCAGACGACCAGTGCAGACTGTATCGCAATTATCTGAATAATGGTACAGGTCTTTGGCAACACATTATCCTAGGCAATGCTGCCTCGCAGGACTACGGGTTCTGGACCACTGGAAATGCATGGGCTGCATATGGGATGCTGAGAGTTCTTGTAACAATGATGCATTCCGAATATCGTCAGGCCATGGAAGCGCAAAAGGAGGATCTGAAGAATTGGATAGTGGAAATACTGCAGGCCTCCTATACGCATACGAACGTGAGCTCATGAAACATTGTTGGTGGATTCTCGAACGCAGGCTGATACTGAAGCTCTGCTACTCACGAACACAGACTACTACCGGCCTTCTTCCAAATTATCTTGGTGAAGATACTTTCTCGGAAGCTGCAGCTACTGCTCTCATGGTCTCCGTTTCTTACCGTTTGGGCCAACTAGGACTTGACTCAAGCACGATACGAAATGCCCACGCAGCTCGAAAGGCCGTGTTCGGAGCCGTCGACCAAAGTACTGGCTGGCTCACATCGGTTGTCAATCCGCGTGATTGGAGTGTGGAAGGGGAGGAAAGCGCCGAAGGTCAAGCTTTCACACTGCTTCTTGCGGCGGCCTATCGGGATTACGTCAATACCACCAACGACATCGGAGATGATATTCCTATTGCTACGGGCACCTCTACTACACCAGTTCCGTCACCTACTGCTTCCACAACAGGTGGCGCACCGCAAACGAAGATTTTGTCGTTATCGGCTATGAGCGCCACACTACTAATCAGCTTGATCCTTTTGGCGTACTGACGCAATTGAACGAGCATACTTGGTCAAGGCGGCATGTGCCGGACAGTTCTCTGATATATGTTGGAAAAAAACAAAACATCTTCCCATCCATTCTTCTTCAACGAACTTCACGACCGCTGACAAGCGGATTGTATTACACGGGTGGGCATACAAGCGAACTCTGCCTGTCCTGTAGCTTTTTTCTTTTTTTGGGGGCAAAGGTTCATAATATCATTTCAGGCTTTGAGCAATCTGTAGCTTTACAATTCCGCATCTTTGGACATTTTGATAAATAAGCAAGCTAGAATTCAACAACTGCAATGATAGGGCAATGAGGTAGAAGATGGACTGACGGGAAGCAGGACTAAAAGCGAAATTGGGTTTCGCTCTGCTACTGAAATGGCGTGAAGTCGTGACGTGCAACTGTAGTACTTCTTACTGGACTTAAAGCCTCCTATAGCTATCGTACCTGGCTTGACGACGAGTCAGTCGACAAGTGGCTCCACGCTTTACGTAAGCTCCCGTACTACAGCTACGTTCTTTGTCGGCTCGCAACGAAAGACGGTCGAGCCTGCAATTTCTAACGTTTCTGCAATTCATACTTGAGCCGATCCTGCTCCTGCTCGGTAGCCGATCACGTTGTGCTGCCGGCGGGCCACGCGTCCATGCGCTATGGTAGATGGTTACACAGCAACGATACAAATGCCGTGCTTGTTAAGCTGCAACTTGAGTAAGCCTTGTTATTAGCAATATTCCGTAGGGCATGATCATAGAGAGTTCGGCGATACGAGATCTTGCCAGTATTGCCGAAGCCCCGCTGTTCGCATTGTCAATCCCGTTATTTTGTTTGTTCGAGAGTTTTTGCTCTTCTTTTCCCTTAACTTCACTTACACTTCTCCTCATTTACACCCAAGCTTCCCTGGCTTAGCCACCTGAAATCGCCCTGGGATGCCTGGTCTAATCTATCTTGTCACAGGCGCGTCACGTGGAATAGGACGAGCATATCTCGCAGCCCTCTTACAAAGAGAAAACAGCAACGACACCATCATAGCAGCTGTCCGAAATCCAGAGGAGTCCAATGCTAAAAGTCTCTTTGATTTGAATACGGCCAAGGGTAACAAATTGATCATAGTCAAGATTGACAGCGTTAAAGATCATGATCCGTATGAAGCTGTAGAAACGCTAAAGATCAAACATGGTATCTCCCGCCTGGATGTAGGTAAAACTTCTCCATACTGCGGGGACGTACGAAAATGCTTATCAGAACGACCTCTCCTGGTATTCTTCGCAGGTTGTCGTGGCGAATGCTGGTTCTGCTTTGGAGACGTAAGCTGCTGGCTCATTTCATACACAGATGGGCATTGTTCTCTAAAGAATGGCTCCAATCCCTTTCCAGTGGTCCTCTCGTTAGTAACGATCCAGCTAGCTTACGAGCTATGTATGATGTCAATGCCGTCTCCATCTTAGCTCTGTATCGTGAGTTATCTTGACCTAGACATGGGACTCTGCCATCAGTGTGACGACTGAAAGACTGAAATGCTTGTAAATTTTACGCTATACGCAACTTCCCCCACCGCAGAAGCTACAAAACCTCTCCTGGACAAGAGTACCTTACCCAACGGAAAGTTCATCTACATTGGTTCAAGCGGGGGCTCAATAGCGAATGTCACCATATTTGGAGGCCATGATCCAGCTGCGTACTTTGCCAGTAAATGTGCTGGACATTATCTTGTTCGAGCATTGGCACAACAAGATAATAAGTTGTGCATTTCCGTAGTGTGCCCCGGTCTCGTAAGTTTCTCATCATTCTCTGAGTGAAATTTCTTCTCGTATTTTTTGCAAAGTTGCACAATCTAATTTTCGTATGTTTTCGGTATTTTAGGTTTCTACAGGACTAGCTAACGAAGCTTCCCTAAAGAATGGGACTTCAATTGAGGAAAAGCAGGAATTCTATAAGAAGATGGGCGCAATTGAACCTGAAGACTGCGCGAAAGGATTACTACAGAATGTAGATGCCATTGATAGGGAGAACGGACATGATAAATTCTTCTCGAACCCTCAGAGCTTCCAAGCTGGTCATCTGGTTGAAACGCCTTGGTAGATAATCCGTTTCAGAATCTTGGCCAGTTTTTGGTTTCACCTGTGTCGGACGTGTTCTACATTACTTCCAGATGAACGTAATGCAGATTTGCTTTATGTCGGACCGATGTTCACCTCGAAAGTGCCGAACTGTCCTTGTCAGACTTGCAGCTGACAGGCAGAATGGATGCGTATCGCTGCCAGCGCTCTCAATTGAAAGCATGCACGATATAGTGCGAAAGCCTCGCTCTTGCTGTGATTTGGACAGGTATCCTGCCGAAAGAGCCAACTGTGGAGCGAGGGAAGGTGACGCAGAGCCAAAAAGTTGCGGTTGCAGTTGCCAAAGCGTGGATTGCAGTTTGGTTTCAACAAAAAGCGAGAGGTCGGCTTCTATGATATCGGTCAAGGGAGGCGGCAACCCAATAACGTCCAACTAGTAGTCTATCTGTATCATAATAAGTTACCAATACACTCAAGGTTGGCCATCCATTTCAACATACGGCGCTAGGGATGGTGATCGAGGTCTGCACGCATGCCTAAACTGCGCGAGCGTGCAAGCCATTCGAGACAAGGATAAGCTGGGAGAGTCTGCCAGCTGCATGCTTCGTAGAGATACAGTCCATGTGCTGAAGCGGTGTGCCTAGCTCCGCAGCAGTCACCGGCTCAGGCTTTCAATTTCCTTCCAAAGCGCCTCACAATCGCATGATCAGTCTCTGGTATCCACATATAGATCACTACACCGTATAGCTGGCAGTATCTACCAGACCACACCTCGTAAACCACCTGCGCTCAAGAGGGGGGATTCGGAGTAGCAGAGTGCGTGCGGGCGTGTCCCATCAGCTGGCCTCTCTGCAAGCTGGGGCTCTTACTCGCCGGGAAGCAGTGAGCAAGATATCAAAACTACGCCATCCACACCGTCACATCACGCCGGCGGACCCGGGTACGATACCCCGATGGGCGAGTTCGCCTACAGCGTGCCACCCCCTGGCAGTGAAGGCTCCTCACCTTCAAGGCCTGGCACTGCTACTGCTGCTTCCACCGCTCGCTTCCTTCCATCATACGGCAACCCAGTGACGGGCAGCAGCAACGCATCGAATGGCAGTAACAGTCGAAGCAACAGCATCAACAGCGAGCACGCTGGTGCGACTGTAGCTTCAAATGCCAACATGCCCGCTAGCGCCAGTGCTAGCCAGCAACCACTTCTCGACTATGCTGGAGTTCCTCCGCGCTCTTCGGCTGGATTGCCTAGTGCGAACGCAGTGACCACTGCAAACGCAAATGCTGCCTTCGAGGCTGCGGGTGCGAGTAGTGGAAGCAGCTCGAATGCTTCTTCACATGCTCACCAATTCAGCTACCACCCTCCGCACTCCTCAGGAGGTCTCCCACTCAGCGCTTCTTCCTCGTACACTCAACGCCCTCCTGGAAGTTCCCACGGCGCCACCTACCCATCTACTACTACTAGTTTCTCAAATGGCTTAGCAGCACTTGCAAACATCAATAATACCGGTTCTGGTACAAACTTATGGGGTTACAGCGTACCGTCGCCCCCTCAAACTGCCCAGTCTCAGAGTGCAGCAAACACTGGTACGGCTCCAGGTGCCTCTGGTAACAATCCACCCGGAACCGCTGGATCTACTTCGAATGGGCTCTTCAGTCATTACCCTATACCAGAGCCGAATCAACCTTCGAACTCCTCTGCTGCTGTATCCGCTGCTCTAGCAGCTGGTATCGCCATGCCATCGACTAGTGGCGGTCACCCACCTTATCATGGTTACAACTTGTCAAACACGTGAGTGTTGGCTTGCCTTGAGGCTTGACTGTTTTTAGCCAGATGCATTCGTTGACGGCGATAGTTCCATACTGCTCAAATTGCACATGCTAACTATTCCCTTCAATTCGACTTCTATCCATAAAATGGTCATCTTACTTCACAGTCGCCCTATGACCGCACCTGGCTCTTCCATCAGCGCACCCGGCTACTATCATGCATCGGGCTATGGCATGTTTTCACCAGCGACATACTCAGGAGCAGGTTTCCCTCAATCTTTCCCCCGACATTCTATCCCAAGCGAGCTTCTTCAACACTTCTCACAGCAGCAACAGCAGCTACCAGTACCACCAGGGTCTTCAAGCGGACCTCCAGGAAGTAGTAGCGGGATCAATCATCACCCGCCTGGATCTGCGAATGCAGCGACCTCAGCTGCTTCTAGTGCCCTAGCAAGGGATAAAATGTATGGTGGCCAGCCTTACTCAAGCTTGCCTGATGAGCCATCCAGCGGAGCACATCCTCGTATACCTATAGCCTCATCATCAAGCTCAGACAATATTTTTGCGCATCAACCTCCTCCCTTATCAGGCGAAGCTGCTCCACCGCCTCCTTTTGGTCATCTTCCAGGAGGTGGCTATCACCCTGCTTATCGTCCCGGCACAGAGTTCAATGCTCGCAGGACATTGGGAGATTTGGAAGAATCGCGCTACTCCAGACCAGGCACTAGCGAGACAGCTCGCCCTGATACAGCGTATTCGACATACTCCACACAATCTGGGTACTCGGCAGCTGCGGCTCTATATCAACATTTAACACATCCCTCTCTCTATCATACAGCTGGTAGTATAGGTGGAGGTGAATATGGAAGGCCTACTACTCAGCATCCAACGTACAACTTCATACCGATACCAAGTCAACCGAAAAAGAGACCTAGACGAAGGTTTGAAGAGATTGAAAGACTATATAATTGTAATTATCCCGGATGTAATAAAGCTTACGGAACGTTGAATCATCTGAATGCTCATGTGAGCATGCAGAAACATGGGCCGAAGAGACTACCTGCTGGTGAGTCGCTTCACCTCTGGTCTTTTCCATGCATGTTTTTAAGCTACTAACGCCATGAATGGTTTTTTCCACGCTTACAGAATTTAAAGAGATTAGAAAAGCTTGGAGGCAGAGGAAGAAAGAAGCTGAAGCAGCAGCGAAAGCACGAGGGGACAAAGAGGGTGGGCAAGATAGCGGTGATGACTTTGATGAAGATGAGGAGTTATTTGAAAAGAATGGGGCGGCTCCTCAGCAGATACTTCATCCCGGTCATCATCCTCATCCTCCCGCTTATGCACCTGGAGCGCCTGCTCCAGGCCTGCCGAGCGGTACAGTGCAGGCTCCACCTGTGTCAGGTACGAATGGAATACAAGGCATCAGCCCTACAGCTTCTGCAGCCGCTTTCTCACACTCACCCGGTGGAGGATATCTATCGAGCTTTCACGGGTACTATGGGGCGAACAATCTTACTTCTCCTGGCATTGGCTCTGTTCCTCAAAACTATAACATCCGTCCGTCGACCGCTCCTAGCCACCTTATGCACCAGCTTTCTGCCTTTGGTTCCGTCACTCACCCATCGGCATTGGCAGGTGCATCTCCGATGGTTGGAGGACTTGGAAACGGCATGCCACCGGGGTATATGGGAGCGAGAAAGAACAGCTTGACTAGCTTGCCTCCTAGTTTTGCTAGCATCCAAGAAGAGGGCAACGAAGAAGCGCATACACAGCCTGGACATGAAAGTACGCAGGCAGAGCTGAATACATCATCAATTCAGAAAGGTCCCGAATATCCTGGTAATCCTCATTTGCCGACACCGCCTATTTTGTTTGGAGGGTCGATAGCTCCAATTTCAGTGACTGGTCTTGGAGTGCTGCCGCCAACTCACAGCTACTCGAATCATAATGGGACGACTGGAAATATTAATGGAACAGGAGAATCGAGACCTTCAACTGCGTCATCACCCTTCCGCTTCTCAGCTTCTGGATTTGGAGAGGCATATGATCACTTAGAAGGCGTTGCTGATGCACCGGATGCGTTGGGCATAAGTGCTGGAAATGCAAATAGTACACCACCAGGGCAAAACTCGTCAAGCATAAACAGCGATCTTGCCAGTCGTTGGTCACCTGACTGGAAGAACTTGACGCATGCGTCGAATTATCAACAAGAGATATCAAGGTGATCCCTTACTATCTTCTTCAAGTCTTTACTACTTTTAGAAAGTACAGAATGGCTCCGTCGTGATTGCACCAGAGTTTCCAGTCTAAATTTTCGACGTTAGCTAAACCACCGTCGCTATCAGAGGACACTAGATAAACGCTTCAACCTTGTTTATCAAATTATCGTTTAATATGCAGAAAAGTTAGAATACCGTCCTACTATTGTATTTACTATCTGTCCTTGAAGCTCCTTTCTTTTGCTTACGAGCTCTGCTTGGGATCTTTGTACCTATAGAAAGTACGCCACGTTGTTCCTCCCGTATAATACTTTGCCGAAGCCGTTGGCAGGCACTGCTAGCTGTGTGAAAGATGGACCGATTAGAGACAGCTCTCCTCGCTACAGGATTGAGGTCATGGTAGAAGTCTGGTTAATCGAAGCACTTCTTCCAAACGATCTTCATTGTCAACATGGGAAAAGGCAAGTGAGGCAAAAAAAGCATCAGATGTGTCGAATAACGTCCCCGTAATACATTTTAAATTGCGCAGCTCAGCTATTGACTAATCGAACAGCTATCCACTATTTTGCCACAATCTTGCATAAACGGCTCGGACGACAAAAGTCGATACTAGGGGAGTTCTAGTCTAATTTATGCCTTAGGAGGCTTAGTTCCCTGCTCGAACTTGTATGTGAGGCCGCACTTTCCGCAGTATTGTCTGTCGGTGTGCCATGCCATGAAGACACCGGCACCGCAGCTCTCGTTGGGACATTCTCGGCGGAGTCGCTTGACCTTTCCGTCGCTGTCGACCTTGTAGAACTTAAGTACTGCCATCTTCACCTTGCGGTGCTGTTTATCCAAAGCAAAGCATGAATCAGTCACTGTTCAAGGGCGCAATTCAGATTGAGGATTTAAGAGGCGCAACGAACCTTGTGCTTGATCTTCTTAGGGGTGGTGTAAGTCTTTTTTTTGCGCTTCTTGGCACCACCACGTAGACGTAGGACGAGCTGTAGGTGGGGGACAGGTATATAACATCAGCAAGAGCCATGACCGGTGGAGATGCTCCTTAAACGAGTCCGACTAACGTGGAGGGTGGATTCCTTCTGGATGTTGTAGTCAGAGAGGGTTCGTCCATCTTCGAGCTGCTTTCCAGCGAAGATCAATCGCTGTTGGTCGGGTGGGATGCCCTCCTTGTCCTGGATCTTGGACTTGACATTGTCGATGGTGTCGGAGGACTCGACCTCAAGGGTGATGGTCTTGCCCGTTAGGGTCTTGACGAAGCTGTAGGCAGACAAAGCACGTCAGCAAGGTGAAAGTGCAAGCAGAAGCGAGTAACTGGACCTACATCTGCATCTTGTATAGAAATGACCTCTCTGGCGATAGAAGTATATCGCGTCCTGGAGTCGGTTGGAGGGAGCAGCTTACATGTGCATCGAGTCCTTCACTGTCCCCTGCAGCACGCCACCGTGACCACGAGATTGCCCGGATGAGCAGAGCTGGAAGATTTCCTTCCGCGGGAGATTTACAGTGGAAAACGGCAGAGGAAGGCTCAAAAGTACTAATCAGAGAAATTCGATTGGGTTTACAAGATTAATAGACGGAAAGGCAGACCCATTACTCCTATTCTCAAAGCATTACAAAAGTTGTATCTCACTTCAAAAGGCGACTACAGAGCAGCGCGATCAACTTCTTCGAGACTGGATCTCGTCGACAGCGAAGGAAGCTCGCACTCCTCCCTCACTCCCCGTCAACAAGGTAGGATCTCGCAGTCACAATGACAAAGGTGAGCAATGGAGATGCTGTACTGCTGCACGTCGTCGTCGTTCTCGGTGGAAGGGTATAGGTGGAGGGTTCAGCAGGTTGGGCAATGCAGGAGTTCAAGGTGGTGCTGTGAGATGGGACAGCCGGGTTAGAGTCAGCAGCAACGCTCAAGTCAATTACCCACAATGTCATCTCAGTACTATGCAAGAATACGCTCCAGTGAAGGCACTTTCAGTTGTTCACCTGTCCAAGAATTGCATTAAAACCGAGCAACATGATCATGCAAAAAAGACGAACACGCAGCTAGAACTATCGACATTTCCACAAATGCCAGTCATTCCTATTCACATACCACCTCAATATACAATCTCTACGTCTTCTGAGCGGTAAAAATCACATTGCGCCTTCATCAAATTTCACTTAATGGTTCCAGCAACTCAAAGCGTCAACCAAGCCAAGCTACACCTAGACAAGGCGCAATGCAATTCACTGTCTCAAAAGCGTCATTGAAGGATAATAGTGATCCCAATGGATATTGGCTGCACTCTATTCGGTTATCCGGAATCGCCAGCTAGCAGGTGGTGCTGTCTGATAGAGTAGAGAAGGAGAACAGAGCGACGACAGGACGTGCAGAGCATATTACTTGGGCGACTTGCTAACAGACCTCTCTCTTTTATCACAACAGGGTACTCAAGCTTTCGGTAAGCGACACACCAAGTCGCACACTATCTGCCGACGATGCGGCAAGACCTCTTTCCACAAGCAGCACAAGAGTGAGTGGATTCTTTTACTAGGGATTAGTCAATCTCGACAAAACCAGACATACTAATGAGCACATTTCTCTATTTTCAGCCTGCGCTTCGTGCGGATACCCAGCTGCTAAGATCCGCTCATACGAATGGAGCGTCAAGGCCAAGCGCAGAAAGACCACCGGTACCGGCCGCATGTCCTACCTAAAGGTGAGCCAAACTTTTCAAGCACATATCTATCCTCCAATGCATTCCGATTATTTACTAAATTGTTGCTTCTTTTTCTTTTTGTAGCATGTCTCTCGCCGATTCAAGAATGGCTTCCGTGAGGGAACAGTCGCTACCCGCAAGGTTAAGAAGACTGAAGAGTCCGCATAAACGAGATTCTTTCTTAACTCCTCACAACCTAACTTTGATACAACCAAAAGCACATCTCTGTGTATGAAGGAGCGAGTGGAGATGGATCTCAAGGCCGATATATGGATGATGGATTGAGATCGGTGGCAGAGTTGTGTGATGGCAACAGGGAGTTTTGGAGATGGATTTGAATAGGAAGGATTACACCACCGGACAATTGCTATTATTATAGCTCAGCGTTTTGGATGAGCTAGTCGTTTCCTCAAAAAGCCTCCGTCTAATTACTGCCTCTTCCATCATGCCTTTGCATTTCTAGTGCTGCAATACAGTTTCGGTTACAGCATGTCCTTATCTCGCTGGTTCGTGATTGTGCTGATTGTACTTTGAGTCGAGTCAAGTTGCACATGTGATACCCGCTCTACGCTTAACCATGCTTTTTAAGCAAGTCTTACTATAGGTGCTTGTCGGTCAAGACGTTGCAGATAGAGCTTGCGACTCGATTCGATGAGACTGAAAGACAGGTGTTTGGCCGACAGTCAACAGCTTCTACATTGAACTTGCATTTTGACACCACTTCCTAACATTCCGTCTTCTCAGTCAAGTCAGAAAAACGTGACTTTAGCATATCTCTGCCTTCGATCAACTGGATTGAACAATGTCGACATCAGATCCAACGAAGCTCGCCCGACGGCTCAGCAAAGTAAAGCATATCCTGCTTGTACTGTCAGGTAAAGGAGGAGTAGGCAAGTCTAGTATATCAGTTCAGGTAGCGCTTTCTTTACTCAATCAAGGACAGAACGGCGGAGCTGGTGGTAATGATGAAGGAGGTGAAAGACAGCCAGTCCGTATAGGATTATTGGATATTGATCTTACTGGACCGAGTATACCACGTATGCTTGGACTTGATGGAGCATCTATACACCAGTCAAACGATGGTTGGGTTCCTGTATATCTACCTATTCAGCACCTTCAAGCTTCTTCATCGACTGCTTCAACACAACAACTGAGTAATCAGGAAGATAATGTTGATCGACAACCCGAAGCTTCTACTTCTGCTGGTCCTGCCGCATTGTCTGCAAATGATGGCAATGCTAATGATGCTTCTAACAAGACTCCAGATGAACTCAAGGTCATGAGCATCGGCTTCCTTCTGAAAGATTCGAGACAAGCTGTTGTGTGGCGTGGACCGAAGAAATCAGCTATGATCAGGCAATTCCTCGCTGATGTGCGATGGGGAGAGCTTGACTGGCTTATTATAGATACTCCACCTGGTGAGAAACCCCTCTCACCGGTCGTCTGTCGAGTATTTCAGACTGACTGACTGTATATCACCATTAGGAACGTCTGATGAACATATATCCCTTCTCGAGAATCTATTACCAGCATTACAATCCAATCCCGATACAACCCTTCATTCTATACTTGTCACAACACCACAAGCAGTTTCTCTTTCCGATGTTTCCAAAGAATTATCTTTTACAAGACGAGTAGGCTTACCTGTTTTAGGATTAGTAGAAAATATGTCAGGTTATGTTTGTCCACATTGTGGTGATATAACTAATATATTCGGTAAAGGTGGAGGAGAAGAATTTTGCCGTTTAGAAACCGAAAAAGCTGAAGCTGAAGAAAAAAGACAGGAAGAACAATTATCGTTATCTAATGGTGGACAAACGAATGGACACAATGATTCACCATCTAATGGTACTAATCAAGGAAATACAACAAGCAAATTGACTTTCTTAGGAAGAGTTCCAGTAGATCCTGATTTTGTGAAGGTGGTAGATGGTCCAGAATCAGGTCAAGGCTTATTAGAGCGCTACAATAGAACGAAATCTTCTGCTATATTGGCGGATATCTGTGCCAAATTAGTGGATGTTGTTGAAAAAGAGACGCGAAGTACGACATCGGAAATTGCCAAAGCCACCGAATCCATAGCTTTAGCGTGACATGAGGCATGAGCTGTAAAGTAAACCTGTAAGAATTGTAATATATGCATGCCTAGTGTACATTATGCTAAATATGACCAGTAATCAACGAATCGTTATATCGGTATGGCTACACATAAGCTACACGTATCTTGGTCTGACGTTCTCCTTGCCTTTACATAGCTTGAATGAATGATAGTGAAGACGGCACCAGAGGGCCCCGTTGCCCTATTCTCCTCACAAGTAGCCCTTCAAGGCATAATACTGACTCGCTTCCGGTAGGATCAACCCCGACTTTCGCGCAGCAGCAAAATATGCAATTCTCAACAAAGCTAGTTCGCGATCTTGTATAACGTCTTCGCCTAACGTTAAAGCAGGGCATTTACGCAATTTTGGTAGCCATCTGCTGTATCTGTCAAGGTGATCTGGAAGTGAACGGCAAACTAGGGGATCCTGGCAGGCTTGCAATTCCAATATGTGGAGGGAAGGAGGCAGAACGTCCAGGATGTTGATTGATGAGTTTGTATATGGTTCAGGTGATGGTGATAAAGAGCCGCTCTCGCTGGCCGGAATTGAGGGAGACATTCGCTGTCTCAAGGAGGGTAGCTTGAGTGTATGTAAGTACAGCAAGGAATTTGTATTGTTTCTGAGAATCGTCGAAACAACTTCGGTGGTGAAACTCCCTAACTCCAGCCGCTCTAAACATGTAAGGTTGCAGCTTTGCCAGATAGACGGATCTCTACAGATCTCATAAGGGCGTTCATAGTGTATTTTCAACGCATGTAGATGACTTGAAGTATTGCCAATAAGTTCTTGAAAGAGTTGCTTGGGAATGTTCCCCACATGCTGCAGCGATAATATCCTCAAATTTGGAAGACGCCATCGCGGCTTGTCTTCTCTCCATGGCTGGGGATCTATGCCGGCTAGACTAACTCGATAGATGCGTAAGGATCTGATTTGTTGCCCGCATTGCCTAATTGCTTTATCCACAAAAGCTGGAGGCATAACTGAGAAAGAAAGGCTGCTCAGATTCTGTAGCGGCACAGTAGCGCATAATGTATGTTCTTCCAAAACAGAGCCTAGTTCAAAATCGAAGAAGAGGATATGGCGGATCTGTTGAAACTGCTTTAGGAGGCGATAAATGTTGGGGCCATGTGCCCCATCCCCGTTGATGACGATGGAGTGGACAAGGTCGGCGATTTGTGGCGCATTAGCGAAAGTTACTGCCAGCGAATCAACTTCCCGGCGATAATCGAGACGTAAGTCTTGATAGAGGGTGCGCGTAGCGACCTGATAGGAATGACGCATGCGGTAAACACGCTATGAGCTCAATCTGGAAGCTGGACCATCTATCAATACTTACCCTAGACCAGTCTTTGTTGACTCTACACAGCAGAGCCAGCTCTCGATAGCTCCAAGTCGAGCCAGTACAGTGCTTCAGTATCTCGCATATGATGTCTTCTGGCAGGCTGGCGGATGCGTGGACTATGTCATGGCTTTCCGCCTTCATGGTGAGCGTCCGCAGGACTGATCGGATTGCCGATGATGGGTCTTCTACAGCCATACGATGTAAGCGGTGTACAGGGTCATAACTTTGTGAAAGGCGGGATCGTTGTTGGTGTTGTACAGAGGGCAGACTTGCTTCAGTGCCTGTAGTCTAGCTTGTCATCTTTGCTGGAAAGCTTGCCGCCTTCAATCGCCTCCGCCTCGTGCAGACACTTGGACGGGTTGGAGTGTTGCCAACCTGCAAGCATCGCAAGCAGAGGCACAATCGCCTCAAATACGCTTCAGGAGTTCATCAAGATGCCCGTAGGTCCATGTACTGTTCATACACGCGCCAGCTGTCCGCTTGCTGACTGTTGTCCTCTCCACATCGTCTATTGCTGACGTCGGGCCATTCGCGCTGTTCTAATGCAACGCATTCACCTCCACCTAGGCCTACCACTCGGCATACAATGATGACCCGCAGTACTCGGTTGTCGGTAACATGGCCATTCTGCCTGTGAACACTCGGATTCGCGGGCCTGCTCCTACGCCAGGTGAGCTCGCAGCGGGATTGTCTATCGTTCTCGTCCAGACCCATGTGACTGAATGTCTGAATGTTATAACAGAGGATCCCTCACAGCCTGATATAATTGAAGAAGCCATCACTCTCTTCAGACCAAACTCTCTGTTTCGCAACTTCGAAATCAAAGGCGCCGCCGACAGGACGTTGATCTACCTTATTCTGTTCATATCAGACTGTCTGAACCGGATAGGTTCGCCCGCAGCAAGAGGTTGGAGCACAACAGAAGCAGTCAAGCAGCTCACCACTCTTTCATTGGAGAATTTCGCCCTCCCTGGAGATGCTGGCTTCCCGCTCAATTCAATGTTCCAGGCTCCCAAAACACGTGCAGATGCCGACCTGCTAAGACAGTACCTCAGTCAGTGCAGGCAGGAGATGGCTTCAAGAATCGTTGAAACTGTGTATGGACCTGACGGCAAACCTAGCAAATGGTGGATGGCTTTCCAGGTAAGACTTAGGCTTCCTACCACCTGGCAGCGAAACCTACTAAGCTGTCCCCTACAGAAACGCCGATTCATGGGCAAGTCCCTGTCAGGCAACCTATAATGCAAAGCGCAAGTTGACAAGATGGATGATGAATCAGCGAGATTCCCCCAAAAAGAGTAAGAGGATCTGTAGCTTGTACAAAACAACTAGAATGCGACTATGCTTCAGTGCAATCATTTAGCCAACACGGATTTATAGGGGCTTGATTTGGCGGTATGAGAAGACAGGATCGTTTGCAGTGCAGAATGAGAGAAGACTTGACAAATGACGAAAGAAGCTATAAACTGACATACTGATCTGCACCATACAAAAGACTATTTGTCACTGATGATAACCGGAACCCCTCGAACGTAGAACGCAAAAAGTACATTAAGCAATACGCAGAATGGCAAATGAAATACTATACATATCAGCAAATAGTGCAGCCGGAACAGCAGCCCCCTCCGTGAGTGTCCGTTGTCGTTGCAGGCTTGTTACTGGGTGTCTTGGAGCGCTTGGGTTTCACTGCATTGAAAAGGGGGTGTCAGCTCCTATTCTGGTTTGCGTGAAGGAACCGGCTCCTGACCTGATTCGCTGCTTTCCGCTGGCCGTATGTTCAGATGCATCACCGTCACCGAGCTGTCTTCACTCGTGTGGGCTATTTGCAAAAGGGTCAGAGTGACAGGGTAATTGGTATGTTTGGCATCCCAGTACGAGGGATAAAAAGCTGAACTTACCGGATAATTTCGAAGAGCCTTGCAGAAATTGCCCACGATGTAATCTAGAGAGGAAAACGTTAGCTAGAATAAACGAATCATTGATATGACTTGAGGAAGAAGGTCATGGGCTTACAATCGCAGTTGTGAAAGTTCCCGTGGTCTTTGCTCCTCCCATTCTAAACAGCGTGGGAAAGTTGATGTTAGATTGTGTAGCAATATATTTGTACAAACATTGCAGAAGAGTTACCTGCAGGCCAGTCTTTGAAAGTCCAAGCCAGTACTTCGCTAACGGTGGCGGTGCGCTTGAAATAGAAACGCTTCCGCGCTCCAGACAGAAGGAGCTATGAGAGCAATAGTGCAGGCGACTGTAAGCTGAGAGACTCGTCTGAAGTGTTTTGTAGAGATTCTCAAGAGGCTCACCAGCTCTAACGTTATCTGGTCGCCTTTCTCTTGGCTATCCCGCGGCGCATCGAAGTCCGTCTTTGATGGTGGAAGTCTGTCTTTGTGGGTTTGAGCGGCCTGTACTGGCAAGCTAGCTGGTGCAGATTGGAGGCTGGATATGCCTTTGAGCCCCTCTTCTGATCTTTGCGAGGTGATGGTCGCATTGTCGGCGGTCGTACTGGCTGCGAGTTCATCGTCGGCGCCCCGGACTGCTCCGTCGTCATTGTTGCTTGTTGCGTTGATAGCGTGCATAGAGGCATGTACAGGTTCGTTATTGCTGGCATTCATTGTATGTTCAGGATACACATCCGAGCGAGCTGCTGCTGCTGCTGTTGAACTCGATGTGTTTCCTTCCAAAGCTCCTCTTCCATCGTGCATGGCTGTGGCTGATGGTTGCACAGCGGGACCACCAGGAAGCTCCGCCATCTCTGGCTGCTGGACGGGTGCAGCCATCCTATGGCGGATCAGGGAGGATACGTATTGAACCGAACCTATAGAATGAGAAATAAGACAGAAAGCTGCGATGATGAATCGAGAATCGTTGTGATATTCGAGCTGACCACCGGAGACTGAGTGATCGGACAGGTTTCGAACGGATAAGATGGGAAAAGCCCGCTGAGCAAAAGGGTAACATGGGAGTTCGAGCAAAGTAGCAAGGCTAACTTAGAACACAACTATGCCAGCAGTATGCTCGTTTGTCTATCGCCAGGCTGAGCCGCTCATACTCTACCGCCACATCGATCATGTACATGCGTTTCTGCGTGTAACGGCTACCGATAGAGCACAAGTGCAGGCATATGACACCCTGAGTGTCAGTAGCCATACATCATATGTCTACACTACTGAAAGACTGCTTGTGTGAGCTTGATAGAACCATGACGATCATCTCTGGACGTGGGCAATATCGCGGCCTGCTGTATGGCTTATGATACGGTGTGTGACATGCATCGTAGCGCGGTGTCTCTCGTGTAAAGGTACCGTAGTTGAATATCCGCACAAGCTGCCATGGTACAGCACTGCTGACTGTCGCAAGTCGATGATATCCGCGGTGCTGATAAATCCTCGATTGCTAGTCGATTATTGTGCCGGAAAAGAAGTCAATTGCATGCCGGCTTACGGACGACCTTGATGAGTGAGCGGCAGAGGAAGTCTTTTGGCCGCAATTGTATGGTACAGCTTTCTTTCTCTTCCCACACGACCTCGTATTTGTTTTTGCTATCTCCCCTGCAGCCTGCATAGAACACGCAAAGCAAAATGGCTGATGACGAAAGAGAACAAAAGCCCGACACCACCAACCTCGACTGCCATCCTGGTTTGCACTCGACATCCCATGCGCCGGTGCAGAAGCCTCCAGTTAGTCTTTGACAGAAACCACATGTCTAATCCTGAGTTTTATGATGGGCTAGCTCTGACTATGCTTTCTTTGCGCTTTAATGCCCATTACAGACCGGTACCTACGTCGCTCCACATGTAGACTTCCCAAACACGCCACAGCCGACGCTCTTCAAGCCATACACTCTCCCTAATGACTTGACACTCAAGAATCGTATCATCGTGTCTCCTATGTGCCAGTACTCTGCTGAATCAGGTACTGGTATGCCGTCCGACTACCATCTCACTCATTTGGGAGCTTTTGCTTTTAGAGGGCCGGCCCTCGTCATTAGTGAAGCTACCGCTGTACTGCATAACGGTATGATTTCACCTGAAGATCTCGGTATTTGGGACGACAAGCATATCGTACCTTTCAGACGGATCACCGATTTCATCCATTCTTGCGGCTCATTAGCCGGTATTCAGCTGGCTCACGCTGGCCGAAAAGCCAGTAAGTTAGGTAGTCTTCGGTTTTATCTTTCAGATCTTATGGCTTAACCAATCCTCTTTAGGCACCTACGCCCCATGGGAACAAGGCTCTAAAGGAGCTTATGTGCCCGAAAGCGAGTTCGGCTGGAAGAATGTTTGGGCGCCTTCAGCCATTCCTTTTGCCGATGGATACGCTCAGCCTCTAGAGATGACACTAGAGAACATCACCGAGCTTAAAGAAGCTTTCGTCGCTGGTACCAAGCGAGCTCTAGCAGCTGGCTTTGATGTACTTGATCTTCATTTCGCGCACGGCTATCTAGTCTCGGAATTCTTGTCACCAAAATCGAATCAAAGAACAGATCAATATGGAGGAAGTTTAGAAAATCGTCTTAGATTAGCATTAGAGATTGTTAAATCAGTAAAAGAATTAACACCTAAGAATGTTGCCATTTTCGTTAGAATTAGTGCAACTGAATGGGATCCAGCTGGAGAAAAGGATAAAGAAGGAAATTGGCAATCTTGGGGTATCGAACAGAGTATTATACTAGCTAAAGAACTCAAAAAGCTCGGAGCCGACTTACTTGACGTTTCGAGTGGAGGTAACTTCTCCGGACAGCAGATCAAGATCGGACCCGGCTACCAAGTCCCTCTCGCTGAGGCTATCAAGAAGGCCGTGCCAGACCTGCCTATCAGTTCAGTCGGTCTCATCACCAGTGGCAAGCAGGGTGCGTAATAATTTTGCTTTTTTGTATTGCACCAAGATGGCTGATATAACCCTCTGTCTCATTCAGCCAACGAGATCCTGGAGGATGGCAAAGCGGACGTCATTATGCTTGCCCGTGAATTGCTTAGAAACGCAGACTTCGTTTTCGATGCTGCTCAAGGTATGTTTTTCATCCAGGCAAGGTCGTCTACCCGTGTACAGTCGCTGACTAGATATTCCTGTTTGCAGAATTGCATTCCGTTGTACAGGTTCCTCCTCAATATTCCCGTGCATATACCAGAATGTAAGCAACTGCCGCACTGACTAGTTCCTGTTTTTCGAATCGTCTGCTTGTATGTTGACTAATTCTCCTTGAATTACAGGAAAGCATCGGTACCCTGAATAAATTGCAAGACAATAATTGTATCGTCTAGACATGCCGTTAGAATGGTATAGATTGTCAATAGACCATGTTCGAAATAGATGAGAGCATACTTCGACCACAGAACATTTGAACATTTGACTACGTAAACAATGCAAATAAAGGCATTTGGTGATGAAGGCTATCATTTCCTTTTGTTGATGGAAGTTTTCTTCTATGCTACATGATACGACTGGTCCGTTATGCCCCAGCATTCGCATGCCCAATTCACGATACCTCTCATCTGTTTGACCGTAACGTTGATCTCCGTAGGCAGCGGTGCTACATTGAACCCTTTAACCTCTATATCCACACCGCCATCGCTCGATTTGACGATAGCTTGACCAAATGCACTCTTCAATCTGTTGTGCAATAATGCAAACACTCGATCTTCCAGTCTAAGCATTCTATCCACACTAGAACGTATTTTCGCTTCATCTATCACAATCGATTCGGAATTCATACCATTCCTTAAAACGCTTACAATTTCATCTGCGAGATTTGCAATCTTAACGTGAGATTGATGTATTTCCGAAGATGTCGTATTACCTTGATCATCTTGTATTTCAGAAGTTAATAGTATCCAAACCCGCTCTGACCAGCTTGCAGATTTGACTTCCCCATCATCGTCTTTTCCGGTGGATGGTATAATGTTATTCGTGCTAGGTCGTGCATATGATGAAGGTACTAGAGTACTCAAAGTAGCTAGAATAGTCAATGCTTGTAGCCTGTTTTGCATTAAAAATAGATGCTTCGCGGCGAAATGGAAAATAGGTGGAAGGACATTCGGAGTTGAAGAAATGCGACTGCTACTTTGATTCTCTGATGTAGATCTCGACGGGTCCGCCTGCACTTCCACAGGCTGGGTCCGAAATAGGGCTTCTACCAGACACTGTGCCACCGCGAATCTTGACAGCATGACGGGGTGATCTCCTTTTTTGATTTGATCTACCCAATCTTTTGTCTGTTGTAAAGGGTCAAGGTACAATCGCGTGATTATCTTCCTCTCTTTTACCATAGATTCCTTTCGAATCACCCTTTGTAGTTCCGCTTCATCCCTGGTACTGACCGTAATGCCCAAGTTGAAGAGCCGAAGGTCACGCTGCATATCTGCTACTAGAGACTGCAATTCTTCTTCGGCAGTTTGAATGAATTTGTTATATTTCGTTCCTGTACCATCCGTAGAGAGGTATTGCCGACATGTCGCGAGTGCATCTCTTAGAGTCTTGACTTGTCCATCGCGTATAGGTGCACAAAGACGTGCTAGAATATCAACTGTTTCCTCTAAACAGTCGAGGTAGGCCTCCGTATCTTTCCTGCTGTAGGCTGGCCTCGAGTTAAGGTCGTGTAATTTGCGGAAAGCATTGAGGCGGTCTCGCAGGGCTTGTCCCCGGGGCGCTGGAGGTAACAAAGCCTCTATTGAGAGTTGAAGTGCCATCAAATCCAGCTTGCTGACATCACTATTTGTTGTTGAGAGGGAGTTGGCAGATGGATCGGAACTTCTGCCCACAGAGCCTGATGACAACGCTTCACTTAGAATTTGCGTCATGGATAGCTTCTTGCCGGAGGTAGTATAGCGTTGAATGTCATTAAAGATATCATACAATAACTGAACATTCTCCAACTCCTGTTGGATCGCCCGTGCATCTTCAAGACCATTCGCTCTGGAACGCTTGGCATGGTTGACGAGACTGGCAGCGTCTACACTTGCAGGTCTCTTAGGCTTCGCTTTGAGAGGAATATCAACGCCATCTTTGCTTGTGAAGAGTTTAGCAAATGCCCGAATGTCACGGTAGGGATCAGATGATGAGCCATTCGAAAATGATTCGGCTGGAAGATTATGCAATAGATCTTCCAAGAGATAGCGGACTTCTAGGCTTCCACGAGTACCGTTTTTCAGCTTGCGCAGAAGCTTGACAGCTACATGCTTGCAATGATCTGAGACTGCGCCTTTGTCATTGCTGATTGTACCGGTATTTGCTTTTGTAAGCTCTTTCAGCTGGCGTTCGAAAATGTCCATGGGTGTGGTTCATGAGGAATGGTGCCAGGGCTGTTCACGAAGTCAAAGATAGACGATGTGCCATGATTGACAGTAATATATGCTCTGTAAATGTCCTCCTTCCAGTCAAGCTCGACCGAAGCGATGATTCCTGCAAGGTAAGGTCAGCACGAAAGCGTGATCGGCGGAGTTGTACACGCCGGAAGCATGCTAGCGCTGCAGTGGCCAGGCAGTACGGGCTTCTTTCTATCAGCTATTGTAACTTATCACTCCACTGTGCAAAGTGCGACTGCTTGTTATCTACTGCATGATGATACTCCAAAGTCACCTGTAATGTACATGTCAACATTTCGTCGGTGCAGTGCCGCCCTCGATCGTATCAGCCTGCAGACATGACGCAACAATCGCAGTCAACAGCTATCTGCACAAAAATATTCCATCCACCCTTGCCTCTGCACTCATTCTTAAGGTAGTGAGACTACACCCTACTTCCGCTCGCAGCCATGTCCGCCGCGGGTGATGCCGACGACGCGAGAGAAAGAGCAGCCATTGCTGAAATGGTAGCCAGGTCCGCAGCAGCTTCAGCGCAGGAACAGCAGCAGCAGGCAGCAGGATTGGTTCCACACACTTCATCCACAGTAGACCCGGTGGATCCAGCAGCACCTTCAGCAGCCGGGCCAACAGCTCCTCCACCGTTAGCCCCAGCCGCCGTTCCTGCAACACCTGTCGCTGCATCGGACCAGCCCGCAATTCAGGCTGCAAAAGAGGGTGCAAAGAACGAGCAAGTGGATGGCACGGGAGTCCACGAGAAGCACATCGCTAGGGAATTGGGCCTAGGTGTCCGTTCCAGGGAAGATCACGAAGCCATTCAAGATCAGAAGGATATTCCCACTCGACCCCAAGACCTCTCCACTGGAGCACCCGTCAAGCAACACGACGTAGCAGATCAAGAAGCTCTCGATCCTGATACTCGCAATGTATGGGCACATCCAGATGAAGTGCCCAAGGAAGTAGTAGAAGGTCTCGATAACGAAGATCTTTGGAAGATTATCAGAAGATTCGATAAGCAAATGTATCACGTGAAAGCTATTCCTGGGCAGAAAAGAGGTCCTTACCCTGAGAAGGAAATGGATCTCGTCAATGCTGTGGATGAAGAATTCAGTCCAGATAGGCTAAGATCGAATATCGAAAGACTATATATCAACTTTGTAGTCGGATCGGCTGCTTTCTTCAAGCATATTGCTCGTCTTCGGGCTTGGACCGAATTCAACAGGACTGCTAGCTGGTGTGCTGTATGTTGACGTAGTTATCCTTTTTCTCATCTGTAGCTGACCATGCTTGTCTTGTTTTGTCTTGGCTGTTTGCTATATCAGGCCTACTTCATAGCATGGGCTCTAGCTCAAGTTGGCGTCTTCATCGTTGGTCTCATTATTCTTCTTATGGTCTACCCACCCTCTCGGCATTTCCTATTTCCACCTGCACCTCTATCGATGGTCAGCGCTACGTCTGGAGGCCTGCAGAAACCCAAAGCTGGTAATAAGCTGGGCTCGAAGGATAGGTGTGTCCCTTTCACCGTCTTACAATTCCTGAGTTTGAAACTAGCCTGCTGACGTGAATGACTCTGCACACTTCATGATTACGGATCAAGTCTCACTGGGGTGCGCTCATCTCTGTTATTTCCCGGCATCAGTTGCACTGACAGATTTTTTGCCTTTTCCCACTGATACTGTGTTACGTTCACGCATGCAGGCTGCAGAAGCACACAAAGGAGAAGCAGTGGAGAATGAAGCTACAAACTTTGTCAATGGAATAGCAAGTGTAGCAATGGCAAGCGCTATAGGAAAAGCACCAGAAAGTGATGAAAATCAAGCAGCCAAAAAAACGAAATTAGATAACGCTCTACCTGATCCTACTGCTCTAACTACTGCTACTGCTGAAAGTAAAGCTAGAGCTGGCGGCAATTTACCTACTGCTGAACATAATAAAGCAAAAGACCCTGTTATCGATGCTATGTGGAAAGCTATGAGACCTGCTATGAGAGGAATCGAAGACTTTTGCGACAATTATGAAAGATGTGCAAAGTGAGTCGTTTCAACATTGCACATGCTTGTGTACCCTACGCAACCTGAGTTTCTACTATTGCTTCGCTCTTGTTTCCATACAGTGCTCTTTCACCCACGCATCCATATCCTGAACACGCACACCGACTTCGATTAGCAGCTGTACTCGTGCCAATTGCTCTGCTCACTGCTTTCGTCAAGGTCCAATACATGGCTCGTGGAGCTACCTTCTTTATGGGAGTTGGCTTCTTCAGTCAACCCTACATGACCAAAGGTTGGAGATGGTTTGTTAAAAATTACCCCAACTGGATGGACTATCTCCAGGTTCAGAAGTGAGTCAACTAAGCTTCGCCTGCAGAGTAAACGGTGCTGATATTCATCTTTGACCTCCAGTACCCTGCTTGCCGGTGTACCTTCGAATGCTCAACTGGCTCTTACCTTGTTACGAATTGGTGAAGATCACAATACACCCTTACCTCCACCACCTCAGTACACAGATGTACCACCCGAGCGTACGCCAACACCCGAGATTGAGGATAACTTGCCGCCAGTCAATGAAGATTTTGCAGAGAGAGATCTATCGCATGATCACGAATTTAATGAAGGAGATGAGACTGAAGTTGATGATGCAGTAGCACAAGAAACATCAGGAGCTTCAGATCATAAATCAACGAAGAAGCATAGATTCTTGGGATTTTTGAAAGGAACTGCCAAAGCTGGTGTTACAGCTACACTTGGTGCAGATAGAGTAAAAGCTTCAGCTGGAAGTACGAAATCAAAACAACGTCAAGGTGTATTACGCAAAAGACAATATCAAGATGGTCCTTCTATGTTTAAATGCCGCTATCGTGGAAAGAAAGGATGGCTATTGATTGTGAGCGGCGTGAGCCGTCTATTTTTTGGGACTGGCATTTAGGTTTCGCCAGTCCTTTTCAACATTACTGACCTGTCTCTCCTTCACCTGTTCTTCATCCCATATATATGCTCTACAGAGTACTAGCGCAACTACACCTTGCATTTCATTCGTGAGAGAGAATAAACTACCGGGTACAGATGAATTCGATCCTCAATTCTCGATTCAATTGCAAGATATTCAGGAACTCAAGAAACTAGGAGGATTAGGATGGAAGACTAAACTTGTCGTTGGTGGACTCCTCGGAATGGAAGTTATTGACGGTTTATCTCTCGTCACACCTGATGGGGAGACTACGCTTACGGCTCTACCTAGGCGTGATGAGCTTTTCAATAGGCTAATCGCACTCAGTCAAAACGTAAGTGGAGAAACACTTCTATTCTTTGGCTGCTGATCAATCATACTGAGATGATTGTCTTTTCTTCAGAGATGGGATTCGTATTAAAGATATCCGCCGTTTAGAAGTGACCGAAGTCTCGTTTTAGCATTAGAAAGACAGTCTCCGTTTGTATCAGTTTCGTCAATCCAGATCCTCCCAATGTAGTATGTAGCTTAGCCAGTATTGACAGATACACGCTTTACGTGACATGTATGAAGATAGGCACGGTGAATAAACGTTCTGTCTTGATTCGCCCTATACATAGCTTCGTGAATCCGATCACACCTGCGTGCCTTGGGTTCTAGATGCATGTGCTACTGCTCGCCTTTGACGTTTGCTGCAACAAGTGTTACAGGTTTCTAGCTGTAGCTATCTGGTGCTCTTGACCTCAGCATGCAGACGCCTACGACTGCACAAGGCTTCGTGGACCGATGGCGGGGCGCTAATGTGGACGACTTGCAGCTTCCTGCGGCGTTCGCATTACCTGGAACAGAGTGAGTGGCCCATCAGATTCAAGAAGTGAAAGTCGCGTAATGTCTCTGACCAAGCTAAACGTCGCATACTTCCAATGGCTCAAGATCTATCGGTCGTGCAATAGAGCGTGAGCAATCAGTACTTATATGGTGCTATTCAGCTATGGAAAGAAAGCACATGACCCAGGTAGCTCAATGATCGAATTGACCATATCTCTATCTCAGTCGCAACCCAGAGAGAATTCGATACGCTGCCCGTTCTATCGCCTGAGAACCGTAAACCTATAGGCTATGTGAATATCGAAGATTTGCTTCGAAGACTGGAGAAGGGAGAGGTGAAACCTGATGACTCGCTGCAATCTAGCATGCGGAGGTTTGCAACAAAAAGAGATTACCAAGGTATGTTATCAATGCAAGCATTCCCTTCCTCAGAATTCGATGCTGATGGTGCATCACAGTGATAACGCCGGATACAGGTCAGTCCAGCAGATGATGCAGATCTATGTTGCACGTGCAGCTGATGGCGACATGCTGATATATTGAAATCGCAGATCTTGCCGTCTTGGAACAATTCTTTACGAGCCAGGATTTTGCTATAGTCACCGGTGCGCTTCTCACTTTATCCCTGTCAACGTACGACAAAGCTAGCTGACTCTATTGGCTCTTTTTGCATAGACTCGCAACGCAAGTTTGTTCTCGCACTCGTTACGAAAGAGGACTTGCAAAAGTATGTCAAGCAGAGCTGCCTTATTCGGACATAGCTAACTTCATGTGCAATTGGTTGCTACTTTCAGATTCGCAGAGCGAAGAAAGCTTTGAATGTGTATCGCTTTCCGTCTTTGTGTAACAGTAACAACAACAAGTGTATACCCCTCATTCAATCAGATCAAAGCTACAAGATAGAAGCTATTACAGAATCTTCACACATTGTTATGCTGCTCGCGTTCTAAGCCTTCTTTGTACGCATGCATAAGCGCTTGGATAGTCTGAACGATCTCAGTAGCCATCCTGCCATTGGCAGCCTCAAAGTCATATCGCTTGACATCTCTATCCTTGTTCCGCCAAACAACAAGCTTGAAACTGCTTGGAGCTCTTTTGGAAGTTTTGCATGAAGCTACTTGCGAGATGTGGTACGATGCAGTACGGACCGTGCCGCTCGCAAGTTTCGTGTCGGACGGCATGATGTGAATGTAATCATTATCTAGCGACAAGACTCGCTCATGCCTGCCTAAAGGCATCGGCATCTTGCGTTGAACAACGTATGACTGTCAATGCGACAAGATCAGCGGACAGATTCCAGAACTTGAATGAGGAAAGCACTGACCCTATAATTTGTGTTTAGGTCCGCAGAGGTAACATACCTCGGCTGAGGTGGCTCAGAGAGACGCTTGAAGATGGATGCTACAAAAGGAATCAGCTTTTGGCCTGCTTAAAATCGCATTGATGCTCACCATTAGGGTTCGTGTTCACTATGCCAGTCTTCGTCCTAGTACCCGTTGCTGCATTGCCTGCACTTGATATTGTACTCTTCTTTTGTAAAGCTAGATTATAGACACCCTGTAGACTCTCCACCGTTCTATCGAGAGGTACCACAATGCCCCTGTCAGGGACGACTAGGACCCAATCTCGTGGATTTCCAAGATTTCGCTTCTTGCACAATGTTTCGAGAACATCCGCGAGGTACATATCCAGAGGGACCTTCACGGCGGTAGTGACATCTTCGACTCCTTTGAGAGGTATTCGGATCCGCACAAGTACTAGGGAAGCCGAGCCGGCCGGGTTAAAGGACGCCTTGGTAGGCGTGCCAGCGAACGATGCGCTGATATAGGAAGCAGCTGTCGCCATGCCACCTCCGCCTGTCGGAAGGATGTGCGAAGTAGCACTGGGTGGCATTAGGGAACCGCCTACTTGCGTACCGCCAGGTACGTCGAGGTTTGCCGTACTAGGTTGTGGTGAGGCAATCGGTCTGGCAATCTTCTTGATGATTCGTGAAGGTCTTCGTTGTATGTGCGCATCGCTCTGTTGGTACTGCTTCGCTTGAGCCGGAGTTGCGGGTACCAAAGCAAAGCAGTTTCCGAAACCTTTTGCAGGACGTATTCTTTCCGGCGCTGGGAAATCATCATCCACTTCACCATCTTCGTCTTCATCCGCGATGCGTAAGACATATTGTGAAGCTTTAAGCTTATCTTGTATTTCTTGGCCCTTTTCATCCCATTTCTCGTCGTTGTTTCCCTCAACATCCGGCAAAAGGCTAGGTTTTCTTTCTGCTTCCCAATATTTCCACAGAGCGCAACCGATGACTTCTTCAACTATCAGATCGGGCTTCAAAGTCATCTTGATCGGTTTCGATGGATCTTTAGAGAAGGGATAGTACATGGTGACCACGAAGTCGCCCGAATCATCGTTCCGGGGAGGTCCGAAACGTCTCCGTGGCACAGGTGGTTTCTCTGGCGCAAATAAGGCCCCATACAGTTCGTTGAACGGATTGTTCCCTGCACCACTAGAGCTGGTCTCCTCTTGTCGCAGCATGGCCGAAAGGGCTGACTGTGCAGGTGCGGATATGTTCTGAATGGGAATCTTCTTGATCGGAAATGTCACGTATGGATCGTGATTGTGTGAACGTGAATGAGATTTGTGAGGTGAAGGCAAGGCGAGAGCAGACGCAGCTTCGGCATCCGGAGCTGCGCTTGCGGATTTGGCTAAATTCATCTCTGTAATGTCGTGATGCAATTTCAACGGTGATGCAGTCTCGCCTGGACCTGTTGATCGTGCTCTTCTGGGAGGCAAGCCTTTCGTTGGTGTTGGCAGTAGGTCCGCAGAGAGCGCATCGCGTGGCTTAGAGACAGGTGAGGATGTAAGAGACTTAGTCCTATGTCCATTTGGTGTTCGGGTGCCCGGGATAGTTGTGCCCAGAGGTGGAGTAGCTGTCCCTAACGGATGCTGATTATCTGAGCTTCTCGTTCGAGGTAGACCTGGTGAAGGCACGGGAGTGTTGCTGGCTGACAAGGGGACAGGGTCCGTCTGTGCTCGCTGGCGGCGAATGATCTTGCCTGACTTTGTGCGAAAGAGGGGAGGGCTACCGTAGGCGGCCGGAGAAGCAGGCATGGAGTCTGATTCCTTCGTGCCTGACATGACAATAATAGGCGAATGGGGACGGGAATTTCCTGCTGAACCCGAGCGAAGCCTGGGGGATGTCGGGCTGAGTACTGAGCCAGAAGGTAAATCAGGAGACGGTGGAATATTGAGCTTCAATGGCATTCTGCCTGATATATTCACTCTTCTCCTAGCTCGTCGTCTGGCACTCTGCGCTGCCTTCAGAGCGGCTTCCTCGCTCAACTGCCCTGCTTCGAGCGCAGCTTCACTAGTCTGCGATGGTTCCCCTATTTCTAACCCAATGCCTGATAGCTGCTCATTCATCTCTGCCGCTTCTGCGATACTAGGCAATATGCCCGAACTGTTAGGAGGTGAAACGAAGGTGGTGACTCCGCCGGTAGGAGTCGTAAGACCACTTCCAGCTTGCAAGTTCAAGAAAGTCGTAGGTGACGAACCATCGTCTCCTGGTAATGAAAATTCGAAATCGTCCTCCTCTTCCTCGCTGTCGTCTCCAGCTAGACGATCTTCTACAGAGGGTGATGTATTCATTGACAAAGTGTCGAGACCCTCAAGAGTCCCTTTACGTGATCTCCTACCGGGCACATTGAGTTGCGAGACTTGTGCTGCACTACTTCCTGTCAGACTTGCTGAATTTGCATCACCAGCAAAGGAGCCGTCCCGTTGGGAAGCTGGAGCGGAATCTCCGTATGATTCACTGGGAGAATGCGGCATGCTTGATCGTACGATGGCCTCTGACAGCGCCCTGTCGCTGTACGGCCTGTGGGAGAGATCACCTTCATTCGACTCGTTCCCTCTGCTGCTGCTCTGGTATCTTCGTTCCGAAGGCACATTGGATACTGGAGGAGGTAACCCTGCATTCTGCCCTATCATGCCATCATCGGTGTCACTTGAAGCGTTATCGACTTCCTCATCGGTGGATTCCTCCTCCTCTTGGTGGTCGTATTCATCACTTTCATGATCATCATCATCATCACCATGGTTGAGCAGACCGTCATCCCGAGAAGGACGTCGGGAAGGCTGTGGTGTATGGTCGCTGTACAAGAAGGGGACGCCATCTGCATCATGATTGTCGGCTTGGAATGTACCACTGAGGCTTGGCTCTCAGCTGGAGTGCTCAAACTGAAACGCTTAGTAACAATCCGACTCACTCGCCATCGTCCGGTCTAGGTGTACTCGAGGCACTATTCGTTTCATGTTGCGGTAAAGCAAGCTGATGAGGCTTTGGTCTCCAATTGCTCTTTCTGCCTTTGACACGAATGCCAGCAGCAGCACCTGTACCAGCACCTTTCTCGCCGTGCCTGCCTACTATCGTAGTAGAGTGCTTCAAGCCTGTAGTACCGCTTCCGCCAGTGCCCTCACCATTCAAGGCGGGGAAAGGTAAAGGTGGACCAGCACCAGCCAGATCACGATTGCGGTACCCAGACGATGGTTTGTTGAGACTTCTGTCCTTTGAGTAAGGCGAACGTCTTCCCACTGCCGCTGCCGCTGTGCTTGTCGAAGGTACAGGACCGGGAGACCTAGCTAGTCCAAAGTCGGGAACTTGCTCTGCCGTCAAACCAGCGTAGTATGCATGCTGCGAGAGGGCATAGGTGGCCGTTGGCTGGACCAAGTGGGACGTCGAGTGAGCCGATATGGGTGCATCTAGTCTCAGGAAGGCGAGACGCAGAGACTGCAGGAAGTAGCTGCATGTAGCGATTCAATGTTTGATCGTCAGCCGCGGTGCAAAGCGTTGGTGCTGACTGCCTGACTCACTCCTGGTCGGTGAGGAGGGACATGTTTGCATTGTGGTGTGCGACGTGATGTGACAGCAGTGTCGATGTCAGCCAGCTCGGGCATGCATGGTTGTGGATGTCGCCGTATCAGAGTCGGAATGCAGGTGAATCCAAGCCGCGATCTCTCTCTTGTCTCTCTTCTCTTCTCCAGCATGCCTCGATAGATTGGAGCGGGAGGACCGAGTGGCTGGAGATTAACACATCGTGACAAGAGCATACAGGCGTGCTATACGAACACATTCATTGGTAGAACGACCACCGCAGCCCCTCACTCTCTGGTCTCCATCGCCCACGCTTCCACTGGCTGGAAACGCGTGCAAGCCATTCGAGTCTGAGCATGCCGCCTGAGCTCTTGTCGCCTGCTGGACTGCCTGCACTCGACGTGTTTGGAGGGAGCAGCAGTGGCCATCGTCAATCCAATGCAGATAGAAGCAGCAGTCCGACTGGCGAAGATGATGCGCCGCTGTCTATGAGCAGGCAATATCTTGATGTACGAATGCCTGGCGCAGGATCATCGAGACGAGCTCCACTCAAGCGGACCGCGTCCACTGCAAGCGTGAATGAGCACATCATGGACATGCTCAACCCTCATAAGCAAGCAGAAGAGATTGCTCGTATGAATGGCTACGCGCGACAAGGACGCTCGAGCAGTGTACTCTCTTCAGACTCGGACGACGGTATCGGCACGATTGAAGACTGGGAGATCGAGCAGGACAGTCCAGTTGCAGAGACGAGCAGCAATAGCAACAAGCGCCAAATAGAAGAGAAAGACCCTTTCACTGTCACCCCTCCTGTTTCTGGCTCGTCTATGATGCTTGATGCAGCAGGACCTTCGTCGAGCCCGACACTTGCTCTTAAGAGACAACGGAGGCCAGCCACTGCACGTGCAGCAGATAGCGAAGACGATATGGACGATGCCGACAACAATCCTTTTTTGTCGACATCTTCCGGTCCGCCAAAGCCGTCCAAGAAGGCACCTGTGGATCATAAAAAGAAGATCTCCTACGTTTTGTCAGTCTTATCGATTCATGCCCGACACCTTACGTTGTGATGTACAGCTGACAATCCATCTGCATTAACTATAGCCGAGGCAAGCGTGTCACTTACAATGCTCCTCTGGACTCTCTCCTTCAAGACGATGAAGACGAGGAGTCGCTCAATATACGCATGAAATCTGGTCCGCGGGTGCTGTTCCCCTCACCTCCGACACCCGCGCCAGCTCCTGCATCCACTGTACAAGCTACCCCGCGGAAGCAGGTCAACATATCTCCTGAGTCACGGCCACCTATTGCTTTACATCTCATGCAAACACCACGCCGTCAGCCTCATGTGGTCGCAGATTCCAGCAATGCCAGCGATGTGACACTAGTCGCCTCAAGTTCGTCATCGCGAAATAGTAAAGGAGAAAGTGATAAGAGCAAGAAAGAAGGTGGTCCAATAGCACCTTTTATACCTCCTACCCCAGCTTCATTACCTCAGAAAAGTCAGAAAAGTGAAGAACAACGTAGACTTGAAAGAGAAAGATTACAGAATGCAATGAGCGGAATACATGCTGCTCATCAGGCTGTGCATTATGCTCATAGAGGCGAAGGAGGTACTACTTCGACTTCTCAGCAACGACAAAGAAGATATGCTCCTTATCCTCCTCGGTGAATTATCGAAGTATTCGAAAGCTAGCTCGTGAGATTGTGGATGGCTTGTATCGCGAAGTATCTACTGGCGCTTTAACTGCAAATCTACGGCTGCCTCACCTCCCCTCGGTTACTCGCACCTCTCTTAAAGATGGTCAACAATGTTCAGCCAATTCCCTCATTTGATCTTGTTATTGTTATTATCGACCCAAGGCGATCCTTGAAGACAGAACTTCCAATCAGTGTACAGCAGAAGAGCAGCTCTCGTTTCTAGTATGCAGTCTCCCTTGTCGTTGGATCCAACACATCACTCAAAGGCCTCGTCCATCTCTCAGCCGCATAATGTTATGATTCTATATTTAGTCTTGTTTCCACCCATAGATGCTTCATGCCTTTACTGAAGCTGGAATAACTCGGTAGTGCACGAAGACAATTCGGGAAGCTCTAACACGGAATCAAACAAGAGTCGTTGTATCGCTTAGATTTTTACACCATGCCTTGGAAAGTTACGCAATGGAGCAGATGAACTATTCTATGGAGAACTCTCAAAAACTTACCTCGCAGCACACCTGGAAGGACTGCTACGTTTTGGAACCCACGCACTTTGCTATATATCTTAGGCCAAATTCGACAAGAAACTCTAGTCCAAGGCGTTTGACGTTATAGATGTTATAGACGTTAAAGACGTTGAAAACGTTGAAGACGTTATAGACGTTATAGACGTCTGGTTGTCAACCAGCCGGACGGTACTGACCGAACCAAAGAGATAATTCGCTTATTGGGAATAGGGCCTGAACCATCCTTGCTTTCGACTTGATACTGACTTCAGTCATCAAGCAATCAATAAGATTATGAGGATCCTTCGCTTAGTGATAGTAAGTGTCTCTGTAAAGAGCTATCTCGAAATTTTAGCTATAAGCGAGATCAGGCTGATTTCGCTTTGACAGTTCGCATTCTGGCTACCACCTGTATCAGCTTTCTTCACCGGAGATCTGTTAGTCGCCATTGCCCGATTTGCGAAGACTACTGCTGACATTGGTTTCGTTCAGTCGCGATTTCCTGCTCAAGTAAATGGGCGCCCAAATGTTCGTTTAGCAGTAGTGGGGGACACTGACGGCCGACTGATACTTATAGCATCGTCTTGACGTGCCTTGGCTGGATACCGGGTGTTTATCATGCTCTATAGTAAGTCTCGCTGTAACGTTTTTTTTTTGGAAGATCTAGCTGGCTGATGGGTGCTTCTTTAGCTTGTTTTTTCGAAAGCATTCATTAGATTCGCTATTTGATTCGCTTGAAGTTGCACTAGGAACTCGTCCAGATGAACTGTAGTGGTACTTGTGTCTGTGTGGCATTGTACACTTTATATATCGTTTTATCGTGACCTAGGGCAATGCAGAACTCTGTCTACATTCTGTCGAAGCAACCTACTTGGCCAGACATACGCTTTATAGGGTGTCCAGGCTCTGTACCCCTTGTATAGTAATTACCTTGTATGGCATATAAATGCTGCAGAAAGGTGTTCAGGACCATGATGGCTTCGCATGTCTAACAGATTGCAAACTGGCATATGCAAGTGGGGCTACACCCAGCATAATTTGACATTGTTCTGTAGAGGGCAGGGAAGTTAACGCTTGGCAAGGCAGTCAGTTCACAGAAGGCCTGGTTTTCGAAAGGTTATTTGCCCAACTGTGGGTATGATCGAAAGCCGATATACAAGACAAGAAAGCCGAAGGCAGTTTGGGTCAGCACATTGCCAAACACACGAACACATCCAAACAGAAGACCACCGACGTAATCAAGATGCACTTCGTCGCTCCCGATGTTGGTCTTCCACTCACTTCTTCTTTCGCTTTCCAGTCGAGCTGATCTGCCTGTCATCCCGTTGCCGAACAATGCACCACGTCCAGGAGGATGTCCACTCGACAACCGTGTACGGCTCTGCCAGTGCGCGCAAGGAGATACCGCGCTACGAGCTGGCAGAAGAAGAGCTGGATCCTCGAATTGCAAAACGCTTCATCGCGGATGAGCTGCAACTGGTGCGTTGACGTCTCCGTTACCACTTCGACTAATTGTGCATCACAGCCGGAATGACCTGTTCTTAGCGAAAGGATGCAATCAGACTGACACAGATGTTTCTACTTTGTTCTGCTCATTCAGGACGGTACACCCGCCCTGAATCTTGTGAGTGCCGGCCTGGCTTCACAACTATCGATTCTATCTTTGGTTACGTAGCGTTCAGCAAATTGACCTGCATCTGAACTACGTAGGCCAGCTTCGTCACTACATACCAGGAGCAGGAAGCAGAAGAGTTGATGCGAGATAGTGAGTTGCCTACTGCTGTCTACGCGCTCGTCTGGTACAATAGTCATTCGACATGAACTGAAGTGATCTGCATTGCACGTGACTGCTTTCTCCTGCCTATCTTACACATCTCCTTCTCGCTCAATAGACCTCAACAAGAACTTCATTGGTGAGTGCTCTTGCCTTACTTTGTGGTTTGATAGACCCTTGTAGATTTTGTACTTGTACCGCCTCTCGGTACTGACGTCGGTCCCTTTCACTTGCCGAAAATAGATGTCGAAGAATATCCATCCCTCGGAGAGATCGAAAGCCGTTGCGTCAACATTGTAGCCCGTCTTTTCAATGCGCCCGTCAAAGCCGGAGAGAATGCACTAGGCGTATCAACAGTAGGAAGTTCAGAAGCTATCATTCTAGCTGTATTAGCAGCTAAGAGACGTTGGCAAAATGCTCGTAAAGCAGCAGGTAAAAGTATTGACAAACCAAATTTGGTTATGAATGCTGCTGTTCAAGTATGCTGGGAAAAAGCTGCTCGATACCTTGAGGTCGAAGAAAGATATTGGAATACTCGACCTGGTGTATATGTCCCTGAACCTCAAGAACTCGTTGATCTAGTTGATGAGAACACTATTCTCGTTTGTGCTATCTTGGGTACTACTTATACTGGACAGTACGAAGATGTGGCTACTATCAACGACTTACTGGAGAAGAAGAACAAGGCCGAAGGTCTAGATGTACATATCCATGTCGATGCTGCAAGCGGCGGGTTCGTCGCGCCCTTCGTCAATCCTGACCTGAAGTGGGACTTCAGAAACAGCTTAGTCTGCTCCATCAATGCCTCTGGTACGCTTGCTGTCCCGTCTAGCTTTGATAGTTAGTCACTGAACATAGTATATCTTCAGGTCACAAATACGGACTGGTAAATTTTAACCGGTAAATCAAGTGAATAGTGCATGGGCTGACGATCAATGCGCTTTCAGGCATATGCTGGAGTCGGCTACCTGGTCTTGCGAAATAGATCGTTCCTCCCGGATGAGATAGTCTTTACCGTCAACTATTTAGGAAGTCCTCAGATTTCGTTTACTTTGAACTTCTCCAAGTCAGCTGTACAGGTTATTGGCTCTTACTACCAGATGCTACGACTTGGCAAGAGTGGCTATAGAGCAATTATGGGCACTCTGACAGAAACTGCTGATTACTTATCCAACTACATCAATAATTATCAGGATGGAAAGCTTTTCCAAATGATCAGTGAAACAGAAGGTAGAGGATTGCCTTTAGTAGCATGGCAGATCAAGGAAGGAGTAGTCAAATGGGACGAATTCGCTCTAGCTAGAGCTTTGCGAGCCAAAGGTTGGATCGTACCTGCTTATACAATGGCACCTAAGTAAGCCAATCGATTGAAAATGAGTGCTCTCTGTCTAAATGGACCTTTTCCGCCTAGCTGCTCTCAAATGAAGCTGGTTCGTGTCGTTGTACGCGAAGATTTCTCCCGTTCCAGGTGCGAGGACTTTATAAGGGACCTTGATGGTGAGTTACCTCGATAATTTAATCTGGGGAGCAACGGTCTGACGAAAATTCGAAAATAGCCGCTATCAGATCGCTCAACGAGATGCCTAAAGAAGTTATTGAACATCACTCGAAGCATCCAGAGCTGGCTCATCATGGCCCTCGCCACCGCAGAGAGACCAACGGCACTCACATCAAGTACCAAGAGAAGCATAGTCTACAGGCTAAGCATGGAAAGACACACGCTGTGTGCTAAAATACAGCAGATCTATCTATTCCAGTTAGAATATCCGAACCTCAGAGTTTCAAGAGCTAGAAACTCGCTGCATACAAGACAGCCTTGTACAATACATACTGATATATGAAATACAGATTCGCACTTGCTCAGGAGGCTCTCTGAATAGCTATGTTGCCGCCCGTTTCGCCCCACCCAAGCTAAATCGAGTGCGTCTCCATCGATCCCTTCATCGCGCATTGGACCAGCTTGAACCACAAGATGATCACGTGAGCTTTAGTCGACATCGACCTGAATTCCGTATTGAGCTGGCTGAAATGCTGCAAATGTATCTCTAGAGATGAAGCCTACTTGCAGTAGCCTGTGCTCCACTTTCTGTCTATTGAGAGAGGCTAGTATGTTGCAATGGGTAGTTTGTTAGTAGGCTAGTCTTGACCTCAAGTTCTGCAAAAATGGACTCCAAACAACACCCTTGAACGCTCATTATCGAAGTGCAGACAATAAATGGCCACCTTCAAACCCTTTCCGGTACTCTATCTACTGAATTAAGAGTCTTTCAGTGCCCGACGAAGACGTTCGGAAAAATTCAATGCGTACACTAAATGGTGTCAGTGTATTAGAGGAGGATGGCACTTAATTTCCGACATTGTCAAAGACGCTGAAATTTTAGCTGTCATGATAGCAAATGATTCATAAGTGGGTACACATCGGCTTGTACTGAAGCTAGCATTCTCAGGGTGCTACAACAATTCTCTGAAGCACCTTTTTGAAGGTATCCAGTCTGTTGACGATACTTTGAGTCTATCAGGTCTCAAAGGGCGATGTGTCCTAGTCTCTATACCACTTCTTATAGGTATAGCACCATACTGGCAGAGTTCTAGCTTCTTAGCATCCTTTCTGGAAATTGGTCTGATTCTGCCAAATACAAAACGTGTACACCAAAGATTACACCCTCCTTCCCTCGCGACACTAGGTGAAGGCCTCACGAATTAGAAGTGGACGGTTTCTGCGTTGAAGTACAGGTATGAGTCGTCAGCCGTAAGTGCATTTCCTGTCCGTTGTGCAGAAGGCATGTTATCATCGTTGCATGGTAACATTACAGCGCTTTCTCAGAAGGATCTGTCACGTGACCGTCAGCAGCAAAGCGCCTGAGTCTAAGGGGAGATCCTTCGTGACTGTAGTAGACATAACTCTTGCAACCTGAGGGCACTAAACATCAGCCAGCTTTTCGCATGATATGAGACTAACTGGGGTGGCTTGCTGAGGGCCTGCTGTTCCCAAAGAGCCTTCGACTTTGGTTGTGTCAAGTCGCTGCACTTCGGGTGAACGGTAGAAGTTTTGTAAATTGGCAAATCCGCCTTAATTTCCATACTCAAAGCTAAAGTCCGGAAATCAAGTCTGTCTGATGTATAGCACATTCAGGACGAGCAATACCTTGGTCTATGCTGAAAATCGCTTCCACCTTGGCTGTTATTCATCCGTTAAGAGGGATATGGCTTTTTGAGCGCTCGCTAAATCCACGCAACTTCCCTACATGCACAACGCGAGCCACCGTATGGTTTCTTTAATAATCTACCATCAGATGCCAGAACTTGGGGTCGTGAAGACGACTTTCGGAAATTACGTCTGTTCTACCTTTCCACCAACTTTCACGACAGGCTTGGAAGCATGGATTAGTAGAATGGCGAAAACTGCAAACAATGCTCCAATGGAAAGATGGACCAGCTTCTTAGATTGTTTGGCCGGTACGAGCTCAACATGTGACACTTGGAAGCATGCTTATCAGAGGGATGGTGATTGACTGTGTTGTACTGTTGGAGCTGGCAGCGAAATTTGCACGTGATCGTTGCGTGCCCAAAGCTGCTGAAAGCTTATAGCCATGGAGTTTCCCAGTGAGTATCGGATACAACCTCAAGGTAATGCTTGACACTCAATTATTGCCTTGAAGAGAATCACATACGTGACTTACCGTACCTATAGGGTACGCGAATCAGTACTAGTGACACACTGCGTCGATCGCACGCACCTCCCGCTGTTCTATTTATATCGACCAAGCAAAGAAGCAGGGAATGCAGCCTTGATCTCATCGGCGTGCGTCGAGCTGGCATACAGACTGGCTCGAAATAGATGCACTCTTGCTTGGCATCGACCCGACTGGCACAACAGACCTGCCCAACATTCTCGCTACCTTACAAACGTAGCATATAGCAAGCATGGCATCAGGTACTCCACAGATGCACCTCGCCTCATCGAGGTCAACCGCCTCGCAACCCGGCAGCAGCGACGGAGGTGCGACTTCCTCAGAGTCTGGCACACGAGTAATGACAGAAGAACCTGCTAGATACGGTCAATCCAATGCACCCCTCTCCAGCAGTCCCGGGGAGGTCGAGTCTTCACACCTTGCTTCTGCAATGCGAAAGACTGGCGAGAGACAGGCGACCGGACATGTTAGTTTGACAGAACCTGCATCTTCAGCCAAGAGAAGACAATCTACCGGTATAGACGGGACAGCAGATGGGACTGGTCATCATCATGGCTTCTCGGAGAAAATGCACGGTTTGAGACATAGGTCGAACAAGAGAGCACAGTCTGGGCTGTCTGGAAATGGTGATGAAGCTGGCCGCCCTGTAGCGCAGAGATCCCTGTCTACCGGTCCACGCGGGTTCCTGCAGAGAATCGCAACAGTAAGCGGATGACATTGGCCTGTCTTCCTGTAACCTGATATTGAAGGATATTGCTAAAGCATTGCCTTCTGTAGGGGCTTTCAGAGCCAAGACCTAAAAGTAAGTCGGAGGAGTATTCTGCCATATTTGTTATACGGACATCGTCTGAGAAGTATCTTTATTTGTCCAACAGTCTCCAAAGAGCCTACCTGGCGTGAAAGTATGATGGCAATAATCAAAGCTAGCTGGCTCAACGTTCTTCTAGTTTTCATTCCTGTCAGTTGGGCACTTCACTTCGCCAAAGTCAGCGATACTGTCGTTTTCGTCATGTCTTTTTTGGCTATCATTCCGCTGTAAGTCTCTTTTTTGTACGGGGGTTTTCATCCATACTAACCTTGACATGAATTGTTTCTTGCTTAAAGAGCCAAACTACTTGGTTTCGGTACAGAGGAGTTATCATTACGAGTTGGTCAGACTATTGGAGGTGAGCTAAGCGTCCTTATTTGGGAAACATCTTGAAGTGGTCTTTGACTGACTTTCGCGTGGTACGAAGGACTTCTGAATGCAACTCTTGGTAATGTGGTCGAGTATGTTTCACATCCTTGAAGGTGCTGCTGTTGGGCTGACATCTGGTTCGTGACATTCAGATTGATTGTGGCCATTCTCGCGCTGGTCAAATGCGAACTACAAATCGTTCAATCATCGCTTCTTGGATCAATCCTCTCGAATTTACTGCTCGTATTGGGAATGTGCTTCTTCGCTGGAGGACTTCGATTCTCTGAACAGTCATTCGGTGATACAGGAGCTCAAATCAATGCGTCGTTGCTGGTAATCAGCGTCATCAGTGAGTACATTTTCATTCACCTCCTACCTCATGGCAAACAATATTGACCATTTTTGATATGTCTGTTTCAACGATAAAGCCATTCTCATTCCAGCTGGTTTCCATGCAGCTTTTAACGGCAGTATAACAACAGAAGTAGAAAAAGCAGATATTTTATCAATGTCAAGAGGAACAGCAGTAATAACATTAGTAATCTATATAGCATTTATGATTTTTCAATTATGGTCACATGCACATTTATTTGTTGATGGAAGTTCTGATCAAGTTGCTAATAGACCTAGAAAAGTTGGTAAACATATGATGTTTAAAGAAGCTAAATCTGTTAAAAGAGCAAATGCTGCTGCTGGTATTGGTGGCGCTGCTGCTGTTGGAGGACAAAATGAATTTGAAAATGGTGATCCTGAAGCTA
This sequence comes from Cystobasidium onofrii, assembly GCA_022813105.1. Taxonomy (NCBI): domain Eukaryota; kingdom Fungi; phylum Basidiomycota; class Cystobasidiomycetes; order Cystobasidiales; family Cystobasidiaceae; genus Cystobasidium; species Cystobasidium onofrii. Next base: position 505,121 of record JAKLNA010000005.1, on the reverse strand, counting down.
ATACTGTGGATATAACGGAAGAAGATGAAGAAGAAGAAGAGACACCTTCCATCAATCTTTGGAGTTGTATTATTCTACTTCTTGTCGTCGCTGCTTTGGTTGGTGTTACCGCAGAATGGTAAGCTTTAACCCCAGCAGGATTAGTTTGAACTTCCAAACGTCCCGCTAGGTCCGCTGATTATGTTCCTCTGCATTTCAAAATAGGCTCGTTGATTCTATCAATGGTCTAGTCGCCACTGGAGGTATCACCGAACAATGGGTGGGACTTATCTTGCTGCCAATAGTAGGCAATGCCGCCGAGCACGTAAGCATCTCCTCCTTATAGCTTAGCTTCCTACACCACTTTCGCGATAGCTGAACGGATTCTGTGTCTATAGGTGACTGCTGTAACTGTAGGCTATAAAGACAAGCTCGACCTATCAAGTAAGGATTGCGATTCCTGTAATCACAAGCCATATTGTACAGATTGAGACTGAGCTTTTCCTTATCCGGTGCTTTTCACAGTCAGCGTCGCGGTTGGATCATCAATTCAAATCGCACTTTTCGTAATTCCAGTACTTGTCCTTGTAAGTTTCAGCAACGAATACTATCTTGGCTATCACAAAACGTAGAATACTGACAAGCAACCGAATCCCAATTCTCTCATTCTGAAACGATATCAAAAACGAAAAATAGTTGGGATGGGCTCTTGATAAACCTTTAAGCTTGCTCTTCGATCCATTCGAATCCGTTACTTTATTCCTATCTGTTCTCTTAGTGAATTACAGTAAGCGATCCGTCTTTTAAGCCTTTTCATTGACTCCTTTACACAAAAGAGATTATTCTAAAATTTTTCCTTTTAACAGCTATGCAAGATGCTCGATCTAATTGGATGGAAGGATATCTTTGCATGAGTGTTTACCTCATTATAGCAGTAGCTGTGAGTTCCAACACTTTTCGGAATTCGCTCCTCGAAAGAGATCTGAGGTTGTGCCAAATCTTCTATCCCATGATTCTTGCTTACTTACGTTTCGATTGGTGTCAATCAGTTCTGGGTGAGTGTGTGACAGTATGGTTGCTTCGTTTCTATTGTGATACTGATCATTCCGCTTTATGTCCTCTTTCTCATCCTTCTATCGCAGTACTATCCAAACGCCGATACTCCAGAAGCTCGCTTACTTGTATGCTAGATTGTGCGAGACTATCCACAAATATGACCAAAAGAGGGTCTCGTCTATATATGTCATGCGTGGTACAAGCACTACGTCCAATTACATGTAACGAGATTGACTTGCTTGGGATATCGATTATACACGATTTGAAGCAAATCTGTCCATTGTATAGAATGAAAAGTACGTTTGTATCATCTATCACGAGACCTTAATATATCGAAGGCATATTCCGACATACCCTTTGGTTCCCTTCTTTCCCGGAATGCTAGGTGGTTATATCTCTTCTCCGACTGACTTGTGGAAGCAGACTCGACCTTTCGTCGTATGACCTCGCGACAAAAGGTCGGGAAAACAAGTAACATGTCCACTTGCTTCCAGGGATTCTACTTCGGATGGGTCTATCGTCTTGCTTTTCGCTTTGTGGAATTGATTTGTACCTGAGATTGAATAACCGATGGAACAACGGAAGGATTAATGGTGACTTCCGGAGAACTCCTTGCCGAGGAAGTAACTTCAGGTAATCTCGGGGTATTGTGCTTGAATTTTTCCTCTCTAGCAGAACAGTTGAGCCTACATCTCTTCGGATAACATCATGTATATCATTCAACCCACTTAAAGAAAGCATGTGAGGAGGAGAAGAACCGTCGTACTCTCAAGCAAAGATACTATGTCCATTTTTTTATGTTTATATTTTCTCCTAGCCGTATTCTTTCTTGTTCACATTCTTGTTTCTTCTTTCTCTCATGTTTTCAATTTTCTAGATAATAACTCTTCCATCATTAAATAATGTTCTAATTTTTGTTTTAAGAAATGTTTTTTCTGTCTTAGATTTTGAGCTAGTTGATATTGTTGTTTGTACCTTTTTATTGAAAGATAGGTAAGGGGAGATGAGAGAGTGTGGATGAGGATGGAAGATGGAGAACGGAGAAACATTGAAAGATCACGTGAATATAATGTTGGGATTGAAATGACAGCAGGCAAGGCTTTTCAGTGATGATAGTTAATCAAGATTGGAATAACTGAACAACTTACTCTTCTAATTTGTCACTTGGTATTTCTACTTCTTCTCCTCCTCTGCTTTCATGCATTTCTGTATTGATTGGCCATTCAGGTGGTAAATCTTCCAACCAGTCGTCTCTGTTGATACAAGTTAGTGCATGTTTTTTGAGCATGTCATCAACTAACTCGGCAGCTCACTTATCTACAAATAACCTCAAATGTTCATCCAGTCTCACTATCTTCGCTTTACCTCTTTCAGACGTCCTTAGGTATTCAATCTGTTCGATTACAGCATGGATTGTTGATTTGTCGAGTCGTCTCTTTCTGCTTGCTTGGAGGGATGTGCTGCGGTACAGTAGGCGATAAGAGGGATGTGAGTAGGTGAGATAGTAGGCATTCAATCAAGGATGAATTCGAGGATATGCCCACTTTATCTGCCTGACTGCTCTTTCTACCTGTTTATACTCTGCATCACTGCACCCCAGCTCTTCCTGCGGTGGGACGGACAGGGCAGTTTGGAGACTGTCAATCTGCTCGTCGATGAATGAGCGGAGGGATATGTCGATGCGGGTGTCGTTAATGTCATTATGAGCCTCCCTCTGCTTTCCTTTGCTTTCTTGCTTCATTATTGTTGGATGCTTGCATGTATATGTACAAGGATGAGGGTGATCGAGATTCAAATGTCCGAAATGGTGGCGTTGAGGGAGAGAGCAGGAGCGAGGAATGGAAGAGAGCATAAGCAAGGTAATGTGTACCATCGAATAGCATCACTGCAGCATACCCAGTGCACACCACTACTACATACAACTATCTTCACCACTCACACTCATAGCCAGTGCTTCCCCCGATCCGGCCATCCGACCGCAGAAATCAGCAGCAGCATATCTTTGCCACATCCGCGAGTGGCCTGACTGAGGGCGCGCTGCTGATTCTTCGTCTCTCTCCATTGCAGAGTGGCAGAGTATTGGACACATAGCAGACTGCATACAGTGACGATACTACTGCTCTGCACGATATCCTCTTCAACCATCCCTCCCTCCTCACTCTCCCTGTCAACTCCGACTCCCGCTGTCACTGAATAATCGTCAGAAATAGGCACAACAAGGGCAGAGGGAAGCATACTCATCAACACACAAGCATCAACACACCACACTCACTACACTACACACCACTTCATCTCCAACCCACCCACCATGTCCTCCATCTCCACGGCAACAAAGCGAAAGCCTGCCTCGAAGCGCATCTACACCCTCTCCGACGTCGAGCGACACAAGACCCGCCAGTCATGCTGGATAGTGCACAACAACACCGTATACGACGTGACTGCATTCGTAGGGGATCATCCAGGTGGTGACGATCTCATACTCGACTGGGCAGGCAAAGATGTGACGGAAATAATGGATGATCCTCAAGAACATTCCCATTCCGATTCTGCCTATGATCTACTCACTGAATATGCAGTGGGAGTACTCATGACGGGTCAATCTATAGTAGATGAAAATGCTGAAATTGGCGAAGATTTTCAACCTGAGAATACTGATTCAAATGAAGATTTCCAAAAGAATGCGTTCTTGGATTTGAATAGACCTTTAATCATGCAAGTTTGGTATTCAAACTGGAGCAAGGATTACTATCTTCAACAAGTACACCAACCTCGTCATTTACCTCAACCTGCTCGTTTATTCGGTCCTTGGTATTTGGAAATGTTTACAAGAACTCAATGGTGGATTGTTCCTCTTATTTGGGGTCCTATCACTCTTGGTTTCTTATATAAATCTTATACTGGTTTAATAAACAATTCTGGTTTCTCACCAACTGCTGCTATCATACCTACAATACTCTTCTTCTTATTCGGCAACTTCTTCTGGACTTTCATAGAATACTTTATGCATAGATTCCTATTTCACATAGATGATTATTTACCAGATCATCAATTTGCTTTATTATTACATTTCTTACTTCATGGTATTCATCATTATTTACCTATGGATAGATTAAGATTAGTTATGCCTCCTATTTTATTTGCTGCTCTTTCCGCTCCTTTCCTTAAATTGGCTCATGCTATCTTCCCCGCTCCTTATGCAAATGGTATTATTGCGGGTAGTTATGCTATGTATATCTGTTATGATTGCATGCATTATGTGAGTGGATTCCCTACCTTGTCTTCCCTTTCCTCCCTGGCATTAGTAGTTTTATTGAATGGCTTGCTGACGTGTTATCCTCTTTATCGCATAATAGGCCCTCCACCACACAAAGATGCCTCAATACATGAAGCAAATGAAGGTCTACCATCTACAACATCATTGGAAGGTAAGCTTCATTCTCTAATCAGGAATCTAAAAACGTACGTCGGAAATCAAATACTAATGTTTTCTCTCCTCAGAATTACGAACTTGGCTTTGGAGTCACTTCGAAAATTTGGGATATCATCCTAGGAACCGAGTTGAAGTAAAAGAAGAGCACTTGAAGGGCAAAATGAGAAGGTTCTGTTCATGTTTGCATTGAAAATACAGAAATAATTAAAGAGATACGCATACATCCCTTAAGATCCCGTCTCTTTTCGATATCTCTTCTCCTTCTTCTTCTTCCAGACCTACACCAAATTAAGCATTCATTTTCGTTATCTTCTTGAGTACTTTTGTAGAATCATTTCATTATGCTTTATATTCGTTACTTTCATCGCTTCACATCCTTTTCCTACTTTCACCACTTGATGTGTGTGTATGTGTGTACAGATGTGTATTTACCTATTTAGAACTGCATGATCATTTGATATTTCAGTAATATAAACAAATATTGGGAAATCCTCTTCTCTATCGTATACGCAGAGCTCTGATTAGTCTCGACGCTGTCTTTTGCCACTTTCGACAAAGTCGCTATCTTCCGCTGCGAGATAGCCTGCCTTTTTTTTGTTTTACCAGAGATACAGGTACTAGCAGAAGATAAGCATTTCGGTCTACTTGTTATATTACACCCTTTCTTGCTTTGATAGACGAGCAAGGAGCAGTAAACGTCCTGTAAAGCGCTGGCTATGAAAGTCCGATCATCGTAATTACTTGGTGTGATTCCAGACTATTAACTCTTCAACAGAGACCAACCAACTACCGCTTTGTCTCGTCAAACCTGTCATGCGATCCTAGTCGCCTACTCTGAACCGTCTGAACGAGGCTTGGGATGGACTGGATCCACTCATGAGGATAACTTGGCATCAAGACTTACTCTACAATCCAGCCGTGACACCATGTCACGTAACGTCGGCTCAAGTAGCGGTTTGAGCAAAAACAGCAATGGTTCACTTACATCAGCTGTCTCATCACTTGTTCGAGCTCAATATGGTCTACAAAGTCAATCCACACCATCGGCAGATACGACAACAGATTTAGATAAACATGTAGCTGAATTATTATTACTTGAAGCAAAAGAAAAGGAAGCAAGATTAAAAAATAGTAATACTCAATGGTATTTTTCAGATGATGATGAAGATAATGGAAAACAATATCAATCCAAAACGAACAAAAGATTCTTGAAGAATATGTTAAAAGGTGTTGAAGAACATAATGCTCCTTTGAGAAGAAGAGAATCTGAAATTAATTTGGAAGAAATTAGAGCTAAAGAAAGGAAAGCTAGAGAATTAAGATTAGGTATTAAAGATTCTGAAAGACTGAATAGGAGCAATAATACTTCTGCTTCGGCTTCTGTTTCTGGAAGAGGTGAAAGAGGAGGACCGGGTTTCGCAGCTAGGATGCTTGCGAATGGTCTCAGTGGAGCATTGAGCGCTAGAGATAATAGGACACGCGAAGATAGGCAGATCAAAACTGCTATTGAGGATGCTAGAAGACGAGCTGATGGTGATAGGAGAAGCGACAGTAGGGATGGCTCGTCTGACAGGAGAGACGCAGAGTATCACTCTCGTGATGTGAAAGGCAAAGGGAGACAGAAGGAGGAGCAACCAATACAAGCCGGTGACAGTGATGATGATAGGGACTATCGCCGACGCAGGTCTAGTAGATCTAAAGACAGACAGGAGGGCTCTTATAGATCTTCACGCCATCGCCATACACGCGAGAATTTAATGGATTATTCGGACTCGGAAGAGCGCTCGAGAAGGCGCAGATCTCGGTAAGCTATCCCTTGATTTTGTATGTGTATTAACTAGATACTTACCAGTTTGCTCTTACCAGATCCAGGAGCCGTTCTCCCCGATACAGAGAACGGAGAGATGATGGCGACGCGGACGCAAGAAGTGGCCATCATCGTGAGGCCAGTAGCAGACGCGACAGTCGCTCGCCTGACCGGATAGACCGGGATCGCAGTAGTCGACGTCGTCGAAGGAGTATTTCAGTAGACTCCATGTCATCCCTGTCAGATCATGCTTCTGAAGCTTCCTCGGATACTTTTATCGATTACACCGGAGCAGGAGATGCAGTCGGTTCGTCTCATGACGGTACAACAGGCAGTAAGATGGACAAGTATTTCTCCTCGAATTATAATCCAGCATTGGATATCAATGTCGGTGATTTAGAAGATCCAAAAACTGGTTTGATTGGAGAAGGTAATTTTTCAGAATGGGACAAAATGTTACATACTCTTAAAAAACGTAAGGAAGATAAAATATTTGGTGTTACTAAAGCTAGAGAAGAAGAAAGAGAAAGACAATTGAGAAAATTAGAACGTAAACGTAAGAGGGAAGAAAGAGAACTTAGACATGCTATAAAATATAAGGAGAAGAAGGAGAAGAAAAAGAAGAAAAGGAGATATAACAGTAGTGATAATAATGATAGTGGAAGTCATACAGAAGATAGTATTGGACCAAAAGAAAGTTCGAAAAGCAAGAAGGGAAAATCTAAAGATCCTGGTACTGTTGTTATTGATGGCTTTGAATATGGCAAGAGAGGCTCTACTAGAGCTTGGGATATGGGCAAGGAATGATTGAACCCTTGGAAAGAGATAGGGGGTGAGCTTGTTGTGCTTATATTTATCTGCGAACCACTATGAAATGCGACCACCAACATGCACTGTTCCGCTACTCCTTGGGTTCAATACCTGTTTTGCCACAGTATATCTAGCAGGATCAGTTCGTTACTGAAAGCAGAGCTTAAAGAATTGCGACATTGACTCCTGTCTGCCGTACTGTCTTCATTGTGTAGCTGCTTGCGTGGTCACTTTATTGGCTGGACATGCATGATCTTGTTTTTCGGAAAGCCGCATTAACGGTCAACAAGCAACTTGACCTTGCACTCATGACTACTCCAACTTCCTCTGCGCCTCTGTACTATTAGCGGTCAACAGTTGCGACGGCATAGATACGGCCCTCTAGCTTCTAGCTACTCACAAATCTGGCACCTCAAGTTATACGGTACTTGGTCAATTCCAAGAACAGCACGGCCGTCGATTGCCTTTTTGGAAGACCGAAGGACGCATGTGAAATATGTGCATATAGAAGCGATAACAACAGCACGAGCTTCCAGTACTAGCTTTAGGCCAAGAGAGGATTATCGCCATGTCAGACTCCGGAAAGACTGGATCTCAGTCATCCAAGGGAGCAGATTTCTTTCTTGTCAAGTGAGCTGAAACAATGCAATATGCGTTGCAAATGTGAGATGTTAATGCTAAAGATTGCTATCTACAATTAGGTTTTGGACACAGATGCTAGAAAATCCAGAATGTAGACATGTTTGCGAGTGGGCACCCGATGGAAGACATCTTGTCATTTACGATCCAGATGCTTTGATGGCTGAGATTAAAGCTCGAGGTGTATGCAAGCAGAAGGATTATGATAGTTTTGCAAGACAGCTGAGGGTAGGTCTGACACCTTCAACTCTAGGTAACACAGATACTCAAGAAAGATTTCTTCTTCGTTGCAGATTTACAGATGGGGCCGTGTAAAGGCCGACGAATGTGGTATCTCGCCACTTCCACCTACAGTGAAGGTTTGGCGGCATCCGAGGCTTGTGAGGATTGTTGTCTGAGAAATTGACGTAAGATCTCTCTGACTTGACTAATACGTCTTTTGCCTCCCCAGAATCGCAACTCACCATTAGTAGAAGTTGCGAACGTCACCCGCAATGCACCCCCAAAGCCGAACAAGGCGGCAATTGCGGCAGGATTGCCAGAAAAGAATGATTCAAAGCCACGTAAGAAAGCAAGTGAGATTTACGATGGTAATCCTTCGGGCTCTCAGCACGAAGATGAGGATATGTCGGATCACCATAATGTCGAAGCTTCCGCATCAACAAACATAAACCAGCAGACCTTCCCGATACCTCAGCCTTCTTCGGCGCCTATAAATTCAGCCGTGCCAATGCAGCAGACTGCACAGCAGGCCTATGCTGGTCCTCCAAAGCTGCCTCCGCTTATGCCGCCTCAAATAGGTGCCGGGACAGCGGAGAGACCTATGCAAAAGGCTGCATCCACTTTCAATCGACAGCCAACTCAAGCCGCAACAGCAGTCAACAAGTCGAACAAGTCAAACTTTAAAAAGAAACAACCTATGCCTATAGCTCCTCCACCTAAACCCGCTTTTGACGTCGAGACTAGCATATTTGATCCAAACAACAATTTCGGCATTACTTCGGCTGTTGCTTTCGGTCTGCATCGCTATTCGGCAGGTGCAGGACCGAAGTATGGCTTCGATGATGACAGCAGTGACTCGAGCATGAGCTCAGATGATGAATTTGACAATTTGTTCCTCAATCCCACTGCCACCAATGGAAATAGCAATGGAAGCGATAATTCGCTTGCAAATCGGGCGATTCTGGCCTCTGCAATGATGAAGATTTCGCACATGTCTGCTTTAACGGCTCCTCAGATATCGGAAGCTTTCCTCAACAAAGTTGATTACGACAATACTTCAATCGAACATGCAGCTCAGAATCCTGCTAATTACGATCGTCTACCTTGGTCGGCGCCTACAAGCATGGCTTCCAATCTTGTCAATGGTCACAATGAGGATCTTACTCATGACGATACACTCGCTTCACTGGAGACTCGCTTGCAAAGTATTTCAGCTAGTCTCAATGTAGCAGATCCTACTCCGATTCAGCAAGCCACTTAGCTTGCGCATTGAACAGAGTGTATCCAGGTTCCCATAATGCCAGCCCAACTGTAGCATCAGTCTCTGTAGCTTCTGTAGCCTAGTTTGGTTATGTTGTTGTGTCAGTCTTCTTGAGGGTAAAATCGGTTATATCCGTTCAACACGTGACATTGCTAGCCTTGACTTCCTCGCAACACCTCTCTGCATGCAGATGCTTTCCAGATGCAGGACGCAGGGCTGCCTGTGATATCAGGCTCAGCGCATTTCCCACCAGTATACGGGGCTGTCGTACCTCCCAACAATCCAGAAGACTGGTCCGTCGTTCTGCGTTCATATCAAGGTGTTATCGTCCGCTACAATCGCGGTCAGCGAGCGTTGAACGTCGAGACCCGCAATGCTCTGGGCCTTATAGGACACCGCGGCAACAGCAGTCCGCCCTTGGCTGCATCTCACGCCCGGGATGGCACAGTCTGTCCATTCTGCAAGAGACCGCTGCATGAAAGCGGCAGTGCTGGTGTTGCAGGCAGCGATGGGGGGTTAGGTCACGCTTTCTACAACAACTTCGGCAGCAGCGCTCCGCGACTGGCAGACAGACAAGCTCTTGGCGATTTCAGCACAGACTACTTCCATCTTCTGTCTGAAGCCCATCACGCCTCGCCCAGTTTCGCAACGCCTGAACCTTCAAGGCCTGGCACACCCATCTTTGCCGAAGTCAACCTGAACGCAGGCCTGGATGAATCCGCCTTTTCGGAAGGATATTATCGGAAATTCTTTAATGAATTAGGACTTTTGGGCAGAGGCATGTCTGGTTCCGTATACCTGTGCCAACACGTACTCAATGGCAATCCTATTGGCCTGTTCGCATGCAAGAAAATACCGGTATGGTGGCGTTTACTAGGCAGCAACGGAAGCATCATCATAGCAGTATAAGCTGACACTTCGTGCCCCTTTCACTACAGGTCGGTAACAATTCCCGCTCACTCGTGAAAGCTTTGAAGGAGATCACGCAACTGGAGTCACTTCGACATCCTAATATTGTTGCGGTTCACCATGTCTGGCTTGAAACAGCGGCACCGGCATTAGGCCCTCCTGTACCTTGCTTGTTCGCCTTGATGGATTATGCACACGATGGAAGGTGAGATCGGAGTCTAATATTTGGCCGTCATATGCTAATTTGCAAGGGTTTCTCTTTTGAAGTCTCGATAAGTACATTCGGTCAAGAGGCGGTCTTCGAGAGCCCGGCGCGGATAGCGGTACGGATGCAGAAGCTTTGAAGCGAAAAGCACGTATGCGTCGACAGAGCAAAAGTGCAGGTACCAGCCCAGATGCGAGGCCGATACATCTGCTCAATCAGGAAGAAATACAGAGTTTATTCTCTGATATCGCGGCAGGCCTCGCTTTTCTACATGAGCGCAATATGCTTCACTTGGATATCAAGGCCGAAAACATCCTATTACATCGTGCCGATGGCGATGATTCATATGTGTACGTGCCGCTCAAACAATTTGTTTTCCGCCTAGACCTACTTCTGAAGATCTGCCTTCCTCAGCCCCACAGCAATGTTGAGCGATTTTGGATCTGCCGAAGCACGAAATGCTATAACTCGTAATCAAAGGAGCGGGACTACCGGGACTTTGGATTACCTCGCACCTGAATCTTTTCTTATATCCCAAGATGGTAGACCTAGGCAGCATGCAGCTGGGTTGGACATGTGGGCATTGGGTCTAGTCCTTCACCTGCTCATGTTCTTCCGGCTGCCGTACAAGAACAGCGAGGACATCGATGAACTTACCGAAGAGATCAAGGCTTACGGAGGGTAAGTTCACTCCTTTCCTTGCCTGAGATACTACGGAGTGACGATGTCTTACTCTACGACGTTTACAGCTTTGATCGACATACTTCCCAGCATGCGCGACGCGATCTACCAGCTGCCTTCCTAGATCTGCTAGAATCACTCATCAATATCAATCCGTTTGAGAGACCTTCCGCTTCGGATGTCTCAGAGCGGATACGAGAGATGAGACGACAGGATAAAAGGCATAGCAGAGCTCGTCGACCTCCTTCGAGTCCCAGAATTTCGGAAGTATCCTCGGAGGCGCTTGTCCCCCGGCAGCCATCCCCGCCTCGACCCACAAGGACATTGACTTCTCCAAGATTCAAGACCAAGGTACGTTTGCTCTTCTGCCGTTGATGCCTGGTGACTATGATCTGATCTCCTTCTGCAGCCACTGCCTGTGGCAAGTCAGCGATGGGCAATGACCGTCTATAAAGCCAGCCGAGCGAGAACTAATGAGCTTCAGACCATTGGAATCCTCGCACTTAGAGCTTCTCTCCTGTCATACCTTTGGACAGTCAGCTTCGACAAGCCAGCGCCCAACTCAAATAGTCTTCCCCTTACAACGCTCGTCCTTCTTATTTCCATCTCAGCCGTCGAGGTTGTAAACAATATATCCTTAGTCGTGTCGGGTATGGCTACATTTGCGCTGTGCTTGCTAGCGTATTTTCTGCCTCGATCAGTCCTTCTGAGTTAATGTAGCATACCAAGATTTACAGTTGCATCGCCAGATGTGGGCGAACGAAAACGATGTTGCGAATAAATGGTGCTTGGGGTGTGGATTACCGTGAGGCGTGAGTTTGAACGATTGGGGTATGGGTACAAAGTGTACAACATTAAACTACGACAAATGCGATACTCAGGATGATTACAAGAATGCTGTCTGAGACCTTCGACCCATATCGATGATCTTCCAGCCGCCCGTCTCTTCGTTCTCTAGCTCTTCCTCGATCCGTGTCATGACTGCAACGTAACCACATTGCTCAATGCGGTTCTCGTCGCCTACAACGATCTCGCCTGTCTTGGGATCCCGGAAGTTGATGATTTCCTGAGTACGGAAGGAAATGACGAATACATTCACTTCATTCTCCAGGACTTTGACGGCTTGTATCTGATTGTAAGAGTAATGTCAGTGCCAATTCAAGCCCCCGCCTTTTTGAATCATATTTTACTTACATCAACTCCACGGATGTCCAGCACTCGTGAGTCACTGATCAGGCCTTTCTGAATATATGGCTGAATGGTAGCTGTCAAAACATTATACGTCTGGGAAGACGAAAATACTTAGTACTGGTCATGTAGAGGGAAAATGAATAGCACGTACGGCTTCTGAACACCACTGTCTAAGTGTCTTAATATCGGCGCTGACGAATGCATCCACTACTTCAGGGACTATGTACTCGCGCAATTCCCGAAGGAACGATTCCATTTGGAAGTCAGGATCTAGAGTTTTCATGTATCGTACAACTCTGGCAGTCTCGTTTTCTTCAATGAACCATCGATGCATCGTATTTGTAAATCCTCTTGACATAGAAACGAAAGCATTATCTGATTCGCGATATGATTCACCCATTTCATTGAGCCATTTCTGAACCGATACCGGCAGTTTCGAACGAACAGAAGTCGACGTTTCCGGTTCACTGGAAGCATTCGCATGCAAGACTATATTTTCGCCTGCCTCTGGATTTTCCGGGACTCGTACACGGGTCTTGCCAAGCCCGTCTCTGCCCAACTGTTTCAAGCGTGCTTCACGGCGTCTTCTTCTCGCTTCCTTCTCTACAAAGCCACCATAGCGGGTATTGCTGCCAACGTCCTCGAGTGCTTCGGATACGCTAGAAGCAACCATCTTGTAGGTTTCGGTTTCACGAACCGGTGCTGAGGCATCATATGCAGCCTTTCCAGCTCGGGCAAGCTATAAACCAGATCAATATGAGCTGATTGTGACGATATAGGAGCCAAACAGAATAGCTTACTGCTTCCTTGCTTCCTCGATATATACTAGACTCTTCGACTCGACGAACGGCTTCTGCTACTGCATCTCCGACATGGCCTCCTTGTTTTTGCAGCGCTTCAGCAGCAGCACGTAGACGTGGATTCTCTTTTATTGATGCGGTTAACTGATTAAAGCACAGTTATAGTTAGCTGACCGCTGCTAGCTCAACACCATGCAAGTGCATGATCGTAAAATTGCCGGCTGCTCACTCTTGCTTTCTCATACGCAGCCTTCATCTTCTTCATAGCTTCGCTGTCCATTGCCTTCGTTGTCTCTCCCTGCAGCTGTCTGATGTTCTCGTTCATCTCTCTGGACTTCTGAAGTTCCTCTCTGAGAACGTCTACGAAGACTGAAAAAGGCGATTTGCCAGCTTGTCCACCCCGGTCCTCGTTCGTCTGCTTCTTGCTCTTCTGTTCCTTTTTGCTGTTTCCTTCGGCGCTGCCTTCAGCTTCAGCATACAGCCATCTTGGACTACTGCTGAATGCTCTTGCTGCTGTCCTCCATGAGGCTCCTGCTGCATGTTCACTCTGGCGCAGTGACGAGGCAGCAAAATTGTATGTTCTTGGAAGAGCCCGGCGGGAGCCTGCTCGGAACGTGCATGGCTGTAGTGAGCGAGCAGACTGCGATGCAGCTTGTCGAATCATGACTGATTAGCCGAGAGTATGACGGATCTCCCTTGAGCAAAGTACAAAGAATAAATCTGATATTCTGCCATGCCTAAAGATCCAGTATCGTCCAGCTGATCGGGCACCCGAGTTTCGCCACATTAGCCGCCTTGACTTCGCTGTCGAATCTGCACACTCTACATGGTACATTCGACGGTCTAGCGTCCTTCGTCTTGCTCAAGCTCATGGTTTTTGAGAAGGGGTGGCAAGTCTAGTCGAAGAGCGGCGCTGAAACATGGTAAATGGTACACGGCAAGCCAAAACGCCGGCGTACTGACAGGTTTGTATGCGACGGAATCTACCTCATCCCCTGCGTGCTGAAGCTGCCATTAACACAGTCTCTCGTTCCACATACTATGGCATCTCTAGAGCCGTAAGCAATCCAGTGACAGCGTCTCGCTAGCATACCTGCTGCACTCCTTTAGCAAGTCTAATTTGTTTGCAATCTGGTCACCGGCTTGCAATTCTTGCAGACTGATGAGGTTTGATATGTTCGTCTCGCTGTTGTAAAACTTATCTGGCTCTGTTCTGGCCAGCGACTCCAATATCTCCATGCCCTGCAGAATTTCATTGGAGGTTAGCATAAATGCTCCGTCCCCAGAGAAGAAAGTTAATTACCTCTTGCACTCTCTCGCTGTACATACAGCAAGCTGCAAGGTTGGCCTTTGCTAATGTGCTACTACCCCTGGTGGAGTTTGACCAAGCTCGCGCAGTCTGCTCGGCTTGATTCCAGTCTCCATCACACAAGAGCTTCGCAATCCTTAGAGATTTATACTCGTCGGACCCTTCGTCCAGGCTCTTGAGCTCTACAATGACGGAATCTGCTGTTCGCATATCGCCGATGTCCATGGCTAGCCTACCCAGAGCGCTTAAGAGCTGCACATCCTGCCTTTTATTTTGCTCAACTAGGCTGCTTAGCAGATCTACCGCCTGCCGCGTTTCTCCAAGTGCGTAGAGAACGTTGACCATGGCTATTCCGGTTGTGTGAAGCTTTGTGATCCAGTGGACCTCTCTCGTACGTCGATACTCCAGCTTGCAGCCATATGCTATTTCTTGTAGATGCCGGAGCACTATAAACTGATCGCCGCGTAAATACGCTGGAAGGACGGCTTGCAGGAGGATGAGATCGAAAGGTATGTACGTCTCAAAGATTGCTTCGCTCTGTTGTTGTCCAGTGTGAAGCGGAAGTGTATATAACTGTGGCAAAGAACTGAAAAGCGCATTCGCTTCGCTAGCCAACCCTTGTAACCGTTGTAAACGCCGCAGGCATTGCAAGCGGACAGTCCATCTCGATAGAACAGCTTCAATGTCTTGTAACGTATTATTTTGCGTGCCTTGTCGGACCAGAATCTCCTCTGCCATTCGGTTCGCAAGAGCTTGCCATCTTTGATTCGCCTGTCAAGTGTTTGAGCTGTGCACATCACAGTAGCCAAGTAGAGTGCAAGAGCATACAATCAAAGAGGACGAGTCTTCTCCAGGTCTCGCTTGACCATCCTTTCGCGGTGGTCTTGCTTGCACAGGCAGGTATCGGGCCAGCAATGGCGTAAATGGGTCACTTTCAGCAAGCGGATGGCTTGAGAACAGCTCGCCCGAAGTAAGAGATTGCAACAAGTCATCTTCAGGTGACAAAGACATAACGGTGTGGTCGGTCTTGTTGTTGCCGGGGAAGCCGTGGACGTCCAGAGATTCCAACAAACCGCCAGGTGATCGGGGCGAACAACGTTGACCTAAGTCCACAACTGGTTGGTTCCCTTTGCAGCAGAAGGCTGTGACTGGACCGTTCCATCCAGCTATTCGGTAGCAGAGGCTACGCCCTGGCGCTAGAGACACCTCAGCAGACCTCACTCTCAAGCAAGTTTCACGTGCCCTGGATCATGAACTTCAACAGCATACGCAGGATTGTGTCGGGGAAGAAGTAAGCTTCTCAGGCTTGTATCTAAAATACAGCTGAGCTTAACGTTGATAGGTCGAGGTTCGTGACGGATGAAGGAGTTGAGCTTGACCTATGCTGTGAGTATTGAAGGCACTTCACATCTGCATGTTGCGCTGCCACTTACAAAAGTACACAGACGTCACCGACCGAATTATCATATGGTGCGTCTGGTAGTGCAGAGAAACCCTGCATGTACTAACGTCGCAACCCAAAATCAGCGGCCTACCTGCCCACGGCATCGAAGCCCTTTATCGTAATGACCGGCATACCGTTCGCGAGTTCTTGACAAGCCGCTATGGGGAACACTACCGGATCTTCAACTTCTGTCCTCGCTTCGAGAATGCGTATGATGCGTCTTACTTTAACAACCAGGTTTCCCGCTTTCCCTTTCCGGATCATCACCCGCCTCCGCTCAGTCTGATACCCTTGGCGGTGCGTCGCATGCATGACTGGATGCTTGAAGACGAGCGCAATGTTATCGTTATACACTGCAAGGCAGGAAAGGGAAGAAGCGGTACAATGTGCTGTTGCTATTTGCTATCTCTTCCAGCTTTGCCGCCGCCCCCACAACTCCCTCAGAATATCTCCGCGAAAGTCAAAGCTGCTCGTGCAAAAGCTGCACAAAGACCAACATTAATCAACTCTTCAAGTTCTAGTCTTGCCACACCTGTTGATTCTGATAGCGAAGATGACGTCGGCGCTCCGCCAAGGTCTCAAAGCGGTGGCACAGCGTGAGTTTTCTGGATTTTGATTCTTGCAGCGCTTTTACCGGTCTGAAAATTGACGGATGGCCTTCTTCAGCATGGATTTAGAGGGTGTGAGAGGCGACAAGAGACATAAATCTGGTCAAGCGAAGATGAAGCAACTCGTGGAAAATCTGGCTTCCTCTGGTGACGAACAAGCGCAAGGAGATGATGGACAGGAGGAAGAAGGCGAGGAAGCAGCCGCAACCAAAGAAGCTTCCGATATAGCAGCAAAGCTCAATGAAGTGTTCGATCTTCATACTGCTCAGCGAATGAATCCGAAAGCAGTGGCCTTGAACGGGGAGGAGCCTGCCTCGTCCACAGGGCCACCGAAGAAGCCCGTGCGAGGTGTCTCGATACCTTCTCAACGACGATTCGTAGGCTATTGGACCCGTGTGCTCAGCAAGCAAGATCCCCGCCCGCTTGATCTTCTCGCACCGCCAAATCCCACGGCATCAGCACGGAGTAGGCGACAAGCGTATGTCACTGAGGTGCGGATACACATGCCAGAACGGATGCCTGGTTTTCCTAGCTTGATAAACAAGAAAACAATCAGTGTCCACATGGGACGCTACAAGACTAGCTTCGTTGACAAGCTCGAGAAGATGGATCTAGATTTACGGGAGATGCGCCGTCTGGAGAAACGTTTGAAGAAGGAAGGCAAGCTTATATCCGAACAGCAGGCAGAACTTGCACGCTTAAAGGAAGCCTGGAGCAACTGGAACGACGATGGCTGGGACGACAAAGCCAAAATGTTCGAGGGAGAGGGATTCTTGATCGAAGGCACCGTAGAAGCCGACGACGATCACAATGATGGAAACAGATCCTATGCTGGCCATCGGTCGCTTAAATCAAAGGTTGAGGGAGAACGTGGTGGAGCAGGAGTAGTCGTCGACGCTGATCGAGAGGTCCAATTCAAGATATTAATAGGAGAGTCCGGGAAGAAACATGCCTTGCTCCCCGATGTCGTGCGTACCCTTCTTCAGCTATGGTTCAATCACCACTCAACGCCACTAACACTCTTGACACTAATGTAGGGAAGCCTGGGATACATATGGCTCATACCGTCATTTCACTTCAGTGACAGCTCGGACAAGTGCACAGTCTCGTTAAATACCACCGAGATTGACTTCTTCAAAAGCCAGAGTGGCATCGAAAAGGTTGAGATTGATTTGCAGTGGAAAGCATGAATGACTTTATGCTCTTTTAGCGAAATATACAACCGTGATTTACAAAATAAGCAGCCTACGGGTACATCACATCATTGTGATCGTCACAAGCTAACGCTGCCTGCTACTTCTTGCTCAATACTAAGATGCTTTCCTGTAACGATCATACTGCACATCTTTACCGGGATTGTAATTGGAAGAAGTCTTCCCACTCTTGTACAACCTGCTTCATAGCTGATCTCATGACTGGCGTGGTGGGCAGAAGAATGGGCCCTTGATCATGTGAAGAAGCTTCGATACCTTCTTCAGGCGTGACAGACTCTACCCAGCGGAGTTCGAGTATGCGGGCTGTGACGACATGTTATTAGCTTACTTCACTGTTCCTACTTGGGTAAGAGGCGGACTGACCTCTCACGAGCCCGTCTACAACGCTAGCACCCATTTCCCTGCATAAGGGAAAGTACGGTAAGTACTTTTCCTGTAGCAAACGCTTGCAGACGGATAGCAGATCTTGTGGAGTGAAATCATGCTGTGCACCAGCTTGCTTCTCACCATCCGCCGACGGCTCCACGGTTCTGAGAGGGGAATATATGCCAAACCCAGCAGCTTGACCATCTGTTTCGTCGCCTTCAGGCGCCGAGAAAGACGATGAGGCATGTATGAGCTGGAGATTGAGCAGGGCGTGCGCTTGTGCGTAATGTGAAGATTGTGTAGCTGTCGAGCGGCTGTCAATTTTGCAGCCTGCAACCCTTTTGTGCTTCACTCACGGGATAGCTTGCCGTCGGTGTTGACGTAGTCAGCGACGTAGTCACTGATATGGGCGAGTTTCCCACCGAAAACGGGATAGAGATCCTCAAAACGTAATGCAGATTGCAGTCTTTCGGGTACTTCAGGTAGAAGGTGATTGTCGAAATATCGCTTTGCCTCGTCTCTGGAAGCATCTCCCACCGACATGATCTTACAATGTTGCATAATATTTAGCTGGCGGAGCCAGTGCATGTAGAATGGATCACTTGTCGCGTGTATGACATGTATCAGGCGGTCCTGTGGAAACGTTTGTGAGCGATAAAAGCAGGCCGGCGTAGATAAGCTGTCTCTACCTGTTTCGTCAGGACAAGCATGGCATCCAGTATGCATTTCATGGCCTTCCGGTCGCGTATTAGCAATGGTAGACGATGTGCTTCGTCAAAAAATATGACCGGAACAAGCTTTTCGGGCTTCTTTATTTCATCTTGCGAATCTTCGTTCATCGCTTGTTTCGTTTCCGCCACTCCGCTCGTAACATTCGGGCCTGTGTAGCCTCGCGGCACTTTGGAGTCCTTGTGAGCATCTGCTACATTGACGGATCTTTCCTGTTTGAGCGTAGCGGCTTTTTCTTTGGCTTTAGCAGCGTCTTCATCCTCATTCTCGGCTTTTTGCGATGGTTCGAAGCTCCAGTATTTCAAGAGCGCACTTTGACTGTACCAAAGATCCGACAAACGACCAATCAGCTATCGATGTCCATGATCTAATGCCGAGCGCTAGCCTACAATAGTTCAAGAACGTGTGCAACATCAGAAGTCTTCACTTCGCCGCCGTTTTCAACGCGCTTCTCTACACCAAGGCGATCATGCTGATTATGGACCAGAAAATGAACAGTCAGCAGTAGGTAGCAGCAGCGCGTACCTAACGCTATAGACATTCACCTTGAATGCATACGATTCTTTTTCGAAATCTTCGTAGCCTTCTAACCGCTTCGAGAGTTCGATGAAATACTGCTCCATTTGACTAGCAAGAGCAAAGTACAGACTAGGCAGGTCCGCAAAACCAGCTATTCGACTGAACAGGATATGTCAGCCATTCGAAGCAGAGGCACTACCGCTTGCTACAGACTCACAGATCGAAATGCAAAACGTGGTATTCAGGTTGGGTCAAAACCTGCCGACACAGTGCCGTCTTCCCAACACTATCTTGAATATGTAAGAACTTGGATTATGTTAAAATGGCAATGACTTTGCGCACCTGGAAGCTCCGAATAAAACCGTAAAGGATGGTACGCCGCTGAGAGCTCTCTCTATCGCTGTCAATTCGGCAGTCCGCTCGAAGAAGCCAGGCAGCGGCGAGAAGGTATGCTTAGGAGGCATCTGTGACCTTTCTTTCATGTCCTGTAGCATGCGATGAAGGAACACAGATCAGCAATGATATGGAGAATCGCCACCAGTCGTATTTGACTGTACGGACCCGTATGTCTTGTCGTGCCTCTTCGAGCAGCTTTCGCGACTCTGTCAGGTTACGCACCACCTCGCTGGGCTAGAGTAGATCCGTTGATCAGCTGTGAGAGCAGCATGGATGGTCTCGCATGCTACCTACATTAGCCAAGACGCTGATAACACGCAGAGATACGCCGATCAGCCTTTGACAGTCGTACAGCTGTCAGGTCCAACCGCCTACTTGACAATCTCGCCGATCCCAAAGAAGGATCGACGTTGGAGCCACCTATCTTGGATCTTGTGAGCTGGCTGTGTGCGGACGTCTGTTCTCGACTGCATTCTTCTTGTTATCAGGGTCGTCATGGCCCGCCGCCTTGTGATCGAAGAGGCGGCAGCATTGTATACATGAGCCAGGCAACGACACTGCGCACATGCGCTTTGTGTCTGTTGCATGTGGCTCATGCCTTTGAGGCCACAGACGAACTGCCTGGTCTCTGACAAGCCCAGAAGTGGTCGACCTGGCGTGAACTGAAGCTGTCCTGACAAGGTTGCGGTACCGCAAGAATGCCTGCTTGGTGGATGGCGATCACACGCGAGTTCAGAAGCAGTGTGAGGCGTTCTAGGCATCCGACAGTATACATACAGTCATGTTCATTTCAACTGCACTCGTCTCTACTACTTGTCTCGCCGTGGCCTTTCAAGAATTTATAGAAGAAGACGCCACCGACTAGTCTTCGGGATACAGGTGATATTCCGTATGCAGGTATTCGTCCGCACTGAGACATAGAGACGGGTGCATTAGTCTCTGAGCAATGTGTTCAGCGTGACCTTGTAGCAAGACACTCACTTCGACGAACCCTAGTCGGGGGTAGACCTTCTCAGCGGGACTGTCTTCTTCCGTGTCCAGAAGCTTCATATTCCAACCCAAGTCAGGGGCCTTCAATATAGTACATCTGGTTACGGACGCCTACATAACTTACTAGCAGTGTTCTCCGTCTCTGAATCGCAATTTCCTCCAATTTAGCTAGCAAAGCTCTTGCGACACCTCTGCCAAATAGCGATACCAAAATTAAAGAAGTTGCGTTAACAATCGTAGTTTAATCGCCACCTGGGTCTAAAGCATTGTATAAACGCACCGTTTCCTGAAGTCAGGTGAGACTAGCAGCTTCTCTACAGAAGCACGAAATGGGCCTGTCTCAGTCCACGGCATGCACAGCATGACGAACCCAGCAAGCTTTCTTTCGCCTTGTCGATTTTCTAGATATTGCAGTATGATTTCTCGTCTTCCTTGTGGTATCTCCTGTGAGAGCTTAATGTACCATTCAGCCATCTTGCTCTTGTCCCAGGGCGGCAGGAAAGTGGCTATGGTCCCATCCGTATCTGAGCAGGCGATATGTATTTCTACCAGGGCTCGACTGACCGCCTCTACATCTGTGGAAGCAGGGTCCAGCAGGACGCATTCAGTTCCCGACATATCACAGACAAGGTCGCGAGAGTCGCTGTCTATAGGGTTGGCTTTGTGTCGTTGGAGGAATGAAAGATAGTGCAGGCAACGGTGTTTCAACGTCCATGCGCGCGTACTTGAAGAGCACGTGCATACAAAATCTCCATTTACAGTATACTCGACAGGCAACTTTGTAAGCACGTTATGAACCCAACATCAGAGGCAATGGGCTCGTCGCCTCGACGGGCGGGTTGTATGCCATGAAAGTTCGCCGCTGCTGAGGCTCAGGACGATAAGGTACATGTGACAAATAATTTAAGTATACAGTTGCGCAACTTGTTCAGTCTCACGAGTGGAACTGAGGCTAGCAATAGATGCCGGTATATTATCTACCACCGCAATCTCCAGCTACTTGGCGTACTTTTCCGTCCATTCTCTACTGACCCTTTGGGCATCGAGAAGGTTATCCTTGTAATGTTGCGCGCATTCGTTGTTCAAAGGATCATCCTGATGTGGAAGAAGTTTGGTCATTACTCTCTTATGCCCAAGCACTTTGGTCCGCGCGGACGGAACGGCACTTACTGGATTTGGGGCGGAAAGTAAAGCTTGGATAGAAAGGAGGACCGTTCTGATCTGTAGCGCAGGTGACCATTTATCTACAAAGCAAAGGTACCTCGTCAATTGGCGCCTATATTGAAATGGGTTCAAGCATGCAGGTGCTCCTCTTACCTTTCAGAATATCAAGACAGATGCGTCCGAGCTTGTCTGCAGTCCACCAAGGTGTCAGTGCCGACTTCCTCTATTCATATTCTACCACATGACGCTGTCTTACCAATATTTGGATGATAGATCTTAGTCATGAAGCTGTAGAACGCCCGTTCCGTCAATCTACTGTGTTGCAGTCACCTAGTATATTGCCACGATACTGACCGAACTTTCGGAGCACCCATGGGATACTCTTCTGGTAGAAACAGCTCTAGCTTGAACTTGCCCCCTTCAAAAGCCGAATCACTTGGCCCATCGATAACTACGTCGAAGTATCGCAGGTTGTCATCGTGAGGCACAGCTGATATGCCAGGCGGCGAGTCGGCGACCAGTCTTTCGGTCTCCTAATCAGACAGGGTGTACTATCAGTATTAAGGGCAGCCTTGCTTATGCCAACTGCTAGCTTGCCTTGATGATGCGCTTCGGCAGCGCCGCTGAGGTTGACGGTGGCATCCTCTAGAGGACCGACCTCTTGACGTGCAGCAGTGGACGAGACGGTGGAGCAGGCCTGTCGGAAGCGAGACTGCAGCAGTACGGGTGCTCCAGTGTACGACTGAGCTGGCAAGAGACACCTGCTAGACGGTGCTCGTTACGGGTGTCCCGGATGGAGCAAAGGCAAGTTGGCGACCGATAGCCTGCGCGCCTTTACGCTTCAGCAGAGAGCGTCATCGAGGTTGACTGCAGGCCAACTGCAGGTCGCAACGACAGGAAGCAGCAATGCCGTCGTCAAGCTCTCTCAATAGCGAGGAGAAGGCAAAGATCAAAAAGGCGATTCAGTCTGGAAAGGTGCGGCTCCAGAGGTGTTCCAGAGGTGGCCTTACATGCCGCAGCCTGAGGCGGAGCATCTAGTCACGCAACAGGAACACCAGTCCTGCTCTGAAGACGAGATGCTGATATGAACCTTATCCTCTGCAACAGATCGTTGCAGCTGCTCCAGCGAGAATCTACTATGCCTGGCCTAATCCTAATGTCTGGAGCTATGGGGGCGTCGAAGGTGCGCTTGTTTTCGGCGTTCAAGATAATGGCTACTGGTTCCGGCTGGTAGACTTAGCTGTAAGAAGATCATCTAACATGAAATGAAGCAAGCGTGCTGGCCTGACGGGATCGCTCGATAGGGCACGAGAGGCGTCATATGGGATCATGAGTTCTACGAGGACTTTGAATGGTATCAGGACCGAACATTCTTCTACTCTTTCCCTGGAGACGTAAGAGCCTGTAATCCTGCACAACAATTGCGTGCTGAAACATCGTGACTGTTATAATCAGGAATGCATGGTTGGGATCGCCTTCTCCGACGAAAGCGAAGCGTCGGCTTTGAACAAGAAGGTACTGAACCGCAAGAAGTATGCAGGTCAGTCCACACACTTCTGATACTTCAGTTAACCCATCATGTATCAGCTAACGTTCTATATCTCAGCTAAAACATCAAGGCACAAACGCAATTCCGGCATTGGGCTGCCGTCGATACCAAGCATTAACCTGTCTCCAACTAGTAGAGAGAAGGAACCGAAAGAAAAGAAGAAGAAGAAAGGCTTCTTTAGTAAATCTCTTATATCTGCGCCTTCGGCTTTCAAACATATTGCACATATGGGCTTCGATTCAGAAAAGGGTTTCACGGCCGAAAATGTGGACCCTTCATGGGAACGCTTAATGACCCAGCTCCAGGGTATGGGCATATCGAAGTCGCAAATCGAAGAAAACAAAGACTTCATCAAGGACTTTGTGCGAGATGCTGAGGCTGGTAACACAGCTGAGGGAACCCCGCCACCTCCGCCTCCTGCACAAGCACCAAGAGGCAAACGAAAGCAGGCCCCACCGGCTCCAAAGAGCAGAGGTGCGGGAGATGACTCCGAAGAAGCGTCAGCTCCGGCGCCGTCTCATATGCCTCCCCCACCCCCATCCCTCGGAGCCTCTACACCATCTCGTCCCAATATACCCCCTCCCCCGCCGCCTCGTGAGCAATAGGTGACAGCTTACTGTGGTACCTTACTAAGACTGACTCTTCCATCGATACAGCTGCAGGCGGGCCGACAAGCAGACCTACCAACGCACCACCGGCACCACCCCGTAAGCCTGATTGTCTATGTAATTGTTCATGTAACGGAGTCGCATGTAACACCCCTTCCTTCAGCTCCGCCGTCGAGTAGAGCTCCTACTACACCATCTGCACCGCCGCCACCGCCCCCTCCGCCAGCCTCGACCGGCCGAAGCGCACCTCCCGCACCTCCTCCACCTCCTCCTTCGTCCGCCCGTAAGTCAGATGTCAGCTTATGGGATATGCAGCCAGCTGATCCAGCCATACCACATAACAGCACGTCCCACCGGAGGTGCCCCTCCACCACCGCGTGAGCCCGCTTATCGAGCTGCTTATATCGTTGCGTTGTTGACTAACGCTGAAATTGTTCGATGCAGCTCCTCCTTCCATGCCCAGCCGAGGGGCCGCTCCACGTACGTGTTGGCCGTGAAACACCCTGAAAGGAGTTCAACTAACTTTGAGAACATGCTATAGCTCCCCCTCCGCCACCCACAGGACGTGCTGCACCTCCCCCGCCTGCACCTCCCGTGCCAGCAGCAGGTGGAGCGCCCTTGCCGCCTCCTCAAGGCGGACGTGCGGATTTACTCGCATCAATTCGAGGAGCTGGCGTTGGGAAGTTACGTCATGTTGACGAGAACACTACTCCTGCAGCCTCGACACCCAGAGCGGAAACACCAAGTAGCGCTGCACCCGCAGAGGGAGCAAATCTGGCTTCTGCCCTTGCTGCTGCGCTTACCGTTCGAAGGGCTGGTACTGGTGAAAGTGACGATGAAGAAGATAGCGATGATGAGTGGGACGATTAGCGGCTCCCAGTCACGCCCCCTTCTGCTTCAATCGGTCCAAATGCTTGACTGCAAAAATGTAGCTATAGATATCAATCTCAACAGTAGGGCTTGCCGAAGGAAATTTTCGGCAGTGATACTTCGCTGCCTGTGCTTGCTCCCGAACAAGGGCGAGCTGTAGGCACCCAAGGACTAGACTGACCTAATGACGACTACAGAGATCTCGCTATGACTACAGAGATCTCGCTATGTACAAATTTGACGTTTTCTGATTGGCAGGTTTGCATAATTCCGTACTAAGAGAGAGGGGAATAAGCGTTCGCAACATTTCAGACTTACTACAGGTCTTCGCGAAGATATCGTTGCGACGGGCATGCTATATAAAATCTATGTTACGTCCCCAGTGGCAATTAAGCTTTTGGTCATATAATTACAGATCATCCGGTTTGAGTAGGGACTATGGCTACAAAGGTTTCCGTTAAATTTGCGTACAGGGTCTCAAGACCTGAAAATACAGCAGGAGCATCAGAGCTTCTTTTACAGAGTGAAGCTTGTAGTTCTCACGAAAGGTCACATCACTCGTGTAGAAACTGCAGTGGGGATATTGCCAATACGCTGTTGTCAGCCTGTACGCTGGCTCGCCTGGATCAATAAAGGATAGGATCGATGGGTGCAAGAGCAGGAGTGCCTAAAATGCATTTCTTCAGTGTCTGCTCTTACCATGCGTCTCCGTTCAACTTACTGAGTCTTCTCATTCTGACGCTGCCAGGCGGGATGGTAAGAGCTGCGAGCTCATCGTAGGCGGAATGCGGTTCTAGCGTACTCATGAGAGGGTCGTATAGGGGTCCAGGCATACGAGGCGTCTGTGCACAGTATTTTAAATGTAAGTCCAAGTGGAAGATACAAAAAGCGGGATAGGAAGGTCTTACAGCGATGTGAATAGAGTCCAAAGCAAGTGGAGCAGTGTAGGGTGTGCGGCCGATGAATGGCGTACCCACAGTCAAGGGCGTAGATGGTATGTACGCAGCGTTATTCACGTAAGGTGTCCTGCCAAGATACATTGGAGTGTCTATTCGAGGCACTGAGGTTGTTCGGACCCGCGGAGTCATGGCCAACATAGCCATGTCATCGAGAGCTTGTCGTTGCTGACAAGCAGAGCTGCATCAGTTTTCGAAAGATGCAGGGATAACATGTAGTGACTTACAGCCAGGATCTGACGTTGTTGGAGCATGCGACGCCGTCTTTGCTCAGCTATCGCCATCTCACGTCGGGCTTGAAGGTGACCGACGGTGTAGGCGGGATCCAGATGAGGAGAGATGCCGATTCCGAGCGGTAGAGGCGAAACATGCGTGAGGGGAGTGCCATATACAGAATGTGGATGAGGAGCCATGAGAGGTGGTCCCAGCAGAGGACTATGTATTCTGCCAGATGGCATGCGATTGTATGGGCTGCCATATCCATACATGTTGGCAGCGTTGTAGGCATGACGGGCATCACGAGCACCCTCCGCTGCGATCTCTGCCACCTCGTTCAGCAGTCTCGTTTCGTTCTTGATCTGACCATGGAGTCTATCTTGATGTGCTTCTAGTCGATGAGTTGCATACTCCAGGCGCTGCTCCTCCGGCGACTTCGCGTTCCTGTAGCGTGTAAACGAGGTGATAACGGGGCCTTGTCAAACCCACAGCAGACAACAACATCACTCCTACATACGCTAGGTACTTACCAGCTTCTTGCGCGTACACCCCAAGCCATCGCAGGGCTGGACTAGCTGGTAGTCAGTCTCGCTTCGATGGAAAGGAAAGAAGCATGACGCTTTCACGCCTGTCCCGGCAATGTCGGAGCTGTGAGGAGCGAATCCTGACGAATCTGTCTTCGACACTGCACCGCTTGTGCTGAAACAACCAAACAGCGGCTTCTACCCGCTTGGCAGTGCAGGTTAACTTTTTACCTTCTTCCTCGAAAGTGCTCGTCATCAGTTTCTGGCCTGGCTGAGCGCCACGTAGATTGAAATGGCGAAGCGTAACTTCTAGCAGCGAGGTAGTCTTCAAGTTGAGTAAAACTTGTGTACACCTTCCGCTTCTGAGTAAAAAAGGAACGAAAGACCTTGATGTACCGGTCTATCTGGCAACTGCAGCCGGGTGTAAAGACCCCCGTTGCAAAGAAGTTTCTTGAGAAGGTGGGCTAGTCACTGTACAGACGACATTCAGAGCACACGGAATGTGGTTTCTCTTCCTCTAGACTTCCCATAATCGCAGCCTCGAGTTTGTGTAAGTTGTGTCTACATCCTCGAGGAAGATAGACAGGGTACTTCTCCCATTATAGATGCCCGTCACACTGGCGGATGTGTGCGACATTTTTGCCGCTAATAGCATTACCGAGTCCTCGTCAATGGCGGCAGAGGCGTCTGGAAGATACAGCTCATGTGAGCCATGTTAATGCTGCATCTAGAAGAGCTGTACCATTGAAAGCTCAAAGCATCTCTACAAAGATTCGATCATCGAATTTCAAGCAGTCTGTCGTTTGTCATGCTACACAGGCTCCTCACAACAGCATAGACTTGGTTGTCTCTCACGAGAGAATGTCTGGCTCAGTACTCACCCTACCGACATCTTCAAACTCCACCTATGCAGCATCTAGCCTTCTCGTCCAGGCCTATGTCGCTCCACATCTGCCAGGCCTTCAGGTCGAGCAGGGCAGCGAGGTGAGCTGGTCATTTCACAGACTGACAAGTCGACCTCAAATGCAAGAGCACTCCTTGACATGCATCCCTTTCGGACTGTGCGGTATAGCTCAGCTTGAAAACCTCGTCTGCTAATCCAGCACAGGGCACGACCTTTTTGCCGATTTTCAAGACGCTCTTGCAGGAAGCAGGACAAGTCGACGTAGCTTTCGGAGCACAAAAAGAAGATTCGGAAGAGAGAAAGAACATCGAGAAGTGGATTGAAGCTTCTACTAGTGGTCAAGATGTGCCTGTCAAGGACTTGGATGAACACCTCAAGAACAAGACCTACATTGCTGGCAACAAGCTTACTGCAGCAGACGTGGCTGTCTTTGGAGCGCTCAACACATACATTGTATGCAACGTACCTTATACTTGGCCTAGGTTGCTCTCTAGACTGATTATGATGACTATCTACACAGGCTCAAGCATCCCATGACGATCGTCTCTCGCATGCCAATGTCACACGACACTTCGACCTACTTCAGCACACTCCTTTCGTCACTTCCGCAGCAAATAAAGTGTCGCCAAATCTCGTGTCTCACGAAGTGATTTCCATCGATCTTGACAATGTCCCACTTGTAGAGCGAAAATACGAGTCATCCAAAAAGGACAAGAAGGAGAAGGCAGCAGCCGCGTCTGCAGGAAGCGAAGCAGGCAAAGACGGACAAGCGCCTGTCAAAGAGAAGAGGAAGAAGGGAGATGCAGCACCAGCTCAATCCGCAGCTCCTGCTGACGCAGTCATTGCTGCTGTAGCAGCCGGCGAAGGTGCTGCTCCAGGTGCTCAACCAGCCCAAAGTAAGAAGGAAAAGAAGGCGAAGAAGGAGGCCGCAGCAGGCGCTGAGGGCGCTGAAGGTGGAAAGCCAAAGAAAGAGAAAGGCGGTGGTGGTGGTGGAAAGGCACCAGCAGAAGCTGAACCCATTACGCCGGGTCTTATCGATATGAGAGTTGGCAAGATTGTTGATGGTATGTCCAAGAACAGGGCCATTAAAGCTTACCAGCTGGAGGATTTACTGACTGACATGCTCGGACTACAGTCAAGAAGCATCCAGATGCTGATTCGCTTTACGTCGAACAAATCGATATTGGCGAGGCGGAGCCACGAACAGTAGTTTCTGGCCTTGTCAACTACATTGTGAGCAGATGCACCCGAACGATATGCTTTCGTCGTACGCTACTGATCCATTGCCGACCAGCCTATCGAAGAAATGCAAGGCAAGATGCTTGTTGCTGTCTGCAATTTGAAGCCTGCGAGCATGAGAGGTATCAAATCGTTTGCAATGGTGCTAGCAGTAAGTCAATAAACCTCTCTTTCCTGACGGGGGCACGATTTTTGACGTTCTTCATAATAGGCCACATCGCCAGATGGCAAAGAAGGCATGGGCTCTGTTGAATTGGTCACACCCCCTGAGGGTAGCGTACCAGGAGACCGCGTCTACTTCGAAGGTTTCGAATCCGTTAAGCCATTGGAGCAACTACCACCGAAAAAGAAGATCTTTGAGACCATCCAACCTGGATTCACGACGCTGGATACAAGAGAAGCAGCTTGGATAGACCCAACTGACAAGTCGAAGATTGCAAAAATTAGAACTGAAAAAGGTGTTTGCAAAGCGCCCAATTTCGTTGGTGCTTCGTTGTCATAGATTGCAGCATGGTTTCACTGTTGTCAGTCAGCTCCGCTTGCAACTGACTTAGGATCTTACATACGCTTTCTCAGTCCCCGGACCTTGATTGGTCTCACTCCGTTGCTGCATCATCAAGGAAGCCTTTAGTGGATAAGGTCGATGGAAGGGGTGCTGATGATGTTACTCAACAAATGTGATAAATCGACGCGTGCGCCTGCACGTATACGCGTGCAGGTTGCTTTTGCAATCGAGACAATGCAGGTTGACCGAAGGCGACTTGCAACTCTAAAAGGGCGAGAGTCACCGAAAGCGCACCAACGTCTTCATCTGCTACACTTCGGTCGCGTCTACGCTTGAATCCTGCTGCTGAAAGCACTATGTCGAAGACACTGCGCAACTTTCGTAAGGTGCTACTGGCGTCAATAGCTGCGGCTTTGGCTGCACGTAAGTAGTCTCCTGCTCCCGGGTGTGGCAGATGTCAGGTTCAGTTCAGATAGGCTTGCTTACACAAGTCAACCCACATATTTAGAGACCGATGCGGGGAGCTTGCACATCTTCCAGACGTGGACAAGGTGGTTAAGAGAATTGAAGTGAAGTCCGAAGACCTGGAGCATGAACTTCTAGAATTTAACGCAGAGTTCAGAAAGCGTAAACGAGAAGATGCGCAAACCATCGAGCACTGGCAGAACGTGGCGGCAAGACTGAAAGCCACGAACGAGGCGAGTGTTGCGGCTACCATGTCAATGTCAGTCAAAAACGATCAGTGCTGGAAAGCTGCCTTCGATTTGATGGAGAAGGCGGGAATAGACACAGTGGCCTTGAAGAGGAAGACTACTCAACTGTCCCTTGAACAATTTAACGTATATAAGGACATGGATCGTATTCATAAAGGAAGACAAGGAAAGCGATCACGGCTGTTCGAAGATCAAAATGACAGGGTAGAAGGCGAGCTAGAGACACCCACGAGAAACAAAGGGAAGTCCAGGAGGATAGCAACTGAAGGAGACATCACCGCGGATGATCAATGATGGCATACGCACCTCGTGAGGCTTGTATGTAGGTATGATGGAGTCCGCAAACGCTCTCCATGACTAAAGGACCAACGGGCCATGCAAGGATCAAGAGGAGTACATATGAATTTGTAACACTTTCTAGGCAATCCGCAACTCAGATACGCCTAGCCTAAATTGCTATCACAATATGGGTTTCGATCAAGTGTAACAGCAAGTACCGTAGCTATGCGAAATATGGAAAGGTCTGAGTGATTGGGTTTCATCTCTGGAATTCCTGAAATGGATGCGTCTGCTGTACATAAGCATCTTTACACGAGAGCACCTGTTTGGCGAACTGCTGACGTCGGCACGTCGAACGACAGAGCTGTCACCTCCAGGAGAGACACGTGATCTTGTGGTTCCTAGACTGAAGGCACGAAGGTGGACAGTCTTTCCCTCGCTATACTCACAGCTCGTAGGAAGAGTACGAAGATTTTGGAGTTCCGGCTTAACCCATCACATACGCGACTACGAGTCGGTCTGTCTGACAAAAAGGGCAGCACGTCCAGTGGGCAGATGGGACCGTCTGGCGGCAGCAAACCTTCGCTGTCTGAGCGATTAGTACAATGGTACATCGACGCTCGTATATGGTTAGGTCTTCGTTTCTGCTCTCAGCCGGCACCTCGCATCGGACGTCGAGTAGTGAACATTGGTTTTGGACAGTATTTCAAAGATAGGATGAGCTTGAACGAGGTAGAAGCGCTGCAATACGTATCCAAATGGACAGCTGTTCCCACTTCGAATATAATCGGAGTCTGGAGAAGCCAGGAATACCTTGGAGCCTACAGAGCCATTGTGAAGCGTGTTCCAGGCATACTACTGAAGAACATGTGGCCAAGACTGAAAGCAACCGACAAAGAAGCAATAGCAAAAGAGTTGAAGAAACATATCTTAAATCTCCAAGCTCTCGAACAGCCGAAACATATCGAGGGAATGGTTTGCTCAATTAATGAACAAGCAGTAAGAGATGAAAGTCTGAGTTTTTACGAGCCCAAAGGCCCTTTCGAATCGTTATCAAAGCTTGTGGATTATCTGGTTGAGCCTTCAGTACTATGCAAGACGGAAAAGGTTGAACAGGAGCGCGCTACCCTTTTGGCCCTTGATAAGCTTGTTTTCACACATGGAGATCTTAACCCGTCAAATATAATTGTAAAGCTCACCAAGAAGAAGTGTACCGTTTCCCTTATAGATTGGGCATATAGTGCTTGGATGCCAATATACTGGGAAAGCTTCGATGCTGGAGATATTCTCGAAGAGGATAGATCTGATGGATGGCTACAATTCGCCCCTGATGCAGTAGGAAGCTATCCTGAACAGAGACAAGTATTGTACGACATTCGGAAATTAGGATGCATAAGATAGACATTCTAGGATTTACGCGCTCTCGCGCAAGGGTTGATAGCTTGATGAACCTCTGAATAGTGTGTTCTGTTCTGCACAAGTACAGTAGATACTGGAGGCATCTGGTAGTGATAAGTGTCAAATTCCTCGACATAAACCAGACCTGTTGTCAGCCCCAAATGCCTGAGCAATGCTAGATATAAACGGCATGCTCGAAGAAGCTTTTCGGTGCAGTAGAATCAGTGTGCTTTACTCGATGCAATAATGCAGTAACGAAAGAGGTCGGATGAGGCTGTTTCGTGTAGAAGCTAGTTTGCGTGCTTCGCGCTATCATAGTCGCAACCCAAATAATAGGTAACATATTGCCATCGCCAAGTTGGTACGAGAAATTGTAAAGGACGGTGCAAAGCGTGTAGGATGACATATCGGTAGTCAACCAACCTATCTACTGTACCGTATGTACAGTTGTTCACCCCGGACAGGCTGCTGTAAGCCTGTGATAATTATGATCAGTCCTTGGAGAAATTAAGTCTGCCGAAAAATATCTCGCAGGGATGAGAAATCTCGAGCTTTGAAATAATGTCAGCATTCGAGCTTGCATGCCTCGGCATGACGAGAGGTCAAGGCAGAAGAGCGGCATGCAGAGGGAAGAGGCGGAAAGGATCTCGGACAGACCAAAGCGTGAGCGTGGCCCAGACTTTTGTTTGTGATTTCTGATTGTTGGCCTGCCAAGGAAGATAGGGGTAGCTGATAATTAATGCAATGATGCAGCGATAGGAGGGGAGAGTAGATGTTGAAAGCGGCCCAAGCAGCAACCCTACGACTTGAAATGATGATGATGCAACAGACAAGCCTGATGCACCACAGATGGAGGGAAGATGCCGCCCAAACTTTCGATGATGCATCATTGCAGCTCGACAGAAATATGCGCCATGCCCAGGATGATGTCGATAAACGACGATGATGCCAGTCTACTCCTTTTGCCTTCACGGGGCGTGTTTCCTGCACGTGTTGTTGTTCCTGCGTAGAAGATGCCCTGATAGGCAGGCGTCATGATGCGCATAGTCAGCCACATCCACCACCCTGTGAAACAAATGAGTTAGAGGCAACCTGGGGGTGCTCCGCTTCTGACTTGCTTGTCCATTTGTCCATAAATTCGTTTCATTCGCATTTCCACAAATTGCTTCCCGTGGGCGTAGCTCAAGGTTCAAAAGGCCGCCGCCTCAGCTCAGCGTGGCGAGAGCGCCCGTCAGTTTCGGAGGCACGCAGCGAGGACAGCGCAGAGAGAGCTGGAACCCGGGACGCAACAATATTTTCATGTCGAGTGAATTAACAGGTGGAGGCCGTAGATAGCATAGTTGTCGTTCAATTCACGTCCTCTAGCTGCCATTTGTCCTATATCTACTGCATTTATTATTCAAGTTGGTCCAAGTTCTCCCGCCAGAACAACACCCCCCATCATCATCCATCATCCCGTTCACCTCGTCTCACATCTGCAACACTGGTCTATTGTCTCATTGCTCCATTGTTCAAGCCATCCAATGCATCCTCAACAATAACACCCACTGCATACCGTACTCGTCAAGATACTGTTCAACTCCTACTACTCGACGCGCCTGCAAAACACACACGCCCGTCTCACACCTCGCGACTACTATTGTCGCAGGCCTTGAAGGATGGCCTTTCTCTCGTCCTCGCCGCCCAGCGCGCAGACACAGACAGCAGCATGGCACACATCGAATGTGTTTGGTGCCAGTGAGCCATCAGTGTCGTCTCCCTGCGGCTCTGGTCTCGCCGCTGCTTCCCTGAAGCCACCTCGCCCTGCAGGCGGGCTCTTTGGTGGAGGCCAACGACCTCGCAGGACGACAAGTAGCGGGAGCGAAGCCAGTCAAGGCAGCCATAGAAGCGGCCAGCTGTCTCCGTCGTTCGACCAGACCTTCCAATCCAGCATGTACGTATTCCCCGCTGTTCTGCTCAAAGACTGCAGGGCTCTTCCTGACGCCTATCGCCGTGTATTCCTTTGTCGCCTGCCGTCGATTCTGCAGGAACATCTCTGTGACGGACATACAGTCGGAAGCAGACGCTCAAGAGCAGCAACATTCATCTCATAGCCGTCTCCAGTCAGGTCATCTCCAAGCATATCACCACTCAGCCGCAGCTGCTTCACCCTGCGCAATGGAAGTCTCTCCGCTTCCCTCGCAGCCAGCCCAGGTCTATATCGCTCACCAGCAGCATCAAGCACCTTCATACCACCCACAAGTCCTCTCTCCCACTCTGAGCAATCATCAGCGCACTACAACGTCGGACAGCAGCTCTACTGCCTCGAGCCGTTCAAGTAAAAATTCTCCTCAGATCCAGAACACGCACAAGTCCTTCGATCAATCGTTCTTCTCCAAGCTTGCAAGCCATGGCTCGAACGCCACCTCTTCAGCTAGATCCAGGACACGCTCAGCCGATGTCCCTCTATCAAGCAAGAGTGTCAATGTCCCATCATCTTCCTCATCCTCTTCCACTTCCCTCGGCACTAAGCCAGTCCCTGCACTCCCACTCAAGAAACCGTACGGCCTTCTAAGGACATCATCAGCTCGACCCTCTTTGCTGACCTCGAACTCATCGTCTGCTGTCATTACCAATAATACGAATGATCCCAACAACCCATTCCAAGTTTCTCCCAGACCAACTGCATTACTGGAGAGAGCTCACTCCGATTCGACTCTTTCTTTTGGTGGGACATTCCCGAAAACAACGAAGGAAGGAAGAAAACCTAGTAATTTGGCCAGAGAAGTCAGTACGACTAGACCTTCCCTCGTAGCTTATGGACCATCGACAAGTCAAGGTCGTAAGATCAGCGGGAGGTGAGCTGTAGCGAAATTGACTACATCACATACTCCGGCGTTACTGACTGTCACTGCTTCCTTTCTCCTACAGCGCACGAGTACGCAGTGCACTACCTAAAGAATGGCAGCAAGGAGGAGAATTCAAACCTCCCCTCCTACACCATGCTCATTCTGCGCCTCTCGTGAAGCCTGTTGACTGGGCAACTCTGGAGCATAAAGCCAACGTTAGTTCTTCAGCCCGTTCTAACGCTTTTTCGTCATCCAATATCTCATCAACAACCTCTCCTTCTTTTCCACATACACAGTCAGATTCATTCGTTCCTACGCGGAGAACATTGGCTCCCTTTGAGAATCCTCCCTCTTCGAAATTAGCTCAGGTGCATTCGACATTGAGCAGTCCATCAGGCATGGATCTTGATTCTTCCTCACCTCACCATCAGCAACAAGGTCTTCAGCAAGCTATGACTGGATCGCCAGGATTAGGTGATCTATTCGAAGCGGATGGAGGGCTCGAGTGCTCAGCTTCTTCCTCCTCTCCAGTCTCTGCATCTGCTTCCTCCCCTCCGCCTGGTTTGCCAAGCCAGATCACAAATCGAAAGAGAGGTATTCAAGATGCAGATTCTAGCTTCAATTCTCAGCTTTCCTCTTCTCCTGTGCCTTGTGCTGCGTCTGGAACTATCCTTCCTAACTCGTCTACTACTACGCTGAGTGTCAGTAACACTGGCTCGATAGGCAAAGGTCACCCACCTAGATTGTTACACAGAGCTACCTCCGCTCTGTCCCTCGGAGCAGCGTCTAGAAGACGCGGATCTGGAAATTTTCAGAGCAACAGTACTGGCAGCGCTTCCTCCTCTTCGAGCTTCTTGGCTACATTAGCTGCAGCTGCCAACGACAATGATGAATTCTCCGCTGCATCATCATCGGATGCTTCGACCCGACCGGGATATCAGCAACGACATACTCTTGCCTTATCGGGCTCTACTCTGCTTTCACGAGAGAACTCAGGTTCTTCTAGGCACAGGAAAATGTCCAGAGGCGCAGATGGCAAACCCCACTTATTAAAATCGGGTCGGAGATCGTATTCCATGTGTGATTCCGAGTTCTATGCTTCTCCTCCTTTGGGTCAGAACGATACTCCTGACCAAATTGATTACTTCGGTCAAGCTACACAGCAAGCTTCACTTTCGCAACAGGCTGTTGTCAATGTGGCCGGTCTTAATCAACAAGCAGAGGAGGAATTGGAAGAAGTACTTCACGAAGATATCCTCTCACCGCCTAGGAAAGCTCTTGCTCCTTTGAACAGCTATCAGCCCAGTCCGGAAGCTAGTTTCACGTGCGGTTTCGGTCACAAAGAAGCTCAAGGCAAAATATTACCTTGTTTCCCTGTCAAGGAGGATGGACTCATGCGCATCACAGCGGATACGCTTAATGAGCTCTTGGCTGGTTCGTATGATGATCATATTGATCAATACGTGATCATCGATTGCCGATTCGAATACGAGTATCAAGGTGGTCACGTCGAAGGTGCCATTAACCTTGGAACCGAGAAAAGTGTGGAGAAGTTTCTACTTGAAGCTGGTGCAGATGGCAATCACCTCTATGAAAGCCCTGATGAAATGCCAGTCCCTTCCAAAAGTGGTGAAGTGGATCATACAGGCAATGGAAAAAAGACCATCCTGGTCTTCCATTGCGAATTCTCAGCAAAGAGAGCGCCTACTTTGGCGAAATACTTGCGAAGCAGAGATAGAGCAATGAATCATGCTGCTTATCCTTCAGTACACTTTCCGGAACTATATATCCTTCAAGGAGGGTACGCAGAATGCTGGAAGAAATACCCTGATAGATGCGAGCCTAGAGGATATACTCCAATGGACGATCCGAGACATCTAGCTGCCAGAGCTAATGACTTGGGTGAAATGAGGAAGAAGCGAATGGGTGTCAGAGCTAAATCTTACACTTTTGGTGAAGGGATGTTCGCAAACAAACAGCAACAGCAGATCCCTCCTAAACATCTGTCAGGAATCAATTTTAAGCCTGCCTCGTCCTCTGGCCTGGCATCCTCGTCTTTTACTGCTGCATCGGTAGCTGCTGCGAATGGTTCAGCATCGTGCTCTGCCTCAAGTGGGGTAGCTGGTAAAGTGCGAAGCTCTTTCAACGCAAACCTTTTCAATGTCCTCAATACTAAGCTCAGTATCCATGAAGAGGAACATGATGACGAGGAGCACGGAGCTGGATTTTCTGCTGAAGTAGAAGGTCAAGGCGATCACAGCTTCTCCAGTACCCGACATGGCAATGCCGCCTCGACCGCTGGTGACGACAACAACAGTAGTCCATGTGGTCCAATGCTCGGTGCCGGAGCTAGCCTCGCTCTCAGTGGCATGTCGTTGGGTGACAGTCCTTGCCAAGGCTCGAAGCCTTCCAAACTTGCCAGACCGGGTATGATGCCCCTTCAAGCCTCTTCGACTGCGAGAGGCCTCTTCAAGCCCAGAGGAATGCAAAGAGCTTCCACAACTATCGGTGCCAACTTCTTGAGCCGGTAACTCATCCATGATCCCATTCTATGTGCTCCTGCTACATCTATATTACGACAAACCCCACCGCTTAACGCTTCGAAACGACTTTGAAACGATCTTGAAATACGAAATTGTATGTATTTATTCGAAACTTATGCTGGATCTTACACCCTCTCGAGCTTGGAGAAGGCAACTACCGAACAGCCCAGGAGAAGTTTGGACTACTCCAACTCCACTTAACCTGCCTCCTATGAGGTCAAGCATCATTGTATATATGTAAAAACACGCACACAATCCTTCTGTTCGCATTCTTTTAGGTCATCACCAATGGATGCCATTAGCATGTCCGCCCAGTTATAGTCGTTAGATTTTCTCGACGAACATAAACGAAGCTACTCTCTCAACGATCACAAACGAAATCACGAAACGACTGTTGGACACGACTATTATTATCATTAGCATGCATCAGACATTCACGAATAAGTCTATGCCGTTTTTTTTCTGTTTTGTTACGGCTTCGTTTCTCCCCATCGAATGGTTTGTTTTGTAGTTACTGCATATCTGTCGATGTCGTATTGATGCAAGAAAAGGACGTTCCTTCAAATTGTGAATGAGCTTGTTGGTTGCTTTGAACGAAAGAAAGACTCTGCAGACGCCTTCGGTCAGTCAAGTCAGCAAGGCCGATCGTTGCTCCATGGTTCTGCGTAAGGATGGCTCGGAGAGGTCTGAAATAAACCAAAAGCATTCATCCGTTAAACATGTCTGGACCGTTACACAAGGCACTGCCGCCAACGCTCAAAGAGCTCCGCATTCTCTGCTGTCAGCAGTCGCAGCCATCTGCCGGTGCAAGGTGAGTTTGTTGGAAGGGTGCATGCTGGTTCCATGCAAGAGATGCAAAGAACACCAGCAAGAACAGGATCAAGTAACTCAGCAGCTAATGCAACATTCTTCTGCCCGCTGCTTTAGAGCATTCGTCGAAAAGTCATATCTAGGCATCAAAGCAAAGAATCCTGACCTACCCATTCTGATTCGAGAAGCGCTGGGTACACCACCAAGAGCATTCGCACGATTCGGTAGGTCCATCAGTGGAGGCTGTCTTGGTTACTCCTGTAGGTATCCAAGCTATGATCTGACTAGATGTGTGTCTATCCACTCAGAAAAAGGACTAGAGAAGCAAGTCTCACTGGATGGCGCTGCCGACGCAACAGAAGTCGAGAAGAGGATAGCAGGCATGCTCTAAATACGAGCTGGCGAAATGTATAATATCCGGATGAACTGCTAGGCGACAGTAATGAGTATGCCTTGTCACGCTACAGAATCGTACGGCTGCCTTTGCGCTCCTCAAGCCAATCTGTGCTGTGCCGTCTGCTCAGCAGCAAGCTGCCCATTCGAAGTGAGGCCTAACGACTGGCATGTCATGGTAACAGTATGACAGCAACAGCAAGCAGAAGTAGCTTGAACTTGCTGTGTAGTGCAGCTTCTCACTTAAGCATTGCTGCCCTTCGCATATGTCTGCTTGATTTGCATGTCGCTGTGGTTAAACCTGGTGGCGCTGACCAGCTCGACTACTTCCTATTCAAACACATATGTAGCTCATTGACCATTGCACATCTTAGATTACATATAGTATTTAGGCCACTTCCACTCGTGCTCATCCAGTGGTGCAACTTGTCTGTTGCAGACTTGAAGAGAGGGTGATCGAGGTCGAGAACATCCACCTCGGGGCAAGACCATGTTCTTGCTGATATGCAACACTCAGTCCAGCTCGCCATTCATGCTGTTTTCGGCATTCCCATGACAGCACGATGGACGACGACCTGCTCTTCGGAGGGCAGCATCGCTTCTCGCCTGACCGGCAGTGGGCTGGCAGCCCTCCGAGCTGCAGCCAGCAAGACGACGGCTACCGCATCACCTGGGGCCCGTCAATGAACAGCGTGCTGGCCAACTGCAAGGCAAATGCACTGCAGCCCGCCAGCAAGATCAAATCAAGCAATCTTCTCGCCCACGTCAAGCGCTCGTCCGCTAGTGCCGGCTTTCCCAGTCCAACTCGTCCAGTAGCGTCCACAAGCAACACAAACCCGCGAAGCAATGCCAACACGAGCCAGAACAGCGCATCTGACACCTCTGCCGACACCTCGGTCAGCAGCGTGTCGTCACCTTCAAGCACTACTGCAAGCAGACTCTCCAAGCGTCGCAGGCGTTTCCTGCCTTCTTCATCAACGCCTGCTCTCGACTTCGATGTTTCGGCACGCAACAATACTAGTCACGGCCCTCGATCGCTCTCTGCAGACGACACCTCCTTTGATGTGACTGAAATGCTAGGAGAATTAGCAAGACGTCTGCAAGCAAGTCGGAAAGCTGCAGCTGAGCAGGAAAAATATGCTAGACTGCCGCTTTCGAACAAGGAGAATGTTGCACCAGGACGCGGGGGCTCCTCAGCGGTGGATTCGAATAATGCTAAAGGCAAACAGAGGGAGAAAGTTGCAATCTCACCTGCAGTCAGTACTGTTGTGGAAGAGAGCATGAGTCAGGGTATGGCTGGTATGCTTCTGAACTCAGCGAAATCCGATGCCAGTAGCCATCGTTCGAAGGAAAGTGTATCTGCGTACAGTAAGGCACGCCATGCAGATAACTTTGACCCTCCAGAATGTCAGGAAAAGTCGAGTAAGTTTTGCGTCCGTGCCTGCAAGTACTTGGACTGAAATCCTTTTGTAGCCTCCGTGATGCGTCCGCGCTCGACTCTGCAAGATTCGGGTTACACCTCTCGCGGACATGCCGATGTCAACAAGCAGATTAACTATCGAGATTGTAGTTCAGGGACAGCGCTCAAAGGCGCTCAGCAGGGGACAGCCTCTGCTGCAGAAACCTTCAGCAAATGTGAATTACAGACCGGGCAGGACAGAGTTATCCCGCTTGAACTGCGCAAAGTGGAACCAGCAACGCTGAAAATCAATCTTCAAGAGGAGGAAGATCTGTGGGATGAGAATGACAAGTCGCTGGAGATAGCTATGAGCCAAATGGATATACCGGATCCACCTTCATCCCAACAAGGAGCCCCGAGCCACAGCGCAAAAACACTAAACTTGCCACTTCCACATGCACGATTGCATCAAGCGTCGCACGAAGCTGAAACCAGAGGATGGGAAGGATTCAAGAGCAGGGACAAGAGAGTAAGGGAGAAGTCTTCCGATTCAAGTAGTGCAAGCATCGGCAAGCTCAGCTCCAAGCCATTAGTGGCATCTCAGACTAATTATCAGAACAAGCCTTTGAAGGTGGAATCGAATGACGCCTCAACGACATTAACTTCGGACGTCAAGACTGAACCTGTCAGAAGCTTTTCGAAGTCGACCTCTACATCTTCGGACAAGCTCAGAACAGGGGGCATAAGACCGGTCATGGCTTCAGCACGTTCATGCGGATCCAACACCATGGCTGCACCGAGTCTAACGAAGAAATTCAAGTGCCCAACGGTCACAAACACGGCAGCTGCGAAGGCAGAACAGGAGAAAAGGGCAGCTGCAGCCGCAAAACTTGTAAATAGAGCTGGACAACCCTTGCCTGCGGAGGAAGCTTGGATGGAGGATATGGATATGGACTGGAATGTGGACGACTCGCTTTGAAGAGGATACCTTATACTTGTACTACAACTACACCGTCATGAACTAGTGCAGCGCGTTACTCGTTATTCTCTTCTTGCAGCATTTGTACGCGGTGATTTTTCTTGGCACGTGACTTAGTCGAAACCTTCAGTAGTTCTTGTTGTTTCGGTACGACTTGCGGAAATCTGGTTTAGCTCTCAAATCGCATACTAGGAAAGGCCGTAGTGAGACGTGTATGCTGCCGGAGACCTCTCACTGTCATTCCGCATGCGGTCTCAGGTCAATCCGACTTTCGTCTTGCCACACGTGGTGGTCGTGTTTATTGAGCTGCAAGTAAGACGATCGACTGTCGCAGCTTTCCTCTGGAGGACTGCATCCGCCTGTATCAGCAGATACCGCCTGTATTACTTCTTGAACAGTTCCTTCTTGCTATATGCTATGCCTACCATCGACGACGACGCCGAGTTCGAGCTGCTGGACAGCATCTTTGCTGAAATCGACGAGGCGACCTTCAGCAGCCTGTCGCGTGGCAAGGCCACAACATTGTCAAAGAGCAACAACAGCAACAACTACAAGTCGTCTAAGAGTACTTCTCAACAAGCACCTTCACACTCTTCAGAGAAGTCATATGGCCAGTCAGCAAGAAAGCCGCTCGGCGCTGTCCGCAACAACAGCCTAGCGAGACAGCCAACGCCCGGAAACGTCGCCTCAAGCAGCACTCCTTCACGACCGCTCCTCTTACCAACAACAACAAAGTCACCTGCATCGACCAGTGCTTCACGGCAGACCAAGCCAACGAATGCTTCTCTTCCGTTTACTAGAACGTCATCAAAGCCTTCGCAGCGACCCACCTCTGCTGCCAGTACAAAACCAACTAGCGAAACACTTCACAAACCGAAGCCAGACGATGAATTGCTTGCCGGAATTGATTGGTCCGATGATGATGCTCTATCACAGCCTGCTATGTCACAAGGAAACCGCAAGTTGGCGAAAGGAAAAGGCAAGGCATCGCCTCAGCAACATGCATCGCAGGCTCTCGATCTTCCCGATGTATCGACAGATCCGAGTTATGTGGGTAACAAGTACAAATTATCTGAAGTTACATTAAAGGCTGATCTTGCCCAGCAGGTGCCCTTCTCGAAGCGCTTCACCAGATGTGTAGTGCTAAGCGTGTCTGAGAAGGTTGTAAAAGACTTCAAGCGAGAAAAGGTCAGGACGATCAACAAGGTCGATAGACAGTCTGGCTGACCTTTCTATCTATATTAGACCGTTATAGTCGAGGTCGAGCGGTCCAAAGAGTGTCGTAGGATCCTCCTGTTCGACGAGTGGGCGACCACGCATGTTGACAAAGGTAGGTTGTTTCGGTCTACATTGTTACCGCCAAATCTGAAGCACATTTCAGGTGACACTGTTAATGTCATTGGCGACTTCATTACCAAGGAGAAAGCGGATCCGCATGCTTCCTGCAGCAGTTCCACTCCTGACGGAGACCTCCCGACGTGTACAATGTCATACTCGTCCAATAACCTCCTCATTGTCCACCCCGACACGCTCATTTCAGCAACACGAGCAAGCGATGCGCATTTCTGTCGTCGCAAAGCAGTTCTGCAGGAAAAAGTACGCTCTTCAAGCGAGTCTAGTCCCGCATTGGTCTATGGCAATCTCTTGCACGAGCTATTCCAGAGCTGTTTCCTCGCTATGGCAGAACCCAGCGATCTCAATTTAGAGGAGAAAGTTGAGGAAGCTTTTGGACTTGATGGGCGTGCAGCTGAAATCGATAGACTGCTCAGAGTCCCAAAGAACCTTGAAAGCTTGTTCATAATTCAAGTCGAGCTGGACGAAGCGAGGACTCATCTCCGAGAGAAGAGCTCCACCTTCGCGGATTTTGCGAAGCAATACATTGGTCAGCGTCCCAAGGTAAGCATCACTCTCTTTCATCAAAGGCTTCTCACAAATCTGATCGGCTTGCTATCTTAGCCTGCGTCCTTCTTGACGGACCCGCGCACGCGTAACGCAGACCCGTCAAGCATGTCTCGTCTGGCCATTTCTAGCGTTCACGATATTGAGGAGGATGTGTGGTCGCCTCGTTTAGGTCTCAAAGGCAAGATTGATGCCTCCGTGCAGAGTGTGCTGGCGGAACCTCCTAATCCTGCCTCTCCACGAGGTAGAGAAGATCACCTTGTTATGCCGTTTGAAATCAAGACCGGCCGCAGCACGAGCGTAATGCAGCATCGGGCACAAACCATGCTCTATACACAAATGATGGCAGATAGATATGGTGAGCTCAGCTTGCTAGCCTGATGCTGACTGCAAGCTTACATACCCTTCCCTGCATTGTAAAGATCGTACAATCGATTCAGGGCTTCTTTACTACACCCAGACGAACTCCCTCACTCGTGTTGAGCCAGCTCGAAACGAGCTTCGAGGCTTAATTATCGGACGAAACGATTTAGCGCGGTACCTAACGCCTACATCGCTCGAGAAAAACAATGCGGGACTTCAATCTGAAGGCGATGAATCTATGGGCGATATTTCGATTGTTGTCTCACCAACAAGCTCCCCAAAAGCTGATAAATCGACAAGTGATGGCAAGTCCACCGAGGAAGATAACTTGTGGGCCGATATGGAAGACTTATCGGCTCCTGAACGCCCGTCAGTACGGCCCGAAGCTGCGCATCAGTTGCTTCCGCCTGCCATTGACGATATGAAATCTTGCAAGAAGTGTTACGCAGCAGAGGCATGCACGCTATATCGCCGGTCGGTCGAGAAGGTCAAGTTTATAGCCTCTGATGAGGATCCGCTGCAGCAAAGTTATGACGATCGCATAGGACATCTAACAGACGCTCAAAGTGATTTCTTCCAGTCCTGGGAAAATCTGATCAGTCTGGAAGAAAGGGAGATGCTTCGTTCTAAGAAGGAAATCTGGACAATGTCTGCTCAAGAACGGGAGAAGCACGGAAGATGCTTCTCCAATATGTTAGTGGATCGAAGTTATGCGCCCGAGCGAGTTCGATCAAAAGCTACATCAAACTACCGCTACACTTACCGCTTGAGAAAATCTGATACGACTATACCCCATCTATCTACGCAAGTTGTTCCCATCTCTTATTCTGGCTGCGATTCGACGCAGGGAGATCATTCAAGCAGACCTTTGACGAGTGGACATATGTCTGTTGGAGACCCGG
This sequence comes from Cystobasidium onofrii, assembly GCA_022813105.1. Classification (NCBI taxonomy): domain Eukaryota; kingdom Fungi; phylum Basidiomycota; class Cystobasidiomycetes; order Cystobasidiales; family Cystobasidiaceae; genus Cystobasidium; species Cystobasidium onofrii. The sequence goes on along the minus strand of JAKLNA010000005.1, from coordinate 461,515 downwards.
TCGTCATCAGCATGGAACCCTCGGTCCTTGCGTTGGCGAGGGGATATATCCTCGAGTTGAAAGCCGACTACGTCGAGGTTGGCCTCGATCATTCTCTCGCCTGCCTGCCTGGGGGCGAACCAGCTAGACCAACTGCAATCTACCGCGTAGACAAGGACGAGTTGCAGGCCGGCATGGGTCGAATAAGGGAGAATCTCGCTCTTCTATTCTATGCCAATGGCGACTACCGAAGACGAGACTTGGTGGTCGACCTGCAAAAGCCTCGATACAAGGATCCAGATTATAGACCTTTGTCTGAGCCTGAACGAAGGTCCACAAAGCTGAATGAGGATCAGTTCACTGCACTGGACAAGGTACTCAGAACCCAAGATTATGCTCTCATTCTTGGAATGCCCGGTACCGGCAAGACTACTACCATTGCGCAGATAATCAAAACCCTTACGGCTAGGGGCAAAAGCGTTCTCTTGACAAGCTACACACATTCTGCTGTAGATAACATCTTGATGAAGATCAAAGATCTCGATATAAATATTCTCCGCCTTGGACAGGCCAGCAGAGTGCGTACAGGTGGAGTTCGGTGCCTGTGTCGTACTGATCTTGTGTTTTCCCGGCAGGTCATGCCTGCGCTTGCTCATCTAACTCTTGGTGCCCAAGTCACACCGACAAGTATCGCACAGCTTGAACAACGTTTATTTTCACCTCAAGTGGTAGCTACAACTGCTCTCGGTATAGACCATCCAGTATTTGCGCGCAGGAAATTCGATTACTGCATTGTGGACGAGGCATCCCAAATTACACTCCCTACCTGTCTTGGTCCGCTCCGCTATGCTGAGCGCTTTGTCCTTGTCGGTGATCACAATCAACTTCCACCACTCGTAAGTCGTTATAGTCAGGAGTTCTCGGGTGTGGTGACGCTAAGAATACGACGGGATAGGTCAAAAATCCATCAGCGCGGAAAGAAGGTCTTGAAATCAGCTTATTCCGCAGACTATCGGAAGCTCACCCCGAATCTATGGTGTATCTCAGACATCAGTACCGCATGAATGCGGACATTATGGTCATTTCCAACCGACTGGTTTATGACAACACGCTCATTTGCGGAACGCCTGATTTGGAGAACCAGAACATGTCGATCTTGCCCCCCAATGGCTGTTGGGAAGGTCTGTGCACGGGTTGCATGCCCAATTGCGATAGATGCTGGCTACCTGAAATTCTCGATGCCAAGTAAGCGACATACTGTTTTCCGTTTGTTGAGTAGTTACTGACCGATAAAGCTCATGTAGACGCAACGTGGTTTTTGTCGACACGGACGCATTACCAGCGCCAGAAGAAAGGCTCGGAAGGCTAGTGCAAAACAGTACAGAGGCCAAGCTCGTTTATTACGTATGTTCAAATCCTCTCTGGACAAGGGAATGCAGCACTGATTTGATACCACATTTCTACAGACTGCAGAGGCTATGTTGCGATGTGGAGTTTCGGAAGATCAGATTGGTGTGATAGCACTATACAGGCAGCAAATCAAGCTTTTGCAAGATCTGCTACAAGAGCGTAAAGGCATCGAGATCTTAACAGCCGACAGAAGTCAAGGACGTGACAAGGATTGCATTATCATGACTTTGACTCGTTCCAATGCGAACAAACAGGTATGAGACAAAAGTAGACGCTCTTAACAATGAGAAGGCTCAGACAGATGTGTGTCACCAGGTCGGTGATCTCATAAAGGATTGGAGACGACTCAATGTGTGCTTCACCCGGTCGCGTTTCAAGCTTATCATTTTCGGTTCCCGCTTAACATTGAACGAGGCGCCGCACATGCAAGAGTTTTTCGCCTTGGTCGACGAAAGAAAATGGTCTTATCAGATGCCCGCTGCTGCTCGGATAGACCACTCGTTCGAAGGAGGTGTTCATCAAGACGCTCAAGACGACGCTTCTGTCATCCGGCTTCTCAACCAGGGGCCGGCGTCCACGCCCAGTTTATCGCAGGTTTACACTGCTCTCTCGCCTACGGAAGCGTCCACATCGCTCCGCAAACGCCCAGCCGACATGACTCCAGCATGTACTGCGTCTGAAGTAGGCTTGGCGGACAATCTGTCTTCAGAAAAGCGGAGTACGATTGTTGACCCGTACGATCTCGCTCATGATGACCGACCAAGCAAACTCCGTAAAGCAGCTGGTATTGGTCGCAAGGCAGAAAAAAGAACGTCAAGCTTGAGCAGTCTGATCAGCAAAGACAGGCCTATCTTGCAGGATATCTTAAATTCGCAAGTGGGGCGATAAGGGGATGGACACGAGCTTACTTCTCATTTTTCTGCAATCCCTCTAAGGAACTTTCAAAGGGACATCTCGTGTAGAACTATCTCAATAGAATGCTAGCAATCCTATGGCATGTGCTTCTAAAGAGAACAGTAGTGGCGTCCAGATGTGACAGTCCGGCAAGTACATACGCTTGCGTAACATAATTGGAATGCGGCTACAACCAAGTATTTACTATTTGCGAAAATGCAGATACAGTGTCATTTCTTAAAGAGGATAAAGCAAAATACTGTTACGTCTGGGCTGCTTACCAGCTTCAACCCGTCACACTGTGGCACAGTCCAGGCATGTCAAATTTCGTCAGCTTTGCGGCGTAGTAAGCGCTTTTAGGGCCATGTCTGACCTGCTGGTACTGTGACGGCTTCACTTCAGAAGATGCCTACTCGAGCTGTGTTACCTACAGGCTTAAGAGCTCAGCGCGTGCACCCGTACGGAGTTCGGCGACCTAGTGCAAACTGACGAAGAACATGGCTTATACAGGAGGGTTTGAGAGGTCTTCTTGAGAGTGAGAGTCAGCACCAGCAATGATGCAATTGATGCAGACTGAACGTAATCGGAGCTCATCGGATGGCTAGACTACTGTCGGTACTGGTGTAGGATTGTTCATAATTATGGATCTTGGGAAACACCGTCATGCACCACCACCTAGATTCCGCACTTGTAGCTACGGTATGCTCCAAAATGAATCTTTTGTCGACATTCAAATAATAGACTAGCGAAGATTCAAAAACCGCTGAGTTATAGAATTGTCATGCGTATTCGGAAGCCTAAAGGCTTTGCGACTTGGAATGACGGTATGGTGAAATACTGCAGTTGAATGTCGGAAAAGCAGCCATTTACAGAGTGAAAAGTAGGTGCTGACTCAGCCTTGGAGAACATTACGGTGGCAACGTAAGCGGGAAGAAGTTTTGCGGAAAAATATATGCCTGTCGAGGCTTCTACGTAGTACAGTAGGTGGTCCTGTATTGTCAGCAGTGGCGAGTCAGTTGTGGGTACGCCACGCCACTGAAAAAGTCACGGACGGCAGGGCTTGTCATGACCATGTGCTGTCTGTCAGATATAGTATTAAGTTACTCTGCTCAGACTGTTCGAACAGCAGTTTATCGATCATCATGTATGGTAGGTCCCTTTATGTGTGTAATGCGGCTTTTTAGGTACGACACCTCTGTTCCCATGCTGTCTTCAAGTAGTCTGTCGTTGTCTTTGAGGGATAGCAGGAAACCCAAAATCATTTCGCAAGATCAGGCAGTTGAAATTGCCACCCACTCCGTCTGGGTCAAGCAGTCGTGTAAATTCAAGAAGGTCCGTGCAAGCGCCGTTACAATCCGAATCCGTTGATAACTTGCAAGGCCTATGGTGAAATGATCGTCGATAAACCGGAGTCTGAAAATCTTCTAATAAGCAGAAATGTACTTGCGGGGTTATACCGCCGGCAGAGATCCGCATCAACGAAGCAAGGCGATCATTGGAAGCTAGGTACCGTAGACCATTCTCCGTAACATTAACATGGGAAGCTAGACAGTGTTTTGGCACGGTGTTGTACAGCAAGGAAGATCCGGCACCGCATAGCAAAGGGATGATTGCCGAATGATACATGTGAAATAATGCCATACCAACTTTGAAGCTTGGTCATTCTCTCCGAATAATGATTTCTACGCTATGAAAATGCTTGTCTCTGGGTTACTACAGACCGGAACACGCTGAAATTTCCACCACGGCATGTCATTTGCGCATTACTTATTAGCTACAAGGGTCAAAGGATGTAGCGATACCCTGCAAGCAATAGCTTTCAATACCTACATGCCGAGTGCTTCTTCGCTCTTTTGCCAAAGCTGCTGGATGGCTCATCGGTTTTTTGCTGTCGAGCAACCAATTCACCAACCAATTCACCACAACTAGAAGAGAGCTATCTCCGTATCACTGTCCGCCTGCCTCTGGGAAGATGGATATCTCAACTTCCACCGAGAATGGCGCTTTGGGCAGTTCCAGTATGCGTGACGGTGGCGCTGAGACCGTCGTCGTGGGGAATCATCACCATGAAGTGGCAAAACCGACGACAGGTGTCAGCAATGATAGTATTAGTGGTGGCAGCAACAGCAGGAGTGACAGCTGGTCAAGCAGCAGTGTCCGTCCCTTCAGCTGGAGCCAAAGCGATGACAGTGGAGCAGATATCGTCAGTCAAGTGAGCAGTCCTGGCTGCCTTACGGGTTTGGGAAGCTGTGGCGATAGCCTCAGCTGCAATACTTGTAGTAAAAAGAATTCCATCACTGCCACCACAACGAGCGAATTTGATGTGGTGATGGACTATTACTGCGACCTTGAGACCTGGTCGCGACAGGCAGAACAGACTGCAGAGGAAGCTCCGTTCGCCATGGAGGTGGAGCTTGATTTTGGGCTGGCTCTTCCTCACGAGAGTGCAGACAGCATCAGCAGCTGGAATCCTATCTGCGACAGCTACTTTGCTCTGGAAAAGCAGCAGTCAAAACTTTCACTGCGACGAGGTCCCCAGCAGGAAGATGCGCCACCACAACTGGCCGGCGACCAAGCACGGCAGAGATGCAGCGGCAGCTTGCTGGGCGACAACATTATCAGCAGTAACAGCAGCGGCATCAGCAATACCTTCAAGCTCCCTCTATCCGAGCCTACACGGGATCCCTCTGCGCTCAAAGGCGCTGCTCCCTCACCGCTGACAAGCCAGTCTTCTTTCTTCGTCACGGATAGTTCTGAGGGATCGTCGTCGACGCAGAATAATAGATCCCGCACAACGCCGGCGGAAGACTGCTTCATCACAGCTCCATGCAGGCAGCAGCAGCAGCAGACGCCGCACAGAAGAGCCTCGACAGCCAGTGATGCGCAGCTGAGCTCAGTCGGCACTCACCCTGCAGCCGCGATGGCAGAAGCTCGCCCTGCTGGCGGCGGTGGTGATCCTGGTCCTGCAGCCGCCGATCATCAGCAGCAGCACCTGCAGGGCACCGAATACAGGCAGTACGATGCGCTGCATGGACCACACCTGCAGTATGCGAGTGTGTCTGGCCCGTATTCCAGCAGCCACGCCGTTCCCGCTGGCTACGGCCCCGCTGCTTTCGCCTGGCAGCCCCAGCAAGTGACGGCACAAACTTCTTATGCCGACGTAGAGCGGTCGAATCAGCTTCGACAGTCGAATCAACCACCAGGTGTGGACGAGCAGGGTGGACTCCGGCCACAGTATACAAGTCCTATATCTCCCTATGCGCAGCTTCAACAGAGCCTGCACGAGTTTCAGCAGCATTACTTCACGGCCACACCCCAGGCGGACATTGTCCTGTCTCAGGGAACTAGCGCACCTCCGCACGAGGTATAAACACCTCGGATCACCGCCTGAGGCCTACTTCCAGTGTATCTGACACATCCGCTTCGTCTTCTCACCGCTCGACGCCCGGTTCAGGCGTTTCCGTCCACTCAGCAACTGTCGATCTCTCCCAAAACCATCCATCCTCTGCCGCCGGTGAGGGGGACTGGCAATCCTCCGTAATCCAACCCATCCCTTCTGCCTCCCAACATCAGCAGCAACAAATCCAGAATGAACAACAGTATTCGTATGCATCATACGAGAATGTCCACATTTCGCACCAGCGCCAGCAGCCGCAAAGTTATATCCAGCAGGACTTGAGATCCGAGTTCAGTCAGCCCACAGCATGGCAGTCACTTCCAAACAAGTATTCGGGCTTCGACCCTGATCAGCAGAATGGAGTGTCTTCCTTTTCGACGACAGCTCCTCAGTCAGACTTATACAAGGGCAATCGCCCCGCTGGAACATCTCCCTCTCCTTATCAAGTAAGCAGCTACTGGCACCCTCATACCCAAGCTCAGCTTCGCGACCGCCAGGGAGGTCTCCCAGCTCTATCCTTACAAACATCGTCAGCGGGGATTGCGCCCTCCAGTATGTCGATGAGCCAAGATGTAGATTGTTCTCCTTCAAGCGCTTCCAGTGCAAACGTGGGCAATATGGAACCTCCCTGGGCGCTCTATAGAGAAGCGCCGAATCAGGAACTGCGTTCTCCTTACTCGGCTAGCCCTAGCATGTCAGACATCAGGTTCAGGTCTCTGTCGCTCGGAGACAGCCACGTCCGTGCCGCCAACACGCAGTCATCCGATGTCGGCCTTCCGCATCAACACGCTGCTCTCGCTTCGAAAACGAGCGACAACGGCAGTAGCGAGAATATTGCCAATCCTACTCCACTTGCGGCGTATACACACACCTCGTTCCATCACACGGCACCTGTTGCCGGGGGCTTTGTGAACGGCACCTCCCTCTCACGAAGTTACGACCATTCGGTGCAATCCATGCCCAACATTCCGCAGCCTTCTCTTGACTTCACCTTCGAGAACTTACCATTGCACTTCGATTATTCGCAGCCAGGCAATCCGCGCCCTATTGAACGGCCCATGGCACCTTCAAAGAGATCTCACAGCAAAAAAAGACCTACAATTACCTCGTCAAACAACTCCTCTGGCTCATCGAAAGTCAGTGATACTTCTCGAGGAGCGCCCGCTCCAACTCCCTCCCTTCATCAAGGACAAGCTTCCTTTGATAACTCGAACGCTTCGGATAGCTCTGATAGCGGGGGATCAAGTTACTTTAGTAAAGGTCAGAAACGTCGCAGACCTGAACTAAGACCTACCCCTGGCTCGACAACTGGCAGTTCAAGCACTTCAGGCGTGTCTTCAATTGCATCGAATCAAAGCGGCCACAATCTGCACGGAGATGGATTGCACGAGTCCGATGTCGCAGGAAGCTATCGATCGCACGGTGCCTTAACCTTCGTTCACGCTCCTGAAGCACCCGTGCAGTTCCTCAATTATCAAGATACCATTCCTCAAATTGCAGCTTTGCACCTTGACAGCAGGCCCTCCCTCAGCGAGCGGACATCCGACCCCTACAGCGCGTCAGCCCAAAGCGAGCCTCCCTCGCCTGCATCAATTGGTAGTAGCGAATCTTTGAGCTCCATGGACTCCATTCCACTTGATGGCGTTGATGGGGAAACAAATAGAGCTGCCGCTGCACTTCCTCAAAGAGCTACCAACGGTAGAAGGTTGTACGAGTGCAAAGTATGCAGCAGGAGTGAGTCGTGCATTCCAGCTGTGCCTATTCGTGCCCGCCACTTTCCAGCATACAAACCGGTTGCTAATCAAGCTCTTACTGCAGAATTCCCGAGACCCTCTGCTCTCATTGTCCACGAGCGGATTCATTCCGGAGAAAAACCTTTCGTATGCGAGTTTTGTGACAGACCCTTTACAGTAGCTTCGAATTTGCGAAGGCATCAGAAAATACATGCCAAAGAAAGTACAAAGCAATCGGAAGAACGCACGAAAGACAAAGTCAGTCCAAATCATTATGTCTTTTGAACGGCGGTAAACTGTGTTCTTAGCGCTGAAAACTCATATTTCGTTCCTTCTGCATTAGGCCGGCCAACAAAGTCAAAGCTCCGATGGCTCAACAGTCAAAGGTCGTCGTGCAAGTAGAGCTCGTCTCAACGGAAACTCGGAAGAAGACGATATAGACCCGTTGCAGGAAGCCAGCAAATCATCGCAAGCGGCGGGATCAGACTTTCGTCACGGCTCCACAGCTATGAGTACGGTCTCGGACGGTAGCGAAGCATTCTCTTACGATGAGCGCTCCCAGGATGGCTCATCGATGACGAATCACTTCAATCTGCCCGAAATTCACGTCAAAGACTTTGCGTCCGGTCCATCACAGTCTGGATCGCTTACAGGTGCAGAACAACAGACAGCGGAACAGTCAGAACTAGAAAGAATAAGGCAGTGGTCGAGCCAGGTAGCGTGATGCATTTTGGCTATATCGTTGTGAATGACGTGCAGTGCGGATGGTATCCTACGTTCTTGGATGTTGTTGATGGTATCAAATCATGCGTGTTGACCTCAATGCAAAGTAATCAAAGATCTGTAGATCACAATGAGTTCTGTATCTGTGATATGAATGTCCATTTTGTCGATTCGGAAAAGCGAGAAGTCGACCAGCAGAACGAACAATGCTTTTTTTTTTTTTGGCTATTTACACAATGGAGATCTCAGGCGTCTCTTGCCTCGGCGCCATTCCATTCCGTCTGCCGAATCATGAATATATCTTCACCGAATTAATCAGCCAGTAAGCGTTATTGAAGTTACCAGCGTTCGCTACTGTTTCAGCTAGAGTGCCGGTACAGCCATTATTCCAGAAAGTAGCTCCAGCCCAGTCACCCATAAGAGTGGTATTGATACTGAGCACATCGAAATGAATTAAACATCCGGTCAGGGGACAAAAGAAGAGTTTTTGGTCGTGCGTTCAACCTACATGATCATCTGCTCCTCATCAAAGTAGGTATCCATGTTGCAAGTGGAGCTTTCGAAAGTAGCTTTGGGAGTACCGAATTCGGAGATGTTTGGCGAGCCATTCTTAATACTAGCCGGTACATCGTTGACATTCCAGAACCAAATCTGAAATATATGTCAGCTCGACAAGCCAAGCTGTCAGATCAAAGTGGTTCAAAACCTACTTTGATACCAGAGTCATCCATGAATGCAGCGTAAAAGCCGCCTCCAGCTGCGTTGAAATCCTGTAGATACGCCACACCTCAGTACCGAGATATACACATCCCAGGCGTAATGAGTGAGATCTTACAGGCCCGTAACTATTGTCAGCTCGATCTTTATACGAGCATCCAGGCTGGTATTGGCAGTCTTCTGTCAAGGCCAAACTAGATGATGATGTTTGTCCCGACATGGTACAGCCAGCTGTAGTATGCAGGGTGTAGGTATTGCCAGCAACGCTATTTACACCCTCCAATATATCGATTTCGCCTCCTGCTGGCCAAGCGCGGCTTGCACCCTGTCGGTAAGTACTTGTCAGCGCAGATCAGCAAAAGGGGAAGTCTTGCATGTATAACATACAATTGACCAAAGTGCTGGCCATGTGCCACAACCCTCTGGAATATGATTCTTTCGAATGCGACAAGTCAGACCGGTGAGAATCAGCGCACGAAAGCTAGTAGCTTACGATATCTGCAACGAGGAGTTGTCCTTTCTTCCAATTCGTAGGCGATGAGATTCTCACAGAGTTCTGTAAAAATTATCATCAGTGATAGGTCTGCCTGAGCTGTTCGGCAAATATCATTCACCCTCTTCCCGTTTACCAAGTCACTTGTGGATACGGACATCTTGAACATGCCATCCTGATTGCCAATGAGATTTTGAGATTGAGCATCGGACTTGGAAATGTAGTTGACGTCGCCATGTGTGGGATCGCTGTGCGTAAAGAAATCCCAAGATTGGAACTGAGGGTGAATGTAAGCTTGCTATCTTAGACTTAAGCAAATTGTTATGGTTCCCCGTAGACTTACGTCGTCACCAGACCACGAGGTGACTACCGACATGCCACTACCTCCAGAAGAAGTAGGGCTCGTTGTGGCAGGCGCAGCACTCGAGGTTGTTGCCGCTGAGGACGAAGAGGAAGAAAAGGAAGACTCGTCATCGGATGAGGATTCCGCCTGCAGAGACGTGCGTTCGTTGGCCAGGACATCCGAAGAGGCTTCCTTGTTCAACGGCTGTCTGGAGTCCGACCCTGCGTCTTCTCCATTGCCTTGACGGATGTAGGTGGTGGCGGGAATAACAGTCACGTTCCCAGTGGACGCGTCGGTGATCCTGAAGCTGACGGAGCCGCTCTTGCTTTCAGCCGACGAGCCCTGCTCTCGCTTGCATGGATTGCTGTCGCTGTCGTTGCCCGGCAGTCCGCGTCGTCGGTGCATGCGCGACTGGCGGGCATGGTGCTGCCGGGCGCTCTCGCCGGCCAGCGTGGTCGACAGCACCTCGCCAGCGAGAGCAAGCACGCCCAGCAGGATTGCTGGCTGGGTGTACATGGTGAAGCTTTGGGTTTGCAGGCCGATTCGAGGAGAGTACAAGGACTGGCGTGTATGTGAATGAGTGTGTCGCTCCTTCGAGGAGTCGTATGGCTTTGGCTTGTCAAAAGCTGGTGTATGTCTCGTCAAGAGCGACGCTTGTGTGCGCGATGTGTGGTTGATATTTGGAAAGGCTGGAGCAGGAGAGGAAGGAAGTGGGACAGGAAAGTCGACTGAACCAGCAGTGACTGTTGGCGGTGAGTCTCTTCTAAGTTAGTCGCGTCTGCGTCAGTCGGGCCAAGGCATGCGGTACTCTTTGCGGAGGTGATATGCGTCCATTTACACGAGCTGCGCTTGGGAAGGCACGCAGAGAAAAGCAATTTATCACCAAAGGCGCGAAGGCCATCATCAACAAGACAAAAGCATCCAGCTGGGGAACCAAAGACTCGAGTACACAACCTCGTCGTCCAGAAGCACAAGCCAGGCTTGTCCCAGATTGTCCTCGTCGCGGTGTGCACTTGTCGCAACAAGCATGATGAGCTCGCTCTGCGCCACTTGGTTCTCCATCGCGTAAAGTGAACCAATGGAACCAACAAGCAACCTTACAGCCAAAGATGCTGATCAGACACGGAACCCTCGCAAACTTACATGCTTCTGATATATCGCCTTATCGCTGCACGCCGCGACCACCGTACTGGACTGTATGCAGAGGCAGTCCGATCACGCAGCCAAGTTTTCCCTGTCGAGCAAGTGCAGCAATGTCAATTGCAAGAGGCAGACTGCCATTCCCATCACTCTGAATTGTGACACCGACGTCCGGTCTTGCAACAGCAAACCTGCTTTACAAGGTCCACGTGTTGGATATACCGGTATGGGTGGCATCTGATAATACGCAGTTTATAGACACTATGAAACTGCGAGCGCACATCCTCGGTCCGACGACTGAGCTCCTCTCTCTCTGCTGTGGCTCCCACTCCATAACCGAAGGCAATGCAGCTAATGTAGATAGCTAATGTAGATTGATTTGCCAGACCCCGCACGCAAGCTTTCCTTGAGGTCGGGATGCTGTAAGCCAGCGAAAGCGATCGTCATCAGAAGCGTTTCTGTGCTGAGGCTTGTTGTGAACATTGCAAGATAGTTGGTGTTCTGTTTGAGACCTTACAATCGCTCCTCTCACTTTTGTGTGTCAAGTTCATCCAGTTCGGTGGCCACCACCCTACGACATCTCCCTGTCCAGTAGGAACAAGCGGATGGCTATCTTCAATCATCACAAGGCAGAAAACCGCGGCGGACCAGTCACTGATCGCGAAAGTGCTATTCCAAATAGGCGGGAAGCAGTCAGTCTGCGAAATCCCGAAAAGTATACGCTGCCCAAAAGGCCGTGGCGACCGCGTACAACACCATTCACGAACATCCTGCAGGAAGTATGTCCTCGGTGATGTCAAATGGTCTGCAGAGACCTTCGCTGAGATATGCAATCAACTTTCACAGAGTTATAGAGGGGACGGCAGCCTTCAGCACCCATACATCGTAGATCAGCGTTACCTCAACTTACTCACGTCTCTCAGAAGGAACGAGCGACTGAAGTATGACATATTACCTCTCCGCAGATACATTGGCTTCCCAACGATGTCGAAGACCCGCAAGCTTTCCCTCTAGGTTTCAAGTGGACTGTGACGGCTGTCAACGCCGGAGTGACTCTAGCTGTTGCTCTGGCAAGCTCGACCTATGCTGGCGCCGCACTCGACATTACGTTTTCATTTAGAGAGAGGGATGAAGAGATTGTAATACTAGGTTTGTTTGTCCACATCATCTTCGTGGCGTACTCTCCTGACAAAAGAAACGCCGTTGGGCTACAGGCATTTCCTTGTTTGTTTTCGGATTCGCCTTCGGTCCCCTCGTTTGGGGACCCCTGTCGGAAATTTATGGTCGACGATGGATTCTCCTGGTGAGCTTACATGCTCCAGCGGCCTGGCAAGCCAGACGAATGACAGCTGATAACTGGTGTGGTCTGTTTGTAGGGCACGTATGTTATGTTTACGCTCTGGAACGCAGTAGCAGCTGCGTCACCCAACATCGCATCGTACATAGTCTTTAGATGCCTTGCAGGTATATTTGGATCATCACCTTTAGCGTGAGCACGCATATCATCTTCACTGAGTTGTGGACGGAGAGCCTGGCTCTTTGGCTGACCTAGATACGTGACAGCAATGCTGGAGGCACAATTAGTGACATATTCGAAGCAAAGTCTCGAGGTTTGGGTGCGTTACGACTTTCCATCAAACAACCTTGAGGTCTTTGCTAACGAGAAAGACTATCAGCGGCTGGTCTTTTTGCAGCTGCTCTAATTTTGTAAGCATGATAGTGAAGAACTGTACTTAGCCGTCACTAGAGGCTGATCGTTGCTGAACGATGCAGAGGACCAGCGCTTGGACCTACTATCGGAGGATTCATGAGCCAGGTGAGGGCCTAGAATGACTCATCCCCTTGCTAGGCCAATATTTCCGCTGAGATGAGCTGTACAGACAGTAGGATGGGCCTGGGTGCAGGGTTTTCTAGGCATCTTCTCTGGCGTCCTTACGGCCATATGCTTCCTTACTGGTAGGCAATGATCTTCCTCCTTCGGCAAGCATTCTGATGACAGGTCATTTCAGTCCCCGAGACTTACGCACCGACGCTTCTCAGACAACGAGCTGCCAGACTGAGTAAAGCGAAAGGCAGGAATTACTGTGCGCCGATGGACGTCAACAACAAACAGAACGGAGCTTGGCTTAGAACTCAGCTCATACGGCCGTGGCAGCTCCTATTTCAGGAACCCATCGTTTTCGTTATCAGCATCTACATGGCGATTGTTTATGTAAGTGGGGTTTTGCGCGTTCCCGCCCTTCTCACTTGACATCCCCTTGATTTAGGGGACACTATACATGCTATTCGCCGCGTTTCCAATAGTAAGTGCTCAACATCATTTCTTCGCTTGGGACCGTTTGTAAGCGTGTTCCTTCGGCAGATTTTCCAAGAAGGTCGTGGCTGGAGTGCAGGCATCAGTGGCCTGGCGTTCATGGGGATGTTCGTTGGCATGGTCATCGGTCTTCTTTGGAGTTTGTTCGTGTCGGAACCACAGTACGCTAGAGCTGCTAAGAAGCATAACGGGCGACCCCCTCCAGAAGCTCGACTTCCAGCATCGCTCATCGGCGGGCCTTGCTTGGTCATCGGCCTAGCTTGGTGTAAGCGCGACTGTCGCTCAGTGAAGTGTTGCTTGTCGTTCAACGAGGCTGATCTAGCGCGACTGTCACGCCAGTCGCCGCCTCCTGTGGCCCATCAACATTCTGGCTTGTGCCAATCATAGGGTGAGCTTTCGCTGCATCTTGCTTGAGCGGTAGACTGATTTGCAGCTGTGTTACAGCGCTGCCCCAGTGGGTATCGGCATGGTCCTCATCTTCCTACCCTTGATCCTATACTTGATTGAGGTATACACCGTTTACTCGGCCAGCGTACTGGCAGCGAGTAGTGTTCTTCGAAGCTTGTTCGGGGTCGGTAAGTTAGGTCAATTCTCGGTCATAGGTGAGCGTTACAGACAGTCATCTGAGCCTTACAATACAGCTTTTCCATTGTTCACAACGTACATGTATCGGAATCTTGGAGTACATTGGGCGTCTGCTGTGAATAACTTTCAGCATTAAACTGCTCCATCTGTGCTGAGCGAAATCATTCAGGTTCCCGGATTCTTGGCACTTGGATGCTTGCCTTTCCCTTACATCTTCTACAAGTATGGTGCTGCTCTTCGGAGGCGGTGTAAATGGACTGTCAAAGCGGCCAAGCTCTATGCCGCAACGACTGCGACTGCGTCCGAGGAAAGTAAAGGAAGTCCCCTGGCGTCCAAATCCCCAATGAGTGAACTGCACCCTCAACTGTCACATCACACGAAAGAAGCGGAGAACCACGAGAGGGATGTCGCCAGGAGAGACACGCGGAGCATGTCAAGTGCTGGAAGTACAGTGAATGGCGCTGGCGCGGCGTCTAGCGGTCCACCCTTGGCAAACGAAGCCGATAATGTCAGTACCGTGCAGAACCGAGTCTAGGATATTGCAGTTGTAAGCCAGTATGGTTTGTCAGTCAATATTAGCCTGTCGCGCTAGGTGGTCTGCTTCCAATCAATCACAAATGTTGCTGTCTACAATGTGTGATTGGCGAAAACGGACGAGCAAATCTTGATGGCGTTTTCCCTTGCTATGCTTGGAATGATACACCGAACTTCTTGGCTTCAGCCATGCCTCCGCCGGCATATCCAGTTCCTTCGCGCTTGATGGCGACTATAGGCTTTTTCTTCTCCGGCAGTAAGACTGTATCGCAGTGCGCGCATTGAGGTGGCGAAGACTTCTTCACTAGCGTTTCCACGCAAGTCCCCTGCACAAGGATGTTAGCAAGTGGTCAACCTTACAGACGGGATTGCAGGTACTGACGCATAGAACGTGACCACATGGTTTCAACACGAAGCTGGCTACGTTATTGGACAGCGTTTTGCGACAGGAAGGGCAAGTGTATTCGGTTTCAGTTGCGGACGCGCTCGAGCTAGCTTCCCCGTTCGAGAGTTCCGGGGCGGAGTGGAAGTTGACGGTGGTCAAAGATTTCAGGCTATCAAGGTAAAGGGTTTCAGTAATCCTTCTTATGCGAATTTGCATGTCTGACGACTTACCTGAACGGATGTGGCGGGTCGTTGGCTCGACACAAAGTTTGCAATTTCACTTCTGATATTTTTGTGGGTGCAGCATTGGGCGTAAGACTGGGCTGGAATTGTATTTTGATTATTAGACAATGAACATCTGGTGACTGGCCATATAGCGGTAGTTCCCACGTACCAGCCAGAAATTGGGCAGCTTAGCCTTTCGCTTCTCTGCTTGTTCACGTTCAATCTCCAGCATAGCTTTCTCTTCATGTTCTTCTTGTAATCTCGCTACTTCTTGCTCATCTAGAGCAAACTTGCGTTTGGTTCCACGTTCACCAATGCTTTCAATGCTCACGGCGTCCACCTTCTTATCATTCGAAGCGTCAAGAGCCGAAGTTCCTGCACCAGACTGAAGCTTCTCAAAATCTCGTAAGACTCGCTCGCGAGCCAGCTGACGGGCTGCTTGGCGCTCTTGCTCCTCCTCCTCTCGCATTCGTTCAAGCAACTTCTCTTGCCTCTTGATTTCCTTCTTCTGGCTCAGCAAGGATGTTATGGCGCATTCCTACATACCAAGTGTTAGTCTCCGGTCATTCGTCGTGAATGCTGTATGCATATAACCCACTTGACAGAAGAGGTGTCCCTCATCGCACATGCGTGGATCCCGAGCGCGCCGCAAACATAGAGAGCAGGCATCGAAATTTCGCAGAGAATCGCGTCCGAGGCGCATTTTCCGACTTCCATACTGTGTTTCATTCCTCTCGGCATACGAGAATACGGGCTACAGTGGTGGGAAAGTCGTGTATAGTCGAGACTCAGTATTAGGATGATCGGACATAGAGTGCAACTTCAGAGTTGGAGTTTGGGTACTGACCGCAGCTGTTCGGTTCTGTGAGAGAGGCGCATGTCAGCAGGCAGATCAATATCTTATGGTGATGGCGCATCACCTTGCTATGTTTCGTCATTGCGATGAATTCCCTTCAGTTGGTATTTGAGAGGTCAACAATCGTCCACACTTGGCCTGTTGTGGCTACTGATCGCACTTGCGCTGATAATGACCAGGCCACAAAAACCCCGGGTTTACAATATGGCAGATAGCTCTCATCAGATGCAAAGCTCTCACAGTCGCATTTCAAATGGCTTCGTTTCAGGCGCAGCCTTGGTATTACTGGTTGATATATGGTTATCTACTTGTGTCAACAGGCGAACATCAGTCTAATGACATTATATGCAATGATAGATTCTAAGCAGCTAGATCAAAACTCTGGAAGGCTACTTCGATACCGGAGCATCTCCCAATTTAGGACCGCGATGGATGTCTTCATCCGCTAAAGTATCTTGCTGACTGCCTTCACTGGCTGAGCCATGGCGGTGAGTTTGACTTCGGGAGCTGGCATTATCTCGTTCCGCCTCAAAAACGACATCCTCTTCTACAGGAGCGTCAAGAGCGGCCTCGAGATTCTCTTCGTTCTCGGCTTGCCGTGAGGGTTCTGCCTTCTTTTGTGCAACCTGGCCGCCAGCCATCATAGCAGCCAATAATTTGTCGGCTCGAACTGTCCACTTGCATTTGGCTCGGAGTCCGGCACCGTATTTATAGAAGAGGTACGGGAAAGGAAGGCAAGCAAGAGCTAAGAATCCAGGGACCTAAAGTGAAGTACAAGTAAGCCGTGTACCAGAGACTGATCTCATCTGACAAGGAGACATACAGCTGAAGCCCAGTGGATGCCCAAATTTCGATACATAGGTGTCGTAAAGAGGGGGAAGGCTACAGAGAATGACATTCAGAGTGGGTTGACGAATGCTAGTGTAGCAAGTTCTTCCGCTTACCTGCGCCGAACAAACTTCTCAGAACGGAATTGCCTGCAAGAACGCTTGCAGCGAAGATGGTGTAGACCTGTTAAGAAGAGTCCTTAGCGCCGCAAATGAGATAGACGGCCAGAAAAGTGACGTACCTCCACCAAATAGTTCATCAACGACAAGAAAACAAGAAGCATGGCAAAGCCGAATGGTACGCCCCTGTAATTCGAACATCAGATGCCATATGCCAGAGCATTACCAGGTAAACGCACGCCAAGATAGGGACAATCCAGTGGACACTAGGGCCACAAGTAGCGGCGACTGTGAGCAGTCGGTCAGCTTGTGTATACAAATTCCTTAACGCGGCGCATTGTTGAAGCTTACACCAGGCGAGACCAACGATAAGCAGGGGTGCACCAAGGAGGGAGGGCTGCAAGCGTGTCTCGGGCGGAGCGCGACCCCCAGACGCTTTGGCAATCTTGATGTATCGAGGATTTGTAATGAAGACAGTCCATGCAACACCCGCCATCATACCAACGAGAAGACCGAGGAAAGCGAGACCGCCGATACCGGGACTCCAGCCACGGGTTTGTTGAAATACCTGGGAAAGCGCATGTCAGCAGAGTGTGGTGTTTGCTGTCCGTTTCAGGTATACTTACAATGGGGAAAGCAGCGAAGAGCATGTATAGCGTACCCTGCAAAGGAGAATTAGGTAAGTCAAAGCCATGCTAGAGCAATATGAGAAGCGTAGCTTACGTAGACAATGGCCATATAGATACTGATAATAAGGACGATAGGCTCCTGGAAGAGTAACAACCATGGCAGGCTGAGCTGGGTCAAGAAGACCCGACCGACATCGAGCTCTTTCTCGGCATCCATGGGAGCACGGTAATATTTGCCGGTGATCTTCGACAGTCTTGCTGCGCGCTGCCTCAGTAGTGCTGGGGCATATGTCTCGGGCACTGAGAGTTTGTTGCAATTAGCTTAGCATTCATCGTGCATGAAGCAAGTACTTACCGAAGAAGAAGGACACCACTGTGAGAATTCCAGTGAAGATTCCGAGGAAACCCTGAACCCAGCGCCAACCGGCGGACTACCGGTAGCGTCAGACAAAAAAGATCTTATGGGACGACGCAAATAGGGTGCTTACTTCGCCAAGGAAACCTCCAGTAATTGGACCAAGAGCAGGACCCCTGTAAATCACATTGGGTCAGAAGGCAGACACTGAAGGATTCAAACATGATATTTCTCACAAGAATGGTGCGGCAGCGAATAAAGCAGTAGCAAGACCGCGCATATTTGCAGAAAACATATCACTGATAGTGCCTCCAGAGTTTCTGCACACCATACTTGTCAGTCAAGCTAATCCCCGTGTGAAGTTATGGAGACTGGACAGAACTTACGCTAGAGGTGAAGATCCAAATGCTCCAGCTAGGAAGCGGAAGACGATAAGAGCACCCATGTTTGGCGAGGCAGCAGCGACGGCGTTCCAAAGCGTGAACATGATATAGGAGAACTATTATCGAACAAGCATGAGAAGCGAGCACAATACGCATATAAGGCTTTTAAGTACTTACCACCAGAACGGGTCTTCTGCCGAAGACTTCAGATAAGGGCGCCCAAATGAGTGGACCGAGGGCGAATCCCAGCACGAAAAGGGAAACACCTGAAATGAAAAGGGTTAGAAAACAGAAGCTCGATTCGAATTTAATAAGGAGTATCCTACCAAGAATGATTACTTCCTCGCTCCTCACATTGAAGTCGCTACGGATCGATGAAACGGCTCCACTATATGCCGAACTTGCTAACGCTACGGCAAGAGTCACAATAGCACTAATCGCTGTGACGGTCCACTTGTAGACGTTGCTGTATGTTTGGGGATTCTCGGGATCTTCGGGCAGCCATGTGATCTGAATGAAGCGTCATTAGCATTCGATTCAAGTTCCCGAGCAGGCAATGCGCGTCAGGCACTTACGATGAAGGGCTTTTCCTTGCTGCCATCGCCTCGGTATTCCTGTGTGCGAACGACCACATAGAACACATCAGCTTCTGGTTCCACGTTACTTCTTCGGCAGGAAGACAGCAAGTCAGTCTGGCCGCCACTCGACTGGACTCACCTGTCGCAGGATGTGAGGGAAGGGAGTGACCCGGGGCCGCCAGGGGCGGGTCTTCAAGGAATACTGCTCAGGACTGTTCACGCCTTCGGCCACCTGCATGCTTGTCAGCCTCCGGGGCTGGCTGCCATGGCCTTTCTCTGCATTGTTTAGCGTTGCCATGATGGGCTCTTCTTTCGCGTTGCGCGATCGCCTTTGCTCTGAAGCGGCAGACTCGAGATGAAGGCCTAACGTGAACCGAGACGCTGAGCTGAGTCTGAGCGGCGTGTGTGGCAGGAAAGGCAGCTGGGAGCAGTGCAGTCGCTGTGCTAGCGGTTGGAGAACACCAGAGGCAGATTCTGCGTCGCAGCGAGGCCCTTGTCGTGCTGAATTTTGGATGAACAATGCCTCGGAGATAGGGAGGTGTGCAGCTCAAGTCTTCTAAGCGGAACCTCGTAAAGTTTCAGCGACCGGCAAACGTGCTCTCAATTTAGCCACGCCGGGGACTCCGCGGTGGACGCAAACTGTCAAAGCAGCATTACATAAGGCAATGATTAGGATAAGACCCATTCGTAAGATGCTGAGCAGTCGCTTTCTAACTTGGACTACTACCTACTACGACTGCTATCACCCTCCAGCAGTCTGCTTCTGATCCTTCAGGTCACGTCCTCACTCGGACCTGCGGTCACTTCTCGGACCGAGCGGGCGGGGTTGCCACCACCACTCCACTTGCGCAGAAAATACGTGACAGGCAGGTACCATTCAGATAGTATTCAATGCTCTCTCAATCCAACCATCAAGCATTGACAAGGATGTCAGCTTCTTCGTCGCCCAAAGCTTCTGAGAGAGCCTGAGCGAGACTCGAGCCGGCAAATATGGCAAGTGGGCGAGCCGTGTCCAGGCATCTAGGTGTAGCCTCTGTTCCTCATGGCTTCTTGGCTGCAAGTAATGGGTCCAGTCTCTAGGAATTGATACTGGGAGCTTTACACAGGTGCTCATATATGCTACACGTACAGCCATCCCTGGAATATACAGTTCAAAATGCACATCTAACAAGGTCGATATTTCACATCTGAGTACTTTTCCCGGAAACTTTTGGACATTTGTAGCTGCTTTACAGCATTTAATGGATACTAACGACACATACGCTTTCGTGTCGGTCTCGAGCACTATCGACGACGCCGCTGCTCCCCGACAACTGCTTGCGGAGGTCGTCTCACAGTTGCTGGATGGGGATGGCGTAGGGCTGGCTGCGGTCTGTGACTTGAAACTGGCCCCTTGACAGTCGTGGACAGCTTAACAAATGAATGGCCACCCTAGTAAGCTACGGGCTTGTTTTTACTATGGGTAGAGATCGATTGGAGCTTACCGTGGGAGGCGGTCCATGAGATCTGCCGTGACTATTTAACAAAGCTTGTTGAGGTCTTATGGGAGCCTGCTTCATCGAGCCAAAGTTACCTCCTGGATATTCACGTCTAGCATAATCCAGAATAGCTTTTTGCTTCTCTTTAAATTGTGAAGAGAAGGTAACCTATTGTTTTTTCATGAGGACCAGTCAAAATAAAGGGAGGCCGGACGAACAACCAAGAAAGTGTGTATCAAGCGTGTTAGTGATCCTTGTAATATTTCTGAACAAGCGTAGAATTATATGCGAATTGCCATAACTCACATAGCAATCCCCACTACAAATTATATTATGAAAATTAGCTCGAATTTTAGCTTTTTCTCCCGACATTTGAATTTGAGTAATAGATAGGACGTTATCATTGAGGAGACGATTACAAACTAAGCAACGATGACCACCATTCTCATTAACAAAATTGAAAATTTGATTATGATTTATTTTGCCTTCAAGTAGGAGTTGACCTATTCCCAACTTTGCGAATTTAGTTCCATCATCAGTATTAGAGAAATAATCGAGTTTGAGGTAACCTGGCCTATCAGCTTTGCTAGCATCCTTCTTCAAACGTGATATGAGCTGTTCTGCAGGACGACCTGGTCCTGAGGGTGGGTAACGTCTTTCACTCTTCGGGTAATGGCCTCTACTACTGTTCGATTTTTCGGTTGCTTGGGTGTGGACTCGACCAGGTACCAATGTAGCGGAGCTATTGTTCCATGTAGTCTGCTGCTGCGAGTATGGAAGTCTTTCACTCATGGGTGCTTGACGCCTCGGTTGTTTGGTATGGACTTTGGTACGTTGAACACCTTCGGATCTTCCGTGAGCTTTGGGAGGCGAGGACTCGCCGCACATGCATGTGTATTATCGCGAGCGTTGAGTGATGAAGCTGGAGCAGGATGGGTGATTGAGCTCGCGAGATGGATAACCCATACGGAACTGCTGTATTAGCAAGACACTTTGTAGGGATGATTCGTAGGGATGATTTGATTGAAACAGTTGGACTATTGTAGTATATGCTAGCTCCGTTCTGCTCTAAGCCTTGTGGCTAACGTTGATGCGCTGACGAGGATCTAAGTAATATATCAAGCCACTATTGAAGAATGTAGAGTATGGTTGTCAATCAAGATGTGAACACCGCCTAGCACGACGGCCGGAATGGTAAGAACTGGATTAGATGTAACGGATCGTTCAAAAACGTGTCATCAGTCATGTTGTACTTTGGGCTGACCGGAATTTGGTTGCAGAGCAGCTTTTTAAACAATCAAGGGAGCCTCGTTCAATTGCCACTCGAAGCGCTGCGCGACCGGACGCTCGGGGCTGAGCAGGGGACCCGGAAGTGCTCGATACAAAACTCTCCGCCGCCCTCTTGTCGGAGTTTGGTTTTCTGTCGGTTTGAATGGAAGGCCAAGTGCTGTGATGTTGCTTTTCATCGCCTCGTATGGAACAATGTCAGCCGGTACCATTGATGTACTTCCGCAAGCCTCGCTGCGAGCCATAAAATCACGGAAAATGCCATGAGTCAAATCAGCCTGGTTCGAAGTGAGACTTGCGCTTGCAGTCTGAGTTGTGTGAAGTTCTCGCTCGTTTGAAGGAATCAGAGAGTCTGTATTTCTCCAAAAGAAAAAAAGGACAAAGGGGGTTTGTTCGTGATCGTATTGTAGAAGCGAATTAATCCGACTTTAACGTCCATCAACGCTTCCACCGAGGTGCATGTTTCATCCTTCTCTTGATGCTATCTATCCCATGCTTGCCCGTCTTCATAATAGAGATCTCCCGCATCCAGATCTATCGTTACTTCCTGCTACTTGACGATATCCCCGTAAAACCAAAACCGAGAAAGAAAGACGTAGAATCGAAGCGATTCTTATTTACTTCTTCTTGCTGGCCTTGTTGTCCTTGTCGATATCTTGGACTGCAAGGGCTGTGGGCGAGATGTCAGATTGACGAATGCTTGTGATTAAGATAGACTAGGGAAACCTACTAGGAGGCAGTGATTGTCTCAACTTCTCGGCCTTTGTAGCATCATCCATCACAAGGGTGTACATGTATTTCGAGCATCTCAGCTTGAACTTTGTCTGGTTGACGGTCGATGTCAAGCCGGTCTTTGCGTCCTTTCGGCTCTTCTTGGAGACCTTGATGCGGGCGGCTGCAGAGCATACATCAAGCGTGAGTATGCACAGTCTCGCAAATGATTCCTCTCTGTCTCCCATCCCCACGCACATGTAGCATCCTTCCTGCGAGCGTACTCGAGGAACTTTTTGATGTCCTTGATCTCTTGAGGCTGCGG
The DNA here is from genome assembly GCA_022813105.1 of Cystobasidium onofrii. Lineage (NCBI taxonomy): Eukaryota > Fungi > Basidiomycota > Cystobasidiomycetes > Cystobasidiales > Cystobasidiaceae > Cystobasidium > Cystobasidium onofrii. Next base: position 439,095 of record JAKLNA010000005.1, on the reverse strand, counting down.
GCAGACAGCAGGACAAGCGGGAGTCAGCGAGCCAGTCAAAGCATGCACCATAACACACGCTGCTCACCATGGTGGATGAGAGTGTCGGGGGAGTGGGACGGTGATAGGATGCGACAATTGCCTGTCTTCGTCGTCGACTCTGTCTCGCCAGCTGCCACCTGCCTGCCGTTGCGAGCGTGATCGAGCTTTTGCTGCAGCCACCAATTTTGGCGGGCGAAAAGTGAGCCTTCCCTGGCGAGCAGCAACTTTAGGGTGGGCTGCTGAATTCAAGCGTAGAAAATGACTCCGACTTTTGAGATTCTTGTGAACCACCGTCTAAGAATTCCTTCCACTTCGCACTCGATCGCTCAGCCAGCATATCGCAGGCCACGCACCACGCAGGCCACACAGCACGGTACAGCAGAACAAGGTGCAGCGCAGCCTCGTACCTCGCACCACTACCACATCGACACCATGAGCGAAGCAGGAGCAGTCACCATCCGCACGCGGAAATTCGTGGGTCTACTCGCTCGATGGAGAGGGATACTGTGTGGGAGGCTAGCTGGCTGGAAGACTGGGCACGTCGGTACGGTCGGCGGATGTGTGCATGCATGGGAGGACGGATGACTGGCAATGGGCGATGGGCAAGGGCTGGAGACATGGTGGAAGCAGAATCACTTTGAGCAGCTCGGTCCAGACAGCGCAAGCTGCTGTGCTGCTGTACTTCAAGGCCTTCAACGATATGAACCATCTACAGCAAAAAGCTTGCATAGACAACGACACAAGCCGTAGAGGCTATCAAGCCGTTGTGCGCAGCAACCAAGGTAGACAGACAATCCCAATTAGCAGCAGCAAGAGGAGACACGCCTGCTTGTTCGCCATCGCCTGCCAGTACATCCATCATGCATGCAGCAAAGCCGATTACACGCCATAGCTCTACCAGCCAAAGCTTCCGACCTATCCCTCTTGCGAAGAGAAGACTGACTGACATGTATCTCTCTATCCTCCTACCAGCTCACCAACCGACTTCTTCAACGCAAGCAATTCGTTGTCGATGTTCTCCATATGGGACGTGCCAATGTCTCAAAGGATGAACTGAGAGAAAAGCTCGGTGCCCTATACAAGGCACCAAAGGAGCAAGTTATCATCTATGGAATGAGAACACAATTCGGTGGTGGCAAGTCGACTGGTTTCGCACTCGTTTACGATAACAAGGAGGCTCTCAAGTTCGAGCCAAAATACAGACTATTGAGAGTGAGTTTGCAGTTTGAAGCGAGAGGGATAGCAAAGCATGGAGTATGGCGTTCGCATCCTGCTAGTTGCTCTACTCTCTATAGCTCCTCAAGCAAGCTTTGGTGCATCAATACTGATTAGACATTCTCTTCCCTTTCTAACACAGTTCGGCCTCATCGAGGCAGTGAAGAAGGACAAGGCTGGCCGAAAACTCCGCAAGGAGCGAAAGAACAGAGCGAAGAGTGCGTCAAAAGACTCTGTGCATGTACTATCGTTATTTGAGCACTCAACTGACGTTCATTTCCTTTTCCTTCATTACAGAGTTCCGCGGTACCGCCAAGGTCAAGGGTGCCGACCCAGCAAAGAAGAAGTAAATGGTTTAACGTCTGGAGTTTGGACAAGTTCCTATCAAGGTCTAGAGACGATCATTATCGTGAAAAACAGGCAAAGATTCTTCACTCGGTTATTAGGGTTCTTTCGGCTATTCCCTTCATTATCCTTCTGCCACGTATCCGTCCCTTCACAACAAGTCGTCGATTCCTATATCCAGTAAAGAAGCTAGATTCTCGCTTGAAACTTGCTGCCTTTCCCTCGTTATTTTGGTGTATCTCTTCCTTGATAGGCGTACCTTGTTCCACCCTTTTCTTCGTTATATCGTTTACGTCTATCAATCGCATCACCTCAGCTCGTTGTATTTCTGTACAACGTGGTAACCCGGCTTGTTCTACACGGTATCGTCGCTGCATGCATTAACTGAGATTGCGGCCTTGCCTCGCTGACAACCTCAGCGCTGTGTTATGCTGATTCAGGTGAACTGAGATGGTTTCGCCACAGACAATTTAGTCACTTCGGGAACACTGGCCTGTCGAGGCCTGCATGTGATGCTTGTTTGTATGGGCAGCCGCGTAACAGCTTCCCCTTTCCTATTACACTAAGTTTACATTAACTGCTGCGATTTTTCAACTGCTGGAATGTTTCTGTTGATAGCCGTCAATTAACCAGCTATCAAAGTACCCATGACAGCGATGAGGCTGCAATGCTGTGCGAGGATTTGAAAGAGCGGATTTATACAGTACATATCTTGAAATCTTGCGCATGCAAGCTGACACTGCGAAACGAAATTGTGCCGAAGATACTTTACATTTCCTCTAGCGAATAGTTGTACGCATCGGCGATATCGATGCGGCTTGACGGCTGTTCCACTACTATACCGCTTACTTCAGGATTCCACCGGACATCCATATTTCAAACTATGAGCGGTCTGCAATGCTGAAGGTACCATATACTATCGGCGTAGAGTGATGAACACAGCGCTGCGCAGACTGTCTAGTCAAAACTTGCGACGTTGCTCGCCTCGATTTGACGTTGGAAAGGACGCACACAGCTTCTTCCTGGCATGATACGAAGGGAGCATAGTAAGGAGGGTCGTCACTAAGAGTGCATGTCGGCTTGATTCGCTCTTGCGTCGTCACCGCAGCATCAAGCTCCAGGTGCGCGTGGGATACGAAAATTAGGTGTTCGCCCGAGATCTGGCGCCAAGTTGTGGCCCTACTCTAATGCTGTTCTACCCCAGCTATACATACTGTGAAAGCGATGTTGGCCAATGTTTATGTGGGGCTTTGTCTATCGCTCGGCAGGGGGTGACTGCCAGCAATATGAGGGCAAAGAGGTTTCGGGCCCCGTTCGAAAGGCCTGAGGCTTTCAGCAATCCGTGATTGTAGCAAGGACTGGTTCAAGATCTGAGATGGTGACCCTCATCGTTTCGAGCTCCTGGCAAGCTTCCAGACGTTTCTTGACGATATGCGACCAGGCTTTAGGAAGACGAGATTGTTCGAAGAAATATCGTATGTGTTGCTTGGCTGCTTTGATGGATGCGGAACCGGGGTATTGCTCGCAAGTGTCAATATACTCATTCGTGAGCTCAAAAGGGCTTGCGAATCTTCCTGAGAACAGACTGTAATAGCGGACACGTAATGTTAGTTTAGCTCCTCATCTCTACTAGGAGCAACGTACTATGGATTTCGCATTAATTCTTCTCCAACCATCAAGCCAGCTGCATTGGTTAGTTTCAGATTACTCGCCAGATCTTCACAACAGCGAACATTCCCATTGCTCAATACAGGTATCGCTAGCGATTCCGCCAGTTCGTTAACGTGCTCCAGCTTAGCTGGGCCATGACGACGACGTTTCGCTGAAGGATATCGAGCATGAAGAGCGATATGCGAGACACCAATTGCTTCCAGCCTTTTCGCCAGTGCCAGTGTGTCATCTACCGGGGTGCACAGACGTATCTTTACGGAAACCGGGATGGCGACGGCTTTAATGACAGCCATGACTATGAAATAGGACTCAGCTAGGTCTGGTTCTCCACAGACTTATTCGCTTACCCATGTCTTCTAGATGTTCCCACTGGTCCCGAGCAAGAAGAGCGCTTCCGTACCCAGCGAGCATAGCTGGTTCTTGAGGACAGCCACAGTTGATGTCTGTATCATACGCACAGTTCAGTACGTGAATATTCGGGTGTCTCTTGGTTAATTGACGGACCGATGCCATCGCAAAGTGGCGCAAACAGTTGAGCTGCTTCTACCATTTCACCGATATCTCGACCACCAAGTTGAACAATGACAGGTCGCCTTAATTCATTCGGAAGTTCTCGTTCATATGCAAGATCTTGTAAAGCTCTTCTACGATATTCTTCAGCTAGTTTCAATTTTTCAGGCGTGTACATCTGTGTATAAGTCGTTGTCGCGCCTCCTTTTATGCACATTAGTCGGAATGGAAGATCAGATGCATCGACCTTTAGTATTTTCAGTAGCAAGTCACATAGATTAGGAAGAGCTGGATAGTAGAATGATAAGATAAGCGGATTCATACCATAGGAGCGGCAACTAGGGCCAAGGCTTCTGGAGGCAAGCTTGATCTCCGCGTCATGACGATTGCCTCTGGCTTTCTGACATGCACATCCCTCTTCTGTAATTATAAGTTGCCAGTTGGACTAAGTGAACGAGCTGCGTAGAGAGCAAACGGGTGACGAGGTGTCATACTGCGAGTGGAGCGGGTCGATCGGCTTTGCCTCCACCAGGTACAGTCTCGCTCTATATCTCTTACTTTCTCGCCATCAGTCACCTTACACGCCTGATCAAAGCAGTACTGCTACATCACTGACAAGATGCCATTCACGCCAAACTCTGAGCTGGACTTACTGTTCGATGCCAAACTGGTTCCGAAGGCTTCGTTTGATGCGCTTGCCCAACGCGGCTTGCACGTGAGTCGTTTCGGAAGGCGATGTTGTTGCTCTCAGTCAAGAGCGCGACAATATGGTCTTTTATTCGTGCACATTGATTCCACAACAAGCTAATGCTGATTTCCGCTATGTAACTCTGTCAGCTTCGTCCATTGAGCAGTACAGACTATTCAAGAGGACACCTTACAGTCCTCTCCGACTTGACACAAACACCTGATCTAGGTCTATCAGTCTATCAAGAACGATTTCAACTAATGAAATCATCAGGGACATATTACATTCTAGTTATCGTAGACAAGGAAACGGATGAAATCGTAGCTACAGGTACAAATATGGCTGAGTATAAGTTTATTAGAAATGCAGGTGTAATAGGTCATATTGAAGATATAACAGTTAGTAGTAAGAAACAGGGTCAGAAATTGGGTTATTATTTAGTTACTGCTCTCACTGAGCTAGGAGAGAAGGTTGGATTCTATAAGAGTATATTAGACTGTGAAGAGAAGAATCGAGGTGAGTTGATTATACTACATATTCCCGCTCGACCTTTCGGCTCCCTGTAAAAGCTGGGGATTTAGCCAATTGACATTCCTTGATATGCAGGCTTCTACGAGAAGTGCGGCCACGAATACAAGGGCATTCAAATGGCAAAGTATAATTCGAATATCATCAAGAAATGAGGGTTCGTCAACACGCCTGATTTGCACCATCGAATACAGAGAGTAGGTATGCAGTCATCGTTTACACTTCAATTCCCGCAGTAATATAGTATAGCAACAATAGTAGGATCATGTGTTTGTAAACGTGTAACAACAACATTGCTGAAGAATACATAACGCCTCATCACAGTGAGAGTCGCGCTTGACTATTACTCAAAGGTTAATTTTCTAGCTACCTTGACGCCTGCTTTACTACTCGTCATTTCACCACCATCATTGGCTTCACTCTTCCTCTTCTTGTTCCCTTGAGGATTAACAATTTGATGATGGTTTACTTCTTCACCAGGAACATGTCTAGGTACTAATTCAGCAGAAGGTTTAGGTAATTTAGAAGGATGAGTAGGTAAAGGTTTTTCATGAAAATAATCATGTTTTAAAGCATTTAAAGCATTAATTCTTTTTAAAGGATTAAATACTAAACAATTTTGTAATAAATTAATAGCATTTATTGGAGCAGCAGTAAATAAAAATTTTAAATCTTGTTTAGGATAAATTGGTTTAATTTCAAAAAAATCTTTAAAATGTTTGAAATTTGGCCATTCATTTTCATTTGGTGTACCTAATGCTTTAAAAATTATTTCTAATTGTTCAAAATCTGTTTCGCCTGCCATATATGGTAATCTTAACATTAATTCTGCAAAAATACATCCTACTGACCAAATATCTACTGCTCCTGTATATGATCTTGCTCCGAAAAGTAATTCTGGAGAGCGATACCATCTGTAAAATATGCAGCTTGTCAGTATATGGATCCGTGGTACTTCGAAGTGTCAATGGGAACACACCTCGTCACCACCTGAGATGTCATCTTCGCATCAGCATCAGCAAATTCCCTCGCTAAACCGAAATCTGCAATCTTAAGTTTTCCATCACTTGCAATCAGCAGATTGTTAGGCTTGAGATCCTGCGAGTAGGAATACGCGAGAACAGGATGAATCAATTTGTCCGCATTCGTCTGAGCCAGGGCTCATTCTGTGCGTGCCCTTAATGAAGAGAACTCACGCGATGTAAAACCCAATTTCTATGACAAAATTCCAAACCTTTGAATGTCATTGCCATCCATGACTTGATATCAGCAGCTTGAAATACCAATGATCTATCTTTAATTATAGCTTCTAAATCTGTATCTAGGTATTCTAATACTAGATTCAAATTTGCTTTATGTGAGAATACATCCAACAGCTGTTACAGCAGCATTTGGACCGAATTCGATAAAGAATCAGCTTGGTCGTCATACTAATCACAGGTTGATAGGAAACATAAAAGAAAATAACACACCTCAATAACATTGGGATGTCGCAGTTCTTGCAGGAATTTAACCTCTCGGATAGCAGACATATCGAGTCCATCTAAAGACGATATTGATAATTCACTCAGCTTTCCCAGTACCGTGCAAAAGGATGAGTAGAGGAGATGTCAAAACGATCCAACTCACCTTTGAACTGTCCTACTTTGAGCTTCTTGATGGCAATCTTCCTACCGGTAGCTAGTTCTCTGCCTGTTGATGCAGTATACGACACACTCCGTCAGCCTAGTTTACATGGACATTAGCTAACTAGGCACCTACCCAGGTAGACAGTAGCATCTGAAAGAAGATTGCATTTCGAGAATCAGCTTAACCAACAATATCAGGTCTGAACGCGTTTACGCACATGTTCCCTCTCCAATCTTCTTATCCTTGCCTGGGAGGTGATATCAAAAAGTAAGCCGTGGGACTAGAGCTAGCATTCCCAACGAATGCAAGTGCAATTCTAAACACACTGTATGCACGCATTATGCGCTCATTGTCAGCTTGAGCGGCCTCCATGCTGTCTAGGCGGCTGCCGTTCAGAGCTAGCTGTGCCAGGCGTTCAAGGCGGATGAAGCGGTGTGGTGATCGGATCTCTTAAGCCTATGCAGAGTCCAGTAGTAGCTTCACGGTAGGCTCATAGCGTTCGTCATGAGGTTTTGGATGTGTACGTGGTGGCACGGAAGTCGCTGCTGTTGTTGTAATGGCACAAGATGTGTCTGAAGAAGGTGAGCGTGTAAATTGGTGATCGAGCAAGGTATACGCTAGACACGGCGGATATTCGCAATGAACAGATGCATGTTATGTAGTATGAGCTGCATTGCTGTAGAGGATGTTGGTAGGATAATATCCACTGCTATACCAGCATGCTGTTACTTGGGAATAGCATACTGGCGAGAGTGACCTCGAGTAACCTCCACTCTGTTTGGCTCAGCACAAGGTCACGCTGATGCTCGAAGCGAAGCGATGCGATGCAAAGCAAAGCTTCAGAATCTTGTAGCACCCGTTACGAGCCGATGCATCTTGCTTCTCCACTCTTCTCCAACACACTCACCACTCTCTCACTGCTTATCCTGCTATCCTGCTGCTCGCTGACTCGTCTCTGCGCATCTGCCGGAAGAATACGCGTGAGGATTCCGGACGATTGATCCACGCTCCAATCTAATCTAGAATCCAGTCATTCACTTCTAAACACCGACAAACGAACACCGGCTTGGCTTCCTAATCAACGAGCCATCCATCCACACATCTACATCTCGCACATGCTGAGAGCCTCGCTGCTGCTGTCGAGCTCATCTCCTGGTGAGTAGATGAGTCCATCGCCGCACCGCTCCGGAGCGCTCTCCCGTGCACTTGAGCCGCACTGCGGCATACCCGGAGCAGCACCGTCTGGAAGACCGTTTAGAAGTACTACTGACTTGAACTGCATATATGTTACTGCTACTACTATCAGCACCAAGACAAGCTTGCTATCAGTACTATTCCCGCTCAAAGCCCATCTCTCATCTATCTCGCTTCAACTCCAGCCGTAAGTTTTGGGTGGCCCCGGATTATCCCAAGGCACCGTGACTGACTTCTTGCCAATATACTGTACGACTTGGGACCTATCTAATACAACCTATACCGTACTCGCATCAACAAACATCAATTCATACTATTCTCCTACAACTACTCAAATCAGTCTCCAAGTCAATCCAACTAGCTCCTCCAACAATGCCCGGTCTAAGATCGCTCCCTCATTCTATCGGCTCTGTCGAAGTACAGAAGCAGCGCGTGCTGGCTAGGTTAAGAGAGAAGGCCACTCCACTGGATCAATATGAGGTGTGTATCTTCATATCTTCTATCATATCATCTCTACTACTATTCCTATCTGACACAATCTTCGTACCAGTACCTCGTCTCCCTGCAACACGCAAATACAGATCTATTCTTCCGCACTCTAATGGTAAGTTTCCATCCGTGGATCCGCGCGCGACTAGGCACACCGCCAGGTTTATTTCTGGCGGGCGTGTTAGGTAGTTGAATGTTGGAAGGAAGGACTTGCAGATAACTTAGTTGCACGCGTGCATTCATACATTTACTGACCATCTTCGTCATTTCGTGTCAACTTACCTCCAGGACAATGTCCGCGAACTCATGCCACTCGTTTACACCCCAACGATCGGATCTGCGTGTCTAAGATATAGGTAAGCTACGACAAACCTCTATTGGATTGAACCAATGTGTTACACTCCGTATTACAGTATGCTGACTCGGCTGTTCCCTTGTTTGCGTGTTGTTCATATTCGCCACTAACTATTTACATATTATCTTGCTTTTTTTGTGTCACGCAGTCACCTATTCTCATACGTCTCAAACGCTCTTTTCTTATCATATAATGAAAAAGGAAGAATAGCAGAAATATTAGATTCTCTACCTGATGATTTCGAAATTTCCGTAGTTACTGATGGAAGTAGAATTTTAGGACTTGGAGATCTAGGTGTAGATGGAGTTGGTGAGTTTTGGTTCTGTATAAGATTAAAGAAATCCCCCACGCCTGTGTTCGTGTGGTACACACTAGGGACGATGAAGCTGATAAGATGATGAATTGTTTCCTGTACGCTCACAATAGGCATTCCAATGGGCAAATTAGCACTCTATTCAGCATGTGCAGGTATTCATCCATCAAAAACATTACCAGTAGTATTTGATGTAGGAACAAATAATTCTCAAAAATTACATGATCCTCTATATGTTGGATTAAGACAAAATAGGATTACTCCTGATGAAGAGAAAGAATTTATCAACGAATTTATGATTGCTGTTCAAAAGAGGTGGCCTGGTATGGTTGTTCAATTTGAAGATGTGAGTCATTTCATCAGCCTTTCTACCAAATACATCAACTCAATTTTCCCACATTTACTTACTGAACTACCTTCGTATTTATTACGATAGTTTTCGACGGAACTTGCATTCGATCTACTAGCGACACATCGTGAAAAATACCCTACTTTTAATGATGATATCCAAGGTACAGCTGCTGTCTCTCTGGCTGGATTCATCAATGCTATTGCAGAAAGTAATACACCCCTACCTGAACATAAGATTGTTTTCTTCGGCGCTGGAAGCGCTGCTGTCGGAATCGCCGAGCTGGTGAGTGCAGCTACCATTTGCTTTCTGACTTTGTCAGAAAAGACTAGACCAACCTGATTGACCACTTGCTCTATACGTTTGGATGACCTTTTCCGTAGATCGCGCAATACTTTGTTCAACAAGGTGTTCCAGAACAAAAAGCAAAAGAAATGATTACTCTAGTAGATTCAAAAGGTTTAGTAGCCGATAATAGAGGTGATAATCTTCCAACTCATAAACGATATTTTTCAAAATCAAATTCATCATCACCACCACGTCTTACAAATTTACAAGAAGTAGTAGAATATTATAAACCAACTGCTTTATTAGGTTTATCAACAGTAAAATCAGCTTTTACTGAAGATATCATTAGATTTTTAGCTAAAATTAACAAAAGACCTATTATTTTCGCTTTAAGTAATCCTTTAACTCAAGCTGAATGTACTTTTGAAGAAGCGATTCAATGGTCAGATGGAAATGCTTTATTCGCTTCGGGTTCTCCTTTTGCGGATGTTAATTGGCATGGAAAGACTCTTATTAATAATCAGGGTAATAATGTTTAGTGAGTATCACCTACTTATCTTAAATTGGCAATGTATTTTGGTCGGTATCTAAGTGCTGAGATTGTTTGTTTAGTATCTTCCCCGGTCTTGGTCTCGGAGCTATTCTAGCTAAATGCGCAACTATCCCAGAAGATCTGATTCATACTTCGGCGAATGCTCTCGCAAAAGCAACTACAGAAGAAGAAAAATCGCAATTCATGATGTATCCTCGACTGGAACGTATTCGCGAAGTATCAGGAACGAGTGAGTGCCTTTCCATGACGAAAGGGAGAGCCTTGAAACAGGAGAACGGCTTGGACTGACAAAACTTGCGTTTGCGTGACCTTTTCAATCCCTGTTAGTCGCTTTTGAAGTAATTAAGAAATGTCAAGAATTGGGAATTGCTCGTAATGATAAGATCAAAGGAATGTCAGATAAGCAACTACACGCTTATATCGCTCAAAATATGTATGATCCTCTATCAACTACGAATGGCGATGCTGCAAAGCTTTAAAAGCGTATAAACGGATCTAGAGACTGGACTGGAGAAAAATGAGTCTGAAGTCATGGCATGAGAGTTGTCGGAGGCGTACGATATAGTACGTCAGGGTGTGAACAGGAAGGGCAATTTGGCTATCCGAAGTTTAGGGGGGACCTCCATTTTAATTTGTTGTGTCATAGTAGCTTAATGCTCTTAAGGAAAGGCTGGCTAAGCAAGCAGTAGAACATGTCGGACTCTTTCAAAGAAGATAAGTATGCTGCACACGTATTTCGCTTCGGTACATTTTGCCTTGGTGAATATGATACTGCATAGCCCGACTCAGAAACTTGTGGCAACTTGTCGGCGGCAATAAACGTCATGTGAATTGATGTGGCTCAGCTTTGCTTCAGCTACTGAACAACATTCTGCTTGACAATAGCAGGTAACATCTTCGACGATGGTAATTAAGGTACCGTTGTGCTACGCGACGCCCTCATGCGGTAGGCTCTAAGTCGTCCATCGTTTTCAAATCTCCGGGACTGATTGATCGGCTACAATGGTATATCAGGCATGCACAAGAACCATACTCTGCGTACGTTCATGGAGTTCTTGCAACCTTAGGTCGATTAAAATTAGCTGAACTGCTGTTCGTTCCTGTAGCTATGAAGCTCGAAGCTATCTCTCAGGCTGGATTCGACTCAATTGAATTAGGGATGCCAGATCTACAAGCTTACGCCCAGCAACAACTAGGATCCTCTTTCCAGCCTTTGTCAGATGAAGATGGTTCAGGAGATCTATCCTCCCTTATCAAAATAGCCAAAGAAGTTAAAGAATTATGTGCTGAGTTGAAGCTCAAAATACTTTGCTTACAACCTTTCAGTCAATTCGAAGGGTATGATAAAGATGATCATAAAAGAGATGGTAGATTCAGAAAAGCTAAAGTCTGGATGGACGTAATGGAAGCTCTTGGTACTGATATGTTACAGGTTGGAAGTACGGATGATAAAGAAAGTACTGCTGATAGAGAAGTTATAGTACAAGACTTGAGGGAATTAGCTGATTTGGCTGCGAAGAGGGGTATGACGATAGGTTATGAGGTGAGTATTATGCTGTGATTGCTCCCCAAACTGCATCACTACTAATGCTGTGTGAATCTAATCTTACAGATGTGGTGTTGGGCTGCTCACAACTCTACTTGGAAGGACATCTGGGAGATTTGCAAAGCTGGTAAGTGTCTTTTCTTCACATTTATGGTCATTGAACGTATGCTGAGGATTCTTGTTGTTCGTAGTCGACAGACCCAACTTTGGACTTTGCCTTGATACATTCCAAATTACAGGAAGAGAATGGGCAGATCCTTCTGAGCCGGATGGCCTACTAGCTGGATTCGCATCCGCCGAAGAGCGCAATGCAGCTTTGACAAAATCGCTCAATGAGTTGTCAACTACAATTCCAGGTGCGACTGACTTGCTGGCTTGCGTCGCGGCACGATAAGTCTCCGATGTAGACCTAACTAATCTGACATTTCGCAATGGTCGAAATTCATTTTAGCCGATAAAATCTTCTACTTCCAAATCTCGGATGCTCAGAAGATGAATCCACCTATCAATGAAAAACATCCTGCTTGGGATGGCGATACTCCAGCTCGTGGATTATGGAGCCATGATTATAGGCCTTTACCTTATCAGACTGAGAAAGGTGCTTACCTTCCAGTTGAAGGTAGGAATGGTATTCCCCATCACCAGCACCTAGTTCGTCGACTGATACTTTAAGCCTACCTCGTCGTCGTTCGTCTCGCTACAGAATGTACCGCCGCGGTATTGAAGACTGGCTATCGTGGTCCTTTCAGCTACGAAATCTTTTATGGTGAAGACATGTCCAAGGACGATCCCACTGTACCCAAGAGATGGACGCAAGACAGCATGAAATGCCATGAGCGTTTGATGGCTGCTTGCGAAAAGCTACTGTAGTCGGAGATTGAAGAAAAGCCCATACGGACTGATAGCGCCATCGAGCACGAGACTCTGCACGTGTTAAAAGATAATAACGTCCCATCCTCAACGCAGGAAAGGAGAAGACCGTGAAAATATGTGTAGCATTGCATTGCTAGGGAACTGCAGCACGAAACGAAAAAGGAAATAAAACGAAACGAAGTAGACTCCATCAAGGAGGTGTCCTTTACTGACGAGATAACAAAAGACTGACCCTATTAAAGTGAACTTTCATGTAAATCGAGAGATTGTTCTGTAAGGGTATGCGGCTGAGCGATATCTAGGGCAAATTTACAATTACAGGACAATAAATCAAAGTTTGTTAGAAAGGGTACCAAACGAGGACTGAAGGGTTCGAATAATAGGAAAACGAGAATTGCGAAACTGCTTGGTACTGATCTATTTTGAATCTTCCGCGAAATGAGCTTCAAAACTGAAGACTGTAGGTGGCGGCTATTGATGGAACCTGGGCTTTGTGTCTTGGCCCCATTTAGGCGTTTGCAACGAGAGATTAGGGGATAAGGAGATCGACGAGAAAAGCGGATTTTGCTGCGACCATATCTTGCTATTATCGGGAAACCGAGCAGACGCCTAGACGTCTTCTGATTCCACTAACATTCTCGCACTCTTAATGATATCATCGACCTTCATTCTCTTGTGTTTACTAGAGAGTTTCAAGCCAAGTATATCTCCAATAACATCGCAAGCAATAAGTACTCTATCAATATCTTGCTTTGTATGAGCAGCGGAGACGCAGAATCTGACTCTTGAAGAGACTAGTGGCGTTGCTGGATAAGCTACTACTACTGTTACGATATTGAATTTTTCGAGCATCAACCTGGAGAAAGATCCCATTTTACCCGGTGAGAACATGAGAAGGGGTACGATGGGTGAATCTCGATGACCATAGACGATGAAGCCAAGCTGTAGAATCATGAGACGAGACAATCAGAATTAGTAGGCTGAGCACGAAAAGCTGCAAACGAAATTCTCAACTTACCTTTCTCAATCCCGTCGATAAGTACCTCGAATTAAAAGCTAATCTCCTCAATCTCTCTAAACCTTCTGTACCATCCAACATTTTCTTAGTTAAATATTTTTCTAAACCAGGAATAACTTCCAAAGCTTCTTTACCACCCATAATACAAACTAGAGCAGAAATAATTTGCATTAAAACAGCAGGAGAATGAGCTTCACCATAAACAGAAGAATGATTTGATCTTCTCATTTCATCTATCATTTCTTTACTTCCTGCTATATAACCACCTGCAGCTCCAAATGATTTCGTTAATGTTCCCATTAAAATGTCTATTTGTCTTGGATCGATATTGAAATAGTCGCATACACCTCTTCCTCTTGGTCCCAATGCACCTATTGAATGTGCTTCGTCGACATAGAGGTAGAACTGCAAATTGACGTAAGAAGGAGCAATTAGCACCTTGTCATAAAATGGAAGCACACGGCCCAGATCATAACTCACCTTATACTTTCTTTTGAGTTCCAAAATCTTAGGTAGGTCGACCAAAGTACCCTCCATAGAATATAAACCTTCGACAATCAACATTATTTTCTTCCAAGGTCTATGAGTTCTAGGTTGACCTTGAGAGATAGATTCTCTCAGTAATTTTTCCAAATCCATCATATCATTATGTTTATATTGTTTAACGACAGCACCAGATAATCTAACACCGAATCTAATAGAAGCATGATTTAATTCATCTGAAATAACTAAACATCCTTTTGAAACCAAAACAGGTAAAGTAGCTGAATTAGTTGCAAAACCTTGTGAAATTAATAATGAATCTTCTACTCCCAAAAATCTTGATATTAATCTTTCTGCATGTATATGTAAATCCAATGTACCAACATCTTCTCTATTTCCTAAACTTGATACTCCATATGTTTTAATACATTCTTCAACTGCATCTGCGCATCCTCCTTTAGATTGATTGAATCCGAGGTAATTGTAAGAGGAAATGTTTAATGCTTGTGTAGTGAGACCGGTGAAGCGGAATGTAGCATAATGATCTAGAGAGACGCGATCCAAGCAGGTGATAGTGCGACCAGCTACTCCAGTCACGGGTCTAGCGAAGAGGTCTTCAATACGGGCTTTGAGGCGGCGTGTATAGAAGGAATCGAAATCGCTGTTGAGTGCGGCGTAGCCCTGTATTGGCGAGTTTGGGTAACGTAGTAGGCGAAAGAGACGAGATTCGAGAGGAGGGACAAAGACAAGTGAACGAAGGGATGAAGAGGGATCAGTCAGCTTTTGCTCTATCACTCAATGCATCATGAAGGGCATCCTCCAAATGCCCAAAAATCCACCAAGGAGAGAAGAGAGAAATAGAAGTGAGGGATAAAGCGAAAGAGCTCACATTGTAAGGCATAAGATGTTGATAACTTTTCCTATGAGTTCTCTTACCAATAAAATCTCTCATATGACCAACGACGATTAATAACAAATAAGAAATATAAGTAGTTAGATAAATAAAATGTGAAGGTTCTTCAATTTCTTCACCACCAACACCAGTACTATTTCTGTACTGCGACTTGTACTCAAATTTCTCCTCTTGAAACCCAAATTCAGAATGTCTAGTTGTAGTAGGATCATTTTTGAATATTTCAGGAACATAAAAAGGATCTTTATCAAAATGTCTTGTAGGTATAATCTTATTTGCATTTAAAGGTGGATGTTTTGAAAAAAATTGTAATGCTTCACTTTGTTTTATTGGTACGTGATAATCATTTGAATAAATCAATTTATCTTCTTGTTTTGATGAAGCCAAACTTGCTAATGATTCTGATAAACCTCTTTTACGACCAATTATAATACCACCATTTGCGGCAGCGGAACCATTCTGTGTTTGATTGTTATTACTATTGCGCTTTCTTTTGAGTAAGGAAGAAGGACTAGGCAAGCTAGAAGCTATGCTAGTAGCAGCTGAAGAGATAGCGCTGCTCGCTGAATTGGTCGAAGTGAAGGACCCAACATCTGAGAACGAGGAGATGGAAGAGCCACCAGTATACAGTGAGCTAGAATCATCAGAAGAAGCAGATGAAGAAGTAGTCGAATTGTATCTTGGTAAAGGCTGTTGCTGAGATGTAGGAGAGGTTCGAGCGGCTAGTGCAGCGAGGTATGCTTTTGCAGCTTCTGGCGCAGCCATGCTTGGAGAGACGGGGAAGTGACTATTTGAACTATCCTTGATGCTGTTGTTGCTTGAATTGGCAGACGATGATCTCTTCCTGTTGATGAGGTTTGAGAGGATGGATGATGGGGATGAAGGTGGGCGGGATCCAGCAGCAGATGGAGCGGCGACGCCGTTGAAGCTGGGCGAGGCAGAGGCAGAGTGCGGCGAGACAGACACGACAGGCGTGGCCGAGCGAGACAGTCCCACGCCAGCACCGGCACCGCTGCTCGACGACGGTCTGCTGTTGCTGCTGCTCGTGCTGGAATGCGATGGATGGACGGAGCTGTTGTTGTTGCTGGAGGACGAGCGGGACCGGCTGAAGAGCGGCATCGAGCTGAGGCTTGACGAGGTGTGTGTGGTGTGTCGAGTGTGCTGCTGGTCGTCCTCTGCTACTGCTGCTGTCCCATGGATGGAGCACTCGAATCGGTGCAAGTGTAAAGTGCGAGGTGCGAAAAACGCAGAGAGATGCAGAAGCGCGACAAGCAATGTACGAGAGAGGCAAACACGACAGGCAGGACAGCACACACCGTCGTACACATAGTACATTGTATGCTCTGCTGCTCGTCCACTTCCATTCCCATCTCCAAGTCAGTCCGCCCGCCTTACTCAACGACGCTGACTGATGCGTGGATCGTCCAGGACAGCGCGTAAACACGAGGTGAACAAGGGCAGCGCTACTATGCAATACTCAACAGTCGTGTATTGCAGGGAATAGTAGCTGTATAGTGGCATGGACACACAGCACTGCCGTATAAGGGAAGACTGAGGGTGGGTAATGATGATGGATATGGAAATAGCGCGCATGAAGTACGGGAGATAGCATAGCATTATTACTCTTCATCGATTCGATATCGGGGGGATACACTGCTGCAGTCATCTTCTATCAACTTGCTTCATTGTCAAGTTGATACTCTCTTCATGTCCATGTTGTCCCACTTTAATCTGTTGTATGGAGGAGTATGGGATTGGATATAGTCAGCATGACGTTGTTTTGTACTGGATGCGCAGGCAAACTCACATTTGAGAATCTATAGCATTTAGAAGAGGAGAAGCGCGTTTAGGTCATCAGCATGTCAGTCCTTCATCATACTAGACTGTCCTATTTCTCGCTCACAATGTATAGAGCGTGGATCTGCAGGGATGTGGGTCAGTATATAGAGTACAACCTCGCCGAGCTCGACAACAAAGATGGTCAATCTAACTCACGATACCGGGAATGTATCCAAGAACAGTGAGCAGGATATTGATCACGACTGCATTCGGCACATCATCGTCAGTTTACGGTCTCTCAACTTGCCTGTCCAGAACCCTCACAGTCTGCACCGCATCCTCGCTCAAGGAAGACACCAAGAGGTGGGCTGGCAGGCAAGGATAAAGAGTCAGCTTGACACTTCAACAGCATGCAGTACTGACTGGAGCTACTCACAGTAAGATAGCCTGTAGATATGCCCAGTGTCACATACGGAAGCATCGTCAGTCCCAAGCTCCTGGTTCGTAAATCTTTGTCCTGGTTGTGCCATGACGAGCAGGGCCCGCTCCTCAAGGCACAACCAGTATCTAAACCCGCACGCACAAAGATAATCTTGCAGATATCAGATCCAGTGAATGCCATTGTTTATGAGGATTGAGTGTGGATGTTTGATTGGGATTAACTATTATAGGGTCGAAACGTTGCACCAAGTACCAAGCCAGCCGCGAATGGATGATGCGTCCGTCGAGAGGGTATGGGCAGCAGTAGCCAGCGTCAGTAGAGTGTAACGAAGGCATAACACTAGGTACTGGATATACAGGTACTTACAGCTCTGACGCGACTTGACTGTGTGTTGGGGGACAGTCAACAAGTGAAACTGCAATCCTTGTCCTTGTGCTTGTGCCTTGTTCTTCACAGCCAGCCTCGATCATGACGTTAGAGCGAATAACCGCAGAACCTTGAGTATGATAGAAGCGATGCTCATTCATGGTTGCATGTCTAGTCATGCTCATGGCCTAGTCGTTCAATAACGCAAAGCCGAAGCGCCCAATGAACCAAACATGTGTACAACCGAACATCAGAGGCTATCAAGTAGTACTAGTCGTCAACGTTAACTCGCATTTGGACAAGTCAGTCAAGTCATTCTCAAATGTCTATTGTCTATAGTCTGCTGCAATTCACTCAAGCCTGGGGTTGTGGTCACTCTCGTAGATAAAGGTATTCAGAATGGCGAAGTCAGGTTATACGGAACGAGAGGCGATTTCGGTAGAATGAACCCTGTTTCACGGTTTATTGACCTTGCACGGATGCACCTCTAACCCGCTTTGTATGCTACAAAAACACTCCAACACAAGTGTCGTTCTCATGTCTTCACATCTTCAACTTGCGTTCCATTTCACGGTGGATATCAAGTGGGAGAGCTTGTGAGTCTATTATATAGGACAGGAAGCGAGTGAGAAGAGTCGTCAGTACAACTTTAAAGAATCCTCTTATGGTAGTGTATTGGTGGTTTAAGACTTACCCTGCACGAATAGATCACTTGGCTCTAGGTATTCATCCGTACCTTTGAGTATGTCGAGGTGAAGGTTGCTCATCGGTCCTCTAGCTGGCATGTGGGCCGACTGTATTCCATAGTCCACAATTATTTGCGTGCACTTTTTTAATATCTATAGAGTTGTTTCGACTCACCTGTCCTACGAGGGATCTCTCCATCAACTGTCGGACGGGCATATGGATACCATATGCCTGTCTCTGCATTGTGAATTTGAGATTATCCTGAGCCTCCTGCCACTGTAATACAAAAAGTCCAAGATATCAGCATGTGTGTGTGTGTGATAATCCATCAAGAAAAGGCATTGCCCAGCAGCATAGTCGCGCATAGCTCTTCCAAGCTGACGCAAGCCTATGCAATCCTACAAAAGTCTGGTGCAAAACGTACACTCTTTAATCGATGTTCAAGAGGATGTTGAGGAGCTACTTCAGCAGCTATTGATCTAGGTCCATAAGTGAGTGTGTCGTGTAGTCCTTGTGCATTCAATGTATCCTTCGAAGCTGCGTGCGAGACTTGGATGGTGTTGCTCGTCGATGCCGAGGGCGCGAGGGCCAGTGAGGGTTGCTGCAGCGTACAAGTGAGAGTCAGGGCAATCCATTGCGCCGCATGCATCAGTAGTACTTACCATGGTGAATATGGAACTGCAGGTTAAGATGTGTCAAGAGTCGTTCTCTCGAACTCAGGTGCGTGTCGATAATCTCGATCACTCTCACCCAGCTCAGCTCCGCCGGCATTCAGCATCCTGCGAAATTGTTGAACACGGCTATCACTTTTGTCGACAGATTCATAAAACAGTATCAAGCTGTCACTTACCTTGATTCTACGCATACTGCTCCCAGGACTGGTTCGTAGCTGCCTGCGAACCTCCCGCTGAGAGAGCAATCTCTCTCTCTGTTCTATTCCGAAAGAATGGCCATCGAGTCAAGCGAGCAGACTCTCGCTGCCAAACTAGCACGATGGAAGAGTAGACTATCAGATTTACCTTCATTAGTCCTACCTACGGACTATCCGCGTTCAACGGAATCATCCAAGCTGGTCGAAGCTACTCATTCAGCTACTCTGAATGACAGACTTGCTCTCGGCCTCGCTCGTTTGGCATTATACGATGATTCAGAAGGTACTCAAGTAGCTGAAGAAGACGTCAGTAATGTTAACAATGCATCGTCATCTTCATCTTCATCACCAGCTACTCCTTTCCATATCGTCCTTTCTGCTTTCGTAGTACTCTTACATAGATATACCGGAGATACAGATTTATTGATTGCAACAAAATCAATAACAAGTAAAGCCGGTGATCCCTTACTACTCCGCATCAAAGTAGATCCAAATGATTCATTTTGGGAATTAGTAAGACGTATACAATTCTTGGAAAAGGAAGCTGAGAACGATACTGTTCCTTATGAGGAATTAATCAAAAGTTTAGGTAGAGAAGAAGGTACTGGACCTTTATTTAGAGTCAGATTCTTTGATGAAAGTGATAGAGATCGTACTGAAAAGAGATTTATGGAACAAACTTCTTCTACTTCTGATATGACTATTTACATTGAGACTTCGAATCAACAAGAGCCTTCTTCAGCTGGAAGTCAATTATCTACTTCACGTTCAAGTCTAGTACCTTCTTTATCTCTTCGTATTCACTACAACTCTCTTCTCTTCTCACATGCTAGAATAACCCATCTATCAGATCAGCTATCTCTAGTACTACAAAGTGTAGTAGCCAAACCTCTATCCTCCATAGGTTCAATCAACTTAATAACAACAACACAAAAGAAAATTTTACCAGATCCAAGAGCAGATTTAGAATGGAATGGTTTTAGAGGTGCAATTACAGATATTTTCTCTTCTAATGCTCTCAAACACCCAAATAGAACTTGTATAGTCGAGAATTTAGATCAAAACACGACAAGAATCTTCACATATAAGCAAATTGATGAAGCTAGTAATATTCTAGCTCATACTTTGCTTGAAAAAGGTATTGAAAGAGAAGATGTAGTTACGGTTTATTCGACTAGAAATGTCGATCTGGTAGTTGCTGTTATGGGCATCTTGAAAGCTGGAGCTACTTTTAGCGTTATTGGTAGGTTTGCCATTCATGTTGGTCTTTTTTTAGACAAATCTTATACTGACATATACACGCATCTTTGCACGTGCCAAATAGATCCCGCCTACCCTCCTGCGCGACAGCAGATCTATCTTCGCGTCGCCAAGCCACGCGCTCTCGTCATTCTCGCTAGAGCAGGATCACTCCTTCCTCCAGTCCGCCAGTTCGTGACGGAAGAGCTATCTATCAAAGCAGAAATCCCAGCTCTACAACTTTTAGACGACGGTGAACTTGTCGGATCAGCCAAGGTTACCTGTCCGGAAGATATTCTCGCTCCTTATCTTTCCAAGCGCTCTACACCTACAGGGGTTGTGCTTGGACCCGATAGTGTCGGTACCTTATCCTTCACAAGTGGATCAACTGGTATTCCCAAAGGAGTTAGAGGTCGTCATTTCTCCCTTACTCACTTCTTCCCTTGGATGGCATCACATTTCGGTATGAGCTCTGAAGAGAAATTTACAATGTTAAGTGGAATAGCACATGATCCTATTCAACGTGATATTTTCACTCCTCTGTTCCTTGGCGCTCAATTGCATATTCCTACTGCGGATGATATTGCTACTCCTGGTAGATTAGCAGAATGGATGGCAGATTCTCAAGTTACTGTTACTCATCTTACTCCTGCTATGGGTCAATTACTATCCGCAAACGCTACAAGACAAATTCCGACCTTAAAGAACGCATTCTTCGTTGGTGATATTTTGACAAAGAGAGATTGTTCAAGATTACAAGTATTAGCTACAAATGTAGCTATTATAAATATGTTTGGTACAACTGAAACACAACGTGCTGTTTCTTACTTTAGAATACCAAGTATAAGTGAAGATCCAACTTTCCTTAAAACTAGAAAGGATATTATGCCTGCTGGTAAAGGAATGATTAATGTTCAATTAATCGTGGTTAACAGAAATGACAGAAATGCAGTTTGTGGTGTTGGTGAAATTGGTGAAATTTATGTTAGATCAGGTGGATTAGCAGAAGGATACTTACAATTACCAGAAGCAACAGCAGAAAAATTCCTTACAAATTGGTTCACTTCGGATATTAAATTTGAAGATACTATAACTGCTAAAGGTGGTCCTGAAAGTAAATATTGGTTAGGTGTTAGAGATAGAATGTATAGAACTGGTGATTTAGGTAGATATGATTCTGATGGTATTGTTGAATGTACCGGAAGAGCCGATGATCAGATTAAAATTAGAGGGTTTAGGATTGAATTAGGTGAAATTGATACTCATCTTTCTAGACATCCTTTAGTTAGAGAGAATGTAACCCTCGTTAGAAGAGATAAAGATGAGGAAAAAGTACTAGTCAGCTATTTCGTTCCTCTATCTGGCGATGCTTTGGAAGGTATGGTTAGCTCGGATGATCAGAGTACAGAAGGAAAGGGCGGTAAAGATGAGGAGGTTATTAAGGGTCTGAAGAGGTACAGACGTCTCATCAAGGATATTAGAGAGTATCTAAAGACCAAATTACCTAGTTATTCCATCCCAACCCGTGAGTCACCATGTTACGACGGACGTTAACCACGTCTTCCGACGAGACTGATAAATCGGGTTGTATTTTACTCAGTCTTTGTTCCTCTCAAGCGCATGCCTCTAAATCCTAACGGCAAGATAGACAAACCCGCACTTCCTTTCCCAGATACTGCACTCGCAGCAGCTGCCGCTGTACCATCAAAGCCTGGTAAAGCCGTATCTCTCACGCCAACCGAACAGAAGATCCACGACATTTGGGCTAGACTACTACCATCAGCACCACCCTCCATTCCAACCGATGAATCATTCTTCGATCTTGGAGGTCATTCTATTCTTGCTACTCGCTTAATCTTTGAAATCCGTAAAGTGCTAGTAATAAATGCACCTCTGGGATTAGTATTTTCACATCCTACTATTGCTGGATTGGCAAAAGCTATTGATGAGCTACGTGGAGGTGACTTCGGTATCGCAAATGGTGATCAAACCCCTGTTAATGGCTCGTCATCCTCGGAGAAAAATGGCAAACTCGCCGCGCCTGGAAGCAAGCCTTCTTCGAATGGTATTCCGACATCTGCAAATGACGCTGCGAATGATTATGCTGCAGATGAAAAGAAATTGATTGCTGCGTTACCTGCAAATTTCAAAGCTCCTGAGACACTCCCTCAACAAAGTACTGTCTTCCTCACCGGTGCTACTGGTTTCCTTGGCGCTTTCATCCTCTACGATCTCTTGTCACGACCTGAGAAAGTTGGCAAGGTCATCTGTCATGTTAGAGCGAAAGACCGCGAGAGCGCTTTACAAAGACTCAAGGATGGTTGTGAAGGACGAGGAGTATGGAGTGATGAATGGCTATCTCAGTCAAGGGTAGAAGTAGTTGTTGGAGATCTGGAAAAACCTAGACTTGGGATGTCAGATCAAGATTGGGATAGAATTGCACATGAAGCGGATGCTGTTATGCACAATGGGGCTGTTGTCCATTGGGTCTATCCTTATAGCAAACTACGAGCTGCCAACGTCACAGCTACACTCGATGTTATCTCACTCTCTCAATCTGGAAAGCCTAAGCCTATCACTTTCATCTCAACGACGGCAGTCTTCGAAGTTCCAAATTACTACTTGAAACTTTCGGATGCCATGATTGCCCGTGGCGGTCTTGGAGTACCGGAAACTGATCCTTTGGATGGATCATTGACTGGCATGTCATCGGGCTATGGACAATCCAAATGGGTTGCTGAACGCATACTCATGGAGTGCTCGCGTCGCGGTCTAAGAACGAGTATTGTACGACCTTCGTATGTGTTGGGAGATTCCAAGTCTGCCGTCACGAACACGGATGACTTTGTCTGGCGTCTCGTCAAGGGATGCATACAGCTTGGACTAGTCCCCGATATTTACAATACTATCAACCTCAGTCCAGTAGATCACGTCGCTAGAATAGCATCAAGCTCACTCTTCCGACCCACACCTGAATCACTCAAGGTCTTCCAGGTCACAGCAAGACCAAACGTCAGATTCAACGATTTCTTGTCTGCCATACCAAAATATGGATACAAAGTTAATAAAGTTGAATATCTAATTTGGAGAACCAAACTAGAGCAATACGTAATGGAAGTAGGAGATAATGCTTTATTCCCATTATTACATTACGTTTTAGATGATTTACCAACTTCAACTAAATCACCGGAGTTAGATGATACTAATACTACTCAGTTGTTAAAGGATGCAGGTGAAAAGGATAGAATGCCTGTTGATGACTCCTTAATGGGCAAGTATCTAGCTTGGCTCGTAAAAGCGGATTTCTTACCTTTACCTACTGAAGAAGAGGCTACACCTTTACCTGAATTGGAGAACACGACGGCTATCAGAGCTATTGGAAGGACGATGGGACATTGAGGTCAGCATGTCGAGACTCTGGAATTTTGAAGGCTTCCAAGGCTATTAGTTGCTATGATCGAAAGCAGTATCTGTAGGCTATTGTATTTGAACTTTTCGAAAACACAGAAACAGTATGAGACACCAGCTATGAAATCACAGATAAATGGCGAGTTTTCCTTGCGCCGGCTACTATTAGCGATCCATACAATCTCCAGGCTATTCTTCCTAGGCATTCGGCCTCACTGCAGAAGAAGGCGGCGGTGTTGACATTGAAGAAACGTGATTGAGAGCTAGTTTCTGAGCTTGTTCGTGTTTTCGTCTCTGACGCAGTTCCCTCTCGAATTTCAAGAAGCTGAAAATATGTCGAATAAACGTTAGTCTTCAGAGTAGTAGGAGGGTGGAGGGAACGAACGCCAAAGCAGTGTAGAGAGGACATAAACCACTCACGTTCGCAATGATATATCCAAATCCTGTATCTCGTTTGTAACTACTTGAGAAGCAATGTCGAATGCCGATATACCATCTGCATCGTCCACATCGAACATTTGCTTTCTAGTAGAAGTAGTATCTGGTCCTGTCTCCTTTTTCGACTTTACAGTATTTGCAGCATTAGCGAATTTTTGTAATTCGATAGGCCATTTCTCTTCAGGTACACCTTTCTTCCTCAATTCTTTACAAGCTTTATCCATAGCTTCAAAATGAAGTTGTAGATCTTCTGTGTAAATATCATAGACGCATCTTGGACAACCTGTCATACAGCAGTCTGTACTTTCTGGTGGGGAGGGACGTATTGGTATAGGAACACCTTCTAGTGTAGTTGCTGTTTGTACCTGTTCGCAGTCAAACGAGACAAGGTCAATTAACCGCATGCGCCAATCGCCATCATCCCGAAAGCTTACATGCAAAGTACTTGAGTCTTGTCCTCTTCTGTATCTCCGGCCACTTGTGGAAGTAGTGCTATTCCCTTCAGGGCTTTTGCTACTACTGCTAGTACTACTGCTATCAACAGCATTCGCTTGCTTGACTGTAGCAGCGGCTTGATCATTTCCACCTGGACTCAGTTCCGTTACTTCATTCAGACGTTGTTCCTTCAGTTCTGCCAGTATCTTTGCTCGTTCAGCCGGAGAAGGACGTTGCTGTGGTGTTCTTGATGTCCTATTCTTGATCCACTGCTTGTTCGCTGGATCCCAGCTTAGCCGGGAGGTGCTCTTGCCCTTGCTGTCATTCGCCTCATCTTGATTGACTGTAGACTGCCTGATGAGCCGTGTTGCAGTCGTGCTGATATGGCGTTGACTAGCGCTGGCTAGCAACACTCTTCGCGCGGCATTGCAGGTGCAAGTGCATGTGAACATGGGTGTTGTTTGCACTCGAGTTAATACTACCTATGTTGAAATGAAAGAAGAGACCGACTGGCCTTGAATGCAAGACGCTCGGATGTCAGTTGTTGCCACAGATGCGGGTAACTATTGCTGGCAAATTTTGGTACGACAAATAGCCTGCGACGGTCGCTAGTCTGATGACTGTTGCTTGGATTACAGAACTTGCAACTCGTAGCCGGTATATTGCCTCGACCAGCGTTGTGTATACGGTACTCGTGATGATCGAGCACACCTCCATCCCAGTCCACCGGAGACGGAGCAGGAACCCAAGTACAACCAAGCAAGATGGTGTTGCTTCTGTCTCATTCCAGATCTGCTGCCATCTATCATAGTCTGTAGTCCATAACGTGTCGTACGCGGCCTTTCGGCTTCCCGGAGGAGCAGCCCACTCGGTCCGATAGCTGGAGAAACAGACGGCTTATCACGACTTGGTTGGATAGCAACCGCACAACACCTTGTCGAGCCTCTAAGTTGCTGCAGTGCAGCATCGACGTGGCATTCACGACGTACTCTTGGACAGTATCGCGCAAGCGGACCCTCTGCAAGCTGTCAACGGCGACACCTCGGGCATAGCGCTGCACCGTCAGCCGCCTTGTCAGCAGGCAGCGAATCCCCGAGTTGATGAGATTCGAGTGATTAGAGAGGCATCCAAATACCGCAGTGTCTGCAGTGATAACTGTGCATACAATCAAGACCTGCAACTCTGAAGCTGGTGTTGGGCGCAAAGGATCTGCCTATTGCTCGACAGGCTCATGAGCAGGTCAGGATCTATATTGGGAAGCTCTAAACTCACGACAGTCCACGCAAGCTTGAAGAACGCTGCATCATAGCCCTGGCAACAGTACAGAGGCTGGTGAAGATCACACTCGTCAACGGCAGCCAATTGCTTCAGCTGTCGTATCTGGTTTTACTTGCCATGGCTCCCGACCGCACCAACAGCAACGGAAAGCCACAATTCACCAGTGAACCCTACCAGCTCGACAGTCTGAACAATCACCATGCGGACCCGAACGCGTCCTCGTCATCTTCCAATCCCAATGGCTATGCTACCACGTCAAAGAAACCTGCCAATGTCCTCTCGAGGAATCAAGCATGTCGCACGTGTCGATCTCGAAAGGTGTGCTAGCAAAGTGTACACCTTGCCTTTTTCTATCTAGACACTGCTCACTGACACTTTTCCCGTGGATATTACTGCTGATCTAGGTTAAATGCGACGCTGTAAAACCAGCCTGTGCCGCATGTCGTAAATCTGCATCTGCTCAAGGTCGAAAACCAGAAGAAGTAGTTTGTGAATATGATGATGAAGTTATTGCAACGCGAAAAGGACCAAGGAAATCAAGTGGAGAGAAGCAAGATACTGGCAACAATGGCTCGAAAGGGACTAGTAGACCGTCGAGTGCTACGTCGAATAATGGACAATCGAGGAGATCGTCTCCACATACTACAAGTTCTAATCCAAGTAAGGGTTCTCTGACTAGAACAGAGAAATCTGAAAACCTCATAAATGAGATTACGTTACTTTCCAGATGCCTTTCCGAATGGACTGTCTAATGGCAACACCGGCTCGAGCAATATGACCCCAGATATTCAGGCTCCTCGAATGCTCAACTACGCAGAGATGGATTGGGTTGGAGCATCTACTTTCGGCTCATATTCCACCTTTAGCACATCTGACCAGGCTCAAGGTGAGCGCCTCGTACTTTCTTGTATAGAGTGCTCATCCACGTCATTCACTGAGCATCAACGATTTCTACCAGCTGGTCCTTCGAATAATAATCCCTTATTCCCTACATCGGGCGATTCGATCTTCGGTATGTTCAGAGTCCAGGATGCTTCTGGGATGCCCGAGAAACAGTACAACGGACCTCTCCAGTATCTCGGAGATTGGGCTGATGTCCTCGCGTCACTTTATTTTCCAGGTCTGCCTGCAGCCAGGCAATTCGTAATGCCAACTCCGGCGTACGCGAACTATGGCCCAACCCCACACATTGCTGGATCTTCGTCTTTGCCCGGCGACTCTGCATCAAATCTATCGATGGACGGCAAAGCCTTCTTAAACAAAGGATCTGCGCCCTTCAGCAATCTGCCTCCTGCGCCTACCCCGTCAACGAGTACGCTCGCATCTCAAAATCCAGGCAACTACAATATCACGAATGGTACTTGTCAATCAGAACAGCCACCTTCTGCATCGACAACGACAACACCATCTTTAGCAGCCACACAACCTCAGCTTCACTCCACATCTGTAGCAGGATCCTCATCGATAATGTCATCTCTACCACAAACCTTACCAGATGAAGCATTTTTCAACTTGTTTTGGCCAAATTGGCCAAATTCATTGCCTTCTCCAAAATTAGTTTATTCACTATGTGATATTTTCTTCTCTAAGAAATGGTTATGTGAAGGTATTGTTAATAGAGATAAATTCTTCAAAGGTTTGGCTTGTCCTCCACATCATCAGTCTTTTCCTCATGTTTCTTTGATACATGCTATTTGTGCTATTGCGACTAAGTTCATAAAGCCAGAAGGTGAGTTTTCTTTGAATCTTTGGGCTTTTTATATCTTAGCTGGAATGACATTGGATTAACTGATTTGCTCTCTTTGTTTAGCTTACGGTCTGGATAAGGAGACCTACTGGAATTCCGAACCAAGCCCGACAGATTATCATGCAGCGGCTGCTAAAATTCACATTGATTCAGCAATCATTAGAGGCGAAAAATTACTCTGCGTAGCTCAAGCTATTATATTGGTCTGCTTCTATTCTTACACTTCAGCTCGATTCGTTGAAGTCTGGCTATATTGCGGCTTAGCAACGAGGATAGCGTCGCCTTTGGGTCTTAATCATATTGAATCGTTGATTGATGAAGCTCAGGTCTATGGACCGCTTGATGGAGATACTGTCTTTCATAAAGGACCGGCACCAGCTGCGTGTGTGCCTTTAACGGAGGAGGATAAGCAAGAGCAGTAAGCTTTCTTCCAACATAGACGCGTGGGCGGTTACGACAGCAGACTTAGTGTTTTCCTA
This sequence comes from Cystobasidium onofrii, assembly GCA_022813105.1. Classification (NCBI taxonomy): domain Eukaryota; kingdom Fungi; phylum Basidiomycota; class Cystobasidiomycetes; order Cystobasidiales; family Cystobasidiaceae; genus Cystobasidium; species Cystobasidium onofrii. The sequence goes on along the minus strand of JAKLNA010000005.1, from coordinate 410,945 downwards.
ATGATCAGGGCACACACTTTCTGGCTGGCTTTCACCTGCGACCGTCTAGCAGCGGCCTGTACAGGCTGGGCCTCCTCCATGTCAGAAGATGAAGTTTCGACTCTCCTTCCCAAACCGAATATTACACCTGGACCAATTCAACCTATTACATCAGAAGAACTCGAACAGTTATCACTTTCCTCACCTACATTTTTCACTTCGAATGCACTTCCTCTCGTGAATGCTATCAATCTGCAGTATAAGAGTGTCGTCCTTCTCGGTAGAGTATGCTCGTTCTTACGGAGCGCACCCTGGCCGCTTGGTGCGGATATTATCAAGGGAGCACGTAGCTATCGCGCTGGAATAAGGCAAAACATTGCAGATATACCGAATTCGTAAGTCCGACATAGCTCCAAGGATATCTCTCAATCTAAGGTCTTATTGCGTCTTCTCCACATTAAGGCCGGAATTCAAAAAGCTCGACGCCCTCATTGTCGCATTTCGTCTGAGTTTCCCCAAGGAATACAAGAACGTTCTCAAGCGTGATGATAGTGGAGCTGTTGAAATTGCTCTTGTATCTGCTCACGTCATACCTCATGCAGCTACCATACTGCTACATGAGGCCTTTTGCGAAAAGGAGGAAGATGTCTCGATGCAGAGGTGCTTGACCTCTGCTAGAGCTATACTTAGCATTATCTACCTCCTTTGGGATATAAACTACGATGTCTCTATGCTTCAACCGTGAGTAGAATTTGAGCATGTATGAACATGGTGTTTCCTTCATTGATGTCTATTCTGTTCTACCACACCAGCTTCGTGTCCTTCTGTTGGGCTGTGGCGGGCCGCACTCTCGTGCGCGAGCTCGCGTTCAAACAAGACTCGCAGGATGAGCTTGGTGAAGCAACGCTCAAACGAGAGGTTGGTACACTGAATAAGCGTTCAAGCCGATACATATCTGATATATCAATCCCAACATTAGATTAGTGTTATTCTTTCAGCGATGCGCATGTTTAGTGAAAGTAAGCCACGACCAGAGTTGAGCATTGGGCCACAGATTTGCACAGCTGATCACGAGTCCATTATCCTAGGAAATGCGTTGGGAGTGGTAGTCACGAAAGCCTTACAAGGTCTGCTGGACAACCCAAGTCTTTGCCACCCTCGCAACAATGGCGGCAGGGCTATGGCGGACACATGCGGTTCAGGATCATCACCGATGGTTATGGGCACTACTCCAAACAACGTCTCCGAGAACAACGTGTATAGCAACCCTTCTTCCGTCTTGGGGAGTTCCAGTATACCGCCATCCGAACCTTCCTTGTTAGAAAGCAGATCCAATGTTGACTCTCCTGCTCACTTATTTAATAACCTACTTTGGGAGCTGGAGAAACCCGGAATGCAAGTCAGCGAGAACGAAAACTACAAAAAAATGGAGTTCGACCTGCGAAGTCTTATTGGACCGAGCTATGATCAGCTCCTCACTCTATCTGCTACCGATAGTTGAAGCATTCCTGAACGGAGAAGCTCGTGGCAACCACGCTCCAAGACCGGATCGACCATTCCTTCGAGAACACAGAGGCGGCGCATGTATTTATGTCCACTGTACTTCAATTGTAGCACATCGATCGCCACGTTCATGTCTCAATAATCACTGGATTGTCCATTACAATTCGCGACCGGGCAGGTATCGCGATGATCATTTCGAGTGACTTGTGCCTGGTTTGGCTGATACAGAATTCGCTGAGCTGTCAAGAGTTGTTGTGGCTTTAGTAGCAAGATATATCACTTGGCGTGCGTTCATTCTGCCTGGCAAGCATAGCATCCCGCAAGACATCCATTCCGGAGCATCGCCGCAGCCTGGCTGCCACGATCTGAACCTGTTTCTAAGCGCAGGCGAAACTGTCTTGTCGTGCCTTGTCTCCCTTAACATCAAACGAAACGTAATTTCACTTGTTACTGTCCACGTTCTTTACCATTACTCTTCTAGCTTCATCTCCTCAAGAAGCGCTGGTCGCAGAACTTTCTTTTCGTGTCTTACTTAATATACTCTGAGCAAGATTCCCCATGCTGAAACCTGTTAAACACGTATCACTATCGACCTGCGTGTTGTTCTGGACCTTAATTCTACAGATAGGTGCTCAAAACTGCTACCGGCCAATTCAGCCCAATGACTGCCGCTGAAACCTGACCGCCCTCCTTCAGGTCACACGAGCGCCTTTTTCCGTTTATTTATGGACAGTATCACCACCGAGCGTGCTGATCCGATGCAAGTGTTATTGTGGGCGACAGTTGTCGGTACATGCTGATGTCTGACTGCCAGTACAGCTTAGCCAAGGTGCCCTCAGGACACGTGAGCGCACTGTGACTGCCTTATGGGACATGTCTACTTGAGCACACTAATGACAATGAGTGCCTGCGTTTAAGGTTCATGTGCGTCTCCGGATTCTGGCATATGTAATAACCGCGTAGCTGACATTAGGAAGGCAGATTATCGCTGGCTCTACTGGCTTCTCCGGCCTGGCTAAATTCAGAGATTTGCGAAAGGGGAAGTGCACGAGCGGTAAGTTGGTATGCGCCGGGTCCTCTGCCGTTGGTGTGACTTGTCATCATCTTTGCAGCTCCTACGCAGAATGATATGTCGGCATACTGTGCGTTGTCCTCGCTTTTCAACAATCTCACTTTTATGCGAGAACATTGCTGATGCAAACAAACGCAGGGGCACCTATGTTGTCAGTCGAAGGCAGTCCTAATTATTCAGCTATCACCTGACGTACGGCGATCAGATACTTTCAGCACAAGACCAAGGGCTTTAAAGCGATTCCAAACGCAGATATAACCGTCTATTACAAGGTGCGGAAGATCTCCTGCATGTGTGATGCTTTTAAGCGAGGAACTTATTAGTATATCACGTTTAAAGTATGAGCTGGATGGCACTGTTTACCCATTTCCAAAGGATTTTCAGATGCGGGCGGGCAACACGAAGACGCGAGCGTACGAGGCGATTGGAGCGGTCAAGTGGAAGTGCCTGGATGCCGCGTAGGGCACTCCGCACAGCTGTGTATCAGTTCCATGCTGAGACGGGTCTCTATCTAGATACACTAACCAGAATACCCCTTATTTGCCGACGAAACCCTGTGTCAATGGTCTGCGAGCTGAGGTAGGTCGACTTTGAGTTTCGGTAGCTTGTGGTATGCAAACATATACGGCTGTTGGATGACGAACTCGCCCACGACTAGCTCTCTTTCCCAAAGTGAGTTCGCCATCACGCCATTGGGACTGCGACACATTGACTATGATAATTCGCCTGATAGCTGCTGGAATGGTCGAATAGGCCGCAATGGCGACGAGTCTCATATGCGCTACGCTCCTAATTTTCGGCCTGAGGAAGACAATGGAGTTACTACAGATTGTACGGAGGCATCACACCCTTACAAAGTGGCCCGACTCTTTTACGAAGTAATGGTAAGTGTTGACGCAGACCGTTAGTTCGAGTAAACCTGCTTACGGCAGGATGTTCTGATATGCAGTTCAAAGCCGAGGATCCAGAGATGAAATGGGAAGAGGCCGTGAATCCCCAGCAACCTTTCGTCTTATCGAATGGTGATCCGACCGGAGTGGGTAGCGCATGACGATTTGTTCGGGTGTGATTCAATTCGAGAACTGACATGATCTTCTCGGCAGTACGCTTTCCATGGGTGAGCCTCCCTAGCTGCTTCATCAGTCCAGCAACTTAACCAAGCGCTCGCGCTTCCATCCAGTGATTTCATGAACGGCTGGAATCCTCGGTTCTTCAGCCGTGTTCTCAGAAGATGTGACGGTGCTGACGGTGCTAATGCGGCTTCCGGAGAGCCGTCGACCTGCTTCGCCGATGCGAGGCAAGGCCCAAATACTTGCAAGAAGGTTGGGGATTCTCCGGATCTCTCTAATCACGAGAAGGTGAGGAGACTCCACGTTGTCACAGCCTACTACGACACGCTGAATGCTCGGCATTCGGCGACTTGCTGCAGGTTGTGGGTGTTTGGCTGCCACAGCTGCCTGGCGATAACCCTATTTCGTACACAATGAAGCCTGAATAGCACTTGAGAGCTTCACGGCATTATTATCCTTCGACCTGACTCTGGTGATCCCATAACAGTCCAACTTTGCTTTTGACGTGCGCGAATGAGCGTTTCAATTACCGTGCATGGTTGAAAGATGGGATATTCAGCATGCAGTGCATTAGCATTTGTGCTCGCCGACCGGTGTCGCGATCTCTCGTGTGAAAGAGCCTGCGAAATCGCCTCGAAGTGCCGTGGTTTGACACGCAGGCTGTTTGCCATGTTTGCTGTCTCATGCGAGGTGGTCGGAATCATTGCTTGTGTTCAGGCTGCAGCTCTACTCTGGACCAGACAGGTCAATTGTGCTCCAGCGGTCGCATAACTACATCAGAGAGACACTCTACTCTCGTCTCGTAAAGGAGCGAGTGCTTCGACGCTGCGGCAAGCTCTTGCTGTTGGTGCTCTTCCAAGTCCTGGGCTATCAAAGTACGGTCAAAAGCAGCGCGAATGCCTACGGCGTGTCGTCAGAAGCAACATCAGATCGTTTGGAATGCTGAGATCAAAGTCACTACTACGTCAATGATGCGCTCTCTGGAAACTTGCCGCCGCTTTCGCTCCTGTTGCTATTGTGAGCCGTCCGCCCGCCATCAAGCCATGGCCTTGCACCGCTTCAGCCTGGTCTCCAGTCGCAGGACTGCGCTGTCTACCTGACTGGCATGAATCTTTCCGCTCTCGCTTATACCACATCTAGCTACTTTCTCCCCTCTCCTTCAGACCATTCCAACCGCAGTTGCCCTCACACCCTCGCTCTGATTATTGCCGGAATTCGAGCAGACTACATCCATCTACCTGAGACGGCCAACACACCCTTTTTAGACGAATTGGAAGCAAACCTCATTCCTATCCTTGCAAGGACTTACTGCCCAGCTACTTCCGGTTTGTACTCACCATGAGGGGCTGGCAGGACTTCGCTATCATCGCATGGCTAAACCTTTTGCTAATTGGTGCGCTGATCGTACCGTGACATGTGTACATCAGTCAAGACTGATGCGGTATCTGCCAGCTCCCACTCGTGCTTTCTTCCAAATAGCTACCCACAACGTCGATATACGGCCGGTGGATCCGATGTAAATCTCTTCACGTGTTGCGGTGAAGGTACCCGTCTGCTGATCGTCGTGTATGCTCACAGCGTTGAGCCAGGCCACTTTCCATCTAAACATGTCAGTATTCGAAGACAACGCTAGTGATAGACGGAATTAACTCCAGCTGATACAACTGATTTGTGCAGGTCCATGTATGAAGGACGTCAGCCTGCCTAATCTCGGTCTACTCTGACATACCTCTATAGGTTCTTTCGGGATCCAGCTGCATCGACGAAAATGCTTCCTACGACTCTCTTCGCGCACCTGGTTGCTGCACGTCGGGTATGTTTGAAATCAGGTAATGAAGCCATCTTTTTCTGAGCCGATTATTGTGCCACAGCACCCGTAGCTGAGGATCACTCCGCGTACTGTAAGTCTGGTCACGTCCCGTCATTAGCTGATCCACAGTTGATTCTTACAAAACTTTGTATCAGGGGCGCCAATGCTGTAGGGCAATGTGCGTGATGTGGCAGACTTCGGCTCTCTGATACAAAGTTCAATCGCAGATACTACCAGCGCAAGGACGGCAAATTCCGAGCCGTAAATATCGCAGAGATCAATGTTTATTACAAGGTGTGATGTTCTTTCATCTCACAAACGTTTCATCAGGTTGGACTGAAAGGTTGAGTGTAGTACCCAACACCTGCACCTGTCAAATATCATGCATTTCCACCAGGATTCCGTATGAGAGCAGGAGATGGAAAAGCTCTAAGCGCGGATCAACAGGCACACAAATGGACAAAGTGGCGCTGTCTGGGGACGTAGGTCTCGGATGATTTTCGACACCAGTACACGTTGCCATAGCGCTGATGCTTTGTATGCAGTCAAGATCCTCCAACCCGTGAGTTGCCCAAAAAGGCATGTCCACAGGGTCTGAGAGCAGAGGTTAGTAGAGACATCTTCACATGTAGTAGGGGTCCACTGACACTAGCCAACATAGATATCTTTCCCAAAGTAGGTAATTAGACTTACGCTTTCCAACGTGACTTAACTTTCCGACCCAGCTGTTGGATAAACGAGCAAACGCCGGGGGGTACAGACATCAATGATACTGGCGAGGGTCAGACTGAGACGCAAGAGCATGTTTTGTACGCGACTAATTTTGATGGAGTCAATAACGATCCGAATAATGGCGGCTTAGGGGATAACGATGCGCAAGGCACTTGCCCGGACACACACCAACGACTGCTTCCCCGACTCTTCATGGAAGTCTACGTAAGCAAGAAGCGGTCGTTTTTGCAGTTCCGTAACTGGTTCTAACCTAAAAGCTTGCTTTGGACAGTTTGGTAACCCCCAGGCCGGTGTCGAGCTTATGACTCCTGAGCAGCCGTGAGTTCTCTGTAGACCAGCGAGTTTTACGCACTAACCTGAGTACGTTCGCCCACGAAGTTTCGTATTGGCACAAGGAGACAGATCTGGTGTAAGTACAGCATGCAAGTACTGGCGAGTCAACAAATTGACCATTCCGTTTCGCCTTGGAAGTTTGGCCTACACGCGTAGGTAATGTTCCCACGACGTTTTAGAATATGTTGGCTGAATACACGCGTGCAGAGATTTCTTTAATGGCTGGGACCAACAGGTATTGCAGGGAGCCATAGACACGTGCAGCGGAGCGATAGACGGCAACGTAGCTGCCGGCTCGGTCTTCGCCTGCTTTCCCGGTGCTATGGATAGCACCTGCAAGAAATCTAATTCTGACCAGACACCTTGGGTAAGCGGCCAGACTCGAGCGAAGTGAACCGCTCCCTGACTTGGTTATCAGGGTGTCGGGCAAGACATCACTGAACTTCCAGGAGGACACGTACCGTATGGCAAGCACAGACGTGCCAACCGGGTGAAGAGACACTTGCGCTCCTGAGGCAGATGGCAGACTGTTCATGTTGGAAGTTCACCTTCGAGTGATCACACACATACCCACTGGCTGGCCCAGCACGACTCCCGTTATAGTAGCAGGCCTTTTGTGTCGCCGAAACACATCGCCACGGCCCTTTGTAGGCTTTCTCAAAGTGGTCGTCGATGCAAATATGGTCAACGGTCCGTTGATGACCCATCGGATCTCAAACTGCGGCCGCGTATTGAGCTTTGCCCCGCATGTCCAGCGCGTTTGTATTGAGTTGTGGTTGAGCAGTGTGCGGGTCTGGGGCGTGCTGGCGTATTGCAACGACAGCGCATTGCGTTCTGCAGATCCTCCGTCGTTGGGTAAAGAAGCAACAAGCAGATCACGTTTTGGCTTCCTACGAACCGACTGCCGATCAAGATATGCCGTGTGAGCCACAGCCTGTTGGCACGCATTCACGGCGACTCGCTGATGTCGAGAGTCTATCTTCGAAGCGCCGTACCGGGTTGGCGTGCTCACTGGCGAGTTCAGCTTCCAAGCTTTTGTCAGGCCTGCTCTAACCACCTAATTGCGATTCCCCGGGCTCAGTCAGCGACACAGCTTGTAAAGATGCATCCGCGGACAGAACAGGCCCACAGCTCAGAAGCTTGATTGAGGGAGATAAGTATGGCACCAGTTTCACAGTCACAGAGATGGCCATTGTGCCGGACGAGCACGCCGACATAATATCGACCTTGGGCACGTGGTCTGCAGTAACCGAGAATGGGGAGCCTCGAGTGCAACTATGCATTACGACTGGCGGCACTGGTTTTTCACCACGAGATAGGACACCTGAAGCTGCGAAGACATTAATAGTTCGCGAAGCGACTGGTCTGCAACACCTGCTTCTGGCAACTTCACTGCAGAAGACACCTATGGCAGCTCTAGCCAGACCTGTAGCCGGCGTGACCGCTAATGGAATGCTCATAGTCACTGTGCCTGGCAGTCCGAAAGGCGCTCTAGAAAATACTGAAGCTGTCTTGAAGATTGTCCCTCACGCTCTCGATCTACTGAGCGGCGGGAGCGGGAAAGCCGTTCATCAGGCTATGGGAATGCCTAAGAGAGCCCCGGGCACCCCCGAGTCTGATTCCCACGCCATCGATAGACATGGCATCGCCCATCCGCACCATCATCATCATCATCATCATGATCATCGCATCCACGGCCACGGTCACGGACATAGGCATGATCACCCGTCGGCCATGCCACGGTCAATGGATCCGGCCAAAGGAGGCAAGCTCGTTTGCATCGAGCTGACTGTGTGCGCGACATGCTAATCACTGCTTGTTTATAGTCGCCGCTCGTCATCGAGAGTCGCAGTATCCTATAATCTCCCTCGCCGAGGCTTATGAACAGATTCTATCGAAAACCCTGGTCATGGACAGCGACAGTCGCAAAGTAGATGCCGGGCTAGTAGGCAGTATACTAGCTGAAGACGTCTACAGTGACATGGAGATACCGAGTACGCGCACGACAAATGTCGATGGATACGCAATAGCTTCGTCTTCCACGCTTCCAGGGTTTTATCCTGTCCTGAGCAATAAGAACTATCCGGGCGGAATCTTGACGGACCCTCTGCCCAAAGGGCATATATATCGCATTAATACTGGCGCTCCTCTTCCTGTCGGTACAGATGCCGTAGTCATGGTTGAGGATACGGAACTTGTCGAAGCTGATCAGAACACGAAGGATGAGAAGTTAGTGAAGTTGCTGGTGCAAGTACCAGTGAACGAGAATGTTCGAATGCCAGGAACGGACGTAAAACAGGGCGATATGGTGCTGGAGAAAGGAACCAGGATAAGCGAAGTGGGAGGAGAGCTTGGATCTTTAATATTCGTCGGACGGCAGGCAGTGAGCCATTCCGTCTAGCTGCTTTGCAGGATAGTCACTGACGCTGCCTTGACTTGCTTCCGAAGGTGTCAGTTATTAAGCGTCCAAAGGTCGCAATTCTGTCAACTGGAAACGAGCTATCCGAATTGCATGACAGGCCCCAAGGATCCTCCGAAGGTCCAGTTATCTATGACAGCAATCGTCCTTCTTTACAAGCGGCATTGCAGTCCCACGGCTTTGAAGTCATTGATCTTGGAATCGTGCCAGATGACGAGATCTCCACCACCCACGCGCTGAAAAGAGGCTGCCAGGAAGCAGACATGATCATTACAACGGGAGGTACTTCTATGGGAGAAGCGGATTTGTTGAAGCCCGTAATCGAGCGAAGATTGAGCGGAACAGTGCACTTTGGTCGAGTGGCTATGAAGCCTGGCAAACCCACAACTTTCGCTACTATTCCAGCTGCTGCGGGAGACAAAGCATCGGGAAAGAAACCTACACTCGTCTTTGCACTACCTGGAAATCCAGCCTCGGCTTTGGTCACGTTTCACCTATTCGTCCTTCCTTCACTGCGGAAAATGGCAGGCTATCCACGAAAGCATTATCATCTTCCGAAAGTGCGTGTTAAGGTGATGTCCGATATGAAACTTGATCCAAGACCGGAATTTCATCGAGTGTGGGTCGAACCAATTTCAGAGGCCCCATACCTAGTTGCGAAAAGTACAGGAGGACAGCGCAGCTCAAGGACGCTTAGTCTGGCGAATGCGAATGCCTTGATTTGTCTACCAAGTAGCAAGGACGATGGCGTTAAAGACGTGAAAGCAGGAGAAATGGTGGATGCTATTCTAATGGGAAATCTACAGTAGCATGAAAAAGAAACAGACAATCTCGTAAAAGATTCTAGTAATATCGAATTAGAAAGTACGATACATCAACAAGTGTAGAACAGCAATAACATCAACACTCCAACCCAGTCAAGCCCAGCAATTACACCATAATCTGCTCTATCGACGCAGCAGCACCTGTCGAAGGCTCAATTACTTTGCCACTTGCATCTCGCCTGCGATTATCACTGCCTAGACCTGCTGCGCGTTCTGCTTCAGCTTGTGAATATGGATCATCTTTGAGTTGCTTGAGACGTCTTTTATGGACTTTTGACTTGGTATGCTCTTTGAGTGTTTGATCTGAGATGAAGTGGCGAGAGCATTCGACACAGAGGAATTCGCCGCCGCCTGCATGTAATAGACGGGATGAAGAGCACGGCAGGGGCAGAAGAGTCAGCCAATAGTCCAGCAATGTATTGTGTCTGTCAGAGGGAGCATCTCGCACCTGGCAGCTCTTCAGGATCCTTCTCTGGCATTGTCGTTGGGTATGATGTCCGTGTACGAGGCTTTCCTTGAGCCAGTCTCGCAACTTCTTCGTGCACCTGATCTACATCTTTGCCATAGCGTCTTGTCTTGATGCTCTTTGCTTGATGCTGATTGTTCACATCCATTGGAAATATCGACAGCATGTCCTCGATCAGCTACTTGTACTGCAGCAAATGTAGACTGAATATTCACCTTCGCAGAGCCGTGGGTACGACCGCCATGCTGTACTCTGCCCATGGTGGATCAGTTGTAGTACAACAGCTAGCAGGAGTGTCCGTCTGTCCTTCCTGAACTCGTTTGAGTGCTAATTTCCTGCCAGCAAATTCGAGCTGCAGGTTGGAAGAGCACCAAGTCACGAGGCAACGAGTGAAGCTGAAGGAAACAAGGCCGGGAACAGAATCACGCAGTTAACAAGATGCTCGCACGGACGAGGACTGCAGCTGCACAGCTCTGCAGACGCACCAATGTGCCGCAGAGGTCGCTCGTCACTGCTGCGAGCTGCTCGTCCGGCCTCTCCAAGAGCGCAGGTCCATCTACAGCGCTGCAGGTGCAAAGCCAACAGCAGACTCGCAGCCTGACAAGCAGACGAGCAGACAAGGTCGACACAGACAGGGTGCGTTGATGGAAGTTTGCTTGCTGGCTATCTGCAGCAGCCGGAGCTATCTCCGACGCTCTGTAGCGTATCTACAAAGGCACTCGTGAAGCTAACTTACCGCCTTATCATTTCCATTTCAGGAGACAATCGTTCGCTTACTGTACAGCATTGGCTCGAAGAAGGAGGTAGAACGATATCTCCGCATCTTCTCGACTGCCAACAAGTTTGCAGGTGTGTACGCTTGTCTACAAGACAGCTATCTGGCTTTCGATCAATGGGAAGGCTGACGGAGTATGCATACTATCATCTGCCAGTCATCAAGGTTGGAGGCGCTATCCTGACTCAGGAGCTTGAGGAGCTGTCACTCTCCCTCGCCTTCCTCAACAGGGTTGGCCTTTATCCTATCATTCTCCATGGAATGGGCCGTGAGTGGTTTATCGCATGTCCCACTTCTTGATCTGGCGGAGTCTGATTGAATCGCATTCAGCACAATTGAACGAGCTCCTTGAACAAGCTGGTGTCGTTCCAGACTACATGTGTGTCTTCATAGACGATATCTTGTGAACATTTCAGGTCTCAATCTGACCATTTTGTCAAATTACAGCGATGGAATCCGAATCACCGACGCAAAGACTCTCGAAATCGCCCGCAAGGTGTTCATGGAAGAGAACCTCAAGCTTGTCGACGCGCTAGAACGTCTAGGAACAAGAGCACGACCCATTACAGACGGTGTCTTCGGAGCCAACTATCTCGACAAGGAAAAGTACGGATTCGTAGGCAAGATTAACAAAGTCAACAAGGAACCTATCGAGGCTGCTATCCGTGCTGGATGCTTGCCGATCTTGACAAGTATGGCTGAAACACCAGATGGACAGCTACTGAACGTCAACGCCGATGTCGCCGCCGGTGAATTATCGAAAGTCCTCGAACCACTCAAGATTGTCTACTTGAACGAGAAGGGCGGTCTTTACCACGGTGTGACTGGAGAGAAGCTAAGCGTCATCAACCTGGATGAGGTTTGTGAAGGGTATCTCTCAACTTGAGCACTTGGCTGACCATTATGCTGTTATTCAGGAATATGAGGGTCTAATGAAAGAGCCATGGGTCAAGTATGGCACCAAGCTAAAGATCCGTGAGATCAAGGATCTCCTCGACCGTCTCCCTCGATCCTCTTCTGTCGCCATCATCTCTCCCCAATCCTTGCAGAAGGAGCTCTTCACCGACTCTGGAGCAGGCACACTCATTCGACGTGGCTACAAGCTTTATAAACGTGACTCGATCGAAGGCGTCGGCACGGACAGACTCCGCCTCGTCTTCCAGGAGCGCGACCCTGAAATCGTCAGTGGAGGAAAGACCGTCGCCGAAGTATTCGGCGAACTCAAGAAGACCCCTTACACCATCTATGGTGATGAACCCTTCGATGTCGTCGCCGTCGTCTCCCACCCTGAAGGAGAAGTTCCCATTCTCACCAAACTTCTTGCATCTCGCACTGGCGTGCTCAATGCTGTCTTGGACAACGTCTGGACATCATTGCGAAAGGACTACAAGCGCCTATTCTGGACAGTTAAAGCTGATGACGAGAACAAGGCATGGCACTTTGAGCGGGCCGAGGGCTCATTCACACGCAACGGCAGAACCCTCTTCTACTACGGCGTGCACGACTGCGGCGAGTTGGAGAAAATTGTCAAGCAGCTCGAACAGCAAGGCCGAATTGAAAGGGCATACCTGCCTATCTCTCAGGCTGCCCGAGTGCAGCCAATCCATGCTCCTCGATTGGGAGGGACTCCTTCCGGGACTAGATCGTTCAGCACTTCCGCTCGTTCTCGAGCTCAGCATGCCTCATCATCTGGGTCCACCAAGAAGGTCGGCTTGATCGGCGCTCGTGGCTATACCGGATCCAATCTTGTCTCCCTCCTCAATTCTCATCCCAATCTCGAGCTATCCCATGTGTCATCCCGCGAATTGGCTGGTCAAAAGCTGCAAGGGTATGAGAAGTCGGAAGTAATCTACCAGAACTTGTCGGCTAAAGATATCCAGAAACTTGAAGAGAAGGGTGACGTCGATGCTTGGATCATGGCCTTGCCTAATGGCGTATGCAAACCTTTCGTCGATGCTATCGATACCGTCAAGAATGGCAAGAGCGTTATTGTCGATCTGAGTGCGGATTATCGATTTGAGAAGGAATGGACTTATGGTCTTCCTGGTACGCAATGATCCTTCTCCTGTCACGCATCTCCCTTCTGTAGTTGCTCCCTTTTCGTTAGCCTGCTTGCAGTGTGAAGGATAGGGAGTTTGCATGGGAAGTTGACGTTGAGAGATATAAATGCAAATGATAAAGCAGTGACTGATGTAAGAGTATACTTTTCCCTTGTTATCATCTTCCTCATCTTTTACATCGTACCTGCAACGTAAAAACGAAACTCATCGAATGAAACGTATGCTTGTCGGTCTTTGTTGGCTGTCCGGCTCCATGTCTTGCAGAATTATACTCACGAGACGCCATTCGCAAGTCAACACGAATTTCGAATCCCGGCTGCTATAGCACCAACACTCAACTCATTCTCGCTCCTCTTCTACCATACATTAAGACCGATTCTCAGCCTACCATCTTTGGTGTTTCGGGCTACAGTGGTGCTGGCACAAAGAGTGGAAACACACCCAAAATAACGCCTGAGTCTCTTCGTGGAGGCATCAAGCCATATTCCCTTACAGACCACATTCATGAACGCGAAGCGGCGTACCATTTAGCAAACCTTCTTCCTTCATCATCGAAACATGAAGTTCCTTTTAGCGTAGGTTTCATTCCCCATGTCGCTCCTTGGTTCCAAGGTATCATTAGCACAGCTTCGATTCACCTACAAGATTCGATGCGAGCGGAAGAAGTTAGAAAGTTGTACGAAGAAATGTATAAGGGAGAGAAGTTGTTAAAAGTGCAAAAGGAAATTCCAGAAGTTGCTGATGCGTCCGGAAAGCATGGCTGGACAGTAGGTGGTTTCCAGGTGCATTCATCAGGGAAGAGAGCCGTAGTAGTGGTAAGTTTGCTCTCTCAATCGCCCGATGTGTCGCAATCGCTAACGTCTCGCAATGATCTTCAGGCTACATTGGATAACCTCCTCAAGGGCGCAGCTACTCAATGCATGCAGAACCTCAACCTTTCATTAGGCCTTGACGAGTTCGCCGGTATCCCTTTGGAGTGATTCATGTTCAAATAGATTTGTGAACAAAGAGGGATCCTGTTAACTTATACAACGACACAAGAGTAAAACACCGACAATATCCTAACTGATTACTTCATGAGTTGACCCGAGATGTGATGAATGCATATCCATGCATAAGAAACAGCTTTTAAAAGTCCATGCTCGGACCATCTCCCACCCAAGGCAACTCCTCGAATCCAGATTGACCAAATCTCTGAAAGCTAATTGTACCATTATCAACCACTGCTATAATAGCTGATTTACTTCCATTCTTCAATTTCGCATATGGAGCTGGTCTAGTCAAGGATTTGTTTTTGTTGTGAGGGAGAGGTCTCCTTGGCTTGCCGTTGACAGTCTTCACATCGTCCTCCGTGATAGACTTGATGCTTTGGAAGTACGATAGAAGGTATGACCATGCTGATGATATTGTTGACTTGGCTTGTGTAATGCTGGTATTGTCGGGTGCGTCATCTAACTCTGCAAAGATATTCTGGAAATCCCAAAAGTCAGGGATAGGGGTCGTTTGGGCGCTGTATACGGAGTAGATCAGCGTCTTGCAAGTTTTGACAATCTGTCCCACCGGGGATTTGACGAAGGCAAGACTAACCTGATAGCGCCCAATCTGAAATCCGGAGGTGGTGGGTCTGTTTTCTTGTATTTTGTAACAGGTTTATAGACATTGAAGAAAACGCAGTATGGATTTGTACGCCTCTTATTCGGTCTTATCGAGGCGCTGCGACCAGCCTTGACGAATTGGAGTGAAGTGAAGATTTGGTCTAGAATCGTTGTGATAGCCCCGAGACAAGCGATGTCAGAACTATTTCATGCTTAGAGTGAGGTTGGTATGCGTAATCAAACTTACCGTATGTGAACCACCTTTCGTTTCCGAGTAAAGACTTCCGATACCCCTTTGCCACTGAATCCAACCTTTCCAGCGATGTGATAGTATATGGAGCGACTATACGCTTGAACAGCCTAAAAGTAATGCTTATAGGATTGAATATTCTAGCAATGGAAGATTTTATATGACCTGCTAATGCTGATATCCAAAGTTGATTGCCCGAAGTATTCTCATTGAGAGGACTTTGGGAAACATGTGATCTAACTACAGTATAACCTAACCTTTTTAAAAAAGCATAAACTTGATATCTTTCAGGAGTTAATTCAGCTGAATTTATCATAATACTCCAAGCATGTTGAACTGAAAAAGGAACAGTAGGATCAACATCAGAACTCCAACATTCTATATTACCTCTTTCAATAAGATATAATACTTCTTCTGGCATTAATTCTAATCTTTTTCTTTCTTGTACGTAATTTCCCATAGTCAAAAAATGTATTCCATGTACTGCACCTGATGTTGCATTTTCTGATTTTAGTAAATCTCGATTAATAGGTGAAGATGGTGGTAAAGAAGGATCTGCTACTGGAACCATATAACCTCGTTCTATAACAGGATCCCATATTGCTCTATTGGGGGATTTAGAAGAGTGTGACCGTACTCCTGACGATATCGCACTGAATAAAGCGGAACGTGAAGTTTCGAGGAGGGATTGCTGGAGGTTTATATATCGATCTACCGAAGCAGGCTCGAAATCTTTCTCTCCTCTTTTGGGAATCACTGGGTTTGTTGTAGATGGCCGTTCATTGCCCTTTGACAATGATCTATTGTACGCATTTCATGTAAACAAGATCAGGGGCGTTAGTGAAAAGGCGGGCCGACAGGGTCAGGTAGGTCATATAGGGTAGGGTACATGAGAGTCAGACGAACAATCCAGGGAAATAAGCTCTGTGAGGTGTAGGTGTGAACCCACTTTGCGTAATCCGCGAAAGCAATCCAATTAGGAACATCTTCACCATCCTCTTCGTCGTTGACCGTGGAAGTGTTACCGATGTTACGTTCAGAGGTACCTGACAGACCAGCCGATGCAGATTCGTAGGCCCTCCCAGCGAGAGGAGATTCGTCCGCTTCGTCGGACATCTCTCGAATTGTCGCCGGGAACAGGCTTCCGGGTTATTTGCTGTGTATGTCAAAGGTTCGGTCAGTTGTGGTTGGTCAGTGTTTCAGCAGCAAAAGTCAGAGTGACAGCTCCAAGTAGCAGGTTATCGTGGTGACTCTCTTGAAAGCAAATTTGGCCGGCTGTAGGGTGGGCTGCAGCCTGCGATCGAACTTTGCAGAGGTGATCGCAGGAATATCCTCAGCCAATGGGAGCCTGGCAGCGAGCTATTCCGACTTACGCACTCCCTTCGAGGGCGGATGGGGAGGTCGAGGATTTAGAGGGAGCAAGTCAGCAGGATCAGAGGGGGGATTCGCCACCAACTTTACGACGACCAGCCACAAGCAGAAGAGAGAGGCGATTGCGACTCGCGCTTCCCGAGTGTGCAGCAGCTGAAAAACAGGCGATTCCAGGCGGCCCTCTCTCTCCTCTGCTCCCACCAGAACGACGTCGTAACACACACCGCACACACAGCACAACACAATGGCACGAAGTGAGTTCAAGAAACACAGCATGGGGAGCATCAGCCACGCACAGCACACTGATATCCTCATCACCCTCCTTCTGTCCACAGCAAAGCAGACTGCCCGAAAGTCCAGTGAGTTTCCCTCGTCGTCCGAGCCTTCTGCTGCCTTGTTTACCAGAGCTGACTCTGCAATCAATCTCACCCAACAGCCGGTGGTAAAGCACCCAGAAAGCAGCTCGCTGCAAAGGCTGCACGCAAGTCTGCACCCGCTGCTGGTGGTGTCAAGAAGCCCCACAGGTGAGTCGCTCGTCTTCGCCCGCTGTTCCTCGCCTGTCCTGTCCGCATGCTTTGTTGTTCTGACACTCTCGATCACTCACCACAGATACAAGCCTGGTACTGTCGCCCTCCGAGAGATCAGACGATACCAGAAGGTGGGTAGCAATGCTCTTCACTTATATCATGGTGACAATAGCTGATAATTGTTTGCAGTCCACCGAGCTCCTCATCCGAAAGCTCCCCTTCCAGCGTCTCGTCCGTGAGATCGCCCAGGACTTCAAGACTGATCTGCGATTCCAGTCGAGTGCCATTGGTGAGTGCCATCACACGATGTCCTATATCTGTGTGTCCTCCTGCTTACGCTCTGTCTTGTCTGTTACTCCCACAGGCGCCCTTCAGGAGTCCGCTGAGGCCTACCTCGTCTCGCTCTTCGAAGACACCAATCTAGCTGTAAGTTCGGTCTGTGCTATTGCGTTCTGCAAGGCTCCACTCCTGACTCGTGCTTTCTCTGATCTCTCCTTACTACAGGCCATCCACGCCAAGCGTGTCACCATTCAGCCCAAGGACATCCAGCTCGCCCGCCGATTGAGAGGAGAGCGATAAGCTGCTTCCACTTCAATACGCTCGGAAAATGAAAATGCACTCCAGTCAAGTTCACACAGATGGTGTCTGTTTTTCATTCTCCTCAGATTTCTTATGCAAGTATTAGAAGCCTTCGTCAGGTCGATGTCCCCTTCGATGGGACTCTCTTTCATTACCTTCCTCTCTTTCCCGGTCCTTCACAGTATATTACTGAATGTCAGAATGTAGCAATGCAGTAAGACATGTATGTATGTATTACAGATAGAGTCAGCTCTTTCAGAGTGAATAACGAGCATTAGCTAGCTCGCTGCTCACTCAGAACAATCACTCTGGAAAGGATAGTCGATTCCTACCATGCCTTTTTTCTTTTCTGCTTTTCTAGATTCTCCTTTTTTACAATCACTTTCCCTGTTTCAGCCTTATGCGTTGAATTACGAAATATAGCACATGTTTACTGTGATCTTCATTGCTGTCAGAAAACTCGCCCTCCCTTGACTGCTTCATGTGTTTCCTGGGTCGTGTCTGAATTGGCTGATTGTCTTATGCTACATGGTGAACTTCTCGTTCGGTTGTCGAGTACTTGTCTAACTTATAAGACGGTGAATAGATACGATTACCGTCTGATATGCACGTCTTTCATCAATGATTATCGTCCATCAAAGGTGTTCTCTCTGTTGCAGCTCCTGTTGTACTGTTGCCACCATTCGAATCAGACAGCTCATTACTCAGCTTCAGCTCTTGTCTTGTCCACATCGCAGTCAATCCGGCGACTGGACCAGCCAGAACTCCAAGAAGTAGACCCATCCTAGCGACTTTAATCTTCTCACGTTTCTCGGTATTACGATATGTATAGAGAAAGATGTAACTTGCTATTTCGAGTAGAACAAACGCATAATCGTGCAATAGAAGAGCATGCAGGTCTTGTGTCATGCCAGCTGATGTATGAGATGGCCAGAAGATATGCTTGAATGCTGACCCGCTGAAAAGAAGCTTGATATGTCCATCTAGCGAGAGAAGCATAGTGACGCCACTCGTCAACAGTAGTGGCAGATAGGCTGTATTTCGTTGATTTTTGAAACGGCGTAAAACAGGAGGAAGAGCGGTGTTGATTGTCATGATGTAAAGCGGGAAACAGAGGAAGGTAGTGATAGCTTTGTTACTCCAGTTCGTTGAAACCCCATATGCGAGTGGAGCCAGATATCCGAAGGTGACACTTGCAAAGATAGACCATCCTTCAATCTGACTGAGACGATGCTCAGAGACTGACACGTCTTCCTGTTTCTTGCCCTTCGTGTCGGTGCTCTTCTCTCCATAGCAGAGTGTTGCGAAGTAGAGAGGAACACTAACTGCTCCGCTCAAGACTTGAGCCAGAATCAAGTACAAGGAAGCACCTCTCCTCCCCCAGAATGATTTTTGCCTGAATGACTCATAAGATAATATTGTGACTAGTAGAGGACCAACTCGAACTAGTTGCGATACGAAAATGTATGCTCCTCGATTCTGTTTCATTTGTAAATCTTGAAGGCCAGAATATAAAGTGCATACTGCTTGTCTTGCAATCTTGGGAGCTAGATTAAATTCTGACAAAGAGGAAGGACTACATGCATTTAAGTATTTAGCTGGCTCTTTGACTATAGATAGTGTCGTGCCTAAATTGGATAGGGGAGTATCGGAGGTATTGCCTCAGATTTGCATCGCAGACATGAGCCTGATGGGCTTACCTAGCGCTCCAAGAGTTACGAAAGCCAATCCGGAAAGACCTAGAAAGTACAGGGATCTCGTATTGAAGGATTCTCGAGCTTGAGTCTATATTCATGTGAAGGTTAGTATCATAGTTGGTAGTCGATCAGTTCCCATTTGCAGGTGAAAGAGTTGTATGGGCAGGTAGACGACAATGATGAGTCTTAGCCAAGCAGAACCGCTGATCGCGTGTCCCTTCCAGCTCACAAAGGAGTCACATCGCTTCTTCAGCCATTCTGCCATAGTATCGGCTGTTTTCGTACAGAGCATCGGTTGATGGAAGCAATGCGCTTGCGTAGATCAGTCTGATAACACCTGTCACTGGTCAGTGGCGTAAAGTAAAGCGAGCTTTAGGATAACAAGAAGGCCTTCTTGACATACATATGCAGATGATCCTGTCAAGATTGCTATAAAGATTTAGACGCCAGATATCTATACAACGGAGTCCAATACTACATGCCCGTCAATACTACTAATTTTCCGGCCGATTTACCGCTTTCCTGTTATCCACCAGGAAGCGATATTAGTAACAGGTTGACCGAGGCTAATCATGTGACGACTTACCATATAGGCGTGCGCGTCGACTATCTGATCCATTGTATAGACTCTGTCAATTGGTACACTGACCTTTTCTGCCTCGACCGCATTGATAAAGGCTTGCAAAACATCGCCAGGCATGTCATCTGCACCTCCGCTGTATGCTGTCAGACGTACTCCATTAGGTATGTAGTCTGTGAGAAGTAAGATAGTGCTATCAATTGAAAGACATCGTAGTTTCACTAGACTCATCGGTGAAAAGCCTCTTACCCATCGGATAAAAGTCTTTGACAATCCAGGAATTGCTCAGCATACCAGTAAAGCACACTGTTCCTTTCACTTTGACACATTTCAGTGTATCTTTGAGGGTATCGGCTCCGACAAGCTCTAGAGCGCAATCAACGCCCCGTGGCATGATATGTCGAACTTTGCTTGCAACGTCTTTTCCATCATCGATAACGACATGATCTACTCCAATCTTCTCCTTCAGTATTTGAGACTTGTTTTCACTCCGTGTAGTAGAAATAACTGTCATTCCTCTTTGTTTGGCCAAAACAGCAGTTGCCATACCGATACTTGAAGTACCACCTCGAATTAGGATACTTTGCCCTTTCTGACCATCGCACCCAAGTGTAAGCGATCCGTAAGATGTTTGAAGCATCTCTGGAATAGCTCCTAGTGTTGACCAGGGAAGTGTCTTTGAATGGAAAGCATGGACATTGACCACTGGTACCAGTGTATACTCGGCATAGCCACCATCGAAGACTACGCGACGTGATGCGATCAGCAAGAAAAGGGCTTTAGTACATGAGAAACTCATTCATACATAAAAGTAACACAACTGCCACTGACCTCGGCCCATTCCACCCATGATGGCACAAACTTGCTGCCCTTCTTGAAACTCTCCTCCGGGACAGTCTGCAACGACACCACAGGCCTCAATGCCGAGGACCCGAGGCAACGTCACTCCAATTGCAAGTCCAATGCGTGTGTGCAGCTCTAGATAAGGATATATCTCAGCTATGAAACCCCAAGTTGTAAAGGTCAGCAAACACGTGCCAGACCGGTTCAAGCCGAATGCCTTGACTTTGATGAGTACTTTTCCCTTTTCAGCTTTAGGGATAGGAAGTTGCTTTATTTTCAACCCTTCTGGTGGAGAGGGAGCACTGTCCAGAACGACAGCTCGCATTGTCTCCGACATTGCGTGCTTAGTCAGGTGGAGAAGCGATTCTTACAGCCCGGCTTTTGGGACAGACTGCGTGAAAGACACCTAGATTAGACCAGCTGTCTTGCTTCGGATTAAATCTGATGATCAGTGTGTTTCAGTAGCTTCAGTTGAGTCGGGCTGAAGTGGCCCCAGTTGATGCTAATCATAGAGAGGCATGGTCCGGAGCAGCCGAGTTCCATTGTATAGGTC
Source organism: Cystobasidium onofrii (assembly GCA_022813105.1). Classification (NCBI taxonomy): domain Eukaryota; kingdom Fungi; phylum Basidiomycota; class Cystobasidiomycetes; order Cystobasidiales; family Cystobasidiaceae; genus Cystobasidium; species Cystobasidium onofrii. The sequence continues at coordinate 389,907 of JAKLNA010000005.1, read as the reverse complement.
TATCTTCGTTCTGCTCGCAGCGTTTTGACAGGAGGGCGCGTACTTCAGTGCGAACTGTCAACGAGTATGTAGCCTGTATGCACAGTCTACCATGTCGCATCCCCGTGCTGTTGACTGTTCGCCACCTCCAAGCCAGCCCGTTTTGGTCGAGATGTATATGTGAAGGTCAACCTTGCAACAACAACACTCGCAGCAGCAGCATAGGATATGGCACTACTGCATGCAATAGTCGCGAACAACGAGCATGTCCTGGCAGAGGCGTCGAGTCCAGATTTGCAGAACGATCCAGAAGCAGGCAGCACTTTCAGTTCAGCGGTGAGGCAAGAGCTGCAAGGATGCTGGATGATTGTGATGATGGCTGATCGTGACATGCTCGGAATACCAACAGGTCAACACCATCTTGCGCAAGATTCCCCCAAACGACAGCAAGGTGGGTCACCGCTCAGTGCCCTACTCGCACAATGCGCTGACTGCGGGTCGCCTGTCTGTCTCGGACCGTGCAGCTATCCTACCAACTGGAAGACCACCTCTGCCACTACATCCGAAGCAATGGAGTCACCGTCATGGTTATGGCAGATCAGGAACTCGCCCGACGTGTAGCCTTTGGATTCTTGAATGAACTGCTTAAGCGGGTGGGCTGGATCTTGTCCTAAATGATGGTGGCGCATGGTATGGACTCACAAGCTGACGGCCTTTACGCAGTTCAATGCAAATTATTCGCACCAGGAAACAGTTTCGGCGCCGGTGTACGGCATGGCGCCAGAGTTCAACAAGCATATCGAAGAGCTCATGTCAACCTTCTCCCAGAACCCTCCCGCAGATCCAATAAAGCAGGCACAAGAAGAGATAGGCGGTGTCAAGCAGATAATGGTGCAGAATATCGAGCAAATACTGGCACGAGGCGAGAGGATAGAACTTCTCGTTGACAAGACAGACAATATGTCTCATCAAGCGAGAGCTTTCAGGAAACGCTCACAAGCCCTGAGAAGACGCATGTGGTGGCGCAATACCAAGCTCATCATGCTATCAGGCACATGTATTGTCATTATTCTCTTCTTACTTATTCAGAATGCTCGCCATTGAGTTGCTCTCTCACTATCTTAGCCTTTGAATGATGTAGCATAGTACGACTCGCTGATATCTTGACAACAGAAGCTGATAATTTAGTACTCACGCCGGGCAGTAGGCTTTATATGCTCAGCAAAGCATCCATGCCCCCTGCTTCCCGCATATACCATGCCTTGTCATGTCTACCACAGACCTCTGATCCGACCAGATACTTCTATCGTTGGCATGTGGGCAACCGAAATCGTCTCTCCAGCTTTGCTCTTTTTCTCGCCGCGCATAGCAGCTTCCAGCAGCCACTTGCCTTCTATAGGCCGAATCTCCTGGTTGAGGGTACCTACCGTGATATGATAGCTATCCTTTCTCTCATCACTTGGCATGTCTTCCGCCTTCACACTCACACCACCATATTCCACTCTGGAAACTTGTATACCCATAGCTCGACTGTCCCAGCATAGCAGTGGACCCAGTGTCAGCTTGACGGTTACAGAATCTGAACCCCATCTTTGTGTGATAGTTTCACATCTCTCCCATAGCATCTTAGCAAATGCTATGTCTTTGGTATTTTCGACTTCTCCTTCTTTTGCAGCTAATTCCGTCTTGTGAACCAGAGTTACGTGTGGTCGTTTCTCTATACGATTCTTCTCCTTGAGTTTATCGAATGTGGTATGATCTGTGTCTTCGGCATGTTCGGCAAAGAAGCGGTCAAGTACTGTGGGTAGATCAACCTCGACCGCAATACCATAGTAGCGGATAGTTTTGGATTTATCGAGACCACCGAGATCCATCTCTTTGTAGATACTTGGCTTGTAGCCTTTACTCTTGAGCATAGCCTGCTGTATCTCTTCCTTCGAAGGTCGCTTGCCGTCAATACCCTTTATGCCACCTTCTTCTGCATCTATCTTGATTAGAGAATTGACTACGTATTCCAAGGCTGCCTCCAGATTCCAGCTTATGTCCATCTCGATAATGTCGTCAAAAGGACTATCACAGCTGTTCAAAGCTGGATCGAAAGGGTCGGTTTGACTGAAGAAGCGAGTTAGGATGAGCTCATGCTCTCCTGTTTGAACAGGTCTGAGGGATTGATGGTTTTCTCCCCTTGCTACGATACGGTCGAGGCAGATTCTGTGGATCTCGTTGTGAGGAAGTTTCGAGAGAGGCCAGACTATGGCCACAAGGCGTGTCTTCTCTTTGCTTTTAGCAGCAATATCCACCATAGCTTGGCGATGTTGCTTTAGATGGTTATTTCTGCAATGAAGACAATTTGTCAGCGGGTGTACGTTTGGCTGCGTTATTCACAACTAGACATACTTGTCTGCTATGACTACTCGATTATTCTGTAGAAGTTTAGCCACATTGCTTTCGAAGTGTTTAGCAGCCTTCTTTTCTTTCACATCGTCAGACTGAGTATGGGCAAAACCGAACAACGATGCCAAAGCGACAGCTATGGCCGTTTTACCACATCCAGGAACGGCAACTGGTACTATGAGTGCCTTCTCAAACTCTCCAGTCTTTGGTTTGACAGGTTCCTCCTTCTTGCCTGTCATCTGTGCATGAAGTTCCTGTCCTTCTCTCGTCGATGAGCGCCACTTCAGGAAAGCTTCCCTCACGCTAATGATGCCTCTATTGTCTTGGTACTCGACAAATGCTTCGGGATTCGTTTCCATGTATTTTTCAACCCATATTGCATAAAGACGAGTTTCTGGATTACGTATACGATCTGCACGTATAGATGACGGCAGCTTAGTGGACATATCGCCCTTCTGTTCCTTCGCTGGAGTATCTCCCTTAATGTCGTTCGCTGTTATGGCATCTTGACCGGAGTCATCTTCAGCTTCATCAATAATGTTCGCCTTCGTTGTCCCTTTGCTAGCGGTGCCTAATGTAGCTCTCTCGAAGGCTTCCTCAAGACTTGATTTTTTAGCATTTTTGCTAGCAGACGCCGATGTTTTTTTGCCCTTCTTCGCTTGATTAAGCTTCTCCATGCCCCGCTTGGCAACATCATCACCTGCCTTCTTCTTTTCGGTGAGGATCTTCTTTGTCGTTTCTCTCCACTCCCTCCACATCAAATAGGGTTCATCAAACTTGATCTTCCACATGAAAACTCTCCTCTCATCGTTCCAGTTGTCTTCAGTCAAATCATTGGGATGAGGTTGTTTTTCCAGACTGCCTGGTTTTAAGGCAGCTCGGACCACGAAACCTTCGACATGTTCTCCATTCCACATTCCACCGTTGTCCACAACGCTTTGTCTGAACTGCTTCACTTCTTCCACACTGTTTAGAACAGTGTATGCCGTTTCGATGAAGCCAAACTCGGCGGCAACCTTGTTTACTTGGGGCGGAGGTAGGGTGAGTAGCGTTGGATGGTTAAAGACAACTCCATGCAGATGCAGCCCAGTCATCTCAGGGGCATAAGGTAAAATATGCTCTTCAAAGGAATCGTCACAGAGCTAAGCATAATACTCAAAGCTTCAGTAAGGCGGATTAAAGGTGTGGTTAGGTAAAAAGTGCCTACCTCGGCCACCAATGTCCAATTCTCCTGCCAAAGCTTCTTCGCTAATTGTGCACGCGTCTTACCCGCTTTCTTGAGTCCTCGGTCCAGCCAAGTTTCTCCTATCAGAGCATGAGAGACTTGTCCAGCTTGAGTTTGCTGACCTATAGCATGCTTGCTTGTCACGAGAAGCTGAGTGGGTGAGATGGCCGACACAAGGATAATGCAGCCGTTTGATTTCAATGTGAGATAGTATGGCGGTGCAGTCAGATCTGGCAAATTAGCCCACTAACAGCATGAGATATCATTAGTCCGTCGAATAATGAAAGGAACAAATAAACAGGAGCCAGACATACCTTGGTCCAGCTGACTTCGTCGACATTGAAGAACTTATCGTACGCCCTCGCCACAATACGGTCTTTGCCAATGGTGAAAAGGCCTCGGCCTCTCGTTGGGTAAGGACATGGATCTCGCTTGTATGCATAGTCTTGCATCTTCCACGAGGTAACTTTGTACGGCTCGTCCGACCCGTCCTTTTGCACAACATGATCGGTGTGCTTGAGGAGCTTTGATGACTTTGGATCATCTTCAGGGCGTTTGCCAAAACTGTAGAGAGCTTCAAGCAGCTTCTGAGTAGCTGCTATATCTTCCGATGACAGGGCCGGTGAATACGGCACCTGTGATGTTGAGGCCTGTGGTGCGTCGTCCTCATTTACATCCATTTTGTCGTCATGCAGTACAAGGTATCGCCCTGCTCTTGACTCGAAGGTTGCGGGTTCTTCAGGCTTGCGACAGGCTGTCACAGTAGTCACACGGACACTCGGAGACAGGAATTCGCGCAATCAAATTTTCAATCGCCCTCTGACAATTTTGTTCATGCTAAGAAGAGCTCGGTAACAAATTCTAGAAGTGCCTTGCTAGAGATGATCGGGCTTTCCAGTATTATTTGCAAAGGCAAGCTCGAACTGCGAGTAGACATCTCCTTGATACTACTGCACAGGCGCGAACAGGGCCTAATCGTAAGATTACTCAGTCATATGTGACTGTGTCCAGTCAGCCTCTTCAAGCGTCACTTGCTGGATCAGCCAAGTCGCGGTCAATAAGGCTGTAGACGCGTTTCCCTGTGTGCTAGCATTGGAAACAGTTGCCGCTATACAGTCAAGACAAGTTAAGCAAGTTCAAGATGGCTCTGGCAAGTGTGCGGTCACGCATCATCAAGGTAAAGAACCCTTGATTGGCATCACTGCTTCGGACTGCTAAATCGTGTTTGCCGTCCATCCATGCTTCCAGATATGGTCCACAAAGTATGGATTGACTCTCACGCCGGACTCGCTATCCTGGCTCGAGAAGATGATAGAGCATTACGAGCTCGCAGACACGGACAATCCTGACGTAGTCGAAGCCTTCAACAAGGCCATGGAAGATATGGCCAAATGCTACACCGGCGCCTTGGAAGACTACGCTCAAATCGTCGACGTGAACGCGCTAGAAGACGTCTATGCGCGTTTACAAGCCGTGGAAGGCAATGTGGATGCACTGTTAGGAGGGACCAGTCTGGCTCATGATGGGGCTCATGATGGCCACGACCACGCCACAAGCGATCTTCTCGACAGGTCCACTTATATCAAAGTGATTGACGCTTTTTCAATGCCATGGATACACTTTGATGGCGAGAAGAAGAGCTTTGTTCACCATAACAACATGACGACAAGCACCGGCACCGGTCAAAGCGCGAGAAAGTACCCTTCTCTGGCTGGAGCAGCAGACTCGAAAGCACAGTATTTACGCGATCGATACAATATACTGAAGCAAGTCATCCTGCGGAACGAACATTTCTCACCGCCTGCTCTACCAGGACACGACAGGGAAAACTATATGAAGGTGTGTACCGTGGTCACCGCACTGCTATAAAGACACGCTCTGGCCTAATAATTCCTATCTCCAGCTAACGGGCATCAAGAACTTGCTTGGACGGCAAGGCGGACATTTCTTGCTATTTGGCATGCTCACTCGCTCAGAAGATGGTACCTTTGTTCTTGAAGACCTCGATGATCAAGTAAAGCTTGACATATCGGAAGCCAGTCCAGCAAGCGGCATGTTCACAGAAGGGTGCTTTGCTTTGCTGGATGGTCAGTACACCAAAGACAGTATCTTCAAGGTGTTAGAGATCGGTCACCCACCAAGCGAGACCCGCGAAGCCACAAGGTCTGTATTGCATAGCTTGTCATCAAGGTGATATACCCTGACGCGTGTCTCCAAACAGGGCGATTTTTGGTCACGTGGACTTTCTAGGCAGCGGTGCACTCACTCTTACCGAAGAAGCGAAACTGCAGAAGTCAGAGAAACTGCATCCAGAATCGTTCCTTTTCTTCTCCGACATGTATTTGGATTCTCCTAAGCATCTTCTCAACTTCCGCAAAGTATTGCAAGCTTATGAAGGCTATGAAGCCGGACTGCCGCCTGCTCTATGCGTCCTCTGCGGAAACTTTAGTAGCAAGCCCATCAACCTATCAGATGGGAAGAGTCTAAAGCAATATCAGGGTAAGTGTCTATGTACGAGCTGCTAGCGGACGTGCTGAGCCGGGCTCTGACTGCTTGCACAGCGAACTTCTCTGCCTTTGCCGATCTATTACTGGCATATCCGAAGTGCGCGAGGGAGATGCATTTCGTCTTTGTCCCGGGTCCAGCAGATCCATACGACGTCTCAAACCTTATCCTACCCCGACGACCCCTGCCGCCATCACTCACAAAGGCTGTGAGCGACAAACTGCCAAAAGTGACTTTCGCATCGAATCCCTGTCGCATAACGTACAAGAGCCAGGAGATAGTAGTTTTCAGAGACGATCTGATGTCTCGTATGCTGCGCAACACTGTGCGCTTGAAAAACGATCTCTCAGCTTTGGCGAATCGGGAGTTGCTCGAAATGATGCAGTCGACTGATGGAGAGCAGACGGTTGGTATGTCAGCGCAGATGGAGACATGGACGGACGATCAAAAGGGACAAGCGAGATTGAAAGTTCTGAGCCAGTTTGTAAGCCAACCAGCTGGCATCTTGATTTGGCAGGACCGCCCAGCTGACCTTCTGCGCAGCTTGTGCAAACGATCCTGGATCAATCACATTTGGCGCCGCTGTCGCTCCAAGTACGGCCAGTACTGTGGGAGTTCGACCAAGCGTTACGACTATTCCCATTGCCGACAGCAGTACGTCGTCAAGCCCCTGGATACCCTTCTCTATACTTGCTGACCTTCGTGCTCCCGACATTAGCTCGTCCTAGCAGACAAATATCAGCCATACGATGTTACTTATGAGAACTGCCATGTGTTCAATCCTGGCAGCTTCGCCGGAAGCGACTTCACGTGGTCGATGTATGATACTTCGAAGAGAGTTTCGGATCAAAGGTAAGCTCCCGGCAGTTAGGCTATTTAGTCGATAGCCGAGCTGATTTTACATTCTTTTGCAGCGGGTTTGGTTCGTAATGTGGAGTTTCCGGATTTGCTCTTGAGTGCCCGTAATCAATTGTTGTTGTTACTCTTTATCAATCGCGTTCTCCATCATCAATGGGCAAATCTTGTTCGCATCATCAAGTTGCAAGAGGCAAACCCTATAGACTCCCTGGACGTTGCTCAATATTATTGCAGTCACCTGCGGGAGATGACAATATAACTTGCGAACGTATTGCGCTAGGTTTACTCGAGCTGAAATACAAGGAGCGAAGTGCATTTAGCAGACAAGTCAAACCGATCTCTTGGGGTTGAAGCAATTAACTTCATAGACTCACCTCTTCGAGCTTGTTAGCACCGGCATCAGCGGGCGCTGCTTCTCCTGTCTTCTTATCGTCTGAGACCTCGAAAGACTCTACTAGGTCTGGCACATCATCATCGTCTTCTGGCTCCTTTTCCTTGCCGCCCATAGCTCGTCCAGCATTGTAGCTCTCTGCCATCTTCCTCAAAGAAGCGAGCGAATCAGGTCCAAGCTGGTTCAAGATACCTGGCACTAGCTCTGTTAACTCCTTCTCTTGTCCGTGTCCGTAGATTGCGTAGGTGTTAGATGTAACGGCCGCATGAACTGGAATTCGAGAATTGCATGATCAGCGGACTGATAGCCCAGAGCAACAAGGCTGTATATGCCGGCTGGCACGACACACCTTTTGGTGCGCTAAAGTGTAGTACATTGCCGTTCTCCATGAACATATTGCACTCTTCGACGCCGGTGATGGGTTGCACGTTTAGCTTTTTGAGCGCAGCTATGTAGCGGGACGACAAAGACTGGATCAGCAAAAGGTGCAGGCGCAGACTTTGTTCATCACCAGCAGAGGTGGTCCTAACTCACTGGATAGCTTCTTGTCATCGGCCGCTGCTGTGTTGCCTCCAACCTTGGCGACTTTGCGTCTTGGGGTTCCTTTACCGCCTGCATGAACGATGAATGCGAACGGCAGTAAGCATGAGACCTAGAGCAGGGTGCACTCAAATAGTCTGCACATCACTTGACTGACCTTTTGCGGCAGCGGCTTGCGCCTGAAGCTTCTTCAGCTTCTCCTGGTCGACTACCATGATGTCCTCCTGCTAGATTGAACGGTGCTTGATGCTGTCCTGAACGGGCAGTGAGCTGCGAAAGCGGTCGCAGGGTTAGCTCATGGCCTGTCTTCCAGTGGACATAGTCTAGTACGGGAAGTACAGCTTACATCAAGCTTTTCTATGACTTCTTCGAATGGCGGTGAGGCAAACCGTGAGGGACTGAAAGACGATCATGCATGCAGACGAACCAAGTCGCACTGCACAAAAAATGGTTTCACTCTATCTTCAGTGCATGTCAAGCACGTAGCAGACGACATAGGCAAGACATCTCTTAATCTGTCTCTAGGCAAGCACGGCATTTTCTTGCAAGGTCTCATACGCCTTCCTGGCTACAACTTGAAAGAGTCCATTTCTATCATTGCGATCTAACGTATCACCACCCCTCAACACTGTCTGGCGTAGCCAGTAGGCTTGACTGCCTCGCCCTCTTTATGTCCAGAGTGACCAGCAGCCTTTTCCGCAGTGTCATGTCGTTTTTTGGAGCCAAGCATGGCCAATCTCGCCGAGGATGAATCGGTAGTCATGAGCCCTTCAACGATAGCAATCAGGTCGGTGAGATATAGGTCTAAAAGCTCTTCGGAAAAGTTCTCTCTGACAACCACTCGGAGTACCTCAGTATTCTGAGCGTTAGGAGCGAGAGCATAGTTTGGACTAATCCAGCCCTTGGCTCTCAGGAGAGTCTGAATCCAGCTCTGCGGAAGAATGCGTCAGGTTGTTAAATTCTCGATTCCATCCGGATTTGACTGACCTGCTGAATATCAGGATGCTTCTTCTTGAATGCATCGCTGAAAGTGTAAGCGACGACAGGTAAACCGGGAGCATAGGCTTCCGGGTCGCCACGCTTGGTTTGGGGGACTTCGCTTCCATCAGGAGCTCTGTGTATTTCAGAGATACACTTGAAGTAGCTAGACTTCTCCAAAGCTCGACTGAGGAGTCTCGCGTTGGCCAGATCATTCATCGCGATTTTTCGATAACCTTCGTAGCCGAGATTGATCTATAGACAGGTGAGAAGTCATTATCCAGTCTCCGATCAGACTTTATAGACATCATCTCTGCTCCATTTTACTGGCCTTGTCACTGCATTTCCCGTTGGTAGCTCCATGTACACATTGTAAAAGAATATCACGATATATGCATGGGACTATCAACGGGCAATGCAGTAACATAGCCAGCGACCTGGGGAGATTCAGGTGAGCTTCTTCTATTTACTTACAAAGTTGAAGTACTGTCCAATCATTGGTGCAGCGGGTCTCGAAAAGTTCAAATTGAAGGAGTATTCGGTCGAACCAAGGTAATGAAGCTGACAACGTCGGCGAATGCATCGAAGAACGTCAACATAGCCTGAAAAACAATTATGAGCTGGATCAAGGACCACTAACCTCGAAAACAAGCTCCTCGGGCAACATTGACTTGTCCCTGAAAACCACCCAACCGACACCTACGTAGGCCAAACCGAATTTGCTGATTGAAATTGACCGTTCAGCTAAAGCCCAGCGAAGTGCGCAGAAGTAGCACCTACTGTCCAGAACTATTGATAGATTCGACTCGGGGTATTTCAAAAGACCACTTTAAATTTGGATGTGCAAATGGAGCTACGAAGCCTCCGCTGGCAGCATCGACGTGGATAGGCACATGATTTCCGGTCTTCTCCTCATACTCGGTGAGGAGCTCGTCCATCTGTTCAGTAGGCCGCATTAGCGGGAGAGGTGACGCCCTCAGTGTTTCAACAAGGCTCACCCTCTGCACGTTTTCGTAATGTCCGGTGTATGTAGAACCTGAGGAGACACGGACCGATGTTTTCAGCGAAAAAACCTTTCTATGCTGGAGAGCTAGGCATGCTCTCCACGTTATCCTCCAGTGTTGAACTCGATGGCTGCTTTCCCTGAATGTTGCAGCAACAGCATTTAGGCAAGGCAGCGGTCGTATGAAACACTGGAGATAATGTGAAGAGCAAATTGCCAGTTGTTTGGTGAGAAACGCCTATACGCAAAACTTACCCAAGATAACGAACACTCCGATTGTATTCTCATCCACATACTCCATAGCTCTCTCCGGAGACATGCAGTATCTTGTGCTCTCGTCACTGCCCGCAAAGAACGAAGCTTCAGCCAATTGTTGCACCCCGATGAAAAAGAAGCCGGAAAACTGACACAGGAACAAGGCGGGCTTCGACATCGAAGTATTTGGCGAATTTCTCAATGCATACCTGCGCGTTTGCACCCCTAAAAAATACCCAGGATTTCATATTTTTGAGTTGTCAGCAAGCCTGTAAATGGTTGCCACGCCCTTTCGGTCAGTCTGTTCCCAAAGTGAATGACCCACATAATAACGTTCGGTCCAGGTTTGTGAATATCCTTTCCAGCAGCTTTCATCTTAGCTTGCCATCTCTTCTTCATGGCTAGTCCACCTAGCATGATGGCTTCACTGGATCCTGTAGTGCAAGTGCCGATGGCGTGCTCCGAATGGGGAGCCTTCCAAAGGGAAGCGAGCATGGAAATACATCTGGTATGTATGTTAACCATCATAGGATACTCGTCTTCATCGCACAGATTCTTGGACATATTTTCTATCATGAGCTTGTCGGCTTGTGGCGGCATCCAGGTATGCACGAAAGATGCCAGATTGAGCAGAGGCTGCAGGAAGGATGAGTTCAGTCCTCCGTACCTGTAAGTACTTTTACTACGGCAAATGAAAGACCTACCGTGCCATCCAGAGATAGCTGATCGTGAATAAGCTGTTTTCGGACGGAAGCTTGGTCAGGAAAGCCTGCTACCTTCGAAGAAGCCTCTAAGTCGGCTAATGACACGAGGACAGTACCTGATAAGCAGCTTCGCCAGAGAGACCTTTGCTAGGTAGATGGTACTTTGGAATTCTATGTCACCAACCGCGACAGGTCGGACACGTGCATGAATCAGCCACCTGGCGTGACGCCTGACAAGCGGGGCTAACTTACGGGTCGGTCGTGTATCTTCCAGCTGTAGTTTAGCGATTCAGCGGAGTGAGCTAGCCTTTCATGATGTATCAAAACCCTACCATAGGCTCCACTTGTAGAATCCGAAGCTTCGCCTCTCACTGCGGCGGTAAGCTTGTGAGCTGGATGCTCTCTGGCGGCTGCAAGCACCTTGTCGGCGTGTACGTGGCTTCTCAAACTCATATTGTTGTTTTGCTTTGGTGTATTTGCAGATGGATAGAGAAGGCAAGCTGTATAACGAAGAAGCTTTCCAATTTATTGTTAGACGCCTGCTATTAATACGGGTGCAATGACGCCGGACCAGCGCAGCGAGGCTGCAACAAAGGCGATCGAGAAAGTCGGACTGAACTGCGTCTTTCCGGCTCCCTCGCAGCTTGCAAGCTTTTTACATAATGCTGCCGGGCAATTAGCGCAGGTCGCGAGTAACTGCAGATCCACCTTGAGGTGCACGTGCAATGCTAGAAGATGCTGTGGAAGAAGGGCAGAGACGTGTAGAGCAAAGGCTTGCGGGAAGGAAGGAAGATCGTCCATCAAATTTGCACTCCAAAGACCTTGGCTCAGATGAATCTCCCTGGCGAAAGGCACAGGCCAAAGTAGAAAGTAGATAGTCAGTCCCATTAGAAATATCAGCAAGTTCATATCTCGAGCTTGAGTGCTTTCGTTCACACTCTTGTCCCGTAAACTAGCTTGCGAGATTTCCCACATAGCCTACGAAATTCTTTTTAGACCCTTCTGCTTTATTGTATGCTACAGTAATCAGTCCAATTCTTATCGATACTCCATTGAGGAACATTAAAATCAAAATACTACACCTTATCTCGTGTCATAAAGTAGTTTGCAAGAGTCCTGCATTCGACAGAGGCGTCTTCTTCCTGTCGATCTACCTTCTTCAGCCCATCCAAGCAGACAGTACTCCCCATCAAGCGCTCACATGCAAATGCTCTAGCATCAATGTGCTTCGCGCTTGCATGTGAATCCCCTTTGCAATCATTCTGCAAGCATCTAGGCTACCGTGGCTCCACCTCTCTTATCCTGAGTAATCTCTGGATGCCTCACTGCCGGTCCTTGCACCAGTCCGTTCTCCAGTTTCCTCGATAACACCTCCACCTCAAGAGAAGGGAGCTTGTCCAGATCGACTTCCTCGTCCAGCGTTTCTCCTACGACCTTTGCTGCCTGGTTATACGCGAGGTTCGTTAACACTGTACAGTCAGGGTACAGAATTTCGTAAATCAGAGAAGGAACGCACCGAGCTGATCTTCCAGACGAGAGCAGATCTCATATATTGTACCACAGTCTGCATATCGCTCGAGCCAAGGAACACGTCCAGAGCATCATCCAGCGACACAAAGCCTTGCGTCATAACAGGATCTTGGTTTTCGCCTGTCGGCTCCAAAGAAGTAGGTAAAGCGGCCACTTGACCAACATAGTAAGGTGAGTCCTTCCATTGGGACGGTCTTGCAGGTATGGTCGATGATACATTCTCCTGTTTGGCTTGTTCTTCTGGTGGAAGTGCGAAGACAGCAACTGCGAAAGCTCCGCCCAGAGCATTGCGGTCCATTCGGATGCGAACGGACCTTATCACATAGGTAGGATGTTACACGTTCAGAGAGCATGCCACAAATACGAAGTGGAGAGACTCACCATTCGTACACGTCAGTGGTGGACATGGTGGCGCAGACTACAGCCAGACCACCTGTTCTTGATGAGAAACGATCCAGAAAGGCAGGAGGTAACGCCAAGAGCAGAGCAAGTGCACCCAAGAGATCTATGAGGAGTCTTGAAAGGCTATACGAGCGTGCAGATTGCTGTTTATGCGGGACGAGGATCATGCGACCGATCAAATATGGCGAGGGAAACAGAGTTGGTCAGACGGGAAGGAGGCATGCGGACAGAGCAGCGTTAAACTAGTAGCTCGTGTAAGAGCCGTCGTTTTCGTTCTTAACATCGTGTTCAAAATGGACGCTTTCGGGTGCTGATCATTACAAGAAAGCAGCAGCAGAAAGTTGCAAGCTCATGTCCTTCCTTCGCCACTTTGAGACAGGCATGAGTTATGTCGACACCAAATTTAATCCCAAAAGCAAACGCAGCGAGAAACGTTTAAGAAATACATTTCTTTGTTCTTATCTGAATTTTAGTCTTTCCCCCTTCAAGTCTCCCCCCTTGCATTTCCCTCGAAGCATCCGGCGCCCAGATAGTCCTAACTCGATTCAAACCCAAACGTTTTCCTTTGCATTCAATTCCAAATAGCTTGCAGACGTATTTTCCTCACGCTTTGATCATGTATCCCGCTACGTATCTTTCCTTTAGCTTTGTCGACAGTCTTGTTAGCGCATGCTTCACCAGCAAGCGAACTTTCTGACTGATTTGCCGATAAAGCCTTTCACAGCTAGTCAAGCGGATGTAGGAGTGGTGTCATCATGGTTGCCGGTCTTGCAGCCTCCAGGTTGACCTGCTGTTATGCCGGGATGGCATGCTGGAGCGCTCCAATCGGGCAAGATGGCTTCGGTGTTCCTTGGGTCGAATCTGAGAGTGGTGGACCAAACTGTGACTTCGAGGGAAGGAATCTTCTCCATAGGTATAACAGTACCGTCCAGCTGGTGGCAGAGGAGGAAAGTCAGTGTCAATCTCAGCACATCGATCTTGAATCGTGTTGTGCAGCGGGGGGAGACTCACCTTCTTACATCGCCAGACCAAGTTCTTCGTGAGGTACGGATGTACAACCTCATCGCTTAGGGATTTCAAATCAGACGATTCAATGATAGCTTCATTGAGTGGGACATGTCCTTCAATAACAATGTTCTTCTCCTTCTGATCCACACAATTCTGGCACATATCGCGGTGGGTGCCATTGAGAAATGCACAGAACTGGCCAACAAAATACTCAGATTCTTGCCAATCTTTCGACTCGGTCTCGGAAATCATAGAATTGTCGATTCCCTCAGGTACGAGGAAAATACAGACTTGGAAAGATTCGTTGAGGGCATACTTCATTACCCTAACTCTCGCAGTCCTGAAGTTAAGGGACGAAACATCGGTCAATTTTTTCCTGACCTGCTGACCTTGTTACAGGTTGTATCGCTGGCTTACCAATCTTTCAAGGCTGTCTGCTCATCATGAGCAGGAGCTTAGAATGCAGGCAAGAACAGACGTTCAGACTAATGACTGAGTCTGGAATAATCTACTCACCTGTGAAGAGGGTCCGCTTCGTATCTTCGCCTTCGGCCGTCGGCATAGCGAGGAAGGACTGAACAGCTAAGCCAGGAGCTAGGGCTGACAGAGTAAGATTCAACGACAAGGGGAAGCCGCACCGAACAACCAAACGTCAGTGAGACCTAGCAGGTTGAATCTTTGAATTGTACCTACCGCCCAAAGCTATCTGAGCGGGTCCATTCATGAGTCTGTCGTTGAGAGAAGCCTGAACATTAGGCAAATCCCCAGCGATGTTAAGAGGATCTCTGATGTTACGAAGCACAACAGGGAATTTATTGTTTTCGGCTCGAAGTCTTTCGATCATGCCGCTCAGGTTTCTAACGATTCCACCGCCATAAAGGTTGTTGATAATTTGCAAGAGGCGGATACTAGGAAGTGGAGAATTGCTTATAGTGGCAAGCTCCGGATAAGTGTATCCGAATCGGGAGACTGTCTTTACTTCCTCTGAAGACCAATAGCTGCTAGGGTTGGGTCCATCGTAGAATGGGGTGAGCGCTAATTGAAAACGCGGTCAGTCACACGGCAAGGACGAAAGCTAAGATCTATACTTACGGGTGTTGGTATCAACAGCGGAGTTGGCTCGAATAGTCCATGTGCCGGAAGCACCCGCACTTGAGGACACTACCCAAGCTCGAGGGTGAAGAACTTGCCAAAGAGCGAAGATTCGGTCAACATTGCAGTGATGGAGCTGAAGTTAGATGGCGAAGAGTGAAAGAGGGCGGCAATGAGGACAAATGGGAGCGTCAGCGAAGTTCGCGAATTCTTAATGGGGACGCGCCGCACCCAGAAGATCGGATCAAACGCTGACAATCCAAAGAAACAGAGTTATCAGAACAGCTTCAACATTGCTTAATGGCCTATGCTTACCAGCCCAAGGGACTGAACCCATCATACCGCCAATGGTAACGTGTATATCATCATGAATACTCTCTAAAGACGAGTCTGTAGAATCTCCATCGGCGGCATCGGTTGCAAAGCCAAACCAATCATTGACCCTAGTCAAGAGATTGTAGGTCTGTCTGGTAATCTGTCTACCATGCAGCAAAGTCAATCCCGAAGTTTGTCGGAAGGTCTCGTCAACATCAGCGAACGAGGAAGCTCTGTCTGCAAAGCGATAAGAGAAAAGCGGATTGACTATAGTGCGTTCGGTGCCGTCGGGTTGAAGAATGGACAAGTTTCGGAGACGGAGAACCTCTGCTGGAGGCGTGAGTGCAGATGCCCAATCCCAGTAAGGTTGTCGAAGGTTGGCTGCAGCTTGCTTCCAAGCAGGAGGCATGTTGGCCTCATTGGCGAGGTCGACAGCATGCTTGCAGAGGATTTGCTGTGGGTTGCAGAGTGAGAGGGAGAGGGCAGCAAGCGGGGATGGAGCGGAGACGGAGCAAGGAGGGGTAGACGCGAAGTAGAGAGGGTGAAACATAGAAGTAGTGCAGTGAGAGAAGCCATCAGTCATCGGAAGAAGGGTATCAGGGATCCCAGGCGGAGGAGGAAAGAGGCTTTACCTCGTACAAAGCAAGATAAGGTCGGCTGCAAGAAGAGGAGGGTCATGCTCGACGGTCAGCAAGAGTGTTTATGAGCATTTACACGAACGGGGAAGGGACGCACTGCCAGGTCGGGAACAGGACGTTCGAGTGAGTACAGTAGCCGGTGTTCACCGCACCAGTGCTGCCGCCAGATCCCTGCCAGGCTTTGAAGGGCAAACCATGGATGCCAGCGATACCATAGAAGGAGAGGTCATCGTTCTGATTGGTGGCATACATTCGAGCTGGGCGAGGAGACGGGGGGTACGTTATGATAGGCCGGGAGACAGCGAGTCAGCTAGTGAACCTCGTACAAAGCAAGATAAGGTCGGCTGCAAGAAGAGGAGGGTCATGCTCGACGGTCAGCAAGAGTGTTTATGAGCATTTACACGAACGGGGAAGGGACGCACTGCCAGGTCGGGAACAGGACGTTCGAGTGAGTACAGTAGCCGGTGTTCACCGCACCAGTGCTGCCGCCAGATCCCTGCCAGGCTTTGAAGGGCAAACCATGGATGCCAGCGATACCATAGAAGGAGAGGTCATCGTTCTGATTGGTGGCATACATTCGAGCTGGGCGAGGAGACGGGGGGTACGTTATGATAGGCCGGGAGACAGCGAGTCAGCTAGTGAGGGTCTGTCGCATGAATGAAGTGCGCACCCAGAGCCTGGCAGTAGATGGAGAACGAGACGCGGTCGTTGATGAGGTCGCGGATGTTGCGTCGTTGAGGCAAACTACCTGCTGTTGCCTGGCTGTCGATGGGTGCGCCTGTTGTCTGCGTGTGTGGTTGAGCCATGTCTGATGCTGGGTGGGCGGGTCTGAAGGAGTACGGAGGAACGAGGAAGTGATGAGAAGAGAGACAAGAAGCGAATCGATAGTCTGGCTGCAGACGAATCCAGGCTGTGCCCGTCCTGTCCGTACATGTCCATTGTTCCTTGCAAGTTTGTCCTGCGAAGACCTCGGGGATCAACAACGAGCGAGTCCCGTTCTAGACTCGGCCATACGAGCGTCTTCCTGCTGTCAGACAGTCACTGCCCAGCGAACAGTGCAACTTCATTGTCGTGTGCCCGCCATCGTGCAGCAGAGTGCGTCGTCTATACTCTGCTCGTCTTGTGCCGGGTATTGGTCAGTTGCATCGCGAAGGCTCGTCTGTGTAGACGAATGATCAGGAGTGCGCCTGGCAAACTCCCTGCTGCCTTGCATTCTCGCTTTTGCTCCTGCATTTGGTCGTGTCAGTCTTGGCAGGCAAGCTTTGGTGGTGTGAGAGAGGCAAAGACGTTCGGTGCGTGTATCGAAGAAGACCGAGGTTGTCACAACTCGAAATAAGCACAGCGAACAATTGCAGAAGTCTGACACAGTTTTCAAAGACTTGATGAGGAGGTTGCATATCCTTCAACCACTGTATTCGACCTCCTGTGCATGTCTTCAAGATTCAGGGTTGGAGGACTGCTACAAGCAAGTAAGTCTATAGCTATCCTATGATCTACAGGGCCTACAATGTGCAGTGAACGTGTAACTACATAACTAGCAAGTCGTCTTTGTGCTGGCAGTATATATCGGGTCATGGTCTGTCTGAACGAGAGAGAGCCATGTCTGTATCAACAGACTCTTCGACTTCGTTATGATAATGGTTAGACATAATGCGACGAAGCGCAAGCTATCGTTCTTTCCCTGCCAAGGTACGGACGGTGAAGATGACTCAATGTCTTCCCTAAGACAGGATTCTTACGGCGGATTGGCTCCATGCTTAACTTCAAGCGATGTCCATTGCGTTGTTGAGGTTGGCCTAGGTTCGCCAAGAGGCCGGCAATAGCTTGACAGTCTGGTAGGCTATCTACATCGGCGCCTTGCTTCGAGAGTCTTGCCCAACTTCCTAGCTGAAAGTCACGGTGCAGGGTGGGCGTCTTTACGTCTTTCCAGCTGTTATCGCAGGACTTTTGTTTTCTCGTGCCCCCTTGGGCTTGCTTGCCGCCTTCCCTACTGGTAAAGCTCTTGACTTTTGGAAGAACCTAAAGTATAGGAAGCCTTCTATGCCAGCTATTGCGATTACTCCAAATAGGGACATAAGCGTTTTCTATTGCACGCGTACGAAATGTTCGTTAGAAACGATACGGCTGATGAAACCAAGAAGGCTGAAAAACATACCTCAGCGAGAGGTGTATTACCAGCAGCCCACCAGACTGCTGTTGCGATTGCCGCCATACTAGCTAGAACATTTGCAACAGCACTTAATTCCCTTCTGACAGCTTCCCATTCTTGCTTCACAGTTGTACGAGGGTGAGAAGCTGTTCTGAAATCCCAATCGTCTGTAGAGCGGAGGTCGAAAGGATCTTTGTAGTCGCTCCGAGTTGTTTTAGATAGGTATGCAGCATACGTTGCTTGCTCTTGAGCTAGTCTTATAGGTGCCAGGATCGCTTCTAGTTCAGGAGACTGAAGGGCTTGTCAGCAACTGTAATAAGCGGCTTAGCTACTGTATTCCAGCAACTTACTCTTTCCTTGATCTTGGGAGGTTCAATATACACCTCAGTACCGCGTATAAGCTCATGCAAAGTGTACTCGGATTTTGGAGCTGTGGACTCTTTACATGGTCAGGGCATAGTGATTGGAAATTGTCAGAGTTCGAACTGACTTGAGGTCGACCTATTCCATTTTGAGATACGAGCTAATAGCTTATGCTCAATCCAAGCTTGTTTCGTTTCAAGGTGTGTCTGTACGGCTTCAAGTAATTCGAGTGGCATTTGGGCACCATCACGCTTCAGATCGCCCAATGCGCCGAGGGACGTCTTCAGATGTTCAGTAACTAGGAGTTTGACCATGTGCACTCTCTAAACGAGTGAAGTCACTATGCTTGCTGACTTTCAAAGGTATTGATCCAGTTGGAAGAGCACACAAGTTGCCTCCGCATCGACTGCTCAAAAGTCACGTTTTCCTGGAAATGGGTGCTCCAGTCAAGCGGAAGCGCGAGCAGGAGGATGCTCCAGCCGCCAGCAGTAGCTCGCAACCCACAAAAAAGGCTGTTACAGACATATCGTGGTCATCGATACTCTCTGGCATTCAAGGAACTCGAGGCGAACCTGGTGCCGTCGAAGGTCAGTTTCGATCAATCCGTATCTGCAAATTTGACTGTCTCATTTGTGATGTACATATAGCGGACATGTATACTGACATTGCTGCCTGCTTATAGCCCTGAACCAGCTTGGACGAGTCATCGGATCTCAACGCTCCGCTTCGGCTTCGAAGAAGCCAGACAGTGAACCTTCATACAGAGCATGGACTGACTTTCTCGCATACTGGCAAAATAATCCTGGTCTGAAGGAGGTCGCCGCCGCATGGGAGCGAGGAGATGCTTCAGGAAACAACGTCCTTACAATATCTTCGCTTCATGTCTACGCAAATCTTCTCAATGTCGCTGTTTCACCTGCCGCCGGATTGATCGCATTAGATTCTCCCTATCAGACTACCTTGGCAAGCTTGATTCAAGAGCTTATCCCCTCATTGCATTATCTTTCAAAATACTTGAATCTACCCGGCAAGAATGACCTTGCTACTGCTTCGCTAGAAGTTATTGGAGCACTGCTCAAGCTCGTTCGACATGGCTCTGCTAGAAACGCCACAAATAGGAAGATATGGGAAGCACTCAACTTAGACTCCAGAGCTATCTGCAGGCTGCTATCTACCAAGAGGAAGATTCCACTAGTGAACAAACATGGACGGAAACCGGATATTCGACACCTCATGTTTAATGTACTGAACAATCTACTTGGCCCGTCGAGTAGCTTGTCCATGAAGATAGATGTACTAAATCAAAAAGGCGTCATTGCATCCATCTTCAAGGGTCTATCGGAAGATCCATCAGAGGTAGTCGAAGCTGTACTTGAGACCATGGCTAGGCTAGTTGCACTCTCAAGGCTACCCTTGGAGACGAGATGCCGAATCGCAGAAGATAGCTGGGCAGAAGTCTTGAGATTGTATGCGAGAGACGAAGAAGACCCCTCAGCACAAACATCTGTCGATACTCCGGTCTTTCCACCTGCAGTCACAGCACATCGATATCTACTGTTTGTCGTCTCCTCTCTCTCAACCGCTGCATCTTCCCTTTCTGCTCCACAACGAAAGGCTTTGGGTGGACTCATCGGACTTCTCGAATTATCGGATTCGCTTGAGCAGGCAGAAGTAGCTGCTCATATTCTACAATCTGCTCCAGACCTCATTCCGAGCTTCTGGACGAAGTTCGCGCCCAGTCTCGAACCACGTCTCTCCAGCAAGTGGGTGACGAGCATAGTTTTCGCTACTCGCATCGTATCCTCTCCCCTTCCAGACTCACTTCTCCTCAAACGGCGACAAGCAAAGAAAAAGGGTACCGAAAGCCCTTCTTTACCCAATATGGCTACGTTGCTTGACACGGCCTTGATGCCTCCAAACCTCGGCAAGACATGGATTTCCAAGGCGCTCCAGCAATCTGATTCTGTCCCGCTCGTGACGTATCTCACCTGTCAGTTCCTCATGGCCGGCATGCAGAAATGTATCGCGATTATCGACTGCATGCGAGAAATTGCAAGCGCCCTACGAGCCCGGGCCGATGATACTTCAGCATCGGCCTGGAAGAGTGCTGCGTCAAGGTTAGCTGTGGATGCTGGCGATCGTCTGCCAGATCTACAAGTGCTCGTTGCTCTGGTGCAGAAGAGTCTCGGAAGAGCTTTCTCGCGGGCTAGTTCAGTAGCCTCAGTATCAACTGCCCCCGGTGCCATGGATGTTGATGGAGAGAACCCGGAAGACGACAACACCCTTACGACATCCCTTGCCCTACGTACGATACACTTGTACAGAAAATTGGCACCATCAGTCTTTTCGAACCTGCGCTTCGACTTTGGCAAGCTTCTCAGCTCGCCGTTCTTCGCCACTGCAAGCGAAGGTATTGTCCCCTTTGCAGCAGTCGGTCAATCTGCCCTTCTCAAGATAATATCGCTGCCTGCCGATGCAGAGACTGGCGAAGGAGCCGTTTCTTGGGCATGGTCCAAATCAAGTGATGGAGGTCTGTCACCTGTCGCTTCAATCATTCGTATATTTCTATCAAGTCCACTTGAAGCTTTACGAAGTGTCGCAGAAGCAGCAATATCTAGCTTGCTTAGTACATCTCTGCTGTTCGAGCATGATGCCTCGGAAATACCGGTGTGGCTTGAAGCTCTCCGGACAACAGGAGAAGCTGCTCAACTGGACATCCTGGTCTTCTTCGATAACTGTCTACAGCGCTGCCTCCAGACGCCATACAAATACGTCGATCAAATGGCAGAGATATTATGCGATAACGATTCAGCGTGCAAGAATACTTCATGTAGACAAGCTAGTCCTATGCTGGCTACGATCCTGGAGCAGACCTCGTATAGATTGACAAAGGAAGAATCGGCAAAGCCTTATCTAATGTATATTCAACGTTTGATTCTCGCTTTGGCCTGTCATACTCAGTGCCGCTGCCTTGTGTCTAGCGTAACAGCGCGCATCGAAGATGGCTTGAAGAATATCTCAAATCAAAATGACGCAAAAGAAAGCTTCACAGTACATAAACGTCTCGCCGCTGCATTGCTGGGCCAGACCAAGTCGAGCTCTTGGAAGTATGATAAAGATGATGAGCAGACTCCGTTGGAGAAGCTGCTACTCCTTGCAGCGCTGCGCAAGACAAGTGACCTCAACGCTGAGCTGTTCCAAAGCTTCCAGACTTCGCCGAAAGCCAGACGTCCACACTTGGGACGCCTAGCCGGATATCTGCTTCTAAACGGACTTGATCTTAGTCCATGCCTATCGAAATTGCTCTCAGAGATGTCAAAGTTTGTCGACGTGTCCGCCGACATAGGCGCCTCTATCTTACAGCTACCAGAGATGCCGCACTTCTTTGAGATGTCGGCTCAGATGGCTGCACCGATACTCGATGGTGAGTTCTGAATCATCGCATATTTTGCAGACCACTCGCTGATGCTGATGGGTGTGTTCAAAGTTCTGTGTCGCCTTATCAACGAGTCCGGCAGACTCGACCGCATCGATGTAGCAATATTGCGACCCTATACACGGATCTTAGCGCAGAAAGTGAACGCTGAGGTAATGCCAGCCCTTTTGACGATGATGCGATACATGGCTGAACCTAGTTGCTTCCTAGACTGTCGTACGCTGCGCTGCCATTGTACACGACTTTGAAACCGAACAGCTGCTCGCTCTTTTCGAAAGGCTCTTTAGTATGCCAGTATCTACAGCAGCGGAAGAGTGTATGTTGCTGTGCTGCAGTGACCTATCGAAGCGGATACATCAAGACGATGTCTATGAGGGAGTTACGAAGCATGCCGTGAAGCTTTACGATCTACAGCAAAAATGGTGTGATGACCTTCTAGCTGTGTGGGCAGAAAGCTCTTTGCCTGCCGGCTTTATACCTTCAACTCAGTGTGCCATCAAGTCTGTCTCAACTGCGGTTACTAGGACTGGCGCTGCCGCTATAATTGACCTGGGCAAGCGGGTTATTCAAGACAAAATTCGCTCGGCCGGAACAGCTCGCTTACTATCAATAGCGGTATATCGCAGCTCAGCTGTGTGGAGGGCGTACTCGGCAAGCACACCGTCATTGCTCGAAAGTCCTGATACGACCGCCGCTTGCATAGCCTATTTGGAGATTTCAAGTCTCCCTTCGTCTGCGAAACCGGACTCGGCGATATTGGAAGCAATGATTGGACCTGGCTCGGAGGCCCTTTTGCACCATAACAGCAGCGTTATTCAAGAGCACGTTCGACAAATCTTGGTGCAAGTCGCCAAGGTCGACAAGACTGTAGTACCAGCTTTACTAGCCAAGCTTCAGACTATCTTCAGTCAGGAAGCCCTTTCCGATGCGCCCAGGCTCTGTGCAGACAATCTAGTGTTCCTAAGAGCTTTACACCGAGAGGTCGCAACTTTCGAGTCCTTCTCCGCTCTTGAGACGTTCATCAACACTTCGCTTCTCTGGGTTGTGCGACGCTTTGCAGAGGATGATCACAACGATGATGTTACTTCGAGGTTGGTTCGAGCTACCAGTAAGTCGTTTGCAAAGAACATTTCGTCACTGGAGAGAAATACTGAGTGCCGGTTCCCGCAGCGGAATGCTTAAAAGACTATCCAAAGAAGTGGCTGCTGAAGCCTCACTTGGTTGAACCAGTTGTGACTGCAGTCATTCAGAATCGCATCGACGATTTCGACACGCTTTCTTTTGCAGCTGCACTTTTGTCGGAATGCAAACTCCAAGATCACGTCTACGTCAGTCAAATACAAGCTCTCCTAGCTGCTCGGCGTCTTCGCACGGTCTTACAGCCAGGCCATGTCGCTCGTAGAGCTCTGGTCAACTTATTCCATGCATTCGATGTTCGATCTCCGGGACTTCTCGCGAAATTGAATGCTCTTCCCCTTCTTCTGCCGTACTATCAAGCTACATTGGATGATGCAGATCGAGGTTTATTGCAGCTGTTCAGAAGAGCAGAGTTAGAAGGCAGCGCCAGCCTTCACTCATTAATACGAAATTGGACTCCTTGGCGGCTGCGTGGCGTTTGCACTGGACCCTTTCAGGTGCTCGCCAACCTCGATCCAGAACTGCTTCACCGAGCACAGACTCACGTGCTCAAAACAAAAGGCGCGAAGAAATCGAAAGATTCTAGACTCGAAACGGCAGACTCTCTGTTTTATCTTGGCTTAATGTCTTCGCTTCTAGAGACGGAAGAGCTCACTAGATCCAACTGGCTAGCTCTCGTCAGCTCAAATGCTCTTGGGTTGGCTATTTGCTCACTCGCGTCGACTCATAGAACGTATGTTATCGCTGGAGACAGGATCCTCGCGAGAGCCCGAAACGCTCTTCAGGTAGGCGGCTGTGTGATTTGTGCTACTTCGTTCAGATGCTAAAACTATCTTTGACCAGTCCGCGGACCTGCGGGAGAAAGATGAAATCCTTTATTTGCTGGACTGCGCCCGCAATGCCATCAAGCCATCGAATACTGTTTCAGCGTCAGGTTTGCCACCTTTAATCGCACTGGCCATCTCAGACGCTCTATACGCCTTGACAAATCCTGCAGGCTTTCTGTATCCTGCGGCATGGCGGTGGCTGCTAAGCCGACCCGTAGTCGACACGGACGAAGTGCCGTTATTCTACAACGTATTCTATAGCACAGCGGACGACAGGACAGTAGAGCTTCAATGGTTGCTCAAAACGCTACAGAACGGCGTTCAGACGAGCGATGTAAGCTTCTCCGGCGCACAGCCGTCTGGACCGTTTTCTGACCCGACTTTTGACAGGACTGGCGACTGGTCAGACGGCGACAGGTAGTCGAGCTTTTGGTTGATTACCTTCAAAGCGGCGCCACCGGGAGCGACAAGGCCCTCAACCTGGAAGTGCTCAAGGTGCGTTAATGCAGGGACCGAAGTAAACGAAGTGGACACTAAGACTGAATATGCCTCGTTACCATAGACCTTGGCTCACCTTACAGAATTGCCTCAAGCTGTACATGACTTGGTTTCAAGGAACGCCTTTTTGGGGGCACTCACACTGCAATTATACCACGATTCCGAAGAAGGAGCGCTCGGCATCCGAATCATCGAAAATTGCATTACGCTAGCTCAGCCGTCGAAACTCAGGCGTGCTAGAGACGGACTTTGGCTCGCTGATATAGTGCGCTGTCTTTCTAGGATCTCTTTGGCAGGTACGGAAAGCTTCACCGCTCACGGAGAGCACTGTCACTGATATCTGTATGCAACAGACTTGCCAAAGGGTGAACTGTCGAGGGTCGCAAACATACTGCGGCGCACATCAGCACATCTGGCGTCTGGCAGCGAAGAAGCACAAGACATCGTGAAGCCAAGCTTCTGCAGCTTTTTGAAGCAAGTCATTTCGAACTCCCAGTCAGACAACACCGAACTAGACGAGCAGGTATGCCGAGACTTGTATGATGCTTGCATGCGTTTTGTAGAGGACATAGACGGCGAACTGTTCGAAGACGTCGTGAGCCTAGCCTTACAGGCTGGCATCGGCGGTGTTAAAGAGGAGCTCATTAGTGTATGGCAGCAGTAGCATAGTCCTCCGCTGAGGAGAGTGAAAGTAATCAGATTATTTGGAACCAAGCGCCACTCGCCCGCATGTGCTGTCAGATTCGCAGACGAGCCTTGCCTCTGACCAAGCGAAGTCTCCTCCTCGGAGCAGAGCCCACATATGTGCCAGGATGGACACTGCGACGCCCCAACAGGGCGCTCGGGGGTCGAACCTTTCGTACTTCCTCTTCCTGTCCATGCTGTTCTTCTTCATGAGTTCAGGACCAGACACCACGTCGGAAATGCGCTACAGGACAGCACTGAAGCGTCTCACAAGAGAGCGGCAGGAGTTTGTGCAGTGGCTGTACCCCGGGAACAACACAGACGGTAGCAGTGTAGAGCATGGGAAGCTTTCATCGACTAAAGCCTACAATTCCGACACGTCAACCAGCACAATCGAGGTGGCGCCGAGTGAAGGACTCAGCGTAGGCAACAACGGTACTGCTGCGCCGGACGAAGACCTAGATCTTCCACCAAGGCCCTTCGAGCTGGAGGATTGGACGCCGCCAAGTACTCTCCGTCCACAGATTGACAATCTACTTCGACAGCCGGTTGACCGGCCTGAACCATTGTACTATCGAAACATTTCGGGCTTCTTCAAAGGCACATACACTACGCATCCAGAAGTCAACATTACTGATGGCACACAGAATACAACCGAACTCAAGGCTCGTCAAGGTCGCTTTCCTTGGTATGGCAAAAGCGCTAAGAAGGGCAAGAACACTCGGGTAGTTCGACTCAATGTGCGAGAAACGGTGCCCCATGTAGCCGGACAAGATCCATTAGCTGAACGAGAAAGTGCAAAAGCAGTTATTATTCGGGGTAGCCTGGACTTGGAATTGCATTCGATGATTTACAATGACACGCAAGAAATTGAGGACGAAACTCAAACAACACAACTCGACATGGAAGGCGTTCAGTAAGTTCAGACACCTTCACTTCTGCATGTAACGAGGCTCACTCTGTCAATAGCTGGCTGCACAATGGAACATTCTTCATCCATGCTGCCGCACCCTGGCATGACCTTGATATGAGACAGTTGCCTGGACTCCTGCTGTCTAACCAAACGGCGAACGAAACCGCTCAAATAGTCCTCAAGGAGTTAGATGCTCGCATAGAGCGCATCAAGACAGCTCTGAATACAGGCCGTTACGGCGACACGTCAGGTGGGTTACAAGTACGAACAGGCCTTGCAAATGCAGGCATTCATAACCGGCTATTGTTGTTCTGTGTCCACATCATACAGGATCTGATGGAGATAGTCTACTCAACTGCACATTCTCGATGTATGGTCAGCTCCAAAGCCTGCCTACGAATGTGCCCGAATCAAGGCTTCGAGAATGGGAGGACGAGCTGAGGTTGCCCAGTGGCGTTTCTACCCTACGCCTCCCTCCGCCAACTATGGACGGTATACTCTTCAGCAAGGATTGCAACATCGTTGTCGAACTCGACAATATGGTTGGGCTCGAACTCGAAGACTTCTGGAACAAAGCGATCACCTACAGCTTTATTCTCGGAGCGTTGACACTCTTTCAGACGTGGGTTCTGGTGAAGCAGATGGAGTACACGACTACGCCATCCGTGAGTTGTCATGTTTGTGTATGCCAGAACTAGACTGATCTCTTTCGACGTCTTAAGGCGATTGGACGGGTTTCGCATCTCACTATCGCTATGCAAGTTATGATCGACGTGTATTTCTGCGTGAGTAGCGAAGAATCGCGGCTGCTTCCTTACGAGTCTAAACTTACGACGAAACAGGTAACACATCTGACTCTCGGAGTCATCACGGGCAACAAAGCTTCCAAGGCTTTTCTCGTCCCTGGATTTTTCGGCATCCTTTCTGGCTTGCTGTTCGGTCTGCGCTATGCCGCCATCATTCGCGTATCGACGTACAGACCGGAGCCAACTGCTGCGCCCATACTGGCTCAAGCAAACGGGACAACCGTCACGGAGAGCACTGAAGAAGACAACAGTCAGACCCACAGCTCATCGGAGCCTCGTGCTTCAACGGAAATTGCAAATCCCAATACATCAACCCCGTTACTTGCCCGCCCGCAGCCAGGCTCGGACCAACCGAGCAGTGCTAGTGACAACCCGTGGCGTGCGTGTTTGTGACCTGAAAGTCGTGAGATGTGATGCTAACCTTCCTCATTTGCTACAGAAGGAGCGATGTTTGTTCTTGGTGCACTCGTCGCTGTATCTCTGTTCTATTACGTTGGCTGGTTCGGTCTCCTTATGTTCGGCACCTACTCCTTCTGGGTTCCGCAAATCTACCATAATGCCGAGCGAGGTTCTGGAAGGAATGCTCTGCTAAAGAAGTACATTCTCGTGACAGCATGCACTCGACTTTTTATACCGCTGTACATCTGGGCGTGTCCGGTCAATCTGCTGTTTACGGATACATCACCCTGGGTCTACACTCTTGTAGTCTGGCAAGCGATACAGGTTCTTTTCCTTTTCATGCAGGACATCTTGGGGCCTCGGTTCTTCTTACCTGCTGGCTTCTGGTTTCCTGATCTGGATCGCTGGGATTACCATCCTCTCCTGCCACCCCAAGATATCGAAAGTGGAGCTGCCCTGGGTACAGGAGGGAAAGAAGGAGACAAGAAAGGAGAAGTCGACTGTCCTATATGCTTCGAAAAGATTGAATTCGCTTCTCCGTCGAATGACAGGCCAAGCCTGGATATCAAGACCGGTCGGCATGCAGGAGAAGGGTCGTCAATGGGCGAGGTGTTTGGCGCAGCCCGCCGTGAGGCTAATCGCATGACATACATGGTAAGCACGTCGACTTTCAGCAAGTCGGCATCGCTGATACTCTTCACGTGTCTTCTGTAGGTGCCGCCATGTCACCACATCGTACACACAGCCTGTCTAGAGCAGTGGGCTGTTCAGAAGATGGAGTGGTATGTGTACCGGTATTCCTTCGGAGTACTACTGCTGAGAACCGTTCTTCCAAAGCCCGACATGCAGACGGCCGCTACCACCGTTCTAGAGGGTGTTGGATTCGCTTTTACTCTGTATGATACCAGGATCCCGGCAAGGTGCAGTCATTCGGCAGTAATTTCGTCGAGTCAGTTTGGAAGGCGTACAGTCTTAGTCGGATACTCATCCTAATTGCTGACATATTCAATAACGCTTCTACCAGCGCGTTGCGCCGTCTTCGGCATTAGGGCAAGGTGCAGCTCATGCAATTTGCAACAGTACAATGTGCACCCATCAATGTCGCACAGTGGGACTGTACGGTAGTGAGCGGCGGCAGGGGTTGACCTGAACCTGGCTTATGCTTTGCACATCCTAGAAGGCAGATAACACTTGTTAGGTCAGAAGAGGTCTGGCCGGCGGAATCCTTCCAAACCGTCCTCGGACTTCAGATTGTCGCTCAACCGTCCAAGCCCAGGATGCCGCTTAACCCCTGTTGTTGGTGTCCGGCGGCTCATGCCTGTTTCCGTATCGTTGTTGATGGAAATCTCATCTGGCACAAGATGCGATGTAATTCACGCACGTGCCACAAACAAGAAAAGTAATGCTTTTGTCTGACACTTCAACCCATGATGCATATGCTTTATGCGTAAGAACTGTGCAGTCTGAGTTGACCATGTGGAATGGCATTGACAGTCGGCGTGTAGCCCGTGGTGTCTGCAAGGGTATACAAACCTCTAGATGGTCTTGCTTTCAAAACAGTCTCTTAGGTCAGAAAGTGATGAACTCTCTGGGCGCACCAGACTCACTATTCCTCACTTCATGCAAGCCATGCTCATCTCATCTCGCTTTCATCTACCAAGTTTACCCATTTCAATAATGTACGGCCGTGATTTACGCGAGGGAGATCTGTTCAACAGCAGTTGATGGTGAGAGTTGTGATTGGCGATGCACGTTATGTTTAAGAAGTTCGAGTAGACGGCAATTGTCTGCCGATTCAATTCAATCCAAAACTGCTGTGCAAAGGGCTTGCTTGTCTCACACCCACACCCCTCACCGCCCGGCCCTCGAGTATAAAAGTTGCTGTAGATGATTCAACACCTCTTGCTTTCTGAAGTTTTTGCATGCTGCCTTAAGCCTTAAGAAACGAACATCTTCCCAGGTTACGAGAGCGTAGAAATGAACCAGCAGAATCGAAACTCCAGCTGGGTGAGTTCGTCCATCCAAGCATCACGCGGCTTGGTGGTCCGTAAAACTCAGACTTAGCTGAACTCAAGCTCCAGGTGGGAGGCCAGAGACCTCATGCAGCTAGACCGCACACTTAGTTCTCTGGTCACAGGGGTCCGAACATCGTAGATCAGGAGGTTAGCCGGCAACCCCTCATTTCTCGCATGCTCTTCTGTAGTCAGCTGAAATGTACAACTCTAGCCCCAAGCTGAACGCCCAAGGGAGTAATCCATCTCCAAAAACTAGCTCTTCGAACCTTCGCGCAAAGTCTAGCTCTTCCAGCCTTCGGGGTGCCTCATCACAACTCCTGGTGGCTTGGGTAGCAACGGTGTTTCCAATCTATGCGGGATTGGCTGTGGGCTCCAGCCTGGTGGGCCTATCAGTACTTCAGAAACATTCTTAGCACATTCAAACCGTGACAGTAGTACAAGAGGTGGTCACTAATCGTCTGACCTCTCACCACCACCAATCCTGGCCGCTGAGGCGATGGGTGCTGAAGCCAGCGTTAGTGCCTTGTCCTGGTCGACGCCTTGTTTTGAACTGCCTGGGTCTGTTGCGCTGTTTGTCCCGTAAGAAATGTATGTAGAATGCTATGCTTCTTCTTCTCCCCATGTATTTCGTTGTTGCAATCTGCTTCTTGTCGGCTTTTGCAGATGAGCCGGGGGACTGAAGTTACTGCCAGTCAAGGTTGCTTCTTCATTTCTGCGACACGATGCTTTTGCAAAGTCGCGCTCTCGAGGACGATGATTATCTCAAAGGACACGCACACTGCGATGCCCCGTCTGTCAGACCGCTGCTCTCCATTTTATACGACGAGTCCGCTTGCCCTCGTAGCAAGTCGATGCATGTCTGGCACGAGAATGCCGGAGCCGTCACCAAAGCCACTGCACTGAGCAGCTGTTTCATTGCGCATTAAGGAAGCGCCAACTTCATGCTGGCGGTCGACGGTGAGGTAGTCACGAAGAGAAGCTGCGTCTCTCTGTATGCTGCTGGTGGTGATCATCTATCCTCCACTCGACCTCGATGGACAGCAGAGTCTCGTCGCCGCCGCTGCTCCCGCAAGCCGTCTACTCGCATCCAAAGGTGACGCTTACTTGCAGACCTGCGAAGCCGCTGTTCGTCGCTGGACAGCACCTCGACGGCGTACTGGAACTTGCATGCAGCTCTGACAAGGTCTGGCTCGGTGGAATAGCCTTGGAGGTACGGGGGGCAGAGCGTGAGTGGTGGTGGCAGGTTTGATGTCCGCACAATAGCACGTCTAATACAACTTGTGCAGAACTGCACTCTCGCGACCATGCTGCATCCCAAGCATTCTTGCAGTCCGACGTGACGTTCCAGTCATCCAAGCTGCCTCCCTCGAATGCAGTCATAGCCACTTCAACGTCCCATTCTGGGTTCTGGCCTGCGCGGAAAGGTGTTACTCGCTTTCCATTCTCGTTCGCAATACCCTCAGGATGCCCTTCTTCGTGCAAGTTTGCAGGCAACGCTTCTGTCACCTACACCTTGCTGGCCTCTTGTCAGATTCAGCTCGAGAATGAACGCTCAATCCTCACGCGACGCTTGGACGTAAACGTCGTTGAACAGTGGCAAGACTGGCACACTGAACGCTTCCATGAAGCTTCAGAAGCGCAAGTGAGAGAGAAGGTACAGACCAGCATAAGTGCTATAGGCAGTTTGGCCAAAAGCGAAGGCATTGTCACTGCTCAAGCAATTATCCCCGATCCCCTCTTTTATCGAGGATGGGAGTTGCCAGATGGATCTCTGGAGCTAGACAGGGCAAGAGGCGAAATCTCTACACAACTTTTCATCAACAATGCAACCTCGAGAACTATATCAGGCCTCAAGGTATCCCTGCTTCGAAGATTGAAAATACTGCCTGATTCAGAAACTCCTAAAGATCAAACCCTGGTCATATCAGCTGCTTCAGCACCAAGAATAACAGAGGTCGTGGAAGAAATCAATCTCCATGGAAGAGGATGGGAATTCCCGCCTTCTGACCAGGCCAAATTCGTAAATTGCATTGTACCTCTACCGATCCCCGAGAAATTTCTCTCCATACGCAAGACCAAACTCTTTGAGATACATACAGTGATTAAGATCAGTCTGGACATGGGTACTTTGAAGTGTGTAATGATCACTCCTTCCTGAATGTTGCGTATACTGCTAAAGACTATGTTGCTCCGCAGTAAACCTATTTTCTTCGAGCTGCCTATATGGGTGGCACATTGGGCATCGCTGCCTCTATCCGCTCTTCAACCTCGACAAGCTATGAGACCTCCGCCAATTCAGCGTCCAATGTCATCTCAAGGCTTGATGCGAGCCCATAGTGCCGGAGCAATACCTTTCGCTGATTCAGGCCCGAGCCTTGACACCTTTGGCCGTCGAAGTCCTCTAACCAGATCACCCTTTACGACACCCCAGCCGATTCCCTCGACACCTGCTCGATCCTTTCCCTATGATACTTCTCGCTCCTTTGCTGCTAGCCCGTCGCTTGCAGATGTGTCTCGTCAGATCTCGGAGGAGCAAGCAGCTTTTATTCCATTTGACCCCTATGCTACGTCCATGACGCCTTCCAGGTTTCTCAACCAAGAGACTCCTTGCTTACAGCAATCGAATGCAGATCCTCGACACTACGCTCCTGTACATTCTCCGTCTCAGATGGATTACGTACCAATCTCTCTGGCCTCTTCCGCTCCAGCTTCATCGTACTTTCAAATGCTAGCGCAACAGCGTATGACGCCCTCGCCTAGACTCCCAGAAAGCATAACCGTACCAAGTGCGCCAACGAGTATAGTCCGATCTCAATCAGCCGACTCCAGGCTTTCGTCAAGTCAAGGGTCAGTCTCCTCTTACGCTCCGCGTGACCTGCCGCCTAGAATGCAAGAATACCTAACAGAAGAAGAACAAGCTCGCGTATTGGCAAACTCGGTGCCAGCAGTATACGATATCACAGAACGTGCTTACGCACTTCGACAGCAGCAACAGGATTCACAGACTACTTTGCAGAAGAATACTTCACCCAGAAACACGCCATTGAGCTTAAATGGCAGACAAAGGAGACAAAGCATGCCTACGCCTCCTAGTGCCGCACAAGGTCGGTTCTCTCCAGTCGACGCAGGCGCTCTCGCTAGACCAAACAAAACACCTCCTCTAGCTCCTTCGTCTCGGTTCATCGTGCAGCTGCCTTTCGTATCCACAACTACCAGTTTTGAGCAGGAAGCAAGCATAACAGGCCTGGAGACAATAGGCGAAGATGGTGAATCACAAGCTGGAACTATCCGCTTTGGTAAAGGCACTCTGGGACGATCAGCATCTCATGAGCAGATTCGATCTCTGAAAGCGATAAGGGCAGTCAATACAGCCGTTGATGAAGAAGGCAATACATCAGTGAGCTTGCTGGAAGGTATAGCTGAGCGACAAGATCGAGAGAAAGAAGCAGCTAATAAAAGACAAGAACTTGACAATCAAAATAACATCCTTGCTGGTCTTGATCCTCCTCTGAATCGAAATAAAAGTCTGCCTAAAGCACCATCTTCTCAATCGAATGGAATCATCAATTCACCAGAAGGAACCAGTAGAGGGCGAAAACGGATATTTGATATCTTTCCGGAGATTACTCCAAGCACCATGTCCTCACCGTTGCGCAATAAGAAGGCAGAGCCTCAAGTTTCGCCTTCTGAACTGCCTGCGCAAGCTGCTCGCGCAGTCTCCAACCCAGCTTCGGGCAAGGTGAACAAATCAGAAATGAAAGTTGGAGTTCCGCGTCCAGTAATGAAGTCTAGCAAGTCCGACTCATTACTCGCTTTAGAGTCTAGACTTTCGCGTTCAACATCCCCTATGTCCCCCACGTTCGGTGACATCAGACCTCCCTCACTTTCTCCACCTCCTCGCTCCGAAGCTGTCTCACCCGTTCAGAGGGCTATATCACCTGTTCATATAGGTAATCAAGGAGCTTTGAGGAAGAAGAGCAGTCAGATATCTGTCAAGAAGCAACAGAAACAACAAGCGGGAGAGCTTGAAAGCCAGTCCGGCCCAGAGTTGAAGCAGCCAATGCCCTTGTCTGAGGAGGCGAAGACTCGAGCAACGCAAGCGAAAGCACCGGCGGAGGCGCTTAAAGCTAAAGAGGTGCCAGCAATCAGAAGACCGCCGGGACACCCAGTGATGGAGACGATTCACAAGTCTGACCTCAATTACTTGAAGGCTGGAGCTTCTACAGGAATTGTGGAACCTCATCTGAAGAGCCCACTAGAACCTGATGCAAACTCTACCGTAGTAGGTGTTGCCACGGCACCGAAGCTCGTACAGAGTACTACTGCCTCAGGAAAACCTCCCCTCTCCCGAGTAGCCCGGGGCAAGACAGCTGCATTGGCGCCACGCAGTCCGGGACGTCCACTCGCGTCAAGTTCACCGGCATCTAGCAAGCGGCACACTTCGGATCCCCAGACATCATCACCCTCGCAAGTACCATTCAAGGCAGCTGGCCTTGCTGGACGAAGGCAAAGTCTGGACATTCCTTCCGACCCAGTTGATAAGTTCGGCTCAGCTCGCGGTGGTCGCGGTGGGGTCGTCACAAGTGTAGCTAGTCTATGGGCTGATATTATCTCGCAAGAATCGAAGAACGCAAAAAACCAAGCTACTCTTGCTGTGACGGACCCAGTGAGTAGGCAAGGTAAGCGGGCTATAATCGACACATCTACCTCAAAGCCCTCATCTAGAGCTGCGGATCAGCTACATGTGGCTATGATCAATGCAAAGAAAGCTGCAACCGCACATCCAGGCCGTCAAATCGACAAAGACAAGACTGATAAACCAGCAAAGATCGATACCGAACTGCGAAAACCTACTCCGCAAGGCCCCAAGGCTAGACAGGCTGCTGCTTCTATTAATGCCACTATGGGCAAGCCTCCCACCTTTGCGAAGTCATTAGGAACTCCCAAAGCCAGCTCAGGCGAAGCATTGCCGTCGACGCAATCAGAGCAAGGCGCCACGAACCTGAGAGCGTTGATAGCCAAGTTCAGCTAGTCGAAAGATGCATCTTCCGTTGCCGGTGGCAAGGGCTTAAAGTCAAACCAATGACCCTTGCTGAAATCGTCGCTCATACTTGTGCACGAAACATGAAGGTCAGTAGCGGATGGAAAACGAAGAGATCTATCCTTGGCCCTTTCCTCGCCCATTAGGCGTTCCTTTGCTTGGTGAAGCTGGGTTAGGAAGCTTTGGCCTCTGCAGCAGGAGCAGAGATCATGCAGTCAACGGCCATTGACCCCTCCCTCTGCCTACTGGCTGGATGCCAACTGTGAGAGCCGGACAATGCGAGTTCATCACAGGCTCTTAGTCTGTGGATCCGGCATGAGAAATAGCTTGGACCCAAATAGACTGCGATGCCAGGCAATGATTCAAGGGGACTGCACAGAGTATGGGTGAAGAGGACGTTGATAGAGCTGTACCATCGCTACAAGAAGAGCTTCGATGTCACGTTGTATCAGTGTAGCTTTTGTCACTCGCCGGCTATACTGCCCGATCGCATTTGTGAGGTTTCATACGAAATGCAAACGACAACTCTTTCACTCACCCGGTCTGCACATTGGCACACATTTACGTCTGGCTTCATCGTTTTGAGCTCATCCTTCACGTCGATACCTGCATGCAACATGTTAGCCCGCTAAGAAGGGTGTCTATCTCGAGACAGCTGTTTGCATCAACATCAACACAGATCCATCGCAGAACTGCAATCATGGCTTCAGCATCTTCAGATTCCGGTTTATGGCGTACGACGAGTGGCAGCACAGCTTCCTCGTCAGGAGACTATGCGCACAAGTCTACAGGTCCGATATCTGCTGCGGGCGCGATAGATCGTACTCTCAATGGTCATGCAAATCGGTCGTCCTTGCACGATCATGGGAACGCAAGAAGAACTCCATCCAAGCGTATTAGACGACGGAAAGCCAAAGTTGTGAAGAACGATGACAGCGCGCCATCCGATTCTAGAGCTGCGTCCTGTCTGCCAGGATTCGTCGCTGCGACTTCATTGACAAGCCGTCAAAGTCCTTCTGCAGTGAAGTTAGTGGCGACCAACATAGACGTAAAAGGAAAAGGAAGAACGGTCGACGACGAGCTCGTCATGGATTCCCCAACGTTCCGTCCAATCAGACCCGAGTCAACGTCGCTGGCGCCAGGTCACAGCCTGCAAGCTTCCGCGATACCTGCGGAAGATATTGAAGGAGACCAGACTGCTCCAGTGGATGATTCCACGGTTTTTCCTGCAGGAGAGGCAAGCTCCGAAGACTCTGCAGCATCCTCTACAGACGAGCTTCCGTATGCGCCGTCGCCTACCGTTTCTCCCCATGTCACGCCCCAAGCTAAAGTTGGCTTGAGAGCTTTAAGTGTGACTCCGAAATCGTCACCGTTCAAAGCGCCCATTACTGGCTTCGAATTTCTCGCTGCTCGGAATAACACACTATTCGGAACTTCATCTTGGATCTCAAAATCCAATGAGCCCCAAACCACGGGCTTAGGCATAGCTGGCAAGGGGCTTGAAGCATTGCCAGTGAAAAAAGAAGGCGAAACCACATTTCAGTTGAAAGCGCCGCAGAATGACCTGAACATTATAGGTCCAACTAAGAAAAAAGTTGCCTCGTCTCCTCTGACCTGGTCAACGGATCATAAAGTCCTAGATGCGGCCACATTAGGGTCGCCAACTCTAGGCAGCATGAAAGAATCGGAGGATCAGGAAGAGCTCGCCCGAAATGCGATCACAAAGGCCGCATTTTCGGTAAATCAAGCCACAATCCTGCAAGAGCTTGCTAAGCGAAAAGCACAGAGAAAGTTGGAGTTAGAGGCGAATGCTTTGGCACCATCCGTAACTCTCACAATATCCAGAAGTGACGAGCCTGAAGTCAAACCGTTGGCGAGAAACAATGATGAAAACGAAAATAAGGACGGCGTCAAAAGGAGAGATATGGCAACGTCACACTGGAAACCACTACCGGCATCATCTGATGTCGACCTTATGGCGAACGGGAAAGCGAATGGTGAAGCCGCCGCGTCTTCCGCACCAGAGCGAAGTCCACTCTTAGGCGGCGGCGCAACCAGTGCCACGGCGGATGCCGAAGAGGAAGTCGACGATGGCGCTTCAGAAGCTAGCAATACAAGCTTCCTGATTCATGCTGTGGTCAGAGATGGTGACATGGCTTCCGGCTGGGAAGCACTGGACTCCAGCTACGATACCACTGAGAAGAAGCGCGTGCGACTGGAGAACGCGATCTACGAGCTCGACAAACGGCATAGGCCTTCTCCAGCGGTTATTGCAGCGAGGAGAGAAATGTTACTGGCCATACGTAAACGACTGAATTGGATGCTAAAGGACTGGGCGCCAGATTTCCAATACAGACTAGAGACTTTCGGTAGCACCAAGTATGGGCTCGACACCGACAGTTCGGACCTTGATCTATGCATCGTTGATCCTCACCGACCGGATGGCTTCAGAAATGCTTGCGACCTTTACGACCTCTCCGAACCTATCAATGGGCCCAAAGATATTAATGCCAGTACCGAAGAGGACGAAGAGAATATACCATCGACCCCCTTTTCCCGGCATAAGAGAAACAAGAAGTGGGCACAAGCAGATACAAGGAAAAAGATGACACTTGGTGATGTATATGACGTGCATCGCTTAGCAGACCTCCTTCGTAAGATGGGTCATCAAGAAATCATCGCGATACCAAATGCGGTAGTGCCAATTATCAAATTCAAGAGTCGGGAAGGAATCAAGGCAGACATGGTGAGTGTGCATCTTCTGGACAATTCAGCTATGGACGCGGATATTAATGCAAGTTCACGCGCAGAATTGCAATGAACAACTTGGTGTCCGAAACTCCATCCTCATATCCGAATACATTTCGCTCAACCCGATTGTCCGACCTTTCTTGATTTTTCTCAAAGTTTGGGCAAAGCAGCGACGCCTTAACGATCCGTCAGGTCAAAAAGGCTTGATGTCATTATCGTCCTATTCGCTCGTCTTAATGGCAATAGCATACCTCCAGCACGCTGGAATTGTACCAAATTTACAAGAGCATGCGCTAATCAGTCAGCATGGTGTAAGCAGACAGACGTTTTGGTCGAAAGTGCCCAACCCAGATGCGCCCAAGGCCGGTCACTGGACAAAGCGGAAGTTTCTAGGAGATTATAAAGCTATGGCAATTGACACAACGTTCGTCAAAGCTGCTCAGCTGATCCCGCAAGCTCAAGTGCCAGCTGCATCTATCGCCTCTACTGATGTGAAGGCGAATGCGAGCAAAGCAAAGTCCGCCGCAACAGGCTGGGATAGCGAAAGCGAAACTCCTGTTGAGAAAGGGATCGAAGTTTCAAGAAATCCGACACAGCTTCTGAAGCTTCTTGAAGGCTTCTTTGAGTACTACCTCGGATTCCCAATTGAGAATAAGGCGATCTCTGTGTGGCGAGGCAAGCCAATAGACCGTAGAGTCCCTTTTGACGATGCGAATCAAAGCTCGAAGAAACCGAGGAGACTCAGCAGAGCTTTAAGAAAAGCAGCAGACCACAGTTCTCTTTCAGAGGACTCAGGCGAATCTGGTCCATCACAGCAGGAGCGAAATGATGGTCCAAGCTCAGACAACGTCAATGATCAACGACGCTTGTCCGACGGCGAGACTACCGCTACGTCGGAGACAAACACAATCACCGACGACGAAGAGCTCAGGGCGTTGTACGAGAAAATGGAAGACACAATGCGAAAGCTAGGAGTCAAGGACGATACACCCTCGTTCGAGCTTACTCTTAAAAGCAGAAAACCCTCAAAGAAGAAAAAGCTTTCAAAGGGCATCAATGGGCACAACGAAGGAGAAGAGGTCACTCTCCCCGCTATGCAAGAAATCGATGCATTGGAACAGCTTGAAGGAGGTGATATTGGTGGGTCTGCAAGCAGTGTTCACAAAGGCCTAGACCTTTCGCAGGCGTCTCGAGACACGAACTTGTTCCCCATCCCGCCAGTCGAGGATCCCGAAAACTTCGTTGAACCTCCAACATGGACACAGCCTCTCGTTGTGCAGGACCCTTTTATCCATACAAGGAATACGACTATGAACATTGTTCCAGAGACTGTGAATCTGATTTGGAAGGTAAGCGGAGCCATGTATACTGGACTAATGTCTGTTAACTGAGCACTCTTATTGTACAGGAAATGCAACGTGCTCTGGATATGCTCAAAAGCGGCGAGCGTTTGGACAAGATCTGCGAGAACATACGGCACGACTCTGCGTATAAGCGCAAAAGCCAGTTTAGGTCTCATCGTGAGATAGAACGACGCCGTGCAGAAAGAACCGAGCAGAAAAAGGCGAACCGCGTTCGGAAAGCCAGGCACAAAGCCGTACGTCGTGCAGAGCAGGCTGCACGACAAGCAGAGGGTACCTCCGCGGCAGTTGCGACGGCGGCCGCGGACTGAGTTGTACTCTTCAATGCAAACGAATGAATCGATTGACAAATCGATGGATTGTGTGCTGGATTCAGTAGCAGAAGTAGAGCTCAATCTTGTTTCTCCCATATGTAGCATAGTATCATCCCGTTTGTGCATCCGGTTGTACTCGCGAACCACCGCAAGTGGCTGTTGCAGGCACTAGGATCCGCACCGCTGAGACAGATGTGATTGTGCTTATCACTGCGCATTACTCTTTTACACTGATACTCCGCTCGCCTACACTGAATATGACACTTGCTCCTGGCCCAAGGTTTCATGAGGCGCTTTTGGATTGAACGGGTAGGCTGTTGCTTGAAAAGGGAGAGATAGACTGCTCAAACTGTTCTCGTGAAATGACGATTCGACATTCCTTTACTTCATGAATACTCTTGTGAGCTTGTTGAGGAGATGTAGAGCGACGACGGATGCAATGAATACGACTGCAAGACCCATCACGACGACGGGGTCGCTGGGCATAGGAAAGCGCGATGAGTTTCAGACAGGAGGATGCATTGAGTCTGCTGACTTACACCTTCAAACCTGGCGAGTCGTCACTTGTGTACAGTCTCATCATTGTTGAAGAAGAGCCTCCTGCGCCTGCTGCCCTTGTGGACATGGGCTTTTCTGTCCCATCGTTCAAAGCAGCTGCCCGGCGACTATATCATAACGAAGAAGCGCAGGGGGCCAGAATGTGTCAACAGTCTGCTTCATTGTACACTGTATATTGAAGGCTCGAAGCTGGCTCACCGAAGCGCGCCTGCCTGCACTGGCTTGCTGCCAACTGGGCGTCCCGCAGGTGTCGATGCGGACGAGCTGACGCCGATGGGCGATGACGGTCTTGGTGATGCAGCGGACATTGTGGCTATATCAGTCTGCACGAATGTAGTGATAGTGTAGAAACAAGCTGCTCATCAGCCATCGTGTCTGGGCCTCCAGCTGTCATGTAGGACTGATCGAGGCGACTTGTCTTCTGCTTCATACCCTCGATACGACTTCGTGCAAGACTACACGCTACGGGAGGAATCCGCACTTCTATCGCATCTTAGCATGGCTACTAATCGCTTATCGCGGCCAATGCAGTTCTGAGATGCCTCCGACGCCTCATTCAAGTTTGAAGCGCGACCTGGGAGGGTCAACTCCACCACTGACAGCGGCTGCTCGCGAAGCTCTGGCGCTCTTCGAGGCTCTCGATGCAGCTGATGATGACGCCCACGATGCACATGGTGACGCCCAGAACTATCGCTCAAAGACATTACCTGCTGGCCCTTCTGTAGTGCAACCTGCCAGACTGGACAGTCCGTACATCAAGATACCACTGGCACATGCAAATCGAGCTAGCGGCATCGGCCACGCCGGCACTTCCGTAGCAAAGGCTTCGAAGTTCAAACCTCTTCTCCCTCGCTCGAAAGTAAAGCCTGCCGAAGTGCCCCTTAGAGGTCCGCCTGTGTCGCCACCCAAGCTGCGAAAATCAGTCCTTGTTGGGCAGAACACTGCAGAGCATCGAGAACAATCTCTTCACGAGCAACTTCCGTCATTGAAACGTGCTATGAGTTACACAAGCAACGAGATCGCTCCCCAGGCTGTAACTTCCCCTGCATTCCGACCTGTTCGAACTGTGCCAGCTACTAAGACAGCGTTCCTGTACCCGCTCGCTTCGACAAGCCACCAATCTGCTGCGGACAATCTACCACCAAGTGATAACTATGATGAGTCTGTTACGACTGTGCCCAGCAGTCGCACCCCTTCTCAAGAAGAGCTGCAGGGTCCGAGTATCCACGTTACGGCCAACACGAGAGGTCTGAGGAGGCGACCACCACCTAGTACAGATAATTCACAGGCTGTAAATGATGGCTTTACAAAAGAAAAGGACACTGGTACAAGGCTCCGAGGAAGGAGAGCCTTGCATAGATCGGAAACTTCGCCCTCTGGTATACATATAAGGGAAAGCGACGTATCTCACCAACAAAATCCTGACGAAGCAGCTTCATCCCGAAAGAAGAAGAAATCAAGCAAAGGGACTAAGCCCGTCTCATCCAGTGCGCCTGTCCGAAGCAGACCACCTTCGAAGCGCACACGGACCGCAAGGAGTGGGAAAACCGAAGACGACACACATTCGAAGATGGGAGAACCCGGAGAAGACAATGCATCAAATGGTAGCCAAGAGGGATGTGCTCTATTGCCATCAGCGTTTGTAGCAATCTTGCCTAAACGTAAGGCTGCTAGAAAAACTGCAAAGCGCATCAAGACTAATAAAGCTGACACCGAAGAAGGCGAGAGCAACGATGAGACTAGCCAGTATATAAGAGAGAATTGGGAGTCAAGTGCGAGTAGCTCAGATGACGATACGGATTATGACGATAGCGACGGAATAACCAGGATTAAGTGAGCGAAACGACCACATTGTTTCGTGTTGTATATCGGAACAGGACTGATGAGCATCCTCAAGGAAACCCAAGAGGGCTAAGAGCCGTTCAAAGAAGGCCCAGCCTAAAGTATCGAAGGCACCTTCATCAAGGGAACCTGCAATGTCGGTATCGCCACCTTCGAAAAGCCAATCCAAGGTTCTGACTTTGACGAGCAACAAAGCCGAGGGCAATATAGTAAGTCGTATCTGTGCATATAAGATTTCCTTGATCTGATACCGAAGTCTCATTCCTCTCAGGCTGACGAAAATCAGAAGAAGCGGAAGGCATACTTTGAGGAAGTCGATGGATTTGAAATGGAAATTGAACGAGTAATATGAAAACGTCAGAGTCCAGTGTGGCTTTACGAGGACCTTGTTCGAGTCGATGTAGCATAGTCATATTGCTGAAAGGTTTACACAATGGTGTTTGTAGATAAGCAAAAGCTACTTCTCCAATGGCAAAGAGCTTGAAGCGCTCGCCTGTAAAGGATTGATCGACTTCACCTTGAAGCTTGCAACTGCTCCATCGTGACATTTCCAAGATGCCTAGTGAGTACACGAGTACAGAATGGTGGTTGCTTATGCTCTAGATGTGCTGATGCTGCCCTGACCTCCGTGCAGCCCAGCAAGTGAACACGCCCTTTCCGCTCATTGATGCGGGTGAGTGAGAAGAGAAGCAAGCAAGAAGAGACGGATTGGAGGCTTTTCGAGCTATAGAAGCTGACAATGAAGCATTACCCGTTGCACTGCCATACAGATCCTCACGCCAAGCGTGTAATGCGCTACATGCGCCCCAGCGATTATGCTGTCTGGGCTGGAGCAACAGCAACTTTCCCAGCTCTTCTATATGGCTATGGTGAGCAAGCAGCACGCTTCTGCCATGCTCTTCAGCGGTCCTCCATTAGTCATATCGTCTTAAATCTGCTGCGGTCACAGAAATGGCCGACCCTACGAAACTCACAAAGAGAGGCCTCACGCCAGCACTGAAGCTCTGCACCTTCCTCGGATTCTGCGGTGGTTTCCTGCTAGCATACCAAAGAAGCACTTGTGAGTACCTTCGTACTCTTGAATCATCAGCTATCAGCCAATTTGACTGATGTATGGCTTTGCTGCGTTGCTACACCAAAGTCCGCTTTTGGGGATGGGAAGAGAATGTGAGGAGATAACTCGGTGGACCTTCAGAACACTGGAGACATGGTGAAGCTAACGATATCCTTGTTGGTTACAGGCGCGCGAGCAGAAGAGAGACATGGAAGAACTGTCGGCATTGGCTGCACAAGGCAAGCCAGTTTATGGACCTAGCGACCTCCCAGAACACATCCAAGGTGTTGCGCATAGAAACAGCGTCTTCAGTCAACTTGTGGGCATATCGAGATCGAAGAGAGGATCCTGCATACGACCGACGGCTGACTTTCCTGTATCACTAGAAATTCGCTACCCTGCCATGGTTCAACTTGGTCAAGTAGGTCGCGGACGTGCCGTTGTCGCCAAGGAGAACTGTAACTAACCAACCGATTTTGTCATTGTACAGCCATCAACATCATGGTGTAGACACAACAAAGTACTACTTGAAAGCGCAAGAAGAGCAGGATAGTTAGAGATGTTCGAGTAGACTTTACATACGGCTTCGATGATGCTGGCCGACTTTTGGCGATACAACAGATAGCCACCTAACTCAGGCATCGACGCTGATCTACTCTACTGTGCACCGCAATGTAATGACTGCTTGCTTGATGGATGCAATTGCCCTTCGCACTTTGTATGAGTTTCGATTGCCTTACTGCTAAGTGCCGACCGTGCAGCACTTCGTATATCCGTGCTTTTCTTTCGCATATCAAGACCATGCAGTATCACGCAGGCTCCGTAACTGAGAGGCCGTGAGACAAGATGAGCTACTTCCTCGAATACTCGAAGAGCTCGAGGGCGCGCTGCCGCCGGTAAGCAAGCCGACCAAGTACCTTCACTGGGTGATCGCCAGGCTCATACAGCGCGTATCATAAACAGATGCGAAGACCTGATTGAAAAGGGCGAATTACGGTGAGCACATACTAAATAGAATTGTCAAAGCCTCCAAAACTGATTCGCTATCAACAGAGTCGGCATCGAGGTTGAAAGCACCTATGGGCCTGGCCACATGTCGATACAATGGCTGCATTGGGGATGCCTTAGGCCAGCACAACTAAGTTCCATGGGTGTCAATGTGAACGGCTTC
Source organism: Cystobasidium onofrii (assembly GCA_022813105.1). NCBI lineage: Eukaryota > Fungi > Basidiomycota > Cystobasidiomycetes > Cystobasidiales > Cystobasidiaceae > Cystobasidium > Cystobasidium onofrii. Next base: position 346,771 of record JAKLNA010000005.1, on the reverse strand, counting down.
CATTCTCTGGCGTATGTTTTATGCTATCTTCCGCCGACCTGGAAAGACTCTTAGATCATTTACGTTCCGCTTCGCAGCACGGAAGACCAGGTCCGTGTAGTCAATGCCATCAAGCAACGAAAGATCCCCGACGAAGACCTCAGCGCAGCTCTGAGACCGCCTCCTGAGTTAGCTACAGGCATCGCACCTTCTCAAGCAGCACCACCCGCCGCGACCGTTCAACCAACATGGCCGCCATCGAAGCCAAACAAGGGCAACTCGCTGATGGTACCAAGGAAGCCGAAAGTTGAAGCATCAGCATCTAGACCAGCAAGCTCAAGCCAGGCTTCTACCTCACAGGCACCCATCGCTTCTTCATCTCAAACGATAGATTTGGCAAGCTCCCCTGCTCGTCCGGCTAGCTCACACTTACCAACATCGTCCCAGTCGCAGGTCATTGATTTATCAAGCTCACCTGTCAAGCCTCCTGCCGCTAATGGCCATTCACATCAAAGCTCACTTGAAGCAAGTACATCTGGTGATGCTGTAGCTCAACCCGGAACAGTCGCAGAGGGTCGTGCAGTAAAAGCTGAACGAGAAGAAGAGCAGGAGGAGTCTGATGGATCGCCTGAGCCCGAGGATGACGTATTCTACTTGCGCCATCAGGATGATGTTGTTGGAATACAACACTACAGAGGCCTAGTCGGAGTCGGCGAAAGGGTTGTTCTGGTGAGGTCCCCTCTTTACACTCGGTTCGGTTCGGAGATTGACAGGACGGTTTGCAGCGTCGAGAACCTTCCAACCGCTACGATGCGAATGCGATTCAAGTCATCAACATTAACGGCCAGCAAGTAGGACACATTCCTCGAGGTACAGCCGCGAGACTAGGTAAGCCTGTCTCTTTAGAACTTTAACAGTACATGCTGACTCCAAGTCATGAAGCCCGCTTGATGGACGCTCGCTACATTAACGTCGAAGGAATCATGCTGTCAGGAAACATTGGTAGATCAGGCTACAAGCTCAAAATAATGATAGATATCTACGGACAAGCGAGCGCAAGAGCAAGCTTAGCGCCACATCTAGCTTGGTTCGGGCACATAAGCGAGACTGGTCTCCCTCCCCCGCCTGTTGGTGAGCAGAGAGGCGACACAGGTATTAATGGTGCCTCTTCGCCAAGGAAAGGCAAGAACAAGGCTGTGGCCGAGACAGAGGAACAGAAGGCTGCACAACGCGTTTTGGATGGCTTGAAAGCGCTAGAGAAAGGTGGAGAGGAGAACAAGGCAGACGCTGTCATGGATACCTTGACCCAAGGATTCGATGTGCTCAAGTTGCCATTGCATCCTGATCCTCCAAGCAGGAGAAGCGGTCAACTCCGTAATGACCTTATGGTGAGCAACTGTCAGTCTGCCTTGTTAAAAAATGACAGCTGATATTGGTCACTAGCCTCATCAATCTCAAGGCCTGTTGTGGATGCAGCAAAAAGAAGCTCCGGTGCTCCCGACCGGAGACGAACATGTTCAACTATGGCAGCGCAAGAGCACTCCTATGCCACATTGGCTCAATCGAGCAACGCTGACTCCACAAGCCATAAACAATCCTCCTGAACTTGGCAAAGGCGGCATTATGGCAGATTCGATGGGCCTGGGCAAAACCCTGACTATTTTGGCTCTTATTCTCGCAACTAAAGGTGACAAGCCTGCAAGCTATTGCGATGCCACGCTCATTGGTAAGTTTAGAGTATCCTGCCTATATGGCAATCCCTTTACAGAGAGCGTTAGCATGAATGAAGTATTATCCGTACACCATCCGTGACTTACACATGTCTCGTATTGCAGTTTGTCCTCTCAGTGTACTGTCGAATTGGGAAACGCAATTGCAAGAACACGTTGTACCTGGACAACTGACTTCGGTGACTTTTTATGGAGAAGGAAGAAACACTAGACAGACAGAGTTGGAATCCGCGGATGTTGTGCTTACAACGTACGATGTTCTTTCAGCAGAGTTCACAGCAAGCAACGGCAAGAGGAAGGGGAAAGGCAAACTTGGCAAATTACTGGAAACAGATTGGAAGCGAGTGGTACTTGACGAGGGACACACTATCAGGAATCCGAAAGCTGGCAAGACAAAGTACGTTGATTCACAACAGGCGCTAATTGGGCTCTGGAGCTGACCAGTGTATACAGAGCGGCTGTCGCGCTCAATGCCCATCGGAGATGGGTCGTTTCTGGAACACCAATCGTGAATGGCGCAAAGGACCTTGGATCCTTGATGTCCTTCTTGCGGATCTGTAAACCACTGGATGACCCAGAACAATTTAAGAGGCATATAAGTGCGCGATAATACCTTGCAGAATAAGTATACCGCTCCTCTCTGACTATATGCTTCAGTCCGTATGCTCCCTACCGGCAATGGAGCGTTGTTGCTGCAAGCTATTATGAGCGACATCTGCATACGTCGTACGAAAGAAATGCAAGACGATGAAGGCAATAGACTAGTGGTGCTTCCGCCTGTCAACTTCTACTCTATCAGAGTCGATCTGCACGAGGAAGATAGAAAAGCTTACGACCTAGCTATGGCTGCTAGCAAGCGGAAATTTGAGGAATTCATGGCAAATGAGAGAAGCGGGAATGTAAGCTGCCATTTTGCGGTACAGAAGTTGGCTCAGTTGCTAAGACCTTGATTGTTTGACTTTCAGCTACCACCTAACGTCTTGCAGTTGTTGACAAGACTTCGTCAGATGGCCTGCTTGTCCACTCTGGTCCCTCCTGACTACATTGAGGTGTGAAGTGTTGTTTTGTCTGCTTTATACGCACTAATTCTGACATGCTTTCCCGTAGAACTTACAAAATGAAGAACAACGCCATGCTCCGATAGTCAATTTGACAGAAGAAGCCAAGCGAGCTCTAATCTTTAAACTAAAGGCGGCTATTGATGATGCTACTGAGTGTCCAGTAAGCTATTTTTCGCGGCCTACGTACACTCAGCCTGTTCGCCGTTGATTGAACTATCTATACGCAGGTGTGTTTCGATGAAATGGTCCAGCCCAGAATCACAATGTGCGGACATAGCTACTGTCTGGAGTGCATTAGCGAAGTCATCAAGGTACAAGCGCTCTGTCCGATGGATCGAACGCCGCTGCCGTCTCTCAGCCATGTGCTGGAGCTACCGGCTGTCATGCCAGACGCAGATGGCGAGGAAAGCGAAGAGGAGAAAGTCAAAACTGCTCCTACCTTGAAGAGTAGTGCTAAGATCGATGAGCTGTGAGTCACAAACGTGTAATATGGGGCTATTACTTTTCGTCTGACGGACGTTTACTGTTGCTTCAGCATCAAATATCTCAAGGCTTTCCCGAAAGGAGAGAAAAGTCTCGTTTTCTCGCAATTTACCAAGTTTTTAGAAAAAATTGAACCACATCTCAAACAAGCGGGTATTGAGAGTATTCGCTTAGATGGATCGATGTCACAAAAAAGACGTGCTGAGGTTATAGACGAGTTTCAGAATAGCTCGAGTGTACAAGCGGAAGACGAGAATGATGATGAAGGCGATTCTTCGGCTACTGAACTATCTGACGATGACTCCGATGAGTCAGATTTGGGTAGCGATGATGATGATTATGTCGAAAGAGACAAGAAGAAACGAAAGAGTCGCACGGCACAAAGTAAGAAATCTAAAGGCAAGCGTGTCAAGAAGGCTCCTAAGAAGAAATCTCGAACTAAAGCGAAAGGCAAAGGAAAAGCAAAGGCTGGTACACAGACTAGACTGGCTGATGGTCCGACTGTCATGTTGATAAGTTTGCAAGCTGGAAGTCAAGGTTTGAATTTGACTGCTGCTCAGGTGAGGTTAAGAGGAGTCAGCTGTTCGTCAGAATCGGCTGATATGTAAGCGGTTCGTCGCAGAACGTCTTTCTCATTGACCCGTGGTGGAACAGCGCTATCACCATGCAAGCCATTGACAGGGTCAACCGCATTGTAGGTTGTTGTCCTGCCTAAGTTGCCGCTAGAGTACATACTGACCGCTTGTCATATCACATGCAGGGTCAAAAAGCAAAGGAAGTTAGAGTGTTTGAGGTGAGCATGTATCCTTTGAGTGCGGCGGGTCCCATGTACTGAAATTAAAGTTTTTTTGGATGCCATTCAGATCATCGCGAAGGATACGATTGAGGATAAGATACTTGAAATACAAGCGAAGAAGAATGAATTAATTCAACAAGCTTTTGCTGGCAATAGAACGAAAGAAACTGCAAGACAGAAGAAGGAAGCTCGCTTCAATGAGATAGCTGCTCTTTTCGGGGTAGAACAGAATCAAGGCGCAAGCACGAGCGCCAGAACCAACCTCGTGCAGCAAACGCTGTAAATTGAGGGAAGGAGATAGACTACTCGTAGATGGAACGATGAGATGATGGAAATGTAGCCATAGATGCTTTTAGAGAAAAGCTTTTGCTAGAATGAATTGCTCTTTTTTCCAACTGCTATGTTGCCGCCACGTTGGAGGCGTGTGACGCTCACCCTTGAAAAGCCCAGCGAGATTGCTCGAAGCACTTTGACTCTCTTCGAATCCAGGAGATGTCCGGCAGGACAAGTATCTGCTGAAGACTGCACAAATGTCTTCTATCCAGCAACACAAGCCTCGCACAAAAGCTAGTCGCGTCGACGTTGCTCTGCCAAACAAAGCAGGCGCGCGTTGGGGAGCTCTCAAGATGCTGCAGGCTGCCAGTCAAGGACGGGATGCTACGGACAAGGTGCACGCATAGATACAAGCACAGAATGATCCAGTACTGCCTGCCATACTACCTTGCATGCTATATGCCCATCTTCGCATGCGCTCTGCCCAGGCGATTCCTCCTTCCAGCAGCCAAAGCTGGGTGATCATGCTGCCAAAGAAAGCGAAAAGTCAACACGAGCGGCCAGTGCAGAATGAGAGGGAACGAGTCTGGAACGACGACAGCTTGCTGTGCTACTGACAGGATACAGCATCACGCTGCAGCCCATCCACGCTGTGCTGCTTGCATCGATGAGCTGATTCCACTTGCTGTCCTCTTGACGACCTATACGCACGACGACCGCAGAACGACTTCCACGACTTTGTAAACAAGCAGAACAGAACGATACAATAGGCTTTCAAGACAAGGCTTGGAGGAGAGCAGTGAAGACAGTGGTTGCGAGGTTCTTATTCCAGACAAACGACCTCTCTCGCCCAATACCTACGACCGAACAACTGCAGGTAAGCTGGGTGCTGCATGATTACAGAGAACATCTACTTCACAAGCTGACAAGACTGGTTCTTACATTACTGCGCATGGACGTGTGCGTACAGCTCATCTGGATCTCTGTTACTGCCATTCACGAATATCACATAACGACCTATCTTATGCACGACCGCCGACGATGACCAACACTTTGTCACGATCAAAGTCCGCCTTCTTCAACCAGACTTCAACCCCTGCTTCACGCTTCAATAAGCCGCATCCTCCGTTACCACTTCCGAATGTTCAAAATACCCCCACTTCGCCTACCTCATTGCCCTTCACGTGCCCAACTCCATGTGCACTACATGACCATGCCTACCATTCAGCAGGAGCTGGTACTCCTGCAGGACCTCCTTCAAGCAGCGGTACAGTCCGCAGTGCAAGATCAGCTTTCTTCGATTCCAGAAGAGTAAAGAAGTCAAAACCACTTATTGACGATGAAGAGACTTACTGTGTCTTGTCGGAGGAAGGGGTGGAAATACTCGCAAAGGCGACAGAGGAAGAAGATTTTGATTTGACAATGTATAGCAGGACTGATACTCTGTCAAGCGTGAAGAAAGGATCAAAGGCTTTGAAACGTGCACCATCGCTTAGCAATCTCCTCAAAACACCCTCAAGACTAAGTCTGCGCAAGATGCCCTCGAAGATGAAGCTCTTCGGCGATACACCATCCTCAGTCAAGTCGAATGCTACAAGTGCGGTAGCAGAATCCTCCTTCTCGCATACCGCAGATATAATACCGCCTGTTCCACAAGCTGTACCTATTCAACATCCAGCTGCAAATACACCAACTTCGAACAAATCCTCCAGATCTTCGAAAAGCTTTTTACGCAGAGCTGTGTTCAGGGATAAGGCGGAGAGATTGATGAACAGACGTCTACCACCTTTTCACGATGTATCTGAACATCCATTACCTGGAACTGTTGCGTCTCGTATCAAAGCGATGGAAGATACCTATCGAAGAAGCTTGATCGTACAAAGCGAACAGACTTCAAATATCGCAGAAATCAAAGAGACAGCACGATCTGCATCTGTTCCGCTACTCGACCGTCCAGAAACCCCGTCATCTGACAATGGCAATATCGTCGGCAAAACGCCGCGCAATAAGTGGCTAAACAGGCTGAACATTGGCAAATCTAGCGCCAAACGTCGGACTAGGCTTGAGATCCCAAGCTTCGAAGACAGTCCAGGTCTCACTGAGAAAGTCGAACAAGAACTCAAGCGTCGAAGCTTGGAGGAAACACCTCCTCCATTTTTAGCTGACGAAGCGTCTGTCGATTCGCGGCCTACACTTCGAGTACAAATCGAACCTCCTGCAGAGCAAGAAGAACTTCACTCTACATCACTCCATCACCTTTCACCTCTTGCTACACCTACTTTCGAGAACGCCCCTACTTTCGATAGGCTCAGCTTAGCAGTCTCTCCTCGATTCGTTGGTCTAAATCACAATCACACTTTCACATTTGGCAGTAGCCGAAATTCTACATCTTCATATTTTGGTGACTTTACTACTAGTTCTTCTTCACATCTTGGTACTCCTCAACAGGCTTTAGTAGCATCCTCGCCTTTTTCGGGAGATTTACATATTTCACATTCTCCAGCTAGAAATGGTATCGCTGTAGTGGATCAACTCAATGCTAGCTTTAGGGAAAGAGAAATCGCGAATGAAGTTATTGATGGTGATGTTACTGGAAGGTTCTCAATTTTCACGTATGAAGAAAAAATCAAAGTTACTAATGATAGACCTAAGAGTGATCCTAGTGAGTGACAGCTACAGTACCACTCATGTTCACGTCCGAAGCTGACTCTCCCGCTTCCTTCACTAGTACCTTTGAAGAACATCGCTCATGCTACAAACGAGCTGAAGAATCTGTATGTGACATTGTAGCTTCCAGTAATTCGCTAAAGAAAGGATACTTACGTACAACAAAATTTTGCTGATTTAGCTTGGAATCGTTCGAAGACACTTTCGCATACGATGCTGCATCTCTAACTACATCAACTGCACCCGGTATCAAGCATCCATACTTTGCTTCACCCGCTCAACCTTCTCGAAAGCCAACACCTAGAAAGCAAGCTGATGAAATTCCAGATGATCTACAAGATTTGATAAATGGAGTTGTTCAGCTGAATGAAGTGCTCCGGATCACCGAGGAGAGCCATACACAATCCGATAGGCCACTTTCGGGTGTTTCATCCTTCGAAGGCAATGCAACTACCGCCCAGGATGCTCTGAAAGCATTGGCGGCGGTGAATGATGAGCTTGCTCCCGCTACCTTCGATACTGCCTTGGCTACTTTCGAATGGGTAGCTGCGCCTAGCATTCACGTTGAAGCAGAGCGTATGTCGAACGATATTGACAAACGGGATTCGATATCATTTTCAACGAACAGCACAAGATCCTCCATGGATGGTTTCAATGATCATGAACCTATACATCCTGACACTCATGGGCCTCGACCGAGCTTCGACAGTGGCCGTTCTTCCTTTGATGACCCGATTGAGAACACTTCTTTCCAGCATCGTTCCAAACACCAGAGATACCTCAGTTCATGCAGCGGTGTCAGCAATAGAAGCAGCCTGAGGGACTACCTAGCCATGGAGAGACCTGGAGTAAGTCCGTGTCCTCACTTACTTCACGTCTGTCTGCTGAGAGAACATCATCCTGTGCTAGCTCGGTGAACGAATGCTTCAAGAAGTTGATGAAGACGTTGCTTTGGATCCTATTGCAGATCCCAACTTGCTCAGTGTACATCGAGCTATCTACGCGAGTACTACGTCAGCTCACTCGAATCGAGACTCATATCCAAGTTCTATCGGACATTTCCATACTGCACGGACCAAGAATCTTCCGTTCAGATTCAGCTCGGCTAGCGAGAGCGATGGTACGGGTAGTATTGCTCATTCTCCTACACCTGCAAACGGATTACGACGAATCTTGAACCGACATTCGCTCGAATGCGATGTAGGCGATCTGTCCCGCCTTTCTCTAGATATGTCTGCACCAGGGCACGGTACACCAAGTCGACGTAACTCTTTGGAATCTCATCCTTCTTCACCAATCAGCGACTTGGGTCGTATGGCGAATAGCTCTATTGTATCTGATCTTCCCTCGTTGAGTTTCGCCAGGAAATCAGCCGCTCTTATGGCTACAGCTTCTCAAGCGTTCGTAAAGCAAAGCACACAATCTTCCCTCTTCTCACTTTCTTCCGTCAACTCTTCACCCTGCCCCCGCCCTCCACGAAGGAAACTCCTTATGCTTACAGGAAATCGCTTACCTCGTCCGCCTCCATCCGCTCCCGTTTTCGTGAACAACGCGTTGACAACTCAGGCAGACACAACACTTCAGGGCAAAGTGAGGCCTAGCATGTCACCTCAGCAGGGCCGGGTACAGCGGCTAAAGGATACTTGGGAAGCGAAGCTATCACCGAATAAAGAGCAACAGAGATCCTTTGAATCCACTTCCTCACCTCGATACGTGCGACCTCTCCCAAATGGCCTGGAGACTAGGGCAGAAGTTGCTCGTCCCTGTCCGCTGTCGAGCCTGTCCTTGACGGGCGCCAACAGTGAGTCAGATAACTAAGATATATGGGCTAAGGCGCAGCTAAGCAATTCGTTGAACAGTCCCGCCTGATACACCTCCGCCTTCTTCCCCCTCGGCCTCTGAATTGAGCTTTGCTTCGACTTCCCAGAGCTCGTTTGAGCACACTCGAAGCAACAGTCTGCAGAGTCGATTGTCACATTTTGGTCGTCGGCGTACGAGAGGTCACAAGCGACAGTCATCTCAGCTATCTCGGCATTCTGTACTTGCCGAGCCAATTCAGGAAGAAGTGACTGCCACTCTTCAGCTCGCACCTATCCAACAGCAATCGCCTAAACAGCAGAAAGATGTGATAGAACAGCCTTCGGAATATTCAGACTATACTCAAGCCTGTGAATTTTTGGATTCTTATCTAAAAGACATTAGTCCGGTAGCTTCCCCTGCTCCTAAATCAGTTTCGCCATTAGTGATTAAGAAGACTCGAAGTCATACTAGTCTCGCTTCTGAGCGTAGTCTACATCTAGGACTAGATGCATTCCAAAGTAAGTCTCAGCAATTTGTCAAGTCTAAGAAATCCACATCCCGCTTGCCACACCCTGAAAAGGTGGAGATGCAACGAGATCCAGTCATCATAGTAGGACAAGACGAACCACATTGGGAAGAGATCGAAGCTCAATCACAACTCAAATGGACTCGTTTCTGTCATGAAGCTATTCTAGAGCTTCAGAAGAGCAGAGCCAGATGGCCAGATACAGACGTTTCTCTTGATATCTTTGAGTCGCCAATCGGAAGCATTGATTCCAATTACGGATCATCTATCTATGCTTCTCCACTTATTCAAGCCTTCTCTACACCCGGATCTGGATGTACACCTGATCTTACCTCTCCTTTACATCAATCTGCTATCGTCGGCTTCTTACTTGATTCACAAGCTCGATATAAATCGGAATTGGAACGTTCTGATACATCCCAAGACGTACCTAATACACCTGAATTATCCCCTGATAGACCGGAGACACAAGTTCTGCAAGGCCATGGAATGTCGGACTTACCGCCATCGCCAATGCAAATTAAGCGATTGTCATACAGACCTCCTCAGGCGGTGAAGAGGACATCATATCAACCAAAGTCGCTCAAGCTTGTCGAGAAACATCTTTCGAGCAATAGTCCAGCCATACTCACTTCGAAGACTTCAAAGTTAAAGGTCGAGGACAAGCCTGTTTACGCTCCTTCCGAGGTCGTCAAGGCTCCATTACAGGCGAAGGTGAACCAGAGTGCTTTACCGAAATCCACAAAAGGCTACAAGCCTAGGATAGCAGCTCCACTGTCACCGAAGAAGACAGCGACTGAAGCTTTGAAGAAGCGAGCTGAACCCATCGTCAAGCCCCTCACTCCCGGCAAGCGTATCAGAGCAATAGCTCGCAATCGTACTATGCAAGTGTATGCAGACGAGGTACTATCGAACGACAATACCAGCAACATTGATGATAAGCACAACGTGGGAAGACAGAAAGTCAATTCTTTCTTACCCGGAAGGAAACTCAGTCAGAGAAGGAATGATGCTTTTACAGCTGCAAGACGTAAATTAGAAGGAGTTGGAGATCCAGGAGAACAAACTGATAGAAGTTCTGGCTTATCTAGTTCAGATGAGATGGAATTACATAAAAGCGGATTAGAGAAATTTGGAAGTAAAACATCATCTACGATTAAAATGAATGAAAGACAAAATATGAAAGGAATGGTCTTTGAAGCAGGAGGAAGTGCTGAACTAGAAGGTGATGCAAGATATTCTGGATTATATAGCGTCAAGGATAGACCTCGTCCTCCAACAAGAAGGACTGCTTCTGGTCTTGTGAGAAGCATGAGATGAGATGATGAACGATGGTCTATGTTGCGATACAGCCTGCAGGCAGGTTAGCTAGAGATTAGGCACTTACTGTATTCAAAGCTTGTCTGCACCTGTGATACTGCTAGTGATAACTTGTCAGAGGATATCCTCGATATGCCAGAGTCAGAAGAGATGACGAATAACTCTGCGAATGACCTTCTTACTCTAAGTTATCCCTTGAGGTCGCCCTGATAAAGCACGCACAAAGTCAATATGATTCCGATCACGTCTTCTGCGAGACAGAAGACGCATTACAGCTCCAACGAGAAGGAGAGCTGAGTAAGTGATTCATTGCCGCGTCTGTAACACGCAATGCAAGTGTTGAAGTCGAAGAGAGCTCCTCCAGAGCAGCAGAAAGCGCCAACATCAAAGCGGCTGCGCTCGCTCGAAGGCTTCGCACAACAAGCTTGAAGAACCAGAGGAACAACGGCAAGCACGATGTCAGTGTGAGGTTCTCGTCAAGGCAAGTACGCATAGTAAAGACATGTATGCAATTATATCATATTGCGATGAGTAAAATGTTTACAACAGCAAACAAGGTAAAACTGCACGTTGCGTGAGAGAAACAGCGAAGGGGGTGAACTATAGAGAACTGCTAATAAAGCATGATGCTACAAGAGGGATGGACTGTATGCATGAAAAGAGTCAGTCAGGAGGTGTAACACACTAATAGGCGGAGGAACAAAAACTGACCTTTCCGACAAGAAGATTATGCACCGAAACCGTATAGGGTTCTGCCTTGTCTCTTGAGTGCGTAGACGACGTCGAGGGATGTGACAGTCTTTCTCTTTGCGTGTTCTGTGTATGTGACGGAGTCGCGGATGACGTCTGGTAAGAACGAGGATGACTATCAGTCATCATGAACGATAGTAGACAGCCTGCAGATTGCACTCACTCTCCAAGAAGATCTTGAGAACGCCACGGGTCTCTTCGTAGATCAGACCAGAGATACGTTTTACACCACCACGACGAGCCAGACGACGGATAGCAGGCTTTGTGATACCTTGGATGTTGTCTCTCAGGATCTTGCGGTGTCTCTTAGCACCTCCCTTTCCTAGACCTTTTCCACCTTTGCCTCGGCCGGACATGTTTGATTGACTTGTGTTTGGGGGGTGGTGGGAAGAGAGAGAGTTTTAAATTGCTTGGTCAAAACAGAAGGAAAGAGAGAGGAGCGGTGGGAAGCTCTTTTAAAAGGCTTACAGAATGCTGGAATGCAGGAATGCAAGTCACGTGACCTGTTAACCCAGTTTGTTTGGGTGTGTTTGGATCTGTTATAAACAGTTGCCACAATGCAATAGCCAGCCATTTTGAAGATATGGTGGCGAATCTGCACAAAAGCATGAAATCGTAAACAACAACAAGCAGGAGCGCAGATTGATCGTAGAATGGCTGGCTTGTAGAGTGGCAGAAGGCATGTGCACAAGTAGAAAAAGCTGGACCGCCTCAAGCTCTTCTTCTTCCATCCAAACAAGACCACACACACCCACACTCCGCCACTCACCTATTAGCAATGGCCCGAACAAAGCAGACCGCACGCAAGTCGACCGGTGGTAAGGCACCCAGAAAGCAGCTCGCCGCCAAGGCTGCCCGCAAGTCTGCACCCGCCGCCGGTGGTGTCAAGAAGCCCCACAGATACCGCCCCGGTACTGTCGCCCTGAGAGAGATCAGAAGATACCAGAAGGTGTGTAGACGTGCTCACATGATATTCACTCCATAGCTGACATGTTTACTTTTGCTTCCCAGTCCACCGAGCTCCTCATCCGAAAGCTTCCCTTCCAGCGTCTCGTCCGTGAAATCGCCCAGGACTTCAAGACCGACCTCCGCTTCCAGTCGAGCGCCGTCATGGCCCTCCAGGAGTCTGCAGAGGCATACCTCGTCTCTCTCTTCGAAGACACCAACTTGGCTGTGAGTGACTTTCATCATTAATCAGTCGCATGTATGCAAATGTCTGATCACGTGACTTTCTTCTATCTATGCAGGCCATTCACGCAAAGAGAGTCACCATCCAGCCCAAGGACATCCAGCTCGCTCGACGATTGAGAGGAGAGCGATAAGCGGTGATTCGTCTATTGCTTCTGGTCTCTCTCTCTCTCTGGTTACTCCCTCAACCAGCCATGTATCATAGCTTCCACCCTTTTCGCCTTTCTTATTACGATTCGGTTTATTCCATTTACCATGCCAGTACACTCGCTTGTTGTTCATTCAAAACATAGTAGCCTGTTCATACAATGGCAATGATACTACTCGCAGTGCATGACGTCGCATTGAACTGGGCTCTTGGTCCTTGTAACCTCACTGACTGATGATTGCCCAAGCATTTTTGTAGCGATTCACTGGCAGTGAAAGGTTGCTCCGGGGGCCTTATTGCAGAACACCACATAGATCACGTAACAAGGTTGTTCATCGAGTCATAAGCCGACCTACTTCTCTGCCACATACAAACTCGGTACCATTTTGCATCTGGTGAGAGCTGAGTGATCGGCTTGCTTTCCTCCCTACAGACAACAAGCATGCAACCTAGACACTTGCAAGTCAAAGAGCACACGCACATGGCGAGACTGCAGCATGGCAATGACTCATCAATGGCTCCGTTCCAGCTGTCTATCCTGACTGTGCATACGGGCTACCTTCCTCAAACAGCAGGAACAAGCCAGCCATTCCAAGGATGAGATAGCCCGATCAGGCCGACCTGTCCATTCTTGGGCCGGCTGGCTGGACGGATCAAGGCACACACAGAACATACGCGAATGCTCGCAAAGTCAAGTATGGGAGCTCCTGTCAGGGAACACCGTCTGGGTCCGAGGAGGGCGCTGCTTTCCCTGGACTCTCAACGAACATCGCTGCTAACTTCTGACTGAGAGGTAGTGCAGCTGACGGTTTTCGTTAGAATCAGCAGCAGTGTGGCAGAGTCACTGAACATGGTGAGTTGGATTGCCCGTCATCGAAGTCCTTGAACCGTCCAGGCTGATTTCGTTGTCGCCTTCCGGCTTCACCTCAGCTCGACACTGGGATGACAAACGAAGTAGACGAGTTGGCAGTCAAGTCAAGTCTCATCGAAGCACTTACCGCTGAGAATGAGCAACTTCGTACCCTTTTACAGCGTCAAGCGGATCAAGCTGAAGCGAGCGAAATCAAACGTTTCTCCCGCGGTGACATGCGTCGTGAATCCAATATTAATGAACTACAAGCTGCTTTGGCTTGTATGCGAACTCAATTGCACGATACTGCCTCAGATTATGATGAGCAGAAGAAGCTTGTCTCACAACTGCAAGAGGAGAAGCATGTCCTCGAGGCCAAGTTAAATGAAGCTATGAAAGAAGCAGACACAATGAAGGCAACTATAGCGAACTTGCAGACGAATTTAGCGAACGAGCAGGCAAATTTAGAAGAGGAGAGAGTCAGGATTGGAACACTCCGGAATGGTTTGGATGAGAGCAAGCGAGCTATAGTGATCCTTCAGGAACAGAATGAAAGGCGACAAAGTGAAGCTGCAGCTGCAAGACGTGCATCACTCGAAGCCCAAGGTATATTACATCCTATCTCTCAATCCGCAACTTCAAATGGTTCTAGAAAGGCATCACTCGCCTTGTCTAACGTAGCTGAAGCAAGAAGAGGATCTCTTAACTACCTTAATGGACTCGGATTAGCCACTAAACGGACAGCCTACTTCGATCCATCTAAGATGGGCCCATCAAGACATGGAAGTTTAGTTGATAACAGTACCCTAACATCAGAGCATGAAGTGTTAGCTAGAAGGCGAGCCTCTTTGCCTGCTACTGGAATGTTGGAAGCCCTCAAATTTGCCGGCAGCGAAGAGGTACCCCCTGTTCCAAAGGCTGGAATGCCCACTTCCGCTTCATCACCCCATCTCACTGGTCCACATTCTCGAAGAACCTCGCTCGCTGCACGACGCTCCTCCGTCGGTTACGAGAACAGCCCTACTAGGCGGAACTCCCATCTCGCTCATACCCTCAACAGACTCGCTGCAAATGGACAGGAAAATGACCTTCCTATTTCCCGACGTGGATCTAGAGTCTTGGTCAGCGACATGTCTGGTCTATCTGCTCTACCAGAACATGACACTGGCACAGCCGACGATGTCAAGCCTCGCCGAAGAAGCTCATTGCTCATCAATCCGAACCACATCCGTCGAGCGTCCGATAAGCCCATTACTGGCTTAGTACAAGAAAACACAGAGGATCCACTATCGAAGATGAGGAGACTAAACGATGTCTCAGCCTCTGCGGGTCCTGATGCTAGTGATGGAGTTGTTCATGCACTGTCTCTCGAAGCTGTCATGGAAATTTCAGCACTCCGGGAAACGGTTGAACAGCTACGAATCCAGCTCTTCGAGAGTGAAGAAGCGCGAGAGGCCAGCGAGACCTGCGCAAAAGTGTTACGAGAGTTCATCGGTAGTCAAGTTAATACTGAAACTACCGCTCCGGCTATCCGCTTACCACCTCTACCTACGGAAGCAGACGAGCTGGACACTTCAAGTCCAAATGCAAAGATTAAGACTGATAGATCAGCTAGTGAAAGCAAGAAACCTTCATCTTTGTGGACGTTACCTAAAATTCTCCCTTCATTAAGCTATGGTACAAGCAAGAAAGACTCAAGTCTACCACTCACACCGACCGACACTATCACGAAAACCTTTAATTCTATGTCAAGCGACTTGTTACTTCCTTCTAGGGTAGCAGATATCAAACGTCGATCTAGTTCCATTTCATCGAGATCAGAATATTCCTGCAACTCTGGTCCTGTATCACCTTATCTAGGTTTCGTCAGCTCAGGTACTTTCAAGCCTAATTTCGAAAGCTTTTCTTTCTCAGCTCATAGAGCACAATCAAACACTCCTCAACTCGAACCTCCATCTCCTCTAGTTGGACCTACAGATACTCCTCATTTTACCGATTCAGCTTCATCGATTGGCGATTCGGAAAGTGAAGCTGAACCGATTACTCCCTCGGATGCTGTTTTCAGCGAGAATGTAACTGATACTCCCAAGATGCAAGAGAAAGACCAACAGACGTTCGGGACTGACCATATGCTTTTGGATCAGCCCAACATTAGGGTAGCGGCAGTATGATCTGAAGAAATCTGTAACTTAAGCTTTACACCTCGCCGACCGATAGCATGCTATGTGATACATTATAAGAATTGGAACTGAACGATGGTGTAAACTGCCTTGAATCATTTCGTAACTGCACTAGCGATGCGATTCTTTGCCATCCTGCCGAGCATTCCTCCAATACTTCTGGCGCCCTCTGCGAACTCGTATGCTTTAGCAACCCCACCCCAAACTGTTTTACGAGCATCATTGCTCTTGTCTCCCTTTGCTCCTGCACCTCCCATCATAGCGCCTTTCAACCTAGGTAACTGGTTCAAGACATCTACACCTGTGCTTCTTGCCCAGACGATTGGCTTTGCTTCCATAGCGTAAAGTTTGTGCAGTTTGTCGATGACGTTCATGACGGTGTGATTCATGAGATATCTTTGACGCGGGTAAGGGTTCAAAACTAGTTTTGATCCAATATCTGCTCCTTGTTTTATGGCGGTTTCGAGTGTTTCAAACAATGAAGCAGCGTCCCCTAAACCTAAATTGAGACCTTGCCCAGCCATTGGATGTACAGTATGAGCTGCATCTCCGATAAGTACTGTCCGCTTGGGCAGACCGCCTACATCCGTATCACCAAGGTACGACTGGGCATGTGACATTTTCAGAGGGAAACTGGCACAGGTATCAAGATGGACGGTCTTCACGATAGGTGGAACCTCGGAATGCTCGTGTGGCAATGTCGTGCGGTCGATATTCGCAGGTGAGAAGCGCCATGCGATGTCTTCTAGAAGCGTCTGTGGGGATGTCTGCAGTCTTTCGAATAGCCACTTGAGCGAAGGCCAAGGAAGGCGGAAGGAAGCATTGATCAAAGCTGTCAGACGCTCTGCATCTAGCTTCTTCAGGGCAGCAGCTATCTGGGGCTTGGTCGACCAGGCAAGGGAGCCATACCGATCGGCAATCTGTGTAGCGCACATTAGCTGGGAAGAGATTCATGTTTATGCTTGAGAGGCTACCTACAGGTAGGAAGCCCAGCGGGCCAACAGGAAGGAAGCGTTGCCAAGCGATGGTATTCGTATCAAGCGGGCTAGGCTCCAGTTCCAATGTTCCGACCAGACAATGCGCATCGTAAGCCCAGCCGTCCGTTTTAATACCAGAGTAGTTCTTGACAGGTGAGTTGAAACCATCTGCGCCAACTAGCAGGCGCGCTCTGATTGTCCTGCCATTCTCCAGCTTCACTATCGGCCAGCCGCCTTGGGTCTTCAGATCTCCCTGCGTGATTTCCTGCACTCTAGTCTTATCGATGACCTCTACATTGTTATGCTGCTTGACATTCGTAAGGAGGGCTTTCTGTAAATTGATATTCTCGACAAATTTGGCCATTTCAGCGCCAGGTCCGGCATCTGGCTTGGCATCCCATGCTGAGAAGTCGATACGAGCTCCAGAAAGGCCATCCCAGACCTGTATCATCTCGTCGTGTCAGTCTTCAATCACGTGTGATAACGGCGGACGTTAGAAATTGGGCATACCCTCATTTCTTCGCAGGGCCTTGTTCTGGACATGTCCACTTGCTGCCATCCACCGGTTTCTGTTCCAAGATCTGTCAGATTCGGTAGTGAGCTGCTCGATAGATAGAAAGAGAATCCTACCAGACAAGAAGCGCTGGCTATCTGATGTGATACTCGATATTCGATTAGACCACTTCTCGGGTGGCAGTTGCCAGTTTGCAACCTTGTCGAGATCGCTGCCTTCAAGCAATGAGACTTTTGTTCCAGCATTCTGGACGATGGATGAAGTAGCTGAGGTGTGCGAACGCAACCATCATAGCAGATTATGATGTCCAGAAGGTCAGCTTCGAGTATCTATCAGGAAGCCGCGATCGGACATACATAGAGCATTCGCAAGAGCCAGCCCGACCAGTCCGCCGCCTACGATGACTATATCGTGATCTTCAGGCTTCTGTACCTGTGTTTGCAAGTCACTTGGACTCGCTGCACCGGTGGACTGCAGCCTTGTCGATTGCCATCGCGATCTTGCGGTCCAGCTTGAAGAGGTCACCCGAGAACATGAGCAGTACGAGGGTCCAGGGAGGGATGGAGCATGGCTGAAAGAGCGTAGCTGTCTCTGTACCAGGCGACTGGTGGATGCCTGCAGCGACATCTTTCACTATAAAAGACTAAAGCTGGTCAGTGGGAGACCATTGGAAGCTCGACTTTCTCGATTGTCTTTCTTTGCTTCATAATTACTTCGCTATATCATATCCAGTTGCAAGATAGCAGGCTGAGATGGAGGCAGGCAAAGAGAACGTGCCTCTGTCGACTGGCAGCGCGGGAACAACGCCATCTGGTCATCTGAAGCCTGGATACACCATTGGACCCAACGGCGTGATACTCGGGCCAGACGGAAAGCCGTGCAGAGTAAGCTGACGAGGTGACTTCTTTGGATATACGAAGATTCCTGCTGAAAACCACCTGCAGGCCTGTAACACCTTGAAAGCTTTCGGCGCTGTGGCTTCAGGCAGCAAGACATCCAAAAGCAAGACCGCTTCATCAGCTGCAACTGCGGCCGCTGGTGCTGCTGGCGTTACGAGTGTGGCAACTTCAGCTACATCCGAAGATCCATACAAAGCATGTCCACCTGACGTAGAGCAGTTGGGCCGTCATACATGGACCTTCCTTCATACCACCGCAGCATATTACCCAGATCAACCATCGGAACAGCATAAGAAGAATGCCTCGGCTCTTTTTAATTCTCTGCCAAGTTTATATCCTTGTTCCTTCTGTGCACACGAGCTGGGGAAGGAAATGCAAAAAGTCGGCCCTCCGGACGTCAGTAGTCGCTCTGCGCTGAGTAACTGGCTATGCAATATACATAACGAGGTGAATGAGCGTTTAGGCAAGAAACAGTTCGACTGCTCTCAGGTGTTAAAAAGGTGGAAAGATGGGTGGGACGACGGGCGCTGTTAGACTGTGTGACCTAATGTCATCTGCAATGCTGTTGTATAATATGCTTTCCTTGCAGGTTCTCACCACTCCGACCGTTTGCTATCTATACAACGAAAGGCGTTCGTCTAATCGTCCCCTACTCAGCCGTCTCAACTAGCTCAGATTCCGCCTCATCACCATCTTCCGCCATAGCTCGCGCTGCGCGGTCAAGCGGTTCCTTTGATAGAAGAGCCGTATCCGGGAAGAGCGCTTGCACTCCTGGGTAGGGATCGTCTTTAGTGACGGGTGCAGAGCATTCTTCTCGCAGGATGGTCAGGGCTGCATCCTCCAAGGGTTGTAGCTAATGCAATGTTCGTGTTAGCATAACCTCCCGCTGACTAAACCAATTACTGCTTACTCGCTGATCTGCCACTTGCAAAGCTTGCACTGTGGGCCGTTCCGGTGCATTCGAAACGTCGAGGGACACCCAAAGAATCTGAGACTGTGCATTCGCCGTTATGCTAAGCACCGGCGATCCGAAGTCATAAAGTTGATGTGATGGTTGTGTTGACGTATCCAGTAGCGATTGCGCAGGCCATGCCAGTAGTGCTGAAGATCCCACTGATGACACCACAATATGTGCGTCTCCGTTCTCTTTGCCTGCACCTAGAACAACCATTTGTGTGATACCAAGGTCCAGCTTTCTAATCTTCGGTACGAAGTTGGCTGGCCTGACTGGTTCGGCTGCTTCAACTTCCTCAACTTGCTCTTCCTCCTCATCCTCACCCGATTGTTCGTTTTCAACGTGACCATTCTGATCGTTGCTTTGTGTATTCCCAGATGCAGCCTTTCTAGCAGATTTTGTTTGCCTCACAGACTTTCGTGCTCGTCTGCCTGGCGCTGTGACGGACAACTCGATTTGGATTTCCGCTGTTCCGACTAAAGCTTGCGCCGAGATATCTTTGCGTATACATTTGTACGTCGTGAGATCCCACATGCGCAATGTTTCGTCTCCTCCGCCCGTAATTAATAAGTTCGAGTCGGATGGATGTAAAGCTAGCGCAGAGACAAATCTACGTTGACCTAAAAGAAAATGCTCTATTTCCCAGCCTTGAGGCCATTTGCTTATGCGTATATGCTCATCACGGTCGGCTGTGATGATCTTGTCTTGCTTCTGAAGAACGAGCATGGCGGTGATCATGCTAACATGCCCAACTACAGGCTGTATTGCAGATATCTTCGCTGGAACATGCCTCCATTCTGGTGCAATGCCTCCAGTATTGCCAACTTTGCGTCTCTTGCCTGAAGGTGCCTTGGCTTCCCCTGGTCGGTCTGATTTATCCTCAGCTGGTGTATTCTCTTTCTTTTCGGCTTTGGAGGTGGAAGCCTCGGGGATTGGAGCTGGTGTCGGCGGAATTGGCAGGTCTGGAGTGCACCCATGCATCGCGAAGCTGCTGAAGCGGGTCAGTACGAGGCCTTGATGGTGATAACGTTAGCGACTTACGCATAGACATCCCCGAATTTGTCTGCAATGACGAGTGTTTGACCATCTTCAGTTATGGAAATGGCATTCGCTCTCTTCGGAAGCTCCCTAGAATTCTGGTCAGCCTCAAGAAAAGCTGTCGGCATTTTTCATCTTCCTCGAAATGGGCTTACCTCTGCTGCTCCAGAATGAGTTTGGCAGGGCTGTCTGGACTTGCCAGTTCTATACGCCACTCCTTTACATGCTTGTCTTCGGCATTCGACACGAGCTTCTCATCCGTGTACCAGACGAGATGGCGAACCATACAACTTGCTGCGTGTCCATTCTCCTTGTCGCTGGCGGCTAATACGCGGTTATTTCTGCAATGCAAGCTGAGATCAGTGGTCCACTCCAGCAACCCAGGCATTAGAAGGATATTCTCTTGCTCTTGTACAACTCACTCAAGATCAACGATCTGTATCCTAGGTCCACAAGCCGTAGCGAGAAGCTTGCCAGAAGGCGAGAGTGAAAGCAGCTGCACTGGCTGCCGAAGCGACATCTTCTTGCGCGGTTCACTTTCAGAATCTGGCTTGTACAAAGTTGGTGGTACGGCGATTCTTCCAAGTTATAAAGGATGCCCAGCAAGAATAAAAAGGAGACAGCCCAGCTGTGCAGTATATGCAAGAAAGAGCCTTCGAAATACCACTGTCCTGTCGATAGAGCGCCGTAGTGAGTGCGACCAAGACAAGTGGGAAGCCTGCAAGGTGTGCAAAAATGCTGATCGACATCCTGCTATCACTATCAAAGCTGTTCTGTCGCATGCTTCAAGATACACAAGGGTATGTTAAGAAGAGTCATCTAGATGAACTGCACCTACTGACATGCTTCAGTCTGCAGCCGAAACCTGCTCGTCATCAGAAACGAAATCTGCAGCGCAGGATAGGCATGTGGCGAACAACAAGGATGAGAAGCCTATCAACCCAGTGAAAGAAAACGAAAGCCCACTACAGGCTGAGAAGGAGACTCCTCTTAGATCTTTGGACTCGCTCATGTGGCCTCCTGATCCGCTTGAAGAAGGTTTGAATGCCCTTCAAGATCCATTGAACCGTGACGAGCCGAAGCCGCTACTACGCAATGAACTGCTCGCCATAGCTACATCAGTACCTTTGCGAGAAATGCTAGCTACACACCCTTTCCTCATCAATCTACTCGCCGACATCTCTCGCATACCCAACGCCCCTCCGAAATATCCACAATCAAAGCGCGTTAGGGATATTTTAGGGTTAGGTGAAGCGGAAGGTGTACCTGAACGCTTCCACTACAGGCCAAAGGAAGAAGCGGACGATGCTGCTGCAAGACGTAGGGACAGTTCAAAGGCTACTATCGGGTCCGAAGAGCGGATCGCGCTACAGAAGTTCAATGAGCTGGTCAAGAGCATACTGCTAGAGGAAAGGAGCAAGAAAGCTACGCCGTTCGGGCAGACATAAGAGAAAGCTGTCTAGGAACAATGATGGCAAACTCAATAAGGAACATCGCTCAATGTCTCGTATGTAGCGAGGACTGAAAAGACAGTTAGTGATCAAGGCCTTAAAGGATTCTCCGGCTACCTCGAGACGAACGAGTCGACGATCTACGAGGTCGAGCTGGCCCACAGTCAGCAGTTCCCTCAGCCGTCATGCTCGATTGTTCCGGAGGTTGGACATGGAAGCTGGCCTCTTGATCAGTGCTGCTGCGTCTATCCCCGGCATGTGCTCGAGAAACGTCATCGGTCGCGCCTCCAAGAGCGGCGACTGTTGTCAAGCCCTGCCTGCCAGCTGGCGGAATAGCATGGGGAGAGCTGTTAATCGGATGAAACTGGCTGTCGGGGTCTTGAGCGATATTGACTTCGTTGCCTGGGTGTACCTTCTGGTCGTCAAGAACCTGGGGAGGGGCATACCAGCTTTCTTTATTGTCAACTTGGGAGCGATGACCTTGGTCGTGATAGTCGGGTAGATCATTGGCTTGATTAGCTCCGTTTCTACCATAAGCTGGCGGATAGGCATTATGGTGGAAGATGGAAGCATGTTGATGTAGACAAGGAGGTAGACCGACGATCAGGAATTTAGCGTTAGAAAAAGCCGGAGCTTTATCAAGAGACCAAGTCAACGATCTCATCGGTCCCATGTCTGCATCTTCAGTATTCCAGGAAAGGATCAAGTGTCGGAGACGGCGAGAGTTCTATCATCAAAGGTTAGCTGTGCATGGTCAGTTTCGGCAAACTGTCCTATTCACCTTCACCGTGAAGATCAACCAAGGAAGCCATACGGCAATGACGATTCCGATAAGAATACCAATAGCTGCCCATCTGGCGCCAGTACTGTAGCCATCAGTCCAGTTCTCGTACCCGGGCCATTCATCATCATCAAGTAAGCCGCCGGCATGCGTATCTCCGCCACTACCAGTACTTGTGTGATTTGCACTGTCAAGCTGTCTGCGGAGTAGGTTTGTCGCTGTGGCACTCACTGCCCTTGTTGCGGAAGAGATTGTTCTGCTCGGCAGGTCAGTTGCTGTGTTCATGGTGGTATTAGCGGGCAGGTCAGAATCATCATCCTCGTAAATAACAGGGTCGTCCATTCCAATCGCGTTCGATACGGCAGATATTACTGGCCAAGGCTGTGTTGATGATATACCAGTTGACACAAGTGACGATGAGCTTACGGCCGTATCCTCATAGCTGAAGTCACTCACGACCGTGACAGAAGCGATGAAGGCGAATGCGAATAGAGCTTTCTCAACCCAAGACCAGTATCGCGAAAGGGCTTTGTGTAGATCTCCCATGCGTTTCTGCCAAGTTTGTTCATCGATCTGGCAGCAGAATCGTCATACAGCGTGTTAGCGCTGCTACAGTTGGAAGAGACAGCTGCCACGATGGTCTACTTACACATTCTGAGAGCTCTGGCGGAAATACTGGAAAGTCAACTCCCTTTTGCAGGAGCAGGATAAGCTGATTAGAGGGCCGCAAATAGTTCATGGCCTCGAAAGGGTTCATCATGGCGGGCGCGACGTTGACGATCGAGGCGTCTCCAACGCCTTTGTCCTTGACCAGAGATGTGGTTGAAGTTCGTTGACTGATTTGTATTGGGTTGAGTTTGAGCAAGGCAGAGAGCTGTCCCTGTCCTGAAGGAAAGGCCTGAAAACCCGACATCCTGCGTCCACGCCGTAATGCTGTCCGCGGTCAACGCTTCACAGCCAGCTCGTAGGCACAGCCCGGTGTATACGAAAGAGACCTTCAACGCGAGTGTACCTTCCGTTGCGCGTAAGCTCATAAGGTTGTGGCAACGAAAGGGACGTCGGCAGCACGGAAGCCAGCCAGGACAGAGATGATGTGGCACCAGAACCGCGGAAGCTTGAGAGTGACTCCAGAACGCTCTCTGTGTTTCTTCAGCTTCCTTAGGACCATACGCACAGACCTTGACGAACCGTGTGGTATTAGTGTCAAGCACCCACCTGTCCTTGAGGGTTGACCGCTTCACAGACAGTGGTCATGTAAAACTGGCCGCTAGTTGTGCAACCAAGACTTACACACTGACATCCCTACGATAATGCAAGAGTAGGCTTAGTCACATAGCCGGAAGGGCTGCATCAATGCCTTTCGGCCCGAACTACAGTAGACGAATGCGGCATACTAGGCCGCTCTACAGACTGAAGCGACATCGTGAGCGATGTCGTCTGCTGGACAATTGTGCGCTTCGTGGGGACTGAACTGTCTTTGCGGCAAAAGCGCTGCACCTGGTCTTCAGTCACTATGGGTGTAGGTTTCATCTTCAGTGTTTTGAAGCTGAAAACATCAAACTCGTCATCAGACCGAGAAGCCTGCAGTTTGCATGTCGCAATGCTCGTCATACAGCTTCCCATGCTAGAGTTTCCTGCGATTCTGGAGATAAACCTTGGTACGGCTCATTGTGTTTGTAGCTACATAAGCACGCCCTCGATGTGCTTGAACGAAGTGATGCTACACGGTAATTGGCTACATGAGGTATTTCACCTAGTTTATGTTGACTTGTTGATCTTGCTCGAGAGCATGGATGTGTTCATTGTAGGTCTCCAAGCTTGATTTCCAGGCATTGATGCGCATTTCATCACTCTGCATGTCCACCTGACCTTGCGAAGCGGCCTTAGTGTCCTCAAAGGCGACTGCCTGCATAATACCAGGATAGTCGATGATATTGGTAATCTATTGATGAAGAGACGGCACTGTCAGTAATCAAAGATGCGGGCATGTATGCGGGATCGCAGCAGGTGCATGCGCATGCTGCCCAATCGGCCGCAAGGCTGACGTTTGAAGCCTCTCACCTTAGCCCCGTTCTGCTTCAGCGCTTCGACAATTGAGTCTCTGGCCGACGCTGCAACGTCAGCATTCAGGCTGAGGATATAGCTGTGTGCTATCGCCTTGCTGCTTGCCATGACGCGGGTGGCAGAGAAAGCGACCAGGATGACGAGTAGGGCGACTGCTCTTGAGAGGCTGAGCATAAACGCGAACTGATGGATGCCGTGCTCGAGACTGTCTTCAATATGTATACCTCAAGTAAGACTGAGGTGGTTTGTCCAGCAAGTAATGTGTTGCAGTGAACCCAACTAACAGACCAACGCCGCATCTCAGGGCATCGATAACGGAGCGTGGCAAATACTCTCAGTGGCTCTCGTAATGTCAGCCATTACAAAACGCACAGTACGAGTATAAGTCAGGTCAAATGTAACAACCGTCGGTGAGAGCTCTCTCTTGCCGTGCACGCTTGATCTACCCTCTCTCGTTGTATCGATACAATTGCCACAAATGGCTTCTGGCCTACAGACCCGTACGCTCATTCGTCGGCTCACCCCACTCGTTAGTGTCGCTAGGTCCATGACCAATCCATTCACTGCAAAGAGACCAAGGTGTCAGTCTTTACATTACAGTGTCAAGCAGAGACACCCACTCCATCCAGCCCAAGACCTCTTGATACCACCTTCTCGAGTTCAGAGGATTGAGTACCCAATGCTGTAGATGCGAAAGCATTCAATCGATGTCTGGAAACGAAGCAAGACCGCTTACATTTTCTTTCGGGAAGTAGACGAATTTGCTCGGTACGCCTTTGCGTTGCAAAGCGTTGAACATTCCGATGGCTTCCGTATCAGCTGAAAACAAAACAATCAGCTTGGGCGTTTCTCTGTAGGGATGAGAGAAAAGGGAAACACACGCAGTCGATAGTCCAGACCACCGTGTATGACCAATTCAGGAGTCTAGATAAAAGCTCAGCCAACAGGCAATGCAATACTCAGTCTAGAAAGCGCACCTTCCAATTTCGAATATGATTAGCCGGTGACCACTTCTCGTATGTTTGCGGCACTTCCCAAGGTGCTCCTCCCATGTCGTGTTCCTGATTACGTGGCATGTCAGCATGATGCCTATCTCGAACAGCTGACGGGCAGTAAAAACTTACAGCGAAATACAATTCTTCCGTGCCAAAGTACGCATTTTTTGTATCGAGGATACCATCGTGACAAATGAAAGCTTTGAAGCCTAAAACATCGTTATGGCCTTGCATCCAGTTACACATATACCCACTGCAGTTGTAAAACTTTAGTCAGGTGCCTCCTTGATGAACTCAACCTGCAGGACGCACCCGTATGATCCACCCGCCATCGCCATTCTCTCTGTATCGATCATATTCCCATAGACTCGCTTAACAAACTGGAGGCCTGCAACCAAGTCCTTGAAGGGTGATCCTCCCCACTGGGCATATGAAATTAGTCGCGCCCTGTCTTTACGAAAATCCACAACGTACGTTCTGATTGATCGCGTCAACAAAGTCCTGTCCATAGCCCGTGCTGCCAGTCGGATTGATCATGACGGCGACATAGCCAGCTGCCGTCCAGCAGTTTGGATTCCATCTTGTTGACCTGTAATAGATGTGTTCAGCGTCTTACCCCTGGTTTCCAGAGCAAATGAGAAAGCCTTACCATGAGTCTGTCCAGGCGCTCTGTGGGCCGCCTGCAACAATCGACATATTAGATTCGGATGTGCCAGCAGAGAAGAGTTCAGACGTACCATGCACGAGGAAGATCATTCCGTATTTCTTGCCCTTCTCATATCCGTGTGGCTTCATGATAAAGCCGTGCACCTGCTTGTCCGGATCTGCACCAGCGAACCAGAATTCCTCTCCGCCATCCATAGACAGCTTTTCCGTCAATCCCGTCGATAAAGATGAAATTTGTTGTAAAGCTGGTTTCTCCCGTGAGCTAGATGGTACAGCTAGTACATACGCTTCGTTCGGTGATGTGAAGCTATTCATCGTGATAAGGAGTCGATCGCTGTGCGAACTACTAGATTCTGCCCTGTCTTTACTGAAAATGTGCGGCAGAACTGTCGCCGAAGATACGCTATGGGCTGTAGTAAGTTTTCGTGGTTTTGCAGAGGGATCCTTGCTTGAGGACGGTGTTTGCGGCACCTCGAGAACAAAGAGCTTCTTATGTCCTTCCTCCTAGATATACCAAGATGTTGGCTAAGGTGACATCGGAGGTGGGTAGCTCTCTAACTCACCTCTACTGTTATGTACAAAGAACTCTCGTCTTCACCCCATATAAGAGATGAAGGACTGAGTTCCCAATCTTCAGTCAGACCATACTTGATATCTCGTTCGATGTCGTAGATAATGATTCTGTTTCGATCTGATTCGTACTTATCGACTCGCATTTCAAGCCACGCCAGCTTTCCCTTTCCGGCCTGAACTTTAGCGGTTGGAGAGAAGACAGGCGAGCTACGAGCTCCGCCCTGACTCGTTAGACATTTTGGCTTCTTCTCTTCCTCATTACGAGGCTGGAGAGGTACCATGTAACAATGCATCCTTGTATGCCAGGCTTCTGGCAGATGAGGATCTTTGGACACGAAAGCAAGATGTGATGGAGTGAAATCAAAATCCGAGGCATCTCCAAAGGGCCCGACTGGGCATTCTATGTTCTTCAGACCGGCCATGGGTGTCACTGGTGTTGACAGGATGGACCAATGAGGAGGCCTAGAGCCGGGTGCCTTTTCTACTTCCGCATCTTCGTCATCTGTACTATTGATGGACTGTATATCTAGCTCGTCCAGTTCCTTCGTGCTCACTGATGAAGAGACAGGATCCGCCTTCTTCTCTAATTCGAGATAGAAAACAAGCTTCTTCTTCTTTCCCATCCAAGTGTCCCAGTGTCGCATGAATAACTTGTCAAACACTTGAACTTCGGCGCCATCGAGTTCCTTCTCATACTTTTCGTCTAGCTTCTTCACTGCATCGAGAGATGGATCTTCTGGGTAAACCTCAGCCGAGAAACCTAGGAGTAGTCTAGTTGGTGAGGTGCGTGTGACTTTAAGATCTGTGATGCTGTCAAATTATGCAATATATCAGCATCCATACCTCATTTACAAAAGGACCGTCTCCACAAGATGGCACGTGCTGATTGTGGCTCACTTGACGGGCACTTCACCAATCTTATAATCGACACCTTCTAAGGTCTTGCACCAGAGTTCCTGACCAGGTTTCTGATCTTCCTCCTTCTGTAATTTCTGCTTGAATTTCTTGTCGCTCAGTGTAGTGTCCACATCTGGCTTGCCCACTTCCGCTCCTCTAGGCCGAAGGTATAAAACGGTGTCATCGTCCAGAAACGTTACATCCGCAAAGCGAAGGTCTTCCAGTATATTCTGTACGGGTGCAGGATCATGTTTGCCTGCATCTGTGATATTATTGCGAGGTATTTGTCCAATAGCTACGTTTTTCGTGGTACGTTGTGTGCTGAAGTCAAACTGCGACCAAGGCATGATCCAGGTTGTCCCGCTATGATTCGCTTTAGCTGCCCCAGGACGAGGCAGCGATAGCATAGCTGAGGCGGTTAATCTGTGAGCCATAGTAAACACCTTTGGACGTTCAGTCGAGACCGAACAGACCTCCAACAGGCAATCAGGTCCGGCTATTGCAGACACGCTCCGCCGATCACACAGTTGCTGCATGTGCACCCATATACACTAATGTCATAGGAGGATTCCTTTAGAGGGAGGTCAGTTAAACATGTCGCACCCTTTGGCAACCCGATGGCCACTCGTGGTTCTGCTCTGGAGCGAGGTGCTATGACACACTTCGCATCTCGTCGGGATGGCTATCGAAGCACTATTGTGCTAGGCATCGTTGCACGAAGCAAGGTTCTTTACTAATTTCTACACAAAATGATTATGATGTTTCGGTAACACGAAGCCTGATGGTGATATCACCAGGTTCCGCATCCCAACAAGCAGACGCGACAGCCTCGCAACCCGTGCAGTAGCTATAGAAATTATAGCTTGTGCTGGAGCCAGTAGTTGATAAGTCCGGTCGTACTGCTATCATGTCCTTCAACGCCCTTCGTGCCATCGAGGGATGGGAGAATTGCTTTTGCTAGGATCTGTCATTCAAATGCAAAGTCAGAATGCCAAAACGTGATGGGCGCAACCAATTATAACGATCAAAGATGATTTCCCACTACGCACCTTTCCGAGTTCGACACCCATCTGATCGAAACCTAGGATAGAATGAATACGTTAGCTCTACCATGAGTTAATTCCTCTTCGACTCGATTCAACTAACTGTTGATGCCCCAGATCATGCCTTGCACGAAGATCTTGTGCTCATACATCGCGATGAGAGAGCCTGTTTGGATGAACATCGGTTCAGTATCGATACGATGCACATCAATGGAAAGCTTCCCCACCAAGTGTTGCAGGAGTCAATTTCTGGAACATGATGGAGTTGGTAGGCTTGTTGCCTTCGAAGACTTTCGATTTTAGCAAAGCAACATTTGAAGCTTGTTCGCCGAGATCCTGTATGATCCACTTCAGCCAATAATTTCTTCTTTAATCTATACTCTCGCACACTCACCTTCTTGACTGCCTCTTCATCCTTTCCGAAAGCCAAAGCCTCGGGTTCTAACAAATTTAGTGAAAGTCAGTGAACATGCCACGTATGCCAAGCATGCTACAATAACAAAAGGAAAGGGGGAAGTACTTACGAGCAAAGAAGTTAGATAGAAGGATGCGATGATGTTCGCCTTTTGAAATAGGGTTCAAAGTCTCAACAGGAGCCAAGAAATCCGCAGGAATCAATTTTGTTCCTTGGTGAATGAGCTGATAGAAGGCGTGTTGTCCATTTGTTCCACTCTGTCCCCAAATGATAGGACCTGTCTGATAGGATACTCTTCTTCCATCTTTCGTAACGAACTTTCCGTTAGACTCCATGTCTCCCTGTAAATTCGCGCACATCAACAACGGAAAGTTCCCAAGTCAGTGTTGTATGCGATAGCAGCATGAAAATGTTGAAAAAGTGGAGTGCGCACCTGCTGGAAATAGTCTGCAAACTTGTGCATGTATTGATCATAAGGTAGTAGCGCATGAGTTTGAGCACCATAAAAATCGTTATACCAAATTCCAAGTAAAGCTAGAATAACTGGTAAGTTGTTTTCTAATTTTGTTTCTTTAAAATGACGATCCATCATATGAGCTCCAGTGAGTAATTCTTTGAAATTGTCAAATCCAATATAAATAGCTATACTTAAACCAATAGCTGACCATAATGAATATCTTCCTCCTACCCAATCCCAAAATTTGAACATGTTG
The DNA here is from genome assembly GCA_022813105.1 of Cystobasidium onofrii. Lineage (NCBI taxonomy): Eukaryota > Fungi > Basidiomycota > Cystobasidiomycetes > Cystobasidiales > Cystobasidiaceae > Cystobasidium > Cystobasidium onofrii. Next base: position 317,039 of record JAKLNA010000005.1, on the reverse strand, counting down.
GCTGTATCAATACCGAATTCTGATACTGCTTTTGAATTGGTGGAGAGCGCTACGAAATGTTTAGCTACGTGTTTTTTCTATTATGACGTGATGAGAGGTAATATCGTTTCAATCAGCATTTGAAGCTGCACAGTAGAATAAGTTAGTAAGACATGTTAGACGCACCTCCTTAGCAGTCTCAAGGAACCAGTTCTTGGCGCTTGTCGCGTTTGTGATGGTCTCTTGTGTGGTGAATGTCTTTGAAGCGACAATGAAGAGAGTAGTTTCAGGGTCGCATTCCTTTAGAATCTCCGCGAGATGAGTACCATCAATATTACTGCAGAAGTGGGGTTTGATGTCTCTTTGAGCGTAGTACTTGAGAGCTTCAGTGACCATAACAGGTCCAAGGTCAGAGCCACCAATACCGATATTTACTACCGAAGTGATTCTCTTTCCGGTATAACCAGTATGTTTTCCTGATCTAATAGCATCAGAGAACTCCTTCATATGATTCAAAACATCTCCAACTTCATCTACTCCTGCTTCAGTAATACCTTCGAATGGTTTAGGTACACCAGCGTTTCTAAGGGCAATGTGGAGGACTGCTCTTCCTTCAGAGGTATTAATATGCTTTCCAGCGAACATATCATCTCGTGATTGTTCAATGTTAGCTTCTCTAGCTAATGAGAATAGAGTGGATAAGACTTCTTCATTGATGAGATTCTTGGAATAGTCAAGGAGAATGGAGACATCCGGACCGTCCGTTGAAGTGTAGCGCTCGTTGAACTTGTCGAATCGCTTTGGGTCGTTGTTGAAGAGATCTTTCAGGACAAGCTTGTCCTTCTGAGACTCGTAGAGCTCTCCAAGCTTCTTCCATGCAGAGTAGTCTGTTGGTGCAGTCAGTCAGTCATTGGCGCCTCGTTGGGTATTTCGCTGAGGTCATCCGAGCATGACTGAATGACTGGCAGGGCCCAGCAGCAGGAGACTCACCAGTTGCAGCAGCCATGATGGTGCAGTGTCCAGAGTGTGTATATGCAGGTATACCCTATCTCCGGTGCTTCGCTGTGTCGTGAGTAATCCAAGAGCAAGAAAGAGGCAAACGTACCTGGCCTTTCTTTCTTCTGCGGCTAATAGCGGAGAGTGTGCGGCGGAGGACAAATATAAGCTTAGATCGTCATACAAGCAGAGTACGAGTTGAGGATGCTCTGAACTCTCATAGAATGGCAAGATGGTGCACTGTTTCGCTCTACCTGGTTCCAGGCTCTTCCATTACAGGTTTCATGCTGTATGTACACTGAATATCGCTCGCCACTGGTCCTGCGATGACAGCACTCGAGAACGCGCTTTCACGCCCCGCATCCAGCTCTGGAATAGTCCTGAAGGGCTCATTCTATCAGGTCAGACACCCTCTTCCATGCTGATGCTTTCCACCGTCTCACGCCTGTCATGCAGATCATTGCCATCCCAACATTCTCCCGATCACCCTTCTTCCGCGATCCAGACTGTATCAATTGTATACCTGCTTGTTGACACTCTGAGCCTGCTTTCTCATCACTACCTGCTCATTCCTATGTCAAGCCTTCAGCATCCCTTCCACCGCTTGCTGTCGTTTTTTGCTCGTCAGTGGCATGTTCGCGATGGTACTACAACCTCCGCCACAGCCGATGCGACTACAATCAGATTCATCGATTCTCTTCGAGGAGATCTGTCACTAGGCTTCAACTTCCCATTATCAGTATTTATCTCATTAGCAAGGCATCTAATATTCCGAAATGGACCAGGCATGCTATCTCTCTCGATACATATACCCTCTGTTAAGCTAGATAGGAAGCTATTAGGTGGTCCAGGAACATATAATGATATACAACTTGATAAGAGATACTCTCTATCGCAATTGGATAGGATCATACGGAATGATGGAGGTAGTGTGAAAGATAGATTTGACGCAATTGGCATTTACACTATGGCGGCTGAGAGGAAAGATGGAAAGATTAGTGGAAAGGACGTTAGAGATTTCCAACAAGGGACTGTATTAGAGAATATTGCAAAGAGGAGAAGGGGGAGAGATGATGTGCTACCATTCTGGAGGGGTGGGCCTTTGTCGTGAGTGTCTTCTGTTCAAGAGACGTATTTAGTGGCCGAAACTAACATCCAGTCATCTCCGTAGGGTCGCTGGTCATTCGTGGGCGGTAAAGAGGCTCTTCGATGTAGATGTGTATCGGAAGGCTTAGCAACAGCCAGCCTTCAAGCCAGAAATCTTATTGAACATTGTGGAAGCCGTTTCCTGTTGCATACCTTGGCAGAACAGCCAACACCGTTTTTAGTCTGGAAGGACGTTGCAGACTTCGTATTCAGTATCTGAATCACTTTGTAGTACAGTAACCTTGAGTCACTCCATTAAATTGTACACACTGCCCTCCACAGACTGTCTCTGACACTTCAGGAGCTCTATTGCGTTGCCCGAGTCGATCTTGCCCGTGATACCCATCAGACAGCCGTTGTGAGTGGGGGTGAAGCCGAATGGCGAGATCTTTGCGGAGATTGCACTTATTCTCGTTGGATGTGCAAGTCGACCAGTCAGCAGTTTCCCTCGTTACTGCTACTCCTCCCCTTTGACTTCTTCCGGCACATCAATCCTTGAAATTCGGCTGGCTGGCTTGAGAGTAGGTGCCTGGATATCGATGGAACCTCGGGCGTAGTCGACGACGTATCCTGCTGACACGCTCCAATCCGATACCACGCCCCATTCATATCGCACTGTACCGATATCGGCACGCTGTCACATCCGCTGGTCCGCAGACTTGCACGCCCACTTGGACGTGTTGATTGATTGACATCGGTGCAACCTGTGGTGGCCAGAAAACAAATCATCGCCGTCTGAACACAAGCGCGTTCAAGTCAGCGAATACAGCCCAGCAAGCTACACTCTAGCATCAGAACACCAGGGCAAGCAAGTCCAACTACCCAGCCATGGCCTTCTGGAGGTCGAAACAGCGAGGCCCGTCGGAAATGGTGAGGGCGCTCAAGGACTCGATTGGCAAGCTCGATGCTGCCCACAGCGGCAGCGACACGACGAGGCGGGTGAGCTGCGTGGACGATGCTACTGGATGGCGTCGCTGCGATGTGTACATGCTGATGCTGCTTTGCCTTGCTTCCGGGTTGGGGCTCTCGTCTTGTCATGTGACTCTACCGCTGTCACTACATCGTCACGCTGGTACTGTATCTCTGAAACTCATACACATCGATACCATTGGGCTGGACTGGGACCTAGGCAACAGAAGACATCTCAAAGACATTGACGCAGATCAAGCTACTGCTATATGGGGATGGAGGTATGTCCCATCTATCCTGTATTCTTGGACCTTGCAGACAGAGTACCTCACGCATTGCTATGCTCGCCTCTCAGAAAATGACCCTCAACCCGAACTAGTCGCTCAACTAGCTCAGGAAATGTATTCGAATGATATGCTTCAGGCTATGGTATCCAATATGTGGAGATTCGAATTCGAGGTACGCGCTCATGGCAATGTTTCGCATCCACTTTTCACCATCTCGGCAGGGAATACAGGCATGCTAAGTCATAATCCCCTTCTGCCTTTGACGCTTCTTCGCTTGCTTGTTCACTCACAGGCTCGAAAAGATGTAGCGCAAATATTCAATCACCTACTTCGTCGTCAAATTGGATCCAGATTACCAACTGTCGAATATCTAAGTTCTAAGCCTGATGTAGTGCTGAGTGCGCTGAAAGGGTGAGAGCCATGCTTCAGCCATGATCTGAAACAATCATCGTTCACCTAACCTCATACTGGATCTGACTCCTGATGTACAGTTACGAGAACGCAGAAGTCGCCCTGAACACTGGTGCGATACTACATGAAATGCTACGGCATGAAGCACTAGCAAAGACACTCTTATACTCTGAGAAGTACGCATACTTCACGATTTTAGCATTAAGGCTAGATTATCAACAGCTAATTGGCTTTTGACTGAAGTCTGTATGATTTCCTGCCGTACATCGAGAAGACAACGTTTGGAATAGCTTGTGACGCAATGGCCAATTTTCGGGTAAGCTCGCATCGTTAAGACAGAATGGAGCGGTCTCAAATGCTAATATTGCGCTTCTACTGTTGTAGGAACTGCTTACGCGGCATAAGCCTATGGTAGCTGAGTTCTTGGAGGAGAACTACGACGAGGTGCGGACGATCTGTGATCTGCCTGAGTTCCACTGCAGCCTTACCCTACTCAGGTACTAACACTTTGCACAATTCCTACAGTTCTTCTCACATTATGCTCAATTAGTATCATCATCAAATTACGTAACAAAACGTCAATCTTTAAAATTGTTAGGAGAAATTTTATTAGATAGAACAAATTTTAAAGTAATGACGAGATATATTGAATCTGAAGATAATTTAAAAGTTATGATGAATTTGTTAAGGGATAAAAGTAAAAATATACAATTTGAAGCTTTTCATGTTTTCAAGGTGAGTTCTTTCCATGTTTTACATCTGTCCTATTCTTGTGCTCGGACATCTCTGCTTGTCGGGTCATTTGCAGAAGCCTGTATCGAGCTGCGGATGCTGATATGCTGATATTTGATCTACTGCCTTGTGTTTGAATCCTTATGCTACAGATCTTCGTTGCGAATCCTCGGAAACCGCCGCATATCGAAAATATTCTGCGGCGGAATAAAGCGAAACTATGTACATTCTTACAGGGTTTCCAAAACGACAAAAATGGTGAGTTCCATGTTTCCTTGCCTTACCTGGATTCTCTTTACAGTACGCGATGGCTAATGTTATACCTCTCACATTGCCAAAATGCAGATGAGCAATTTATCGTAAGATGCTTGACAGATCTGTCGATAGCTTTCAAAGGCGTTTTATCTAACATGTCGTTCCTACCTCTATTCTTTCACAGGACGAAAAGCAGTTTTTACTATCGCAAATCCAAAATATGTAAAGTTCGTGATCTCCTCCCTAGCACTTGGGGACAGTCCAGAACGCTTCGCGTCTTGGCTTCTGGCCAGAGCTACTCAAAGTGCTCAAAGTTCTTCATCATTCTGCCTTCGGACCCACGAACTCGGCTATGCCTTTGCCCTCTGAGGTCAGCAACACATTTTTACGAATCAAATTCAAGCATATTAGTTCTGTATCGATACCGTTTTCATAATTACCCGAGTGTACAGTGCTCTAGTGCGTTTTCAGGTTTTAGGCCTTCTTTTCTTCTTCTCTCTCTCTCTAAATAGGGCTAGCGCATATGATTTCTATCGTCTCAGTCATTCATTTTCATTAGCATTTTTATCAAATTAGTTAGAGGGTCTTGTACAGCTGCGCTGTTTCCTGTTTTGAATTTCATCTTAGTCTAGCTCACGCAATGCCACGTCTGGTTAAGTGTTTAGAGTGTAGTTTGTCTATTTGATTAAGCCAATCTTCCGGCAAACGAAAGGTGACTAAAGGGTGTTTGAAATGTAATTATGATACAGAATATTTTTCTTTTATAAGTTTGCGTTCCTTCTTCCCCTCGGATTCTCAAGTTAGACTTTGCTGCGGGTATTGGTATATCTGCCCTTCGACGCGGGAAAAGAGATTACTTCATCTATCATTGCTGATCTAATTTGTCTGCCGTGCTAGCTTGCTGAGTTGAAAATAAGATGCAGAAAACGAATAACTGTAACGATAAAACGAATATTCTTGCGCGCTGAAATAACATAACTGCCCATTAACGAAACTGCATCGAATAATTAAGGAATAATCCATTCTAGGTACTTTCTCCATAATCCTCTTCTCTTAAAAACCAGCAAGACTCATAGTCTTCTTAAATTTCCCATCATCCATTCTAAAACTTTTTTGTTCTTCTACTGCGAATATCTCAAAATTTTTTAATGCAAAAATTTCAGCATCATCACTAAAAAACTGTAAAGCTAATAATCTAGTATCTTTTTCATTACGAGTTTTGAAATATTTATGCCAAATTTCTCTTTGTAGAGCACCATTTTCTGCTCTTTTACGTACTGTATCTTGTCTTAATTTTTGATATACCTTTAATGCTAGTGGAACATTTTGATTTTTACCCCCTGATAGAGCAAGACAGAGTGCTAGTACAGCTCCATCTTCTACAGAGGCTGTTGCTCCTTGTAATGATGTTGGAAGGTAAGTGTGGACTGCATCATCGAGAGCAGGAACAATTCAGTCAGTACTATGTTGTCAATGACCTATAGGATTAGGCTGTCGAATAGGGAAAGCGAACTTACTAGCATCACCAAGGAAAGCGACTCTACCATTAGCACTAGTCCAAGACGGAATAGCTTCATGATGGAATAATCTCCAATGTAAACCAGTTTTAAAATATTTTAAAGCGGCTAAAAAAGATTCATCACCCCATCCTTTGACAAAAGAATTTATTTCTTCCATTGATTTTATATCTTTCCAATTGAAAGAAGCTGTTTTATCTATATCAACGTGTGTTATCGAAAGTGACATTTGTTTACCATTATCTAGTGGTGCGAAAAAAGCATGACAGTCTTCACCTAACCATACTCTGACATTGCCATCTAGGAGATCTGCGTGTGTGTTTTCCAGCGATGCGAATGTAAGTTAGCTATATTCTCAGACGAAAAGTCTGCCTTAGCAAAGATGGGAGCGACTTACGAGCACACTTAGGATCCTCTCTAAAAGCCTTTGGCACTTTCATGATACTTCTATGTATTCCATATCCACCACAACTTTCTTTAGATTCAGTACCAAATACTATTCTCCTCAAAGATGAATTACATCCATCAGCAACAAGTACTACATCACCCTGAAATACTCTACCATCTGCAGTTATACAAGCTGGTCTATCTAAATTATCTAAAATATCGATTATTTCTGTATAAGGTATCACTTCTACTCCTAACATACGTGCTTCTACTCCAAAGACTCCTAGGTACTGTGCTCGATGACCTATTGACAAGAACATAGAACCAAGAAGTTACAGTTAGATGTAATTTATTTACGGAAGGAAATCAGATCTGAAGATGGAAGCCCACCTTGAAACATAGGAGTGCCATACTTCTTCGCGATCTCATCCATATAAATGGTGTTGATAGGGAATCCATCCGAATCATTGATGATCATGCTGCCACCCTGAGCTGAGCGCTGCCACATTAGTCCTTCAAGTCCCCATCTCCGTAGTCTGTAGTCGTAGAAGCATAATACAGTTTGTCAGTATCAAGTATTTGCACAAAGAGAACTCAACATGATTCGGCTTGATCCTCACATTCGATTTGCGTTCGGACAGAATGAGATGAGATCGCCATGAGGGGAGAGGCCGGAGCCCTTCTCTAGTAGGACTACCGAGAAGCCTGATGGAACAGGTGAGCAAGTCAGATGCGAATGTACGTATGCATGTTTTGGGTGCAATGCTGTGAATCGCCTACCTTGTCTTGCACATGCTATCGCAGCTGAAAAGCCGGCTATGAACCGATGCAAGTCAGACGTGACAAGAGAATCAGTTTCAAGCTTACTACTTAACCTGTATATAACAGACGAAATATGGAACTCACCGAAGCCAGAGCCAATGATCACGACACTTAGAGGTGGATCGAGAACAATCGTACAATTTGCGAATGGAGCATCTTGTTTTGGAGTTCTTCCTCGATGAAGTTTTTCGGCCGAGATGCCTTTTATATGCAGGCTTCCTAGAACGCGTCTCATTCCCTCGACAAATGATTCAGAATCGTTGTTCGTGCGTGATTGAGGCTCCTTCGAGGGTATGCCTGCTTCAACCCAAGCTGTTCGGTGGCCTGCAGTGTCGCTCGCAAGCGTTGCAGTCGACTCGGTGAAGAGCTTCCTGGTAGATGGGGAAGCTTGTGGATAAACTGAGGGAGGAGAGACAGACACGAATCCCTCGCGTGAGACTGCGCCATCGCGAGCAGGCTGCCTGTGGATGCTCGCTGTTCCCATCGTGTCTTCCTGCTACTCTACTGGGCTCTCCTTGTCGGGTCCAACGGCTGCATGCACGTGCAGGGGAGTGTAGAACACGAGAGCGTCGTAGCTTGCTTACTTGCTTTGTCTGCAGACGACACACGGGCGATACGGGCAAGTGTGAGCTGCACAACCTGCAGCACAACTCCCTCTGCCATGTCTACAGACGCTCCTTCGCTTCCTGTTACGGTACAGCTGAATTTGTAAGTCCGGTGTGGATGTAGTATCGAATTTTGCGTACGAAGCTCTCGGAGATAGCCTGCAGGAAGCAGAGCAGTGCGCCATCACCGCGAAGGCTGGTGCTTATCTTGCTCTGTTCCGGCATGAAGGCTTCGGAGTCAAGCATAGACCACATCGTCAAACCGTCTCACCCGGACAGGGCTTCAAGCGTGCCTTTGTAGACGATAGAGTCGCTACCGATGCGGATAGACGCTGGGCGGTATTGGGTCTCGAGGATGCCGAGACATGTTGCATTGCAGACACTACCGTATCTCGCAGGCTTGTGTTCGTGTGTAGTTGTCTTCAGCAATACAGAGCGCGTATCTATTCCTTCCAATCCAGCAGGCGTTGTACCGGTATGAGGTAGATACCAGAAGCTGTGTACGAGGCCACTGCGGTTGCACGTCTCGAAAGACCACACGATGCAGATTCCGTCTGCCTCTCATAATTTCAGTGTTACAATGTCGTAGTAGAACAACAAGCCTAATATCCCTCTGCACACCTTGCTTCACTCCATAATGAGTACGATATGATAGTCACTTCAGCAGTTTTGTGTCACGTGCCTTATGGCCCGGCTATCTTGGAGGCCGGGCTGCTCTCTGTGTCGGCTTGCCGAGGCGCCTCGGAGAAGCATGTTGCACTTTCTCCTTTCCTGCTTCACTTGTTAGTCTGCTCGTCCATCAACAAGACCCACCACACGCACACTCTCTTTCGTGACATCAAGCTACTTCACAGGCCCAGGGCTTGCCTTCCATGCTCGCTGCCCTGTCTGGCCGCCGTGTGCCCATCATCAGCAAGCTTGCAGTTCCGCGTGTGATCCATTCGTCGATAACGGTGTCACGGAGCCTGAACAAAAGCTACATTCGCAATTACACCGCTATGGTTTCCTCGACTGCCCCACCATGGGCAGAATGGCGTCTCAACCCACCGTGTGCTATTCCATCCACATCGCAAACCCTAGCTCATCACGATCAACTACCTCGGCTGCCTGTTCCTGACATACAGGCTACGAGGGAGAAGATACTGAATAGTGCACGACCTCTAGCTAAGGATGATAAAGAGTTTGAAGAGATGAAGTCTAAGCTGGACGAATTCTTGGGTAGTCCACTAGCGAAAGAACTGAATGATGCGCTTCTTGCAAGAGCCCAAGATCCGTAAGTTCAGACAAAGCATACTTCCATGATACTGGTAACTGTCCTAACATCATCTCGTTGCTACAGCAATCATCCAAGTTGGCTAGCTGAATGGTGGGATACGCAAGCATATGTGAGTGTCGATTCCCTTTGTAGTGCCCGCGCGGAGCCTGATGTGCTTTATACAGATGGCATACCGCGATTCAGTCGTTATCAATGTGTCCTACTACTACGCATTCCATCGACTCCCTCAATCACTACGCCAAGCAGGCTCATCATCAAACATATCTCCCCATGACGAACCTGCAAATCCTGCATTCGTAGCTGCCTCTTTAGTTACAACTATTCTAGATTTCAGAGCTTTACTGCTCCAAGGCAAGATTGAGCCTGATATGATGGGTGGGACCAAGCTAGACATGGAGAGTTACAAATGGTGAGCTTACGATCTAAGCAATCCCTCTCATCAGGTCATGGTGCCAGAGTTAAAATCTGTTTGTCGCAAACTTAGGATGTTCAATGCTTGCCGTATACCTGCTAAACCAGCGGATTACGCCATCAAGTTGAAAGAGAACGCACCTGAAAGTGCTCATTTCATCGCAATCAGGAACAATAAAATCTTCAAGTTGCCCCTTTGGGATCAGAAAACAGGGGAGAAATACAGTCTCGAGACTTTACAGAAGTAAGCTTTCCAGTTGCATTTATCAGTTGTATGCGGCATGCCTGATCATAAGGGTATAATAGGACTTTCCAAGACATATATGACAATACATCGGATTCAAGTGTCCCAGTTGGTTTGCTCACTGGCGGCAATCGTGATGTCTGGACCGATGCGCGAGCGCATCTCCTCGAGACGTCCGAAGATAACGTCAAGGCATTATCAACTATCGAATCAGCATCATTTGTCGTCTGTCTAGATCCAGCTAAGCCTTCATCAAAGATAAATTCAGATCCACAAGCGGAGAATCCAAATGTCGTTGATCTTAGTAGGCAATTATTACATGGAAATGGCGAGAATAGATGGTTTGACAAACCACTACAATGGGTCGTTTTCGATAGTGGAGACGCTGGCTTCATTGGTGAACATAGCTGTATGGATGGAACACCTACTGCGAAAGTGAACGACTATATTGGTGCTAGACTTTCGAAGGGCGATATGGATGTTCAAGGGTCAACGTCAACTTTAGCTGTGGAAGCGCTCAACTTCAAAGTCGACGACCAGGTTCGAAAGACTATCGAAGAGACGAGGAAAACATATATGCAAGCTGTTGAAGAAGAAGATATGGGCTTCTTATATTACACAAGATACGGCAAGAATGGTATCAAATCAGCTAAATCATCACCTGATGGTTGGGTACAGATGGTTATGCAACTTGCATATGGTTTAACATATCCAGAAAATCCAGTAACAGGAACATATGAAGCAGCACAAACTAGAAAATATGCTTTAGGTAGAACAGAAACTGTTAGAGTTTGTTCACCTGCTAGCAAAGAATTTGTTTCATCTATGTTACCAAATAGTAATAAAACAGATCAAGAAAAAAGACAATTATTTTTAGAAGCTTTAAAACAACATGGTAAAGATATGAAAGATGCTTCTATAGGTCATGGATGTGATAGACATATTTTTGGTCTTAAAATGATATTAGCGGAAAGCGGAAAGAAGGATAAAGTTGAGATATTTGATAATGAATTATTTAAGAAGGCTGGTACTTGGAGATTATCTACTTCTGCTATTATTTCAAAATACTTTGTTGGTTATGGCTGGGGACAAGTAGCTGCGGATGGTTTCGGTAAGCTCATTACAGCCATTTTTCGTTTGAAGAAGGCTGAGACTGACTTCCATGGTATGATGCGATTTACAGGTCTGCCATACTCAATTCATGATAATCATCTCGTATTTACAGTGACAAGCAAGAAAACTCAGAAGAACGCAGAGTTTACCAAGAATCTGTAAGTTTAGGCTCCTTCCAATTGTCGGATAAGACTGGTTACACTGACATTGGCTTCCCTGCAGACGTAAAGCAGCGGACATGTTGATGGATATGTCTGAATCTGCGCTGAAGGCAGAAGGACAGCAGGCGCCAAAAGCAAAATTGTGAAACGGCATGAAATGTATATAAACATGTGACTTTGTACCGCATTCTTCCAGGTCTAGAAAACCTGGTGGCAAAATGATTGCTTATTGCTTTGCAAAGAGGTTTGGCAAGCCAGGAGAGCCACTGTTTAGCTCTCAGCTATCGTCTAGGCTTTTCTTTCGAACCAGATTTGTATTGGCACCCTTGTGAAAGAGGAAGCAGGTTTTTCAGACCTCGATCACCTGGGCAGCCGACAATGTAAGATCAATGCAAATTTGAGGATGACTTCTATACTTGCCAGACAGCAAAGCGCAAAGCCTGCTATTCGCTGATCTGTAAAGACCTCTGCCCTCAGACCCTCTGCTGGACGCCATGGAGGCCATCGCAGAGCCCGCTGTGGTTTTGAAGCAAGGTCTAGACAGAATTCGCCATCAAGTATCGTCAAACCTCGTGAATCAGAAGAGACCAGCGACACTGCTTGTAGCTATCGAGACGACACTCAATGAGCAAGGAACAGCTCTTGCACCTGTTGCATATTTCGCAGCCTTGCTGTCGACCATACAGCAGCTAGCCGCAAATGTAGAAGCTATCGACAGCGACGGAGAGACTCTACCAGCGGCACTATACCTTTTTGCAATTGTCCTCCCATGCACATCCGGCGCAGTCATCAAGAGCAAATCTAGCACTCTCATTGACGTCTTTGGACCTCTCATGGCTACATACAACGATCAAGCAGCAGCTATGAAATCGCTTCTTACAATTATGCAATTTATCTATATCAATATGGACAATTCCACTCTCACAAGCTCACTACCTGCCAAGCAGGTATTCAATACCATTCTATCACTGCTTGTAGATGCAAGACCTAAAGTGCGCAGAAAAGCACAGGAAGTCGTTCAGGTTCTACTTGCAAATCCGCCTGCTCCCAGTATACGCCACCCATACGCCACTCGCGTAGCGGATTTCGTTCTCGAGAGCTTGAAAGAAGCTTTGAAAGAAGGCAAAAAAGGAGGAAAGAAACGTGCACAGGAAGATGCAGCTGGCAATAGTCCTGAAGTATCGCGTGCTATCGGTTTATGCGCTTTCGTAAAAATGGCTGGAAAGGACTGGCCGTCAAGCTATATCGCACCCTTGTGCAGCCTGCTTCTTAGCCTCCCACGCTTGTCGAATACTTTCCTCACTACAGCGAGTTATGATATCTTGGAGACGCTCTTCAGCAAATCCTCGGACTCATTCGAAGAAGGAAAGGTGGAGGAGACATTGGAAGCTGTATTGGCTGCTAAGCCGACAGGATCGGGAAGCGTCGATGAGAGAATTCTACCTGGCTGGCTTGGGACTGTCGAACATGGCTTTGTTGCCTTTTCAAGGTACGTAGAGACCTTTGGGTGTTCCAGATACCCTTTGACTGACTTCTAATTTGTTTTAGGTCCAATCCGGAGCGCTGCACCGCTGCCGTGTATTCCACCTTCAACGGCGTACTGGCCTACTTGGCTTCGCCTGCACTACCAGTCCGATCAGCTGCTGCTTCTACTCTCAACGCACTGCTCAGATACTGCTTGACGAACGAAGAGATCGTTCACACTGCCACACATAACGATGCCAGCGAACAGGACAATCGAACTCATCCCTTACCAGCTCTCTCCGAGAGCTTACTTTCTGCTCTGAAGAACATCAGATACCAAGCCACAGCAATGCCTCATCTTCTTCCCGTTGTTGCTGCTTTCATCTCGCGGTTACGCTTCCGAGTCGCTGGACCATCTGGCCAGCTCCTGCCGGCTGCAAGCTTGCTGGCTCACGAACATGTCAAGATTGCAGGTCAGCTTAGAGGCGTCGAGACTTTCGAGTTCCGCGAGGCAGCCGAGCTCGTTTTGGGGACAGCGACCGAAGTTTGCGGGCCCGAATGGGTTCTGGCCCTCTTACCCCTCAACCTCGATGATTCGCAAAAACAGTCTCCTTCCGAGCCGGGGAGAGCATGGTTGCTACCCATATTCAAGTCTAAGATCACCAATACCAGGCTTTCTCATTTCACAACCTATTTCGTACCTCTGTCAGAAGCAATGTTCGGCAAGCTGAAGCAAGCAGAGTCAAAAGCCGAAAGTGCGAAAACTGAAGCCGACAAGAAGAGGTTGGGTATTCAAGCCAAGGTCTTCGAAGCATTAGTGCAGCAGATATGGGCCCTCTTTCCTGGTTATTGCGATCTTCCCGTCGATCTGGCTGAAGCTTTCACGAAGCAGTTCTGCGAGATGTTGGCGAATGTGCTTTATTCGCAGGGACATCTGCGTCCAGCTATTTTCCGAGGTCTTCAACTACTCGTCGAGCGGAACAAGTCTCTCATGGCTTCAGCTTCTCCATCCGATATGCTCTTACAGACATTCGGCATTGATGCCGAAACGGGAAAGAAGAACACACAGCTGCTCTCTGGCTTGGCGCCGAACTTGCTTGCTGTCATGTTCAACGTCTTCAGTAAGGCAGGCAAAGAAGGACGAGGCTATGTGCTCGATGGCATCGGCGCCTATTTGAGCATCCTCAGCGCCAAGGTCAGTAGTTCAATGCTTCTCATGTGACTCTATAAGCTGAAATGTGCCCTTTGACAGGATCTCGTTGGCACTTTCAACAAGCTCAAGACATTATTGCTTCAGGCTCTGCCGAACCAAAGCAAGCCTGCTGCGGGAGAGGCAACAGTTCCTCAAACCATGCTAGACTTCCTTGTGCAACTCGTTCCTTTCCTACCGGATATTGAGACCGCTAGTGATTTGCTCAAGCTTGTTACGACAGCTGAGGTTCTGCAAAACAAGGACACTGCTGTACAAAAGAAAGCCTATCGCGCTTTGGTGCGAATGTGCGAAACGAGCGGATCAGTCGGTGAACGATGCATCCGCGATCATATTGAGCAACTTGTCGAAGAGCTTATCGAGAAGAACCATAACGTCGCTGCATCAGCCAAGAAGGACCGTATCGTTTTATTGGCCACTATCATCCCAATCCTGCCGTCGGATAAGCTTCACGTGATTCCGTCTATCATTCCCGAGGCTGTCCTAAGTACAAAAGAAGCCAACGAGGCAACAAGAACGGCAGCGTATGACCTGCTTGTCGGTATGGCCGAGAAGATGGCCAAAGGTGGTGTGATCAAGAGAAGCCTTATAAGCGGAGCTCAGGATATGCAGGAGGACGCCGAGGAGGACCAAGAAATCGCTCAAGATGAAGCTGAAGCGACTCTGCAAGAGTATATCACCATGGTAGCAGCTGGTCTTGTTGGTACATCTCCCCATATGATCAGCGCGACAATCACGGCTCTGTCAAGGCTGCTCTTTGAATATCATGGTAAGGATCGGCTCATTGGGATGCTCAGCGATGACTGACCTTTCTTCCTACTCCAGAAAAACTACCTTCGCCGGTCATCAACGACATGCTATCTACAATGCTTGTTTTCCTGAGCTCTGCTAATCGAGAAATAGTCAAATCAGCTATTGGTTTCGTCAAGGTTGCGGTTGTGACCTTACCACCGGTAGATGTACAACCTCACCTGGTTGCGCTAGTGCCAGCCCTCTTCAACTGGTCACATGAACATGCAAACCATTTTAAGGCGAACATTCGACACATTCTCGAGCGCATGTTACGCAAATTTGGGTATGAAGAAATCGAAGCTCTCACACCCGAAAACGACAGGAAGCTGCTTGTGAACATCAAGAAACGCCAACAGCGTGCAAAGAGAAAGAAGGAGCAAGCCGAAGATGAAGATGCCAGTGGCGATGAGAAAGCTCAGCAGCCTCGCTCGAGTAGAAACGCCTACGAAGATGCCCTTTACGGCAGCGAGGATGAGGATGACGAGAGTGAAGTTGAAGAGGCACCAGCTCATGCCCAGCCTATCAAGAGACTACCTCAACAAGGTTTGAGAAAGAATGCTATCGGACGGCGGAAGGACGACCCGCAGCCGGACCGAAATGGCGAGTCCTATATCAATGAAGGAGACGATCCTCTCGATTTGCTAGACGAGAAGATGCTTGGTCGTATCTCGCGCAAGGATCCTCGTGCAGAAGAGGCAAGACGGGCTAAACGTGAGGAAGCTTCCTCCTCCAGGTTCAAGACTGATAGTCGCGGCAAGCTCATCTTCAACGACGAAGATGGCGATACTTCAGGCGGAGAGGCAGGAGATGACGATGGTATGGACGCTACGGGAGCTTACCTCGAAGCCATCAACGGCGAAGATGGCTTCCAGCGCACACAGAGCGGAAGATTGAAGGTTAACAAACCAACAAAGCGTGGTCGTGCACAAATGGAGGAAGATGAACTAGTCGCCGATGTCAAGGACCGCTTAGAAGGCTTGGGTATGTTGAAGGACAAGACTAAGAAACAAAAGAAGGTCAAAGAGAATATTGGACAGGAGTTCAGAGCCAAGAAGGCTGGTGGTGATATCAAGAAGGATGGTATCAGTCCTTATGCCTATGTTCCTTTGGGCAACGGAAAGAAGCGTGCCAACCTCAACATCGTTGGAAAAGGCAAGCGCAGATAGATACATAGGAATGTCATCAAGTACTGGTGATGGTGTATACTATACGGTGCATCTCCTGTTGTTTAGAGTATTGTCAGAGTAACGGCTTTGAGGACATTATAGACCGATATGCCGAGGAGTTAGCCACTTTGCCTATCTGTGACACCAGCGCTGCAGTCGACCCAGGACCGGTGAGCATTAGTCTAGGGCAAAGTGTTTGTAAGAGGCACTTTCCAGCAGCATTCATCATTTAGCGTATCGTACTGAACTTGAAGGAGCTTCTCTACTACTGCCCGATTGAGCCTGAGTGATCGAAATCCTGCTTCTACACCCGCTGTATCTAATCTGGTAGCTTCTTGCTCATACAGACTTCAGTCTTGGTTTAACATTGCTCACCACTTTCTGAGGTCTGTGTACATATAAGCCCGCATCATGAACCAACAGCTGGTTACGATGGCCGTAGGCCTCGGCCTGAGCCAAGTTGCAAGAAGGCTGGATCTCGATACACCAGAGCGACTGTTGGGCATAAGGACACTATATCTTGCTACCAACGTCGTTATCTTTGCGATATATCTCTATATTGCTGCCAAGGTCAGTCGGATGCGCCTTCCCTGTCTAATCTTTTAGAAGATCATTGGAGCTGATCTGGCTTTCACTGCATGTACAGGTTCGCAGAAGAAACGACAATACTATTCTGAAATACGTGGAGCCAAAGCCGTTTTCGGTGAGTTGGATGCAATAGCTTACCGAGCTATTCTCGCACTTCGGAATAGCAGAGACCGAAAGCGATATTCGCCCTGAGCTGTGAGGCCTGATACCATGCTTTCTCGTACACAGGGACAGACGGGAGAACCTCCGAATGTAGTAACAACGACAGTACGGAATTATGATCTAACGGAAGTCTCGAAAGCTATCCGTGGCACCTTTATGGGTATCATGATGACCATGTTCATGCACCTGTAAGGCGCTACTTTCGCGGTCAAGTAATGCGGAAACATACTGAACCATCGGTACACCACGGCAGTTGGCTCAAATTCAACCAGCCTTTACTGGTATCCAGCTTGACCGTCTGGATTGGCCTATGGCGCGCGAATGTATGCTCTTCCTTATTTTGGCCCGAAAGCCGAGCACGAAGTACTAACAGCTGGAGTCCGCCTTCTGTAGATTGTACGCCTCTACCTACGGGGTCAAGAAGGAGCAGAAGATCTTAAAAGGCCTTTCAAGCCCGGTGGTCCATCATTCATGGCTGGCTCCGGACCTGCTACAGATAAAGCTTCCATCGAAGCTGCTGAAAAAGCCAATCTTTTGTATCGAAAGGAGGAGTTCTAGACAGGTTCGTGTAAGTCTTGCAAGAAGGAGGATGAAGGACCATAAAAAGAATAGTAATGCAAGAAGCGACTGTGATAGTGTCGATGGGTTTGAGAAGCACCTTTCGTCTATTTGCCTCCAAGCTTGCCGCTACCAAGTCTGTTCGTACCAAGCATTGTGCCAAATCACGAGAGACCTTTGCGGGGGCATTTGCAGACTGAATCGTGTATGTTCGCGAAAAAGGATTCCAGAATGCTTGGATCCGTTGCGAACAAAAAGTGTTGCCCGGCTTTTTCCAATACCAATTCGCCGGGTCGTTGAAGCAGGAACCAGACCTGCGCAAGGCCACGCTATACAACAGCCATGTCTCTGCAGGCACCATCAGACGGCAAACACGTCGACATCACCGAGAAGCTCAACCCTCTGGCCGTGTTTCAATATGTTCCCGCTGCGCCGAAGCTGCTGGCCACGCTGCGCCGGCTGAATGCAATGCTGTCGACATACTCTGGAGTGGACAGGTCGATGATGCTGGTGCAGGTGAGCTAACTAGCATGCAGGCGCTGGGCTACTTTGAGTGATTAACACTGACAATACGGTCTTGCAGTATGCCTCTCCTCTCGTCGCCTTGCTAATCACGAAAGCCTCATCGCTTCGGCGTCAGCTTGAAGCGGGGCAGCACATTAAGAAAGCTGCAACATCAGCAGCAGCTTCTACGAGGAGTGTAGCAATCGCAAACAGTCTCAAAATCTTGTCATCCAAGATATCAGATGCTAGAATGCTGGGTCGATTCTTTGGCTTGTTCCCTATAATTGCATGGCTGTTCTCGCTGGAACAGACAGATAGCTCGACCTCGGCTACCTCTCAAAACAGGATTCTGAAAAATGTCCAGAGATTACAGGCGTGGAGTATGATGGCATACTATCCACTCGAGCATGCTTGTAGGTCCGATAGGCAGCGTAGAAAGAGAGTCGGTTGTGCCGCATGCTAATGATGTGTCCTTGGAAACAGACTACCTCTCCGCACATGGAATTATCAACCTGTCAGCACCTAAAAGACTACAAGCTATCCTGTGGGCATGTCGGGCATGGGCAGTCTACACCTTCCTACAATTATATGTACAGAGTGCACAAGCGAAAGCTCTTGCAGCAAGAATGAAGTTCATTTCGCAGAAGAGGGCGCAGATAGGTCAACATGACGCAAAGACTGCAGCTGCGCATATGCGAGAAAAGGATCAGAGCAACGTCGACACGGATGAGATTGTCGAAGAGGCTGGTAATGCCGTTGAAGATGCTGCTTTGGTGATGAATGAACGAGAATGCCTACAGCAGGGCAGAACACTGTTGAATGGCATAATGACGAACGTAGCATATGTTCCCATGACTGTCCACTGGTGAGTAGCTTCACAACAAGAGAGAAGTGATACTGATAGGAGCTTTTCCTCGTCTGCATAGGTCGCTCGAGCAAGGCTTGTTCAAGAATGAAATCTGGAGTTCGGTATTCATGACTATTGCAGCCCTCTCAGGCTTACACGCCAACTGGGTCGCGACGAGATAGGATAGTACCGTACTCCAGCATGATACGAGGTTGACAAACCGTTTGATCTGTTCTAATGTCGGCTGCAATCAAATTAGTGCCCGCAGCATTGATCAGCGAAGGATCGACATGCTTGCTGTTCTTTTCCATACCCGCGCGGCGTTCTATGTAAGCAACGTAACACACTGAGGATAAGCGGCAAAGGCAGATAACATTGCGATCTTGCGCTTATGGAAGTGAAAGCTTTCCGGTGTGCGCTGTGGACTGTAGTGATCTGGCATTGATACTCGATGGGGCTATACTACTAAAAAGGCAAGCCTTGAGCCTTGTACTGCATCTTGTCGGAGATTTGCCACTCGGCTAAGAAGAACGCCTTGCGTTGCATGGCGAGCTTGCTTCTCTGACCACCTTCTCTTTATACAGTCAGACATAACCATCTGTACATCAGCACAAGAGTGTGCACTGATTGCCTCACAGGTTGGCAGTCCATCTGCAGGGCTTCGCGCTGTCTGGCAGACCGGCCAAGTCAAAACCGGCCAAGGTGACAAGAGCAGTGATAAGGGTGCTCGCACTGGGAAGCAGCTGTAGACGCTTAGTTTACACCGCGGACGACAAGCCATACGAGCATAAGAACAGAGAAGCTTCACCGGCTGGTAGCTAGTCTCCTCTCTCCCCACCGCAACTCTATCGCCGTCATCAACCGTCTGATTATCCCCCATTTACACGAGAAACACGGCTGCAGCTGTCCCATCAGTCCGGGACAGGAGGTTTATCCGCAGCAACCGGCGTACATCTCAAGAGCACCTGCATGCTCTCCTACCTCTATCTCAGCTTTACCTCTCTCCAACGCAGCAAAGCCCTTGTTCTCCGCTGCACGCTCAGTGTGGCAGTTTCACCGAAACGCTGACTGACTGTACTGAGCGAAGCTTCGGGACAGTATGAACAGTTCGGAATACAGTGAGTTGGCATATCTTCCACATCACATGCATACACTTGCAGCTTACTGACCGCACCCCTTCTTCTACTGCTCTCTGCGCTCAGGCATAGATCGGCTGCGCTTCAATGCGGACGTAGACAGACAGTCCAGCAACAGCTCTTCTTACTCACACACGTCTGCCAATGCAGACGCTCTCCCTCACCCGACGTTACGCAGAAGACTATCGTCTAGGCCAGCACTGTTCACCAATCCTCACAGCGCAGCGAACCATGACCAAGCTCAAGCCGCTAGCACATCCGCCACCATGAGCAGCTCATTCAGACCGCTTGTCCTGACACTGCCGACAGGCATTGCTGATTGGAATGCTGAAGCGGAAGACGTTGTAGAAAGTGCTCAAGGAACACACTCTCAAGCACTACGAAGGCCACCTCGCACTCGCTCGGCCTTGAGGAGAAATAGGAGGTTGTTCACTACTTCCTCTACAGCCGAAGAAGGCCGACGTGATACGGTTTGGTCAGCCGCCTCTTCAAGTCGAGAGCAGACTACGCAGACCAGTCCGTCGAATGGCTCGCGCGCAGTCTCCCCGCTCGCCTTTGATGCTTCGCCCCGGGTAGAGCTGTCTGACCATGGTTTGCACAGCTTCAAGCGTTCCTTCGAGCAAGCTACCCTTCCTTCATTTTCAAGCATGGACACAGCAGAGGGTCAGACGTCTTCGTCTGCATCGGGATCTAGCGGTGTCTTCTCATTCAGCAGCCCAAGCACAAGTAGCGGAGAACGATCCACCTCTTACAGTCACAGTCAGCAGTCGTCGCCATCGGGATTTACCTCTGCTCTGTCGTATCATCGGAGCAGCGAGGGACCGCTAGACATTCCGCTACCTGAATCTTGGCTCCGGCAAGCTGAGAGTCAGCAACCTATCGGAAGCTCTACGTCTATCCTGAGACACTCGCCCCCAACGCCAGACAATGCCGGCGCTCGTGTCAAGAGGCGAAGATCGCGCACGGACGATTCCCGCTCGTCCAATAACCATGATGCTAGTCCTTCGAGTTCAATAAACCACAGAGGATATCACACGGGACAAACAGAGACTCATGTGCAGACGCATTCAGCACACGCAGAGTCTCTCGTAATGGACACTCTAGATGTCAGCGTCAACGACAGCCCTGAACTGGGAGATGACTGGCTTGACAGCACTATCAATGATATGGACTTTTACGACATGTCCGTCGATGAGATAGAGGCCAATTCTGACGACGAGCACAATGGCTTCGATGTCATACAGGACCTTTCAGCAGACCTGGCAGTATCTGAAGCAGATCAGTCCGAGTCAATAGCACTTCCACAAGATCCAGTAGATGATTTAGAAATAGGACCTCTACCATCTCCTCTGGAAAGCCCGTCGACCTCAGCGCCGGTATCTGTCAGACGTGGTTTGCAGAGACAATTCTCGCTAGGTACACTGCCTCTTTTCCATTTCGAAGAGGCCGAGACCGAGGGCGCTCTAGATGGAGGGACATTGGAAGCAGAAGAGAACGAAGGAGACACTGGCGCTTCTCGTCCGTCGACCACTCATGCTGCTTCGGAATTGCGATTCCAGCTACCTCGACCGCTTCGAAGACCTTATCTCCAAAGGAATACAACCGCCGTTTCTCCCCCTGAAGAATCACCCATCAATACGCCAGAAGAGCCCATAGAGCAGCGGGACGCATTTTCGATCTATCCTGGACTCAGGCAATGGCATTCCTCCACGGACCGACCCAGCTCGACTACACGTATTGCCACTGGCGAGTTCGTGCAGAGCCGGCCGTCAGGTTTTTACAGTCTGCGCTCACGCTTTGGAGACCAGGCACCCCGCCTTGCGCTCGACTTTGACATCGACGATAGTACTATATACCAGAATGTGCGGACCGTGCAGCCGGTCACGTCACCTCGCCTCGACATGCCAGAGTCAGTCGAGAATGCGAGAATGCGGAGCACGAGCGCGACGACAACTACATCATCGAACTTCTCCTCTCTAGGCACAAGTTGGCGTTCAGAAGTGGAGCGAAGCAGAGCGGAGCTTCTTTCTGATCATTTGGAGACTAGTCGACGCATCGCGGCCGACGTGCAGAGACTGCAAGTGCGCCTTGAGGCCAGCTCAGCGTCACACGACAGCTCCGAAGCGTCTCCACCGCACCTACGTAGTAGTATTAGACCTCTTCGCACATTCCTGGCGGAAAGCTCCTCTACTGTGCCTCCAAGCCTGAGCCTTTCTTCAGCTGCGGGCAGCAATAGCCGTGAAGCGGTCGAACACAGAGGTTCAAGAGTGGATGTCGGTAGCAGCCTTTGGGGAGAAGTAGAGGTACTACCTTTCACGCAATCAGAAGCAACAGGGACAGCGAGTATGGCCACTGCAAGCTCTTCTATCACTCTGCAACCCAACTTTACGCGTCGTCCTGGAGCACTTGGTCGGAGCAATATGAGAGGTCCTACACGATCCAGTAACGAGGCATGGATGAGGTCACAAGGCATTGATTTCTACGACTCTCTACAAAATGGTCCTCATGCGACGCGTGGTGAAAGGTCTACTGGCGGTGCCGCACCGATCAGGTCTGTGGCCACCTCTCATATTCCCACCGTGGTAACGACTGCGACGCTTCCATCATTTAGAAGAACGACACCCACTCCTGTGTCAAGCCTTCCATCTTCACCTTCGCTGCCGTCCGTACCAAGCTTTACGCCTGCTAGCTCATTAGCAGAACCGAACAGCGCTTGGCCTTCAACGTCACAGGGCGGCTCGCGGCGCACTTTGTCAGAGCAAACCGCTCAAGTGACCCTTCCGAGGCCCAATCCATGGAGGCCCTCTTCTAGCCGTACTCTCTCAGCAGGTCACCCAGGCGCGAGTCAGTCAAATACTCATGCTACCGGGTCTTTCGTGCCTGTGGACAATCTTGCAAATGGGCAAAGATCTCCTAGACCACAGTTGGACGCTATCAGACCTCTTTCACCCTTCTTTGAGGACGGAGATTATACCTTGCACAGAGAGGAGCGACAAAGACAAAACACCCTTGACTCAGAAGTTGACGAGGCTGACACGCCAGGGCCTGCTGTGCACCGTCTGTCTACCTCAATCAACAATAGTAGAGAACCGATGAGCTGGCTTCAAGGGCTACAAAATGTAAATTCGCAGCATACAGGATCACGTCAGGCCCGTAACTACAGGCCCTTGCGAAGGCGCGCAAATGTTGCGCCCCTGACTACGGTACAGGCCCAGGTACAGCCTTCAACAGATGATAGGACGTCTCTACACAGCCGGGGTCAAAGGCTACAAGTGACAGAAGTCCATCAGACAACTGGCCGGGACACTTGGACTAGAAATACCCGTAGCTCAAGCGACTCAGCTTCGAGTCGCAGTACATCCATCGCGGATTGGTTCCGTGGGCACACAAACGAGATGCCACCTGAGCGTTCGAATGCCTCAGAACTGCGGCCCTCAGCTCGGACCGCAGCGGACGAGACTGAGGAGGCGAGTGATGGAATAGCAGTAGCTGTACGTCGGTTAGACGACGTTCGTCGACTCTTAGACGAGGTAGGTTTCCAGCTCCTTGTGCTTGTAGTGATGCTGCTATAGCTGAAATTGCATCTCGCAGGTCGAGCAGAATATGCAAAGAAGACGACAGTCCTACGAAGCTAGAGCTACTGAGCAGAATACCGAGGCGCGTCAACAGAATCGTCGCCCACTCCGCCCACCCAGGGACATGTCGACAGCGGAAAGTGGAGGCTGGCCAGTCACCAGACGTGCTTCAGATCTGGGCCTACCAGTGCCCTTGACAACACTTCCATCGATCCACGCCCCGCCAGTCACATCTGTCTCTAGAGGTGGTCTTCCTGGCCAATCATCAGCATCATCTAGTACTTCTGCAAGAGGTGTCAACAGGCCTCTACGCCCGAGGGCTCAGCAGCGTCCGGCCAGCAATCGACCAACCTTGCAGCCTTTCGAGGAAATTTTCGCAGAAGTTGAGGCGGAGTTCTCGCAGAGAGATCGCACGAGAAGTGCCGGCGAGCGAAGCGCTGGCTCTCGTGCCTTCCTACATGGTTTGTCAAGGTATCGCTCAAGAGAAGCGGAAGGCGGAGCTGCTCCATACCAACCTCGTGAACGACAAGCTACGCCAGAACTCTCGACTTCATCATTGGAGACGATTCAAAGTGAACTTGCTCGTTTGCGACAACGTCTGCAACGCGACTGGAGTCCTCATCGCTCCGGCTTTGCCTTACAGGACAGCACCAATACTCATTTGCCGGATATAGCTGGTCTCCGAGCGAGACAGTCGGTTAGCCCCCTTTCAGACTTTGACCTGTTCGACTTCAACGCCTCTACCACAGACAATCGAGACAATAGTGAGGGACAAACTGGGGATAGGGTTCCTCTTCCACCTTTTCTACTTCGTTCCTTGCGAGCAAGACGACAAGCTACATTTGGTCATCGCGAAGGCAGTGATGATGTTGCCGGCGAGCTGGGCAATTATGCTGGGGACTTGGACCTAGATATGTCATATGAAGGTCTCTTGGCGCTTTCCGAGCGCTTGGGAGAAGTCAAGCGCCGCGGCGCTACTGACGAGGCTCTTTCACGTGGATTGACTTTATTTATGTATACGAAAACACCGCTCGAAATTACCAGTCTTCAAGAACGGGAGACTCGATGCGCTATATGCCTTGAAGATTACGAGGAGCAAGATAAATGTGCCAAGAGCACCAAATGCGGTCACGCCTTGCACGAAGAATGTTTGACGGTGAGTTCTTCCCCTGATGAACCCCTACTACTGCTGAGTAGGAATATACGCTTGTAGACCTGGCTACGTCGCAACGACACATGCCCCATATGTCGCCAGACTGCCGTTTGAGAAGCTCTATATTCAAGCACAAATGTACGACAATTAATTCATTCGCAAACATCCCTTTAATGTAGCCCACCTGCTCTAGCTTCTAACATTTCCATGTACACATATTGAAATACATAATTCTGATAATTATCGATTGTACAAGCAACATTCTACAGCTTCAAGTATAGGTATTAAGGTAAACACAGGAGTATGACGCTACTTAACAGTCTTTAGTCATTGTCTGGGCGGGAACGCACCTCCTCTATGTCCACCGCGTGCAGATCCTCCACCATTCTGCCTTCGCTTCTGCCTTTCCTGTTCTTCTAGAGCGATTTGCTCCATTGCGGTGAGAGGTTTCTTCGTGGGCGCGAAACTGCTTGAGGCGGTATAGTCTGTTTTCGATGGTTTGGCTTTGAGAGGATTTGCTTTCAGTGGATTCGTCTTGCCAGCCATCTTGAGGGGATTGACTTTCGGCTTCGGAGGTGGAGCTGCTACAGTAACGGGTTCCGCTGAAATCAGAACGGCCTGTGGGTTGCTAGAACTACTCTCAGGCGCAGCTGTCAGTTGCTCTCCAATGTCCGCAGATGAGCTGGCTACTGAATCGGCATGCGAGGTGCCCTGAGCATTGTCTGACTCGGTAAATTGCTCGGTCGTTGACTCCTCTCGCTGCTTGCCTTTTCCGAAACCACCAATAGACAATTTAATAGGGTGAATAGTCGTGACATCGATTTCGTCTTCTTCCCCAGGAGTTGATGGACCAGCTGAAGAAGGGCTTTCGCCACCGTTCTGCGCTCTTGCAGCTTCCAAGGCTTTGACTCTTTCAATCTGTTCGTTGATCATCCTTCTCTGTCTCTCTTCATCTCCTAGATCCTGCCTTTCTTTCTTCAGTGCTGCATCTTGTTTCGCCAATGCTTTCGGCGATGTATCGATCCAAGATATGAACCATCCTTTCTCTGTCTCGTCGACATGACAGATACCATTCTTTCCGAGGTATTGCACAAAGCCAGTCAAAGTGACCCATTTGGTAGCGTTCATATGTGTATGTTGCTTGTCTTGGATAAATTCTTGATAAACTTGGTTCGCTCTCACTCGCTTCGTACCCCATCGGCGACTGAGGAGCTGTATGAAGTCTGACAGGAACTCTTTCGAGTAGTTCTCGATGTACGAGTTGGCGTGCTCTCCAACGACTAACATTTGTCTAACGTGTCCTTCGGAGAGCGAATGTTGCTTGAAGGCGTTCTCATCTCTGGCGACCGTTTTGTGTGTATGTCAGTGGCGGGCTCTATCAAGTTTGCCAGAAAGGCCTGGCTGTGGAGACATGCTCACCTGCACTGCTTCTGACAGACCTGGCAGTAGTATCTGAGCCGCTGTAGGCCTTTCGCTTTTGCTGCATTGGCTATGGCCTTTATCCATGATGGTGGCATACGGCTTTCTGTCAGCTATAACTTTCATTGCAGTTGGACAAGCCGTCCAGAACCCACCTTAGGCGTTCCTGCTTCTGCCTTTGGCATGATTGCGGCGAATACAATAGTCTGCTACACCCTGTGCTGTTCCAACTGGTAAGTGAGAAGTCAAGCTGTCAACAGCTGACCCAGCCTGAAATAAATGGTTGCGTTGGTGGCTAATTCAGCTGCAAGCTGTTCTGCAAAACGACGACATGTCCGGACATGCTTGTATTGCGAAACACACACAGGGATAGTACAATGCTGTCGACAGGCTCATATGTACGACTATGCAAGGCAGCTTTCCCAATGGCACCCCGTCGACGAACAGACAAGACAGCAATAGACACGACAGAAGTATTGTGAACGGCGGGTATGCACGACGCCAGTACATTTCTGCGCGACCCAATCTACACAATGTACCACCAAATGCGTCATACGAGTTGCAAGATGGAAGCCGGTCATCATCTAGGCTTTGGCAGTTCAGTCCGAGTATGGTACCGGATAGGCACGAGGGTTTCAGCGCCGACAACGAAGCTGCTTCGAGCCCACCGCCAGACGCAGCGAACAAGCATGCCCATCCCGAGGGAACAAGTACGGCTGCTGCGTACAACAGTCCTCTACTGCATACGGCAAAGACAGCCCAAAGGCGCTTCAAGCCCAACACACTGTATGAAGAGTACGATCAACGCCCTTACATCAATGATACCGAAGGAACGCCTACTGTGGCCAATAGACCGTCTTTACAAACGTACAGGTCTCACAGTTCTGCAAAAATTCATCTAATACCCCGAGACAATGATCATGTCTATGCCGCCGTACCACCTTCCGCCGCCTTAAAGGATAACCATCCAAAACCTGCAAATCGTTATCTGTCGCAGGCATTACCTTTGCTACCTCTACCGCTTCAGCGTTTATGGAGGAGACAGCGCAAGAAGAGTTCGTCTTCGGACATCCACCGTATTGTAGGACGGCCTCAGTCTGCTAGGGCCAATTCCCGGTTGGGATTAGTGCTGGTAGTATGCATGAGTTTAGTCGTCTTCGTGTGGCTTCTTCGACATGCGAAGACTACTCCTGCTGAAAATCGAGCACCCGAAGAAGATTCGGGCGCCAATGTCAGCGAACCTGCGAAGGCACTTGTCCCAACGTGGAAATGGTGGAGCCCCCCTCAGCAGACTGTGGCTAGCAAGCCGAAAAAGGGTAGGCAATCCGGCATATTACTCTAGATGGCTATATATGTTCCTGATGTTGCCTCGATACAGTCAAGCGAAGGCCTACCTCTTTTGCCAAGCTCCGCCATACATTCGAAGAACTTTTAGCTTTACCTTCTAAAAACAGCATACCATCCCCACCAGCTGTCATATCTCGTGAAGAATTGTCTGCTACTGTTACAGTGATAATCGACTGCATCGGAGCTCGCGATCCACTTGGTACGGATAAGAGGGTTTATGTAAACTCTTTTCTTTCTGCGGTATTCGCCGAATCTGTTCAGATAGCTTCCGTTCGGTTCCTTCTCTCTCCGGACGACTTCCCACATGCGAATCCAGGCCTACTGAATTTTGAGACTGGCAAGATCAAGTTGTTCACCATATCAGACTCTGTCACAAATCATCTCTCAACGCCAGCTTTTGACGATCTCGCCTCGGACTATGTGCATCTTGTGCGATGTCCCAGCCCAGGAAGAGCGCAACAAAGGCAAGAATATAGCGCATCATCCCATATTTCTACCCTCGTCCAGATCGCAGGTACCGAAGAATATGGTTCTAGGGCTCTCTCAACAGCAGGCATCGCAAAATCGCAGCCGGGGCTGCACGGTCGACAGCCAATCATGGCGTACGGGCCACATGCAAGTGAGGAGAGGCATGAGGAAATCGAGTACCGTTTACTCACGGAATCGAGACCCTTAGATGTTCCTTATAGCAATCTCCTTATTTTCTCGTCTTGGCTCAATGCTCTTAGCGTGGAATCTGCTCTTGAAGCCTTGGGGTCAAAGCATAATTCTCAGTATGATCTTATAGCGTCTGTCGGGCAGTTACTTAGGGATCAGCTACACATCGAATGTTGGGCACTTCCGCTTGGCAGTCCCTTCTCATTTGAAGCTTCCCCGAGGGAGCTGTTAAACTTCGCGGACAATCTTCAGGAAGCATACAGCTCGCCAGACCAGAGTGACTTCGGCAGCAAGTCAATAGGCACGCCGGCTAGGATAGCTGTCTTAGTCTCTTCGGCTGATGAACCCTACGCTTCATCCTGGGAGACAATACTATGCAGCATTGCAGAAGAGACCATATACGGCCACGAAGTTCGACTGTTCGTACCACACGACATCAAAGACAGTCACCTATACACTCTGAACTGTCCAGAAGTGGAAGTGCATCCCTTGCACGGAAATTCTGTTCAAGCATGGGCACCAGATATTTGCTTGACGGCCTCGGAATCCCAGCTGGACATCAGTGTAATGAGTTTGCCGTACACCCACGTAAGCGTGCCGGGAGCAGATTTAGGACACATGGATTGGCTGGCAGCCTTGCCTCTTGAGAGCCTGCTCAGTAAGCTTACTACACAGACGCGTGTCGAATATTGCTGAGGTGGTCTTTAAAATCCTGGCAGATTGGCATGTTCCGAAGGTTGACCTTACCGTGGTCACACACAACCGACCAGCCTCCCTACATCGATTGTTGGCATCAACAAGGGCAGCACACTATCTCGGCGACAGAGTAAACCTCTTCCTGAACTTGGAGCAGACAGCGGATGATGAGACAAGAATGCTGCTTGAGGGTTCTAAATGGCCTTTTGGTGATATCTTCATGCGTCACAGAGTCGTAGTGGGAGGACTGATGACTTCTATCGTTGAGAGCTGGTATCCTGCAGACAATGACACATATGGCGTGCTGCTGGAAGACGATGTGGAAGTCTCTCCACTCTTCTACTCTTGGCTCAAATTCACCATACTATATTATCGGTATGGGCCGGAATCTATACGAAAGGAATCGAAGAGGCTGTATGGCGTCTCGTTGTATCAGCCGAAGAATATTGAACTTCGGCCCGAGGGAAGGCGCAAATTTGACGCACATAAGCTCTTGGATGAAGTAGGATTACCTTCTACTTTACCTTATTTGTCACAAATACCATGCTCGTGGGGAGCAGTCTACTTTCCTGAACACTGGAAGGAATTTCACCAATTTCTGGCGATTCGACTTTCCGAAGCTGCGTTAGATTTATCGGATCCTATCGTACCCAATATCCGCTCCAATAGGTGGCCTAACTCCTGGAAGAGATACCTGATAGAATTGGTCTATCTCAGAGGCTACAGTATGTTATATCCGAATTATGCCGATTTCAGATCGCTGTCTACGAATCATTTAGAACAAGGTACTCATGTCCAAAATGAGGTATCAGCTCAGAAGAGGAGAGACTTGTTCGAAGTACCCTTACTAACTGCTGAAGACAATCTCATGGATGAGCTGCGGGATGGTAAACTACCCTCGTGGCCAGGTCTACCGATCTTTGATCTCTGGGGAAGCTTGGTCAACGAAGCAGAGATTATCGAGAGAGGAAGGATCACCTTTGGCGAACTTGAACTGTGCCCAAAGGCGGACGCACAAGACACGGATCCGGTGGAACGCGGAGGCGGTTCCCAGACTGGTTTGGTCGAGGCTACAGTCGACCACGATGCGTCAAGGTTGCTCTGTACTGGTCCTCTGGATGAACAAGATTGGAGGGAGTGGAGGATGAGATTGCAGCATGGTGCGAATGAGATTGACGCAAACATGCTCTTGGAGAAGGAGGCACGACTTGTTGAGCGTGAAAAGCGCGTAGAAGAGCTGGAGAGGCAATTGCTGGCTCGACAGTTAGAGGCATGATGCATTAGTCTATAGAATCGGACTAGACACACGTAGAAAGGTAACACCAGTTGCATTTAGTCTTCAGCAGCCAAGGTTGAGAGTAATGCTTATGTCCATTTGTAGCAAAGTAGAGAATCTGCATGCAACTGTTGTTGTTGTTGTATTGGTACGAACGACTCGGATGCTATACATATCCCACCTGGACTCGCACTTGCATCTCGCTACAGGCGGTGCGGTCCCCACCATCAAAGGTGACCAGCTGCAGAGAGCTGCCTCGCATGTCGCACGGACAGTGTGCTGTCTTGCAATTGAGCATAATATGATACAATAACGTGACGGGCAAAGCGCGTTTCTTGCGCGCGTCCTTTTCGATCGTCTTTTCAGAGCTGGTCCATTTTGTAATTTTAGTGAGCCCGAAGACGACTATATCAGAGCGGACGCTCTTCTCTTTACGACTTGCTTCTTCTCGTTTAATATCTTCCACTGCCAACACGCCTGCACCGTCAAGCTACACTCTCTTTCTGTCTCTGCACCCACCGACGACCCTGCCTTGGCTCACGTGCCCCCCCTCCCCACTCAGTTCGGTTCGCAAGACATCCGACTGGCCATTCCGCCTGGTGCATCCATCACCACAGACTACACGAGCGTCGAGTATCTTTAGACACTGTCCATTTATATCATCGACTATCCGCCATGCCATCCCAGACGTTCCACCTCGACAGACCGGAGAGCGGGTCTCCCGACGCCCAGTTGCCGCAGTATACGCGTGAACCGAAACTGCCTTCGTATCTGCAACCTCGGGACAACACTACCGTCGACATTGAGGACGAAAAGCAAGGCTACCAATGTTCATCCACAGTATCGTCGGCTCAGCCGCACTGGGGATCCGCTTCCAGTATGATCCCCCGGGCCCTGCTAGTCGACGCGGCAACCTCCTTGACAGCTTACCTATACTTCGTGGGTTACCTTTCTTACGTGTAAAGCATGCCAGTATTAACCGTACTGATTGCTTTCATGAACATTTCTAGACATCTCTACAAGCCCGCATGGCTCTACAGCAGCAATCGTCACTCGACCTCCTCTCTACACTATGCTCCTCCCTTCCTGAAGATGTAGATTCCTCCCTCTTACACACCTGTGCACATGCTATCTCCCATGAGGCAGAAGGTCTTATTGCATCTCAGTCAAACTATTCTCATCGTCTAATTATATTCCTCGTTCTCCTCAAAGCTTTCCTCGGCTTCGTAGTTCTCGCAAATGTTCCCAAATTCGTCAAACCATTCGATTATCTCGTAGCATCGGGTGCCGCTCACTGTCTATTATTGGTGAGCTATTGGATCAATATCGTCTAGACTCGAGGATCCTTTGCTGATGTCGATTTGGTCCATGTTATAGTACATCATGGTTTTCATTCCAGTGGCGAACCTCGTGTACTCTGCTGGCATTACAAACGGTACCGTCTGGCTCCGGGTGATGTCCAAGATACTCTGGCTGGTCGCATTGGTGAGCGGCCGTTGACCGTCCTCACGACATTTAGGTAAAGACGCTAACTAGGCCTTTCAGTGCTGTGCCGTTGCCCTCGTTCAGTGGATGCTTCTACTCCGAAAGCGCAAAGCCGCCATCGTTCTCCGTGAGCGCGAGGCTGACAGCGATGCACCATTAGGCGATGAGCAGGTCAAGTCTTCCGTCTGTCTAGCTTGAAGCAAATTTGCACAAAGTGGAATGATTGTAGCCTAATTCAAATCCCCCAAATTCGGCTGTCTCGTTGCGCAGGCCGCATCGAGCGCGCAGTTAGGATTTAAATCCCGTCACATGTAAGGAATAGCTATCAGGGGTGAACGACATCGTAGTGGGCGTAGCAAGCGAATACAATTTAGCAGACGGATGCAGCCAGGCCGCTATGATCACGTGTTCCTTATTACTTGCCACGTCCGTTTGAGGAGAGAGGTTCTTGCCCTTTAACGACCACCTGCTCCGCACGACATGGCTCCACTCGGTAGCTTGAGCAGCTTTACAATCGTTCACAGGGCGGGGTACTCGTAAGCAAGCAGGGTTACTGCATTGAAGCACACTCTAGGTCATGTTCTGATGACGATCGGCCTCTTCGACTGCCAACGAAACCGTAAAGATGCTATGTAAGAGCGGCATACTGCGATGGTGGGAGAGACAAGAACGACGTCAACAACTGGAAGGTCGTGGTGTCTGAGCGTATAGAAGGTGCCATCAACTTGGGCGATACAGCCATACGATCGCTTAAAGAGGCAGGTGTACCCGATGGTGCGGCTGTTCAGGTGAGCTAGAGCGTTTCGTACACAGAGTTATCAGAACCCAACCAAACGCTGAGTTCTCGATCCGGTCGACTATCAGCTTGTCGTTGAGCTAGTCGCTGCGGGCCATCCTATGCTCTTTTCGGCTGAAGAATGGACATACAGCGAAGACTCCCTTAGGACAGGTACATACAAGGTGTCGGGAACAGTATTCAATCCTAAACTAGAGCGCGAAGTAAGAAGAAGACCACCACCACCTCCCCCGCCTATGCAGCTTCATTTGCCAGGCGAGTCTTCCTCAAGCGAGAAAATGCCTTTGTCCTCGGAGAAGCAGCCACTACTTCAAGAGGAGGAAGTGGCAACTACAAACACGTCAATTCTGGCATCCATACAATCATGCCTATTTTGCAGATAGCATATGGTATTGGCTGTAATTATCTATATGATCTTCCTGAGTGACATATCTTTGTGCCTGTAATATGACAATTGATTGCTATCTCTGCTGTGTATTCTAGTTCTAGAAAATCTATGAACAGTATCATCCCTCACGTCATTGTAGCGATTGTAGCCGTTGCTGGCTTCTTTCCTTAGATTCTGAACACCATTATCGCCTTGTTCTCCAAAACCAAGCATCCATGCCCTTCGATCCGTCACCCCGAATAGGCGATCATGCTCCATTTGCAAGCTATACACGGGCGAAGAATCTTTGCCTGGGCCAAAGATACTTGTACCTGATTTGATGTCCTCTTTCGCTTGCCTAACGTCCCACATACGAACTAGACCGTGTCGAGCAGTTCCTGCTGCGACCGTATAGTCTGCGCCCCCGCCACATGCTACGCTGTATACGGGCACGTCTGCGAAGGGATCACGCAGCGTCAATGTAGGCAGCCGAGATGCTTGTCTGAGATCATGAATGCGAACGGTACTGTCGTACCATCCTGAAATAAGGATATGACCCGCTGCACCTATAGGAGATCCAGGTGGCGGAGAAGTGAAATCGTAGACTGCTGTGGAGCAGGAATTACCTCTCAAAGAGAGAGGATGATCTCTATTCACTGGAGTGCCATCTTCTTTGAGTTCGTATACTTGGCAGGCTGTCAAACCTGCATCACCAAGAGCAAGCCAGCGTGGCCGATTCGAACTGGGATCAAGGTGTATACTCCAGGGTTTTTGCTTGGTTCGCCAGGTGACGGGTTCTATCCAAGGAGAAGCAGAGCGGTATAGAGATATGTTACCGCCGTGGTGCGAAGCTACACTAGCTATGAGGCCTGATTTGCTTGCACTGACGGATTGGATGATGCGCTTCGAGTTGCCATATCGACAGACAGAGCGTAGATATGGCCTTCTATCTTGTAAGAACTCGATTTTGCATTTTTGAAGCAAACCAGATACATGCGACAGTATGAATTCGCCGGTTCCGTCGATGCAAGTGATTGAGGTGATATCGTCTGTAGCCGTTCTGCCTATCCAGTCGTTATACAGGCGACCTGAAGCATCACGCCGTGGGATAGGCCTTATATGCAGTTCTTCGACTGGCTTTGCGGAGTGTCCAGGGAATGTAAATGTAGTGAGACTGCTGCCTCCCGCCACTATCAATCGTTGTGAATCCTCTTGCAACTTGATGACTGGCATAGTCCGGCCGGGAAAGACGACCATCTCTTCATGAGAGACGTTTTCTAGCCTTTCCCAGCTATCATCGACCAGCGTACATTCCCGAACATAATCTAGGACCCTTGTAGTTTTGAATCTTCGCTGGTGCGTAATAGAGTGAGAGAATAGTCGCTGTCGAGCATAAATTGGCCAACCATGGTCGTTGACTAGGCGTCGGCATGCTTGTGAGCATTCCGCAAGTCGAGCAAGCTGTTCGGATCTGATTCAGCTTGTTGTGCTGGCGTCTATGTCGTTGTACATGCAAGCGAAGCCTACCGATTGTACGTCGCAGTAGGCGAAGAGGGTCTCCAGCAGTTCAGGCGGCAGTTGGAGCAGCCTTGGGAGACTAGCGGGGCGAAGTGAGGCCGTGCATCCAGTATCCTCGAGTGCATGCATAGACCAGGAAGCGGGTGCCAGGAGCAGAGCAGAGATGCGGCATTCTTGGACTTCAACCTTTACATGCATCTTTTGCAGCCACAGAGCAGAGATAGAGCGATCGTCTTTTTGCCACCATTTCCGCTTAGTCGGCATCGTCGAAAGCGAAAACCTCTTGCTTTTTCACCTTCTGCTCCATCATCTCTTTCCTTCCTCTCGATTTTGCACAGTCGTAGTTCACAGCCAGTTACTCCGAAAGTGGCTCCCCTGCTGCTGCGCCGCTCAAGTGCGCTCTTCAAGGCTCGTCACTTCCACACGAGCAGCATAATAGCCAGCATGAACGGCCACACAGCAACCGCTCCTGGAGGCAAGAAGTCCATTCTAGCACTTCCTTTGGCTAAATCATTGCCAGAGTATCTCACCCCAGACCCACTCATTCCCTCTGTCTCAGCTCTTCAAGCGGTTCATGCATATGACAGCGAGAACCTGCGTGAAGGAGCAGAAGACACTACAAGCTCAAACTACATACCCAAGCCATCCAATCTACGGAGGTCAAGACAAATCGCACACTCACACTTCTCATATGTCACGCCTCTTCCCGTCTCCTTTCCTTATGCCGTCAAGCCTGGCCAAGTAAAGCCTCGGAAGGTCCCTGGCGAAGCAGTAGGAGATGGATCCGGAGTCAAAGAAGGTGCAGCTGCAGAGGCGGCCAAGAAAGCTCAAAGGTCAACACCGCCACCATCCTTGAATGTAGAAGACTTCCTCGCCAGCTTGGAACCAGATCCTAACGATGGCATTCCTGCTGTAGATGGTAGTGAGAAGCCGGTGGCGTTCAGTTCGGAAAATCGAAGAGAAGCGCTTGGAACGCCTCTGCTAGCTGGCTTATCTCGTAAATGCATTGAAGATATCCTACCGGGGCTGGATGTGGGAGATGCGTGGACATTCTTGAAAGAAGGCAAAGATGCTCCTGGTTCCAATCAAACAGATCATGCGAATGGAGGAACCGAAGCAGTTATCGGAGACGCCTCGTCTACATCCGTAGAAGCGCGCAAGAGAGCCGAGCTTACTCAGTTCCTAGCCGGTCACATTGTCCGTATCGAATCTTCCCAGGATGGATCAAAAGGCTTCGCACCTTGGTCACTCTGCTATGGTGGCCATCAATTCGGTTCTTGGGCAGGACAGCTTGGAGATGGCCGTGCAATCTCTATTATGACAACACCAGCACAGTTCCCAGACTATCATGGTGACACCTATTACCCGCCCGTCGCGGAACTTCAGCTTAAAGGTGCTGGACGAACGCCTTACTCTCGCTTCGCGGACGGTTTGGCAGTACTTAGAAGTTCAGTGCGAGAATTCCTCGGGAGTGAAGCTATGGCTGCACTCGGTGTACCGACATCAAGAGCTCTCAGTCTCGTTCATCTTCCAGATGTTACTGTTCGCCGAGAAGAAGTGGAAACAGCCGCCATCGTATGCCGAATCGCACCATCATGGGTTCGTATCGGTTCATTCGAGTTACTTTGGAGTAGAGATGACTGGGATCCTCTAAGAGATCTCGTCAACTATGCCGGTAACGAAATCTTCGGTTTTAAAGAAGGCAGCAAATCCAAAGATAGCCACGACAAGAGTCTGGCTGCCCTTGTACTTCGAGAAGTAGCAAGACGCAATGCGAAGACGTTTGCGGGGTGGCAGGCCTATTCGTTCGCCCACGGCGTGCTCAACACGGACAATATCAGCATCTCTGGCCTCACTATAGATTATGGCCCGTAAGTTTGCCGCTGGTACATCGGGGAAAGAGGGGGGATCTTGCTGAAGCTCTTTGCACATACAGGTATGCGTTCATGGACATCTACTCTTCCAATTTCATCTGCAATCATTCAGATGGTGAGGGACGCTATTCATTCCGTAATCAGCCGCCTATTGGCCATGAAGCTATTCACCGCCTCGGTACGGCTTTGGCGGAAATCATCGGCTGTGAATTGGAGCTTGCTGCAAACGCGGATACTATTGTCGAGGCTCCACGAGGTTGGGCAAATGACGAAAGCAAACTTGAAGCCTGGAAAGAAGCGGGAGAAAAGGTCGTTCAAGAAATCGCTTCTGAATTCATGGGGACCTATGTTCAGACATACCGAAATCTGATGGCCAAGGTAAGTCAGCAAAGAGAGCTCACAGCTTTAATCAATGATATAGTCTGTGCGGATGCAAATCGCCTTCAACGGCTTGTACCGCCGTCCCGTTGATGCTAGTTCACTTGTCAAATAGAACAACCTGTTCTGTTAGGTTGTTCTGTTTGACAAGTGAATTTGTATCAATGAGATGACGGTACAAGCCGTCGAAGGCGATTTGCGTTGGTCTTGGTATTCTGAAAGCGGTATACTGACTGCCACCCATTTTGTAGAAATTAGGTCTTTTCGAAGCACGACAGAGCGACTTCGCCGAGCTCGTCGACCCGATGCTCGCGCTGATGGAGAGCCACCATTTGGACTTCAGTCGAACCTTCCGAGCAATCTCCCATTTCACGAGCGTATCATCAAACGATTTTGACAAGTTCCTCGACAAGTTTGCTCCTGAATCCCAGGTGCCTACCTATCTACAAGGCAATTATCGTGCTGAATGGAAAGAATGGTTCGAAAAATACGAAAAGCGACTTTTAGAATCTGAGCAACAAGCAGGTGCTAAGATTGGAGATCGAAGAGCAAGAATCGCAGCTGTCAATCCTCGGTTCATTCTACGGCAATGGGTTTTGGAAGAAGCCATATCCCGACTTCGGAAGGACAATGACATAGCTTTCCTGCAGACACTGCTCGATATGGCCACTAAACCTTTCGAGGACTATGGTGAGGAGCTTGTCGGTGAGGATGATGCTATCACTTGCCCCACACCAGAAATCCTAGAGCAGCGTAGACTATGCAGCATCGGACCTACAG
Organism: Cystobasidium onofrii; assembly: GCA_022813105.1. Classification (NCBI taxonomy): domain Eukaryota; kingdom Fungi; phylum Basidiomycota; class Cystobasidiomycetes; order Cystobasidiales; family Cystobasidiaceae; genus Cystobasidium; species Cystobasidium onofrii. Next base: position 280,040 of record JAKLNA010000005.1, on the reverse strand, counting down.
ACATGATCGGCTTCCAATGCTCCTGCTCATCATAAGTACACCTAAGCTATACATCTATCTATTCAAAGTCGTAATTTTGTAGCATAGATCTACTACGTTCCGCAAGTATGCAGTCTAAATTAGCCCATGCACCTGAACATGCTACCGGATAAGCTGACCAGCAATTCGCTGGGCTTGCATTGTTATCAATGGTACTGTTGCATAAAGCTGGTATACAAAGCTATAATGAAACCTGGCTAAGCGAAAGTGCGTAGACACGCTTGCTTTTCTTATGATACACAACTCAATCCCTGGTAGTAGACTACATGACGCCATTTTTCCTACTGCATTTGACCATTTTAGGTTATCATGGCACCTGTTCCATCTCGACATCATCGTCGTCTGAGATATCAGGTTTTTGTTCTTCATCCACACCCTCTTCTTTCTTTACACCTCCATTGGCCTGTGTTCCGGTAGTACCACTGCCTTCAGCTTTAGGCGTTGGCGTCGATGTTGCATCTCCATCTCTCTTTTTCTTGTATTCTTCTAGCAGACTATAGTGACCTGCATATGGTCCTCGCTTATTCAATTGAGCAATATCGCTCAAGACCATTCTTAGATATCCTTCGGGTTGTTGAGTATGTGCACGTAAACTCTTCATATTCCAATATTCGAATTGCTCAAATGCAGAGAATAACATGTCCAGTAGTTCATTTCTAGGTAGACGAACGAGTTTCTGAGCTGCTTCTGCTTTCGCCTTTCCTTTATTTGCAGGTTGTGACTGTAGGAATGAGAGTGAGTGTGGTAAGACAATATAGTCAGCCATCATCTGCCAAAATGGGTAGATCTCAACCTACAAAGAAAGAATCGAATTTCTTGTTGGCTGCACTCATACCAGCCATACCCAAACGTTTCAATTCTTGATCATCGGTCGTGAGCATTTGTAACCTGAATGAATAAAGGCATACAGGCATAATGCATTAGCTTAGCTTAAAGTGAAGTCCAAGAGGCTTGCGTAGTTTCGCGTAGAGCCAGTTGGCGCTGAAGAGAGGTATCCTTCCATACCTTCGTTTCGGCTCTGCTGCTTTCGCTTGACGCTCTCTCAAGATAGCACGATACGACGCTGAATCGACGCGAGGTGTAAGATTACATTCGTGCTATATGTGTAGATCACACGGAATCTTATCAGTATGGTTCATATACCGGCTTGGATGAAGCCGATCGACTAGGCGTACATTCACGATACCAGTCAACGTTGGACGACCTGCATTATAAATAATACGAAGCAGAGGAGAACCACGCTTAGCATGTACAGGGATAAGCCAGTGAGCCGCACTCACGTCTCTTTTCGGGCACTCCTCCTGCATCACCGTCTGCTCCACGCTTGATGCGGCCTTTCCCAGGTTCCCAGCCTGCTTCACCGATAGTGACATCGTCTCGCTCTGCGAATATGTATGTGTTTCTGTGATGCTAAACATCAGTACTCGTCATACAGCTCTAATAACAGAGACTGAGAGGACTCACTGCGTCGCTTTATTCTGTATTGTCATTGAGTATTCAGTAGGTATAGCTTCTTCACCCTCTTTGTGAGGAGGTAACAATAAGACAATTCTCTCTTGACCATTCTCTTGAGGTTTTTTATAAACTCTTAATCTACCTAATTCTTCATTATTACTTTGAACATTCTGCCATTTCTCAAGTAAGAATTTAGGTACTTTAACTAACCATACTCTTCTATCTTTACCTTGATCAATATCGAAATGCTCATCTAGATCTAATCCTAAATCCACCTCGGGATCAGCTTCTGGCACTCCGAAACCTGCGGATGCGGATGCTGTTGCTGCGAGATGGTCATCGTCGCTGTCGCCGTCCATTCTCGGTTACAGCGCAAGCTGTCGTCGATCAGTCCAGTCGGTAGAAGGCAGAGGCGTAATGAGTGCGAAACGAGGAACAAAAAGCCAACAACAAAGCCAGGTCCTGGCAAGCGTGTGCACTTCTCAAACTTTCAGAGGATCTTAATGCATTGCCTTTCGACGCGCGTCGCTTAAAGCGCTGCAACACAGCTGGTTTGCTTCTATGGTATCATACATAGGACCTTCCCAAAAGGTCATTGATGTAAAGCATCGAATGTTACTTTTCTACCCAGCTTATCACTCAGCTCCTCCTCTAAAAGGCTGATCATGAAGCTGCCATCTCTCGTATAAAACCAGTGTTCATCCTCCCTTGAATAGTCGTATCGTTTAGGTCCGCTATATGTGAAGATACAAAGGCTAAAGATCAGTATATACAGCTTGAGTTGATAGTAATGACCGATAGAATATGACAAGAGCTTACGATAATGGACTACTCAGCCATATTTGCTTGTTGGGCGGTTGTTTGTTGATAACATAGGTTCCTTTATCAGCTGGTAGTTTGACGGTAAGAACACCAGACTACAGGAGGAACCGAAAGGAAGCGTAAGCAAAGCAGAACGGAACAAACCAATACATGATTAGAACTCACAGAATATTCAATATCAAATTCATCATCAGCTAATTCTTCTTGTATTGCCTCCAGGGTTTCCGTTAATCTATCCATAGTTTCGTCTGCTATTTCATGATATTCTCGTATCGATAGCTCTCTGTGGGAGGAAAGAGGTTTGAGTAAGTACAATGTACAGCATGATTGAAAGAAGAGTCAGGTAAGGAATAAAGTAAACGTACGCTATTTCAGGTATTCTAGCTTCCTGCTTCCGTAGAGCACTCGCATGCAATTGGGCCTTTTGAACGACGAAAGCTGAACTCGAGGACGTCTTCCAAATCCCATCGCGTGCAGAAGGTCTGCAAGTGCATGCTAGACTGAGCCGCTTCGTTGATCTAGCATATGCTGCACCACTTGATAATGCCCTCGATGGCCCCGCATGTATGGATCTCGATGGCGTGCTAGTGCTTGTTCCACTTGCAGCTTGAAGAGAAGCAAGAAGATTGCTTGAGTTGCTACAGACGAGTCCTTCTCTGCCTTTGCCCTTCAAGACGGAGCTAATACTTCTGGACAACATGTCTACCAGACCTATACCTGTCTAGCTTAGGGTTCTGTAGAAGTCGATGAAGTGGTGCAAGCTTGAAATGCAGTTGGTCTCGAGTGCGGGGAGAGAAGCAGAAGGCGCCGGCGTGGCGAATATGTACAGCAAGCAATCATGTAGGAAAGCGATAAAGCAAGGACTGGCCAGGCAAAATGGAAAGCAAACAAGGGCAGTCTTGTTTTAAGTTGATTGACAATAGGCTATAGATTCTGGGACAGGAAGGCTAAGACTAAAACTAATTCCTTGATATCATACACATAAATATGGCTATATAGCGGATGAAGTCGGGATATATGAGTGATTAAAAGTGGTGTTGAGTGGGGTTGTATAACAAGCTGTTATCTTTATCTGAGATCATCGAGACTGACGAGAGAGAGAGAGGTAAAGAGCCATCGGTACAAGAGATTGGTACCAAACAGGGGTTTCTGTCGCAACTTGTAGGGCCTTCTTCCAGATATCAAGTAGCTAGAGAGCGCAGAGTAACTGTCTGCTAACCTAGACGGGCACAGGATGTCACCCTTCCGAACGATATCTGACGGTAAAGTCTGGTTATTTGATATTACCACTATAAGACGCACATACAACGACAAAACCCGAACATCAGCCATGTCGCCACGCTCATTCAGATGGAACTGTACTTACGCTCCACCTCTACCATATGAGTGTTGATGTTTAGTCTTTGCCTCTTCCGCGACTCTACGTTCATGGGCCGCTTTCTGTTGATATGATTACGCAAATGGATTGCGATGAATCAGTACTGCATATTTCAGAGCATGGCATTCCTTTCTTCCGCCAAAGCTGCAGAATCGTGGACCATATAATATGATTGATTACAAGTAAGGAAAAGCTCACCTCTGCCTCAGCATCTTCTTCAATAATTCTATTCTCCCTCATTCTCTCATCAGGGTTTTTAGAAGCTGATCTAAAATTACCAGCACCACCTCTACCAGAAGGATGAGCTCTATCTCTAGATCTTTCTCTTGATCTCTCCCTAGCTTCTTCTTCACCTGAATCTGGTTCATCCCCTGCTCTTGATTGTGAGGATGCTCGAATATTGCCTGCTCCTCCTCTGCCGGTGGAGACTGAATACAAGAGAGGAAGGGGGAGTTAGCCTGGTACTCGAGCTCTTGCCTTTGTCAACACAAGCTCATGCTGCTTCGATGTAGCTGATTGCATCGTTCCACTTGAAAGAGATCCCACTCACCCTTGAAATCACGGCCTCGTTCGCCGTCAGCTGCAGATAGAAATGGCGAGCGTCAGCATGGCGATGTCGTTTGTAGCATATGGCGTGTCTCTTTGCTCGTCACTCCAGCTGGCTTCATGCATTCGCCTACTCCCCTATCAACCGATACCGAAAGAGGAGCGATCGGACGAGTCGCCGATGGATGGGGGTTGTCACACGCAGGCGGAATGGAAGATTGAGATGGAAGACAGATAACCTACCCTGACCGTAGGGAAGTCTTTCGCTTCCATCTTCAGGAACACCACCTCGTCTATCCCTGCTAGAAGGCCTATTGGCGAATACACCTTTCAGCGCCGAGATGGGATTGTGAGCATGCTCGTGGGGGGTGGCAGTTGATCCCGTCATTCTGCTGAACAAGGAAGAGTTGGCAGCTGTGCTTGAAGTGGTCGTAGTAGAGTTGTTATCCGAATTGGTCCTGTTGGGACTCCTGCTGTGGCTCGATGCTCTGCGTGCTCTGCTCAGTATCTTTGCGAGTCCAGTCGGGTTCTCTCGAGCTTCTGATGATGCTGCTGGGTCCTGGAGAGCGGGCGAGACTGCGTATCAGCGAGGGTCAAGAAGATGTAGCGAGTATCCCATGCACCTCCTGCACAGTGTACAAAGACGGCGAGTTGGCAGTGCGGCTCTCGTGGACTCCGCTAAAGGTACTGCTGCCACCTTGTCCAAGACTGCTGCTTGTAGATGCAGCCATCATGAATTACGGGTGCATGCGCGATACTGCCATTTACAGCGTGCCAGATATTCGTCGTTGAGTGTCAGTTAATACTGTCTGTCGCTTTTGCTCTGCGTTTGCTTATCATCCGCTGCACTCACTTCCCGATAAGAAGGCTTTCCCTCTCTCTCCCTTGTCTCTTCCTCGCTGCTGCTCCGCTGATAAGGCCAGAAACGAGGTACAATACGGTAGATATTAGAGTGGATGCCTGTTATGCCAGAGTGTGGTGGGCAGTAGTTGTGTGTATGGTGAGGAGTCCGACGTCCTGCATCAATGCTCTTCTTGCTTCTTCTCTCTCTCTCTTCTTCTCTGCTTTTCCTTCTTTCTTCGCCGGCATTTCCGCCGTTACCCTGCAAGATCACAGGACCAAACAAGCACTTGAAAACCAGACAAGACACTACTAATGCCATAAATTACAATCATGCCATAATGGTGCAAGACTGGCCCACTTGCTTTGCCTCTCTCGCAGAATAGCTGTCTCTGCTTGAACAACTGCCAGGCTCAGAGTCACTTGTGCATTTCATCCAGTTTCTGACTGTAATTATGGCTAAGGCTTGGCGAAGCTTTATTCAATACGGCAAGCAGGTAGACTCGGATTGCTGTAAGGTTATCTCGTATGCGAGGTTTCTTATGCAAAGTGCAAGCAGCGTCACGAAATGTACATGATTGTTGTATAGCAGACCTTTTAGACTGACATTTGGAAAGAAATATCTGTAACTTTATTTGACATGTGAGAAAGTATTACGAACTGATGTAATAGGGAATGAGGATAACGATTCTAGCACTATGAAATGCTCATCTTCCCCTTTTCATCCTGCATGAGTTTTGAGACATCTCCCTCACACCGTCCTCTTGACCTCTACATCCGTAGCAGCAGCAGGAGCAGGAGCCTGTCCATAAACAGGAGCATCTTGACCGGCTACGAAAGGAGTACCATCTTCATTTCTCCTCATATCATTCATTTCATACTCTTCAGCATCTTGTTTTCTGAATAAGAACCAGAAAGCAACTCCTCCAGCAAAAGAAAGGCCAGCGAAAACTCCATAATTAATAACTAGTAGAGGATCTTCGGTCAAAGGTACGAAAGCTTGACCAATTGCTGCTGAAATGGCATTTGTGAATAACCACATTGAAGTAACTAATGATCTCATATTAGGTGGTGCTTTATTGAAAGCATATTCTAATCCTGTAATACTGGTAAAGATTTCTGAGATACCAATTAAAACGTATTCTGGTGTTTGGATCCAAACGTTTAGAGGTGAGACTGAATCGCATGATGCTGCACGATCTCCACATGGATGTGTCGCATAGATGTAATGTTGAACAATAGCAGAGACGACCATAGAAAGTGAAGCGAAGAAGAATCCAAGAGTGATTCTCTTGATTGGTGTAAATCTGATGTTCTTGGAGCGTAGGAAGGGATAGACGACTTGATCAAAGATAGGAATCATAATGACAAGTGAAATAGGGTTCAGATTGTTGATAAAATCGTTTGGCACATTGCGTGTCATTGTTCCTGCTTGAACTGTCAGATTGCTTGTCATTTGATTGTAGACAATCCAGTAAAAGGGAATGAGTACGAAAACCCAGCAGGCCTTGAATCCTCTTCTGACTTCATCGACCCATTCTATTTTGGAACAATCACAAACGTGTTTTTAATGTCAATAAGGTGTTTATCCAACTTGACAATACTATGCAAAAACAGGTAGAACTCACGATCATCGAATGTCATCCAAGTGGGCTTCTCACCAGTCTTAGCTTCAATATAAGAAGGTTTAGCGACTTTCCAGAAGTCTGGACTCTTGATATTTCTCAAAGTTTGTCTGAAATTCCAAGACCAAGCATTGCTGCTTGCGATTCTAAGTAGTCTGAAAGCGTTTGGTAATACTGATCCTTGAGGTGGCGTTCTCTTATACCTTGTTCGTCCCCACCACATTACTAGAGGACTTAAGCACAGAACTACGGTTGGAATAGTGTATGAAAGCCAGAAACCGACATCTTGTTCTGCGTAGACCATGCCGATTTGGCCTGATAGCGATCCAAGGTTGATGAGCAGGTAGAACCACTATACAATGCAGCACAGAATAGTTGGCAAGTCAGTATCTTGAGCAGTTACATATGTTAAGGGTATGAATCTTGACTCACCATCATAACACGAGCAACCGTCAAAGCAGGATCGACAATGACTAGATCACCATTCTTTTGCTTCATCAATGATAGATTGTGTGCTGGGATTTGCTCAGCAATTAGAGGTGAGATATTAGACTTGAATGCTCCTGTACCAACGCCCATCTATCGATTTGTAATATTCCTCAATTAGCAAAATGCCGGAGATCCAGACGCGAATATAGCTGAATCCGCTTACAATGATGATGGCGGCAATTGTAAGGCCGTATGAAGCATTCGGGTTTGTTGTAAGCACTTCAGGAATGGCAGGTACGATCTGTAGAGGGGGAAGGCGGAGTAGAAATGTTGGAATGGTGAGCTTCGTGCACTCGGAAGCATGGTAAGTCTCAAAACAGGAACCTACCATAAGAATATGGCCAATAATGGCAATACCGATAGCAACGCAGACAGTCTTGTACCGTCCCCAGTAGGTATCGGCAACGAAAGCTCCGAGGATAGGAGTAACGTAGATCCAGAAAGTATTGAAAGTTGTAATACCGAATGCTGCTTGTTGACCTTTTCCAAGAGCACCTGGTGTGTTCCAGTCTAGGCCTTTAATTGCTCCTGTCCTTGATCCAGGTGGTAGGGGTCTTTGGATGAAGTTGGTCAATACTACTTGGAAACCATAGTATGAGAATCTATGGTGGCGAAAAGAAAGCAAAATATCAGTTTATACGATTTATGGTGCCAAGCCCCCGAAGACTTGAAAGCTCACCGCTCGCAGAATTCGATGAGAGCAATTGCAAAGATATTGATGTTGATTCCAGCAGGTACACGTCTTAACGTAGCTCTCTGCTCCGCTGTAGGATAGGCGCCTTCCTGGTAGATTCCTGGAACAGTGGTAGTAGTAATTTCGGCTGAACCTTGTCCAGCAATTGAAGATTTCTTCTTCTCCTTCTCTTCACTAGAAGTTCGTGATTGCATTCTTGCAATATCCTGGTCTCGCCATGCCGCATCACGATCGGCTTCACTGAATATTTAAGAATCATTGCGCCAGAGAAAGATGATAGCATAGAAGAGAAAAAACGCAGGGTCGGATTTTGCCACTTGCGTCAATACCTAGCTTCTCTCATAAAAGAGATGGAAAGCGCAAAGAAAATATATACGTACGCTACGCCCTGGATAGCATGGTCAGACATCTTCGTTAAGAAGGTCCTAGTCTTGTGGTCGACCTCGTGTGCTTCTTGAGGTCAGTTGTGGAGGGAACAAGGGATAAATGTACGGTAGATTCTCTAAGAAGAGAAAGGAGAGAACCAAGATTGGGTCGTAAGTTAAGAAGCAGCCACATGATTTCAGGATTATTAACGGTTCTCTCACATTTTACTCAGACTCCCCAATTTCCAGGCTGTTTCGGCGGACGAGAGACCTTTTTCTTCCTGTCTGATAAATTCGGAAGAAGGAGAAAGTTTATCGATGAAGGCGTGTGTGTGTTGTTCCAGAGGCGCCTTTCGGCTGGGCGGCACTTTTCTTTTCCTTCGAAACTTGAAACCCGGATGACCGTGTGACTTTTTTGGGATTTGATGAGTGTGCCTACTCCACGAAACCCCGCGTCTCCTGCTTCTTCAGTGTGGCGATCGGCTGCAAGCTCTCCAACAAGATACGGTAAATGTCGAGAAAGTCATATGAGGGAGTCATGATAGGCGTGTGGTGAATGTGGTATTTCACATGCTACATGCCCTTCTGTAGTGATAACATGAGCGTTCATGTGACATTTTTGGCATGTCCAGCTGATATGTGCTCTTGGCTTTCGACGCTAACAGCTGTCGACCTCGCGGTTTCCAGCTTTGCCTAGGGAAATCCTTCCGAGAAATTTATTGCTCGTTGAGTCGTTTCGTGTCTTTGATGTCACTTGAGTTTTTTTGCCGGTGGCGGGGGTGCCGGAACGAATAATCTCCGACAGACCGTCTGCGCTGAGGAGTTGAAACCTTTCGGCACGGCCCAGCCAAGAAACGCTGACTGCTTCGGAGGTCTGGCCCTGTGGCGACCTTGATAACCGAGGCCAGCCAACGTAAATGACTGGGGGTGTGCCACTGTCTGTATGATACAGTACTGTACCCTTGGGTAGTACTACGGTACTCCCAGCATACTACAACGGACGCACGTCGCTTCGATATGCTGTCCCTGCTCCATTGTTCGTGTTGATGCAAATGATCGCCTGTTCGACATCCAGCTGCAGATCTTCCTACACCTCCGAAATTCGTAAAAGCTTTCTTGCTTTCCCCCTGGGGATTGACAAGGCAATGTACAATATGTGTCCGGAAAGGGCTCCTTGACTCGAACACATGCTTGGGGTCTTGCTCGTGCTGTTTGCACATGGTTTGTGCTTTCTTATCACGACTCGCAGGTTGGTCTTGTCCTGGAGCCACCCACAAGAACGATCTAAGGAGCCTTGTCCAGGCGGTCTTTCTAGAGTATGCAGCGGTATTTACATCATGACAGCAGCAAAGTTGCCTTCTTGCTGATAGATAGGCTCCAGTGTGTAGGCCTTGCAAGCTATCATATGCGGAAGCATGGATTGTCATCGTTTACAGACGTGCCCGATTGGGTTCGGTCTGTGAAAGGCCAGGGTGTACGGTAGACGTACTTTTGAAATCTCTTGTGCCATTCCTTTCTATAAGCCTGCCCTGCCATGCTCCTGATCCTAATTGAGGGGTATGGAATTTGAACGAGCCTTCTGAGAGTTTTCCTGCTGCTCTGGTTGCGATACAGCGTTTATGCCGACGTGTGGTAGAATCGGCTATGGAGGTACCGAGGTAGCGATTGTAGACTAGGTACCTGATGTTCAGGAAGAGCCGCAGAGATGGAACACTGTAGAGTTAGACTAGAGAAGAGAGAAGCTACGTCGGAGTAGGATACACTTGTCAGTTGCCCTCTTCAGCTAAATCTGGTGCCGTAGGCCTGCGAGTCACACACCGTGCTCGGCCGAGGTGCATCGGAGCACATGGCAGATTAGCTTGCCGGCTGAGATGTGGCTCGCGATGACTGGCAGTCTACGAGTGAACAAGCTCAATCCAAAGGTTGACCTATCGCATGTACCTTCTATTTGCTGATGATGAAGTGATGCTACACGCTTCAGCGCTTGATCGGACTCTGTAAACGCCTGCAAACATCTAGATACTGCTTGACTCCTTACTTACTGAAATACTCGGTGCTGAGACTGGCTGTAGCCCATCTCGGGAATCGTTGAACATCAGTCTCTGGAAGCCCGAGGTTCGTGTATCCTTCCTCACTCTGTGTGCAGGGTGCACTTGTCCACTCTCGACGACCGCCTACGGATTTCGAACTGAGTCACCACACAGTGCACTACTCGACGCGACGCGTACTTGGGACACGATAGCTCGTGTACTCTTCAAAGACCGTCAAACAACCACGCCTGCCATTCCATCATACAGCAAACTCTCGCATAGAAAACACACAGACCCGACCTTGTGGCGAGCCGTAACACGCGACGGCAAGGAGTGCTCTTCAAGACAATAGGCGTGCTCTTCATTTCTCTTCAAATCGGCTCGCTCTTCAACTCTTCCCGTTTGTGAAGTTCGGTGGAGTCCCATCTTCGTCAGACGTCCAGTCGCTGCTTATTGTCTTGCTAAGGACCCGTCAATTTGGTTCTCCACTTTCATCTATCATAAGGATTTCGACTATACATACCAGCCTGTTTGTTCCCTTGCTTGGAATCAGGTCGATGGCATGTGTCGTGCCTCTGAGGTTAGTAGTAGAATTGATTTGGCTCGTGGTTCGAAGCTGCGATTTGCAAAAGCTGGAAAGAGGCGGAAACTCCTAACCCTAAGCATTCTCATGGAAGTCAGACGTTGAACGAAAGATTGGATTACACATGTTACAATGCACCTAGGAGCTCGAGACGGAATTTGTACCGAGGCAGGAGGAACAGGAGAGCTTGCTGCAACACGAAGAATTGCGGCTTTGCGAAGGAACATGTTTCAAGGACGTAGATTCAGGCGGATCACACTCGCAGAGTAGCGACAGTACAAGGTGATGCCAGGTACACGGGACAAGCGCGTCGGGCGGGCAAATCAGATCAAGAAATCCCAACCTTTACATGCTTGCCTATGCTACCAAGCAGTCCTTTCCGGATCTCAATCCCAGACAGCCGGCCAATCCCTTCGCACTATGTCATACTCCCTTTTTACATCGTTCCTACCTTTCTCTGCGTCCCGCTGTCATGTCACCTGAGTATCCGCAGAAATCGCAAGGTAGTTTGATGCATTCGTGATCCTCCTCATCACCAAACAACCTCGCTCGTCAAGCATCTAGAACATGTCGAAACATCTCTCTATCTATCACTGTTTCCGTATCATTCTGCCACCCGGGCAACCTAGTTTTGGGTAATCGTTCGTGGTATTAGGCAAATGGTAATTTCTCGTTAAAGTCAGCTTTCGGAAATACGGACTGTACAAGCTTGAAGACGGTCTTCGAACTTTCTTCAAAAGCGCGTTCCTTCCGCTCTCCATGAGGTGCAAACAAACAGATATTTCATGCGAAAGATCTTTTTTGAGCTGTCACCTTTGAGGTGTCAGTCTCTGACTGCCCTCGACGGATTAGTACACACAGGTTCTTATCCTAGAGCCGAGCGCCTAGAAGGTCCAAAGACCAGTTTCCAGGCCTGTACGGCTGCCAGTATTTCTGTTCGTCACGTCGACAAGCTGCAATCGGTCAAGTTTATAAGTCTATCCAGACCGGTGCCGTTATCCTTCCTTGCAAGATTCTTCGCTTGAAAGAGGGGACGGTCAAGTTTGTCCCTCGTTTTTATCGGGGGGTAAGCATGGAAAGTACTTGGACGATATCAGCTTTACACTTGGGAAGAGTGAGCGGTGTTCATCGAAGATTACTGAAGAGTATAGCAACGAGAGCCACGGTCATTTCACGAGGTATATGGATTAGCGCAAGGACACACAGAGTAGTTGCATGCAGGTGGCATTGGGGCAGAAAATGTTAGAGACTCAGTGTGGCAGGTCGGCAGAATTGGGTTCCCACTTTTACTGGCAGATGATGATCATTCCACTCTACGTAGGCACAAAGACAGGCTGCCTCCGAGATTCAGTCTCCGTATGTTCCGACTGCATTTGCGGGCTGAGGGGTTTCCATCGTCCGTACATCCTTTTATCTATTTCAGTATACTCCTGCTACGCCTATAGTCGGCGCAATCTTTTCCGGGCGAAAGGCAGAATTGTCACAAATGCGCACCTTCGGGTAGCCGTCTAGTATCTCCAGCAGGACGCCACTTCAGCCTTTCCAAGGTGTCCGAAAGGATGCTCGCGGCGGTCCAGTCCAAGCATTGTACAAGCGGCACGTAAAAGCGGATTCTGTCTCAGTTGTGTTGGTTGAAGTGTTAAGTCTGCTTCAGCTGGCACAAGAGATCCACATCCCTAGATCGTTAAGAGGGGCACGGGTAGATCACGAATGGAGTACCTCAGACACTACAGACGTAAAGCGAGTCACATAAAACCTAACAGGCGGTAGCCTGTCAGACTCGATGTCACTTTTCGCGTGGGTGCTGCCGTGATTTTGCCCGTGTCCTGGCCAACCTGGACAGGCGCTTGGATTGTAGAAGGTGTCGGACGTTTTCCGTACTGCCTCTCGGCTGATACTGATAGTACGTCGATGCACGGACTTGTAGAGAGAGACTGCGCATTTCAGAGATACGTTCTCGTTTGACAAGTCAGGTTCCGATTAGGCGGAGGAGGAGCGCGCTGGGCTATAGAGGTGAGTCGGTCGAGCGTCAATGAAATAGATCCTGCTTTCAGCAGTGAGTTGCACGACGGCGCGGATCTCTTAGTCTCAGATGTAGAACGACAGCGGGGTCAACCACTCTGGCAAAGCCCCTTGATGGTCGCTTATCAATGTAGAGGATCCTCTCAGATCTGATGCCAGATCTACTTTATCCCCTCCAAGTTTCCATTCCCGCTATAGGTGCAGCTTCCTAGAGATACATGTCGTCTGTAAGAGGAGGAGCCGCGCCTGCAGAATAACCTGCTCTTCTTCTGCTTCTCATGCCTTCTTAAAAGCCAGCTCTGCATCAATCTCCTTTAGACGCTGCTGCCATTTCTCCACATCCTTCAACTTCTCCTGTATAGCCTCCTTTTCCTTGTCGAATGTGAGGCGTCTATTATAGTCAAGTAGTCAGTAGGGTAATCGTTTGCAACAATCTTGACTCTAGCTCACTCTGCTTCGGTGCCAATGGTACTGAGTTCCCAGGTACCATCTACGCCTGTGAAACGTAGCAGGCGCTGATGGTACTTGGTGAGCGAGGGTCGATGTGAGATGGTGATAAGCGCTGGAGGTTGAGGAAGAGTCAGATCAAGCAAGCACAAGCATACTCGGAAATCCGTCACTTACTGATTCCCATATCCTTGGCATGCTGGTACATCTGCCCTTCTACATCTGACGAAACTGCACTGGTGCACTCGTCAAGTACTCCAAAATTGGGAAGGTGATAGAAAAGCCTTGCCAAACCCATCTGTTGCGGTACGATACGATTGGCGTGTCAGCACAGGTCTAGTCTCAAAAGCAAAAGCAAGGAAGGTGCACATACTCTCTGCTTCTCTCCACCTGAAAGGACGTCTTTCCATTCCTTGCGGGTGTCTAGACCACCTTCTCGATTAGGTAAGTATGACAAATGGACATATTTCAATACCTCAAGAAGATCTTCGTCTGTCTTGCCTTTAGCTTGCATATCCGGGTAGCTATCAGGATAAATGATCCTATACGACATCAAGCATATTTAGCAAGTCTGAAATAAGCATCTTCAGAACAGTCTACTTACTGGTCTCGCAAACTGCCTAGGCTTAGATATGGTCTCTGTGGCAAGAACATGATTTCGCCTGGAACAGGCCTGCGGACAATACCATCGAATGCGGGCCATAGCTTGGCTAGCACTCTGGCGAAGCTGGTCTTGCCGATACCCTGTAGTTCCGTCGAAGCTGTCAGTATCTCTGTTCGATCTTTTCAAGGCATCTACTTCACGCACATTCGGTCCAGTAATCAACAGATGCTCTCCAGGCTTAACCGAGACGTTCAAGCTCTTGACTAGTTCTTCGCCTCCTCTAGGCAGACCAGGTGCAGGTGCGACAATAGGAACATTTTCAAATTCGACCATGTCTACACCCTCGATAACGACTCCGTTGATGGTGCCTAGATCATAGAAAGGTTTGTCCGCAGAAAGGTCCGCCGGTCTTGGTGTACTTTGGTATCTTCCAATATCCAGCTCGTGTAAAGTCGAGAGAAGAGTATACACTCGTGATGTATAACCAGCTAATTCCGCCATGTCCTTGTAAGAGGACATTAAGCGACCTCCAGCATCAGCTAATGCAAGCAACAAACGTCGATTTGAGATATAATTCTGTGTTCTTTTGGCGACTTTCTCCTTCGATACTGGACTGTCGTCTGTTGCACTTGTCGAATTGGAAGATCCCGTCACAGCATTAGGGAGAGTATCGCCGAAGAAGACGGGAATAGAAATAAGAAGGTAGCCAGCCTGTCACGAAAGCAGGTCAGCACTCTATTCGTATCCGGTTGAACAATGGTGACAATGCTTACAGCTGACCAAGCATATTTGATGACGAAATCTTCAATCATCGAGTAGCCGATTCGTATCTGCAGGCATGTATTGAGTATCTAAATCCTAATCAGACTTGGGCTATACCAATCCGATAACTCACCTTGAAGATCGAATTAACATGTCGGACCAAGCGCATGTATGCCTTAGAGAGAATATCCTTTTCCAGCGGTGCACCATTGTAGAAGCTGCGATACAAATGTCAGAACCACGAGTTCCGTACACCACGCACGGTTATATGAAACTTACGCGATTTCCTCTGCGTTCGTAATCAATCTCGAATGAGCCCCTCTAAAATCGCCTTCTAACTTCGCTTCAATAGCAGCTAATTTCCCAAAAGCAGGAGTAACTCTTCTTAAAATCCAAGCAGTAGCGAAATAATTAACGAATAAACCAAAAGAACCCCATTTACCAATTGATCTAGCAAGTTGAAAATTGAATAAAACTAAATCTAAAGTAGGTTTTGAAACGTTTGAATATAAAGCTGCTAATGAATCACAAAATCTTGATATATCAGTTGTAATGAATTGATCTGGTGATTCTATTCTAGTATCTAGGTTAATTATCTTGTAGAAATTGCGAGATTTGCTAAGGTATAAATCGTTGGTATAGCGAGTTAATCTTGTACGGAAGGAGATTGCCAATTTACTCTGAAGGTATCTAATCATGCTGTTCGTGTATGTGGAGGGAATGGCTAAGAGGAACCAGTACGCTAGGCCTCGTAGGAAACCACGACCGTTCGCTGAGACTATATCGCGGACGATCATGCCATCCAGCTTTGCGACAAGCAGACTGAGGTATGTCCGGAGCAAGAGGAACGATGTATGCAACGTTACAAGGAACACTTCTTTGCTTGTGGATCTGGATGAGACGTAGAGAAACGACGGGAGGTTTCGACAAACACGTGAGCGGAGAGGTGTTAGCTTGTGCTATCGCCTTACTGTGCACCAAAACATCCTGTGTGCAGGATGGCTCACCTTGGTATAATGATCTTCAAGATGGCTCGCAGCTGACGGAGGAACTCTTTATTGACAGCTACCTTCTTGGCGACCTGGTTTGCAGACTGTCCAGCGGCGGAAGCAGTAACCGGCTGGATTGTGCGTGAAATGCCGGCGAGTGCTTTTGCTGACGACGAAGACGAAGACGACGATGATGAAGCAGGTGCATTCTGGTCTCTCGGGCTAGCATTGCTGTCGGAAATGAAGTTTTTCCTGTGCTCTGCATACGTGGACTCCTTCACAGGCCGAATGATGACCTTTGCGATTCGACCAGAGTTGCCAGTGGGCACGAGTAGCTCCCTTGACCCATCAGGCAGGACGCGGTACAGCTCTCTCTGAGCAGCCTCGACTTGCGGAGTGGTCAGTGGAGTGTGGCTGACACTCTTTGAGCGGGTTGAGCCAGTCCTTGAAGCTGATGACCTGGAGTTGCTGCTCTTGTCGCTACTGTGCTTGTCGACTATCTGACGGCGGAGGACGACGAGAAGGGCCAGCAAAGCAGCAGCACCCGAGTAGACGGCGGTGTTGCCGGGCAGCGAGCTTGAGGCTGACTTCTTCGAGGCCATGTCGGCCAGCCAGTATGCTGACGATGGAGTGGACTGTGTTGAAGGAGCGATGTGTCAGTCAGTGTCGCTGCATCCGGCAAACTGGCACTCGATCATCGCCCTTATACGAATGATATTCGTATGTATAGGGCCCGGAAGAGGAGCCCTCCGCCATAAAGGACTACATATTGCAAGGTTGGAATGGCTTCCTGGAGGAATGAGCTACTTCCAGCTTGGAACAGCTGTCCGTATCTGCTGTCCAACCAGCTGATCAGCTCTTAGCCTGTGCCGCAAAAGTGGCGTAAAGTGCAATCTGAGCAGAACCAACCCTGTGTCTCTTCTATTGTCATGTCCGCTTGTTGATACAGTCACTAACACACTGACTGACCAAGTAGATTGCATCTTCCCAGCCATTCATAATCTTGCATTTCTACGGTTCCCTGATCACCGAATAAACACCACAACACGTCAAAGCGAGCGCGATCACGCGTCTGTCTTCCATCAATTGGAAGCAACTACAACAGCAGCAAGAGCAGCAGTGATTGGGAGCAGGGCGTAAATCTCCCGGCTGCAGGGAGCAAATTCGTTCTTCACCAGTCACGCTAGCTGGCTATTCTGCAGCCCTCAGCACCAGCTCCGAGATCATGGCGAGAAGTGGCAGCTCCAGGGGAAAGCTCACCTTCAATCAGCCATTGACGGGCGCTCCGAATCATGAAATACTCAATAGGTTGAAGGTAAGGGATCTCCTCCACAGTTAATTCTAGTCTATCCCATCTTTGCCTAATACCGCGGATCATACTTGCTTGCAGAACCTGCATGAACAGCTCGCTGCCATCGAGCAGGATACAATAGATCCAAAATCACTAGACAAGGTCAAAAACCAGCTTATCAATGGTAGCTTACTCCTAGGCAAAGATAAAAGCGTAAAAGCATATACTTGCTGTTGTCTGGCGGATCTGCTGCGGCTGTACGCGCCAGACTGTCCCTACGATGACAAGCAGTTGAAGGTGGGGGACCTCCTGAACGCCCCTGCGTATAAGATAGCACCATCAACAAACGCTTACTCACGCAAATATTTCTCTCTGGTTACATAGGACATCTTCCAGTTCTTCATTCGCCAACTCAAAAACCTCACTGGCCCAGCATGTCCAAATTACACGCAGTATTTCTACCTAGTCGAATCCCTCTCAAATGTCAAATCCGCTACCTTAATGCCGGGTCTACCAGGAGCTGACCAGCTCATGTCAGAGATGGCAAAACAATTCTTCGACGTAGCAAAGTGAGTCTGCCAGGACAACTACGAGGTTCAGTAATCGTACTCATGCACATCTTTTCCGCCACCTATTTTCTTCTGTAAACACTTGCTTAAATAGACCTGACATGCCGAAAAACATCCTATCCCATATCGCCGAAATCATCGTACAGATCATAGATGAAGCCGTTCAGTTACCTTCCGAACTAGTCGATGTGCTTTTAGCCCAATTCCTTCCAAGGAACGTCAAAACGAATCCAACAAGTCTAAGTCTGGTAGTTGAAGTATGCAGTCAGACGGCGGAGAAACTGCAACGATACGTTGCAGAGTATTTTACGGAAGTTCTACTTCCTTCAGATGAAGATGAAGATGACCAAGATATGGAATCAGAACCTGAGACGAATCATAAATCAGTCAAAAAGGGCAAGAATGGAAAATCGGCACCTGCTTCCAAAGCTGATGATGCAGAGTTTGTTCTCACTCACGATATTATCAAATCTATAGCTCGCGCATGTCCTCAATTGTTAGCCAATGTTATCCCACTAGTGGAAGAGGAGCTTATCGTTCCGGACGTTGGTGTCAGAGTTCTCGCAGCGCGGACTCTGGGTGACATGTTCTCCGATAAACCAGCCGATAAAGTAGGCTCTTTACCAATGATGCTTGCAAGCGTAGGCAGCTCAAAAGCCGCTCTGATATCTGCCCGAGCAGATTTAGCTAAGAAATATCCTCATACATGGAAAGCTTGGTTAGGAAGAAGTATGGATAAATCCCCGCAAGTGAGATTGACGATTTTAGAATGTTCAAGAGATATCATTCAATATCATCATGAGCTTGGAAGAGACATCTATGATATTTGGAGGGGTAGATTTACGGACCCAGACGACAAAATTAGAGCTACGGCTTGCGCTGCCTTTCAAGTGGTAGACTACGAAAGCTCGTTGCACGCGTTTGACAAGAGTCTGCTGGTGGCTCTAGCGGACAGGATACAAGATCGGAAGGTATGTTTGCTGTCAGATAGATGGTAAAGGTAGTACCGACTGATCGCTTACCCCTCGTTTAGCCTGCAGTGCAGAAGGAAGCTCTCAATAGCTTAGGTCGAATGTACCACAACGCCTTTAACGAGATGTGAGACTATTTTCATCGTGTCCTGCAAGATCGAGGTACTGAGATCTTCCAAATAGCTCAAATGCCGAGCCAAAGGCAATTGAGAGGTTCTGCTGGATACCACAAGAGATCCTGAAAACTTCACTCCTTCCAGATCGACACCTACAGTATGTCGCTATCTTCGTTTGTTTATCCTTATGATCGGATATGAACGGCTGATTCTCTTTTGCTCCATGAAGCGCTTCAACCGAGCGGGTTCTGCACGATTATATCTCACCGCTGCCCCCTAGACCCGAGGAAGAATCGTACTATGTAGACAGACTGCTTCTGATCATGCTCTACCTCGATGTTCCAGGCCGCAAGGCTCTTCTACGGGCAGCTAGGCTGTTTGACAAGCGACCACTCGTATATGAGACATATTTAGACATATGCGAGAAGTACAATGTAAGGCCTTTCAAGCTTTACCGACTATTAAGGATTACCTAGTTGACTATAATGGCTTTTGCAGGGTGGAAACGTAGAGGCTGGCATCGGCGAAGACGAGGTGAGCAGACAGCTCCAGGTTGTATGCAGCATGTTGGCTCGTAAGTGCATCCCAAAGAATCTAAACCCACAAGCATTGCTAAGAAGGTATATGCTATTCACAGCCCATTTCCCAGAACCAGTCAAAGCCGAAGCGGATCTACACAAGTTTGCCAAGCTGAACGATCATCGAACAATGAAACTTCTTCGTACACTGATGGACCCCTTAAGTGAAGGTCGAACGATATGCAAAAACGTAGAAGAAGTCTTGAAGAGAATTGAAAAAGCATCTTCGAGCATACTTGAAACATTCGCTATTCTAGTACGACGTTCAGCTTTCTTACTGATTAACCGTTCTACGATTCCTCATCTTCTGGAAAGATTGTCAAGGGCTGTTGATTTACCGGATCAGCAACTAAATGGCGATGATGAAGATATGAATGAGACTACCGATGAGCAAGTAAAAGCGTTTGGCGAACTGGCCAGATTTATCCTAGACAATATAATCAAGAGTTGTCCGGCTCTATTGAAAGCTCATGTCCCTCAGTTATGTGAGATCGTTCTACAGCAAAAGCATGAATCAATTGTCAATCTGGGTTTACATGGGTTGAGCTCGGTTGTAATGCACGATCCGGAATCATTCGTTAGGGACAGGTGAGAAATCTTTGACTGTATATGACCCTGAACTTGCCGGCTAATATGAAGACCTTCTATTAGTGCCGTGCTCGACAAGGCATTCGACTTTGCAATGGATGGGTCGCCTGTACAAGCCAAATATGCAGCTACTTTCCTATCAGCTGTACCTGATAATAGAGACCAGTGTGAAGAGCTCGTCAAGGTAAGAATAGAGATTGAGCTATCTGTCCTGCATGAAGATGGCAGCTGATGTGTATGCCCATATGCAGAATCTTGCCGAGGCATTACCAGTGTCATCAGGGATTCGGCTATTGTCACACCTGAATGCCCTGAAGCGACTAGCCAAGTATGCTATAGATGCATTCGAGACCAGAGCTAAAGAAGTTACGACCTTTGCAACTGGACACCTGAAGCGGCCGACACTCACCTCAACGCCTAGTAGAGCCTCAAATACTGTGAGCTAGGGCCTCCTTCCATACGCAAGGAAGTCAGAGTCAGTGCTAAAAATTTCTGTTGGTACAATTTAACAGTCTACAGACATCGACATCAAGCCATTTGGCCATCAAAACTTCGACGAATGGTGCTCAGATGAAGATTTCTTACCTGAACATGAAGCTTGCATACTTGGTATCAAGGTCTTGACAAATCGTGTGTACGCTCTTGCTGTGAAGGAAAACGCCGTTCAAATCGACGGTGTTGCGCAATTGTTCAAACTGCTTGGCTTCATTCTGGCGAAGGCTGGCAAGCCAAGCACGTTCAAGACAGGGTGAGTCTTCGAGTAAACGCAAATGCAGTCTTATTGGGTTGAAAGCTAACAGACAACTTGATGGGTCTTCAAGTCCTGGTCTACCCGGAAGACTCCGTCTAGTAGCCGCTACTTCTTTATTGAAACTTGGAACACGAGAAGCATATCATAAAATCTTTATGGAATATTTCGAAAATTTCGCATGGACAATGCAAGATCCTTCATTCCAAGTTAGATCAGGATTAGTACATAAATTCATAAAATATTCGACACAAGGAAAAATTACAAATCCTAAAATGAATACTGCATTATTTTTAACTGCTCATGATCCTGATATTGAGAATAGACTTATGCCTCAGAAATATATAGTGGAAAGGTTAAAAAGTGCTAGACCTGGTGAGTGTTTTTTTCCCTATCACGACAATGACAGGTTGCAGCCGTCATTGGCTGCACTTTTCCAGTCAAAGGAAGCAAGAAAACATCGCTAATGAGATAAATCTTCTTCCTTCAGAGATACGCCTTCAGCACTTCGAGCTACTCCTGGTTCGACTCATCCATTTATTGGCACACCATCCAGACTTTTCGAGGGATGTTGACGATCTGAAAACATTTGCAAGGTATGACATTCATTATTAACATATCTACTTTCGAGTCGCGACTGACCATTATCGCGAATGTAATAATGCAGATACATCGAGTTCTTCCTTGATTGCGTCCTCACAAAGGAGAATGTAGCATTGCTGTATTATCTAGCCCTGAAATGCAAGACAGTACGAGATTCAAAATCTGCTGAATTTGATACGGTAAGTTCTGTTTTCCTTCTGTTGTGATGAGTACGTTGCCTAGTGTATGGTTTTCTGACTTTTCGATCCGTCTTTTGTCTTACAGAATCTATACACCCTGTCCGAGCTAGCTCAATACGTCATCAAATCGAGATGCGCAATGTTAGGATGGCTAGTTGAGAAATATCCTGGACAAATTAGAATGCCTAGTGATATTTTCAAAGCTTTACCGAGTCAAGAAGTAGCCTTGCAAGTGAGTTGAGGAATGCTTGAGGAATCATACCGTGTCGATATTCGAAGAATATACTGCTGATGTTTACCTAAATCTATAGATACGCACAAAAGCATATATCTCTTCTGAGGATGTGGAACAGATTGGAATAGTTGGAAAGCCAGTTGATGCTCAAAAGGTGAGTATCCTAACCTCCACTACACCTTTGAAGATTCAGTCGCTTAACGATCTTTCAACCCCTGATTCCCCTACGCATATATGCAGAAACCTCGCGCATCAAAGAAGGCCACAATAAACGGAACTTCAACTGCTAAGGCACACACACGTAAAGCTAGTACTACTTCAATAGATGATGAAACATCAGATGCAAAACCTAGTAAAAGCAAGACGAGCCGTGGTAAAACAACGACAACGACATCCAATGGTAAGAGAAGGCAGAAATCAGATGGTAAAGAGACTAGTGAAATGAGTAGGAAAAGAAAAAAGGGATTAAAAGAATGGGAGGATGATACGGAAGATGAGGAGGAGGATCTTGAAGATGATACTGACGACAGTGAGCAAGAAGAAGGCGAAAACCATGAACATGAAAGAGGGGGCAATAATAATGAATCTTCGAGAGAAGAAAAAGCTCGACCTTCAAATTTACGTCAACGACCTACTAGAACTAGCCTTGCTAATACATCGAACACTGTCGTCACTGCTGCTAAGAAGAAACCAACCTCAAAAGGCAAGAGTAAAGCTCAAGCGAAGGAACAAACCACGGAAGGAGAAGGTAGCGATGGAGAAAAAGAAGACGTCGATAACAGTATAACTGAGACGACTATGGAAGTCGACGATGAGACATCTAAAGAGACTCTTCGCTCTTCTATCAATACTAATTCATCATCAAAAGAGAATCTGAATGGACAGCATGAATCAGCCGCTAGTCCTCGTAATAAGAGGAGAAGAGGCAGGAAATCAGCTACAACAAGTCCCGTTAAAGAGGATATCTCGTCAAAGGATAGACCTCCGGTAGAGAGTGAAGAGGTAGACGGGTCGGAAGATCAGTTGAAGAAGAAGAAAAAGACACCTTCTCCATCTCCAGCAAAGAGGAGAAGTCGACGTGGAAAGGCTGCCCCTGCTTGAGCTTTGTCAGTGCTCGAAAAGTGCTCGAAAACTAGGATCAAGTATAAGAATTGGACGATAAGCAGTCGTGTAGAGCTTCTTCACGCGACAGGATATAGCTATTTCAGAGGAGTAGACATCTAGTCTTTTAGGGAATTGGTGGCAAATGGTAAATCATACCATAACTACTGCTATTTCGTTTGGCAATGTTTGTGGTAGTTGGTAGATGTTTTCAAGTAACGGAAGCACATCAGAATGTAGTCTAAGTGTAATAGCTTGTAGGAAAAGTGTTGAAATGGAAATGATAGGTTTTTGATCAAATTCGCCTTGTATCAGTCGGTGGTTTTCTCCCGGGTGTGTCTCCCATTGCAAGCTTCTTTTCCCTCTTCGACACACGATTCTGCCGGTCCCCGTATACCGATGCCCATTCTCCAGCAAGGCAAGACACACATTGGTCAAGCAAGTATTGCCGTTGTGCAGTCATTTGCTTCGCAAGTCCAAGTCTGTCTTGTGTCACTTATGCGCATGGGCGTCCACGATCGACGAGGGTCTTCAAGTTCCTCCCTGAGTCTCCCAAACACCGCCAAACAGGGCGTATGAATCTGCCAAATAACAACCATATCTCTGTCGAATGTTATGCTTTTCGCACGTCTTAACGATCCTTTCCCCTGATGAAACCGGTTGCAGAAAGCTACTGCTGTCTAGATCTGCGGTACCTGCACGCAGGGACGTCCTGCAACGAAAAAGCTGAAACACGCAGTGTCGTACTTGTGCGTCACTTGGAGCACCGCGTTGCTGAAAACTCGGAAGAACGCCATGCGACGTCAATCCTGCGAGACCGGCTCGTCGGCGGAGGGAGATGACACACTGACCATGTCGACACTAGAAGTTGTTGAATATTCTTCTAGACTTCTTCTTTCTTAATCCTTGTTCCCGCACTAACTGGGACAAGCCTGCGTAGGAGGAGAAACCTGGAGCACCACCTTCCCGCTTGCAGGAGAGCACACAGTCTCTGATACACAGCAGACTTCGCATCTCTTCCATCGACTCGCACAGCTTGGCTGTCTCTCTCTCTCTTCATCCACGTCCATTTTTCTCCTCATCAAGCCCAGGCACGCAGAACCTGTTCTACTTGCAACCTCACTGTGGTTGACGCAAGCGTAAGCCAGCCGTGCTGCGAGTATCACTACAGCCCAAAACCAGCCTGTGTGCCTGGTCACCTCCTCAACCTCAAAAATGCCATCATCGTTGGGCGCCCCACTGCCTGTCCACGCGCTTTCTAGCCAGGCACCTTCGACACCATCACCACCATCAGACACAGCCTTGCAGTCGCAGGATTCAAGTTCACCATTAGCACAAGCAGCTATGGTCTCTCTTCCGCCATCTTCTCCTCCAGCGCCCAACAGCTCCCGTCCGCGCTTCAGTCTAGGTGGACCACCTTCAAGACCACCCTCTCGCCGTCCCTCGTCAACCGCGTCCAACCGCAGACAAAGTATCGATGAACCAAAGCATGTTATCGATAAGCTACATAGTACACGTCGTAACAGCAGTATACTTAGAACCTCACGCAATGGCAGTGATCTCAAGTCAAGTACAAGCTCATCAAGCATCCACAATGCCACTTCGCCAGCTACTTCATATGCATGCAGGAGATCAGACTCAGGCTGTTTCTCAGATTCGACACTCTCAGATCCTACTTCAGCGACTTCAGGCGTTGAACTGTCCAGAGCTACTTCATGTGCTCATCCTGAATGTGTCATGGCTACTCCTTGCGAAAGAATGGTGAGTCTTACTTACTCCCTTTATTTCTAAAATAGAGAAACAATGAACCTTGACGATTTGCCTTGGTTTCCCCACGCTTTGATAACGATCAAAGTTTGAGCTATCGGAAATTCTTTCCTGGCCGACTCCACGTACAGCACAAACATTTTCTCCAATTTCCTCTGCACAAGACAGCAGTTCCGACATTCCTCGTCAGGCGCGCAAAGATCTAATGATACTCGATAATGCATGTGGTCCATCAGCTCTAGTCACAAGTCAACTCACCCACTTGCTACCCGTAGAGTTAATGGAAGAAGCTCAATTCGTAGCTACTGATCTGTCAACTAAAGTAGTAGCTGAAGCTACGAGAAGAATAGCAGAATTAGATTGGGCGGATCATGTTTTCACTTACAAAATGGCACAAGAGGTGAGTGAGCAGAGGAGCTAACCTATTTGCTGCTGTTTGAAGTTCACTTACCTCGATTTACTACCCTTTTCGATCTGTTGCCTTCGTGACTTCGCAGCACATGCTCGGCCTAGACGATGCGAGTTTCACCCATGTCTTCACAAATTTCGGTATCTATCTCGCAAAGGATGTTGAAGCGACATTGAAAGGTGAGACGATGCTCACTGTACTCGTTAGCTTCACTTAGCTAAAGAGACATGGCTTACACTGAAATATCTTCATATCTTCATTGTATCGTAATTGTATCCAGAGATGAAACGCATCTTAGTGCCAGGCGGTATCTGCGCTTTCACAGTCTGGAAACATCTACCTTGGCTGGATATATTAGCCAAAGCAATAAAAGAAGAGTATCCTCAGAGACCAATGCTATTTCCTTGTCATGAGGATGCTATATTATCTTTGACAAGATGGAATCCTTGGCATGATCCTGATTGGATTAAGAAAATGATTATGGAAGCTGGCTTCTCGAGCACGCTAGAGGAGAAAAGTTATAAGGGAGTTAAGGATGTGGATGAGGATGAGAACAAGGACCGGGATAGCGACGACAAAAAGGAAGATTGGAGTCAATATGAATATAACTCGAGTGAAAGTCGATCTTCTTCCCGAAAGAATAGCAAGACTTCCAGTGCGCCTCCGGTATCGTCACCTAAGACTGGTTCATTAGCCGCTCCTGCGTCTACACCCACCTCACCATCTTCAAACTCATCAAAATCCGAAGACAGCTCAATTACAATCGAAGAAGTATCATCGATACACAGATATACCAAACATGAGTTCATGTCAAATTTTGGTACTTCAGTATTAGATCATCTCATTTCAGCTTCATGGGGTAAAGAAAGTATTACAAAAGAAGAATCAAGAAGAAATCTAAAAGAAGCAATCTTAAGATATTTGATTAGGTTATGCCCTGATCAATTTGATGAAATTGAACTCGAATTGAAAGCGCTTGTTGTGGTTGTTCGGAAGAGTAACAAGAAGGATATTCCTAGTCAAATGTAGACGAATCTCTCTCCTTCTCTCTTCTTCTTTTTCTTCAGTCTGTATGTATCGATTTACTCAACCCGTTATACCTCGTTCGGCCGGTTTCCAGCAAATACGGATCTTTGGAATCAAGGATTCAGCAATCCCACATTTCTGCTGGACCCAGAATACCAGAAATGCATCTCTCTAAATATGCAAAATCACCACAGGACATTTAACGACTTCCTTCAATGATACCATCAAGACCTGTGTATCGACCCTGTTTCTACATAGAGCTCAGAAAGGAAAAAGAAAAACTCATTTAAAAACCTGACGAGAACATGCTTGCAAAACAAGCCTCTGGGAAAAACACCCTTTTCACAGCCAATGTGACCCTGTTGCTCTCCTGTTACATACCCGTACTTGGAAAACTCAAGTCTTAAAACTCGCGTACTGCTAGAACGATAGTTGTATCTAACTTGACTTGTGCAACTATCTGTATGCTTGAGCAAGTCTCGTTCATTTCTTCGTTGCCTCTTTAAGCCTCCCTCGTGTCCTCGTGAGAGCAGGCGAGGCGAGACTGATAAGCGTCCTTTCGGAAAGGGAGGGAGCCCCCTATTTACTCCTTACAACTGGATGCTACAATATATATTAGCTACATGCGGTTCTCACTTGACTCGCTCTTGCGGATTCTTGCATTTCAAACGGCTTTGACGTCGACCATGATCTTCGAGAAGGCGTCAAGATTGACCGAACGATCTCTGGTTGATGATGCATACTCTAGCATTTCTATAACCTTTTGACACGGGAATATATAAATCAAGGAATTAGCAGGTGCGTTTCGAACAGTCAATGTCGAAAGGTGGAAACACGTACATCCTCGTCTGACAACTTCTCATTCAACAGAGTTGCCACATAACGTATTTCAGCCATTGAAATAGCTTGATTACGATTCTTATCATTACTCGGGAAGAATTGTTGAAACATTTTGTTACATTCTTCTTTTTGCCTTGAAGATAGTTGATATTTTCCACTTCCATCACCTTGTTGCCTTCCTTTTCCTTTGGATTTACTTCCTTTCTTGCCTTTAGTATCTGGCTCTTCATCATATTCCGATGGCGGCAAGTCGCTCAAAGGAGAAGTATCTTTGGCTCTAGATCTCGTTGTGCGTCGTTTGCTGGGGGGTGATGAACCTCTTCCACCAGTGAAAGCACCATCTATTTCGTCTTCATCTGCCCAAGGGTCTGAATCTTCGTTGTCTCGATTGAAAGGATCATCGTCCTCTTCATCTTCATCACTTGTACTCAGAATAAGAGGGTCTGAATCATCATGCTCATCTCCACCATACACTTCGTCCGCATCGATGTTCACAGCTCGTCCTTTGCCACCTCCTGAAGCTACAAAAGTCCCTATCTTTCCTTTACCTTTCCTATCACTGCCTTCTGTCTTCTTCTTTTCATTGCGAATGTATGCTCTTTCCTGCTCTCTATCGTTATCTCGCTGTGTTATGAGAATTGCAGCAACTTTGAGGAAGTCCTTCCGCTTGACAGCTTGCAATCCACCTTGAGACTGATCCTCGAAAGCAGCATTCTCGAATATCGACAGGATGCTGCCATCGTCCCCATCTAATCCTAGCGACTCGAGAACTGAAGGAATTCTATCCAAGAGGAGTGATTTGGCCTGTCCTTGCGCTATTGTTGATTTCGATGATGAGCCGCCTTTCTGGATGCGCGATGCAGAAGGAGAAGCAGGCAGAAAGCCACCACCCCCGCCAGCTGAATCTTGTTGTTCTTCTTCATCATCGTCACCGTCTAATAGGAACCCGCCAGCCGCTGCTGGAGGTGTGCTCTTCACAAAGCCTCCGCCATCGTCATCATCTACGAGGAATCCACCAGGTGCTTGTTCAGGCTCCGCTGCTGACGTAGTCTTGCCGTTGCCCTTGTCGAGTCTCCTACGCTTGTTTGAAGGGTGAGTGCTTTTGCTGCTATACCCAGCGTCTGTCTCACCACCTCGTGCGCCCTTCTCGAAAGCCTCGCTGATCTCCAGCACTTGCTTACGAGTCAGGGACTCGAGGAAATCCTGCTCGTCTTCAGAGCTCGAGCTTCCTTCTGTTGTTGGAGTTGCTGAGTCTCGACGTACAGGCATGTTGGCGGTGTGAATCTATTGTTACGAGGGAGATGATAGCCTTCTAGAGACTGTCACACTTCGAGGCGAGCTGTAATCAGTAGCTTGTGGCAAAGAAGCTTGCAGTGTATAAGTTCGCATGGTACAGTGTAAGCATTTTTGCATTGTATCGCTACATTAGCATCTCTCAAATACCTTGTAAAGGTTCTCTAAACTAGCTACATGCACAATAGCTTTCGAATCTATCATGCTGGATGGGGGTTGTAGATACCGCATAGCCGGGAAAACTACATGTTTCAACTGCGATACTTGCTCATCGTGTCTTTTCTTTTCTTCAGCACTAAGACTACCGATATCATCTGGAATCAAGGATGGTAATGGTTCGGGTGAGTTGAAGAACGCTAGTTCCCGCATGATGGAGGAGAAACAGTCCTTCTCTGATGTCCAGTTCGCTTCGATGCCTAACCGTAGAAGAACTGATTGGCTGCTTCAGCTTTGTGGAATTGTCTAAGCGAACGCGGGGAACCACTCACATAGCGGCAGCTTATCGAGATTCGGCGTCCATCCAGGCAGTATCAACGGTATCGATTCCAGCGTGCCGTCCTCTGTATTGAAGCAAACCGAGAAATACTCTCCTAACATCTCTGCCCACTCCATAAACCTATTATAGACGGCCTGTAGAAGCACTTTGAGCAAGACCGTCCCATGTAAGTCTGCTTCGGTACACTCACATTTACGATCTTTACTGGATCTAAGCCATTCTCTTCAGCTCCAGGCTCATTCTCAATCGCAATTTCCAACAGCTCCCTAACTTTCGGCGCCGGTTTCAAATTGAGCTTGCCTAGATGTGAGAACTGACGAAGCCCAAGCTGATAGAAAAGTTCCTCTGACAGAGCATTATGATCAACTAGAAATAGTTTCGTTCCATGTTGCAGCATTGAGCGTCCGCTAAAAATGTCAATGACACCAACAAACGTATGAGCTTTCATTACGTCCTCTATAGCTAGTAACCCAAAGTGATGTCTCAGTATCAGCGTCGCACGTTCGAAGTCATTTAGGGACCTACCTTGCGATTTGTCTTTCGTCAATTCTGCTCGCAATTCTTGTACACTCGTTAAATCGCAGTCTGAAATTGGTATCTTAGTTCTTCTGGTATAAGTAGTTTCTTTAGGTATATGCATTGAAGCAGGTTGATCGCTATCTCTATATTTGCTACGCGTATCATCGCCTTCGTTATTGTCAGACATCTCTTCATCCTCGATCATGGTAGAAATCACTTCACGACCATCCGCATCAACTTCAACAATCTCAGAAGCTTTTCGTTTACCTTTTGCTTTTTCGGACAAGAACGAATCTGACGGCTTGACTGCTCTGCTAGTGCTGGTAAAATTCATGGAATCCAATGTTTGTGCTTTCGCGTCTGTTCGAACTAGCTTTTGCGGTGGTAGTTTAGTCGCAGCTGCAAACGAAGAAGAAGAAGATGGTTTCGAGCCAGAATCGGTATTGAGGTGGCTACTTCCTGGTAGTAGTGTCTGAACATTGAAAGTACGAGACTGATTGGCGCTTGAAAGTTTCTTCTGCATTTCTTCGCAGATCAATTCGATTATATCTTCTTGATCTAAGAAATGGACTTCTGACTTTGTTGGACTGACGTTTACATCTACTCGACTAGGATGGATGTTTAATGATAGGTAGATGAAGGGTGAACCTCCTTTTGGAAGAATAGATGCATAAAACGCTTCTAAGTTCCGCTTGAGGGCTGAGCAGTCGACGAGGCGATCTGCGGAGTGGTAAATCAGGTGACTTATTCGTGACTTATTCGGGAAAGGAGAGAGTCTCATCACCTACGATTGATAAAGAAGATGAAAGTACCTCTCTTGGCACTGTAATTAGCACTTGAAACGAATCCTTTGCATTTGAACTGGTATTCTTCATTCTTGAAGTCGATTTCGTTGAGCTCTCTACGGATACTGGAAGAATAGACTTGGCCGATAACATCCAAAGTGGAAGATGCGACTGTAGTTTGCAAATCGAATGCTGTCGATCCCGCCTATCAGTTGATTGACAAGTCAGTCTAAATGCAGAGCGAAAGAATACTCCCAAACGATTTCCCACCTTCTTGCACGACATGGCGATGCCAGCATTATGTATCGCATACTTGAACACGACATCCAGGATTCTCGAGTACTCGTCCGACGAAGACTTGAGAGCCTTACGGCGGGTAGGTGTATTGTAGAACAGGTCTTCCACCTGAATGCATGGAAGCTTCAGCATTTAAGACTGCGTCTACACAAGGGACATCTGCTTACTAGGATTTGGGTGCCATCGTTGGCCGCTACAGGGCGTGGTTCGGCATCTTTCGAAGCATCGCTTAGAGGCACAAGCTTGCCATCCTGATAGCGGGCTCTAAAGACAGCCACACAGACAATATTAGTTTCGTAATGCCTTGCGCTTTAGAAGTCCGTGTTTACACACTTATACCCGCAAGCATCCTCGCGCGTTTTGGTCGTGACTGACAGGTGAGCGACATGACTGATACTTGCGAGAGCTTCCCCACGGAAACCGTATGTCTGTATGCTAGCTAGATCTTCGAATGTAGTAAGTTTGGAAGTCGCGAAGCGTTCACATAGTAAAGGCAGGTCGGCGAGCTGCAGCCGAGCGAAGCTTGTGTCAGCAAGTGGATTACCCTGGTATTCGAGGTATCCGGCACACCTTGATACCACTACCGTTGTCTTGTATGCTCAGCTGCTTCAGTCCGCCTTCCTTCACGGCAACCTTGATGCTCGTACTTCCTGCATCAATCGAGTTCTCGAGAAGCTCTTTCAATGCTGATGACGGGCGCTGTACAACCTGCACGACGGCATAGGAATGCACTGTCAGCCCGATAGACTCTCCATACGTGCTTCAGCTGAGCGCACCTCTCCTGCTGCAATCCTGTTGATGGTCTCTTCTGTCAATTTGACAATCCGGCGCGTGACTGGAAGGGCTGCTTCGACGACCGCGTCCGCTCTCGCTGGAGCAGCGACTTCGGATGTCGTTGCTCTGGTAGTGTCCTCATTGGTCATTTCAGCAGTCGCGGGCTCGACTGCCATGCCGTAGGTCCCTGTCATTGCATGGCCATTCTTCCTGAGTTTATGGGCAGAAGATCAAAGTATGAGTGCAGAAGCGAGGTGAAACTGATGCTTGCAGTAAGGCCGTCGATAAACAGGCAGGTAGTGATACAGAATAGCATTATACAGACAAGAGCATGTGTCCTCGACGGTAAGGAGGGCATCATCCCGATTCCTGACTTTTCCTAGACATCTATAAAAGTCTGTCCGACGTCTCCAGCTGAAGAGGATCATTTCGCAAAGGAATACTATAGCCTGCGCGGATAGGTCTCACTTTCTTGAATAAGCATGTACATTCTTCTCTGGATGAGAAAGAGTGTGCAAGCATGAGAAAGTGAGATACAATAGCGAGGCAGTACAATGCGGAAGAAAGACAAGAGCGAAGCGCCTTGAATGGAGGCGAAGACTTTCTCGTCGCAGATGCGAACCGGTACCATCATCGATGTAGTGGAGTAGTCTAACCTTCAGAGTACGAGCTAACAGAGCAATTTGTTGACATTACTGTCGCTGAAGCTTTGCAAATTACCTAACTCGGCAGAGGTATATCCACTGTAGGAAAGGCAGTGGCGAAAAGTACGGTTCGCAACGAGGAAGCCGAAGGATTCTACACAGCCAAAAGTAGAGCCACAGAATCACAGACAGTTTGCATTGCTTGCTACTACCTTGTGCACTCTCTTCGCGTTCTCCGGGCTGTTTCATGATACACCCACCTTTCACGATTGCCTTGTTCCAGTGCACATGATCCGCATCATCACTGCTCTTTCCCAACGCTCCAGCGGCTGCAAAGGCTGCAAAGAGCAGAGCGAGAGAGAGAGACAACACCTACCAGCCTGATTTGCTGGTGGCTGACGCCTCCTCGCTTCTCGACTTGCGTTGCGCAGTCTGCGTCTCCTCCACATACTTGCTTTACAGAGATCAGGCAGCAACTACACAAGCCCGTAGAGCTAGCGAGCACCAGCCCAAGGAGCAGCGCTGAGATCTCAAATAACAGCTTGTGGCTTCGAGACTACACAGTCATACTACAAGACGGCCTTTGTCCAGCTCATACAGGCCAAACTGCTGTCGATAAGAGCGGAGCGTCTTCCCGTTACAAGACTTCCCAAAACAGCATCAATCACAGCAAATCACGAGCTTGCTATTCTTACATCAACAATCAGTCTCTAGGAACGCCCTTCACTATCGCCAAACCACAGCTTCTGCAAGTGGCCTTTACGCCGCATTCACTCCATTGATCACGCTTCAAACAAACGTGATCTCGGAAGACAAGACTACGAAGACACTCCTGCAGGATTGAGCAGTAGGCCCAGTTCTGTCAAACCTTCAATCCTAACATCTTGCGAGATGTCGTCCTCAAAAGCTTCATCTGCAACTGCACCCGCTTCATCTTCGTCCTCCACTACCAGCTCATCGACCCTTCCAAGCGGAAGCAGCCGTCCGATGACTTGGGCAGAGCGTCTAGCAGGCAAACCATCTTCTTCTTCGTCATCGACTTCGCCTTCCAGTTCTCAAACTCAAGTCTCGCGAAGGAGTAACGGTCGTCCTGCTTCTTCGTCAGTTTCTGCTTCATCATCGTCACAGGCCGATTCCGTAAGTGCCCCTGGCAACACACCACTTCCAGCTTCTTCTTCTACCAAGTCCAATTCACAAAAGAATACCAGAACGTCTTCAAATGGTTCAAATCTGAATGATTCAAATAACACGACTTTGTCAGCCTCTGCAACATCACCGGGGACTGTGAAGTCTAGAATCCCCACTTCTGCAGACTCTGGATGGGGAGAGGCTGAATCAAGCATGGAAAGCAGGCAGGCAGACAATAGCAGAGCTCGCACACAGTCAAATACACGTATACCTTCGACATCTGCGTCTGATGCTGGTCAGGCTGCAGTACCAACAAAGGATATTGTAGATACCTCCAAAATCGACGAAGCCGATAACCCCTCTACCTCTGCAGAACCAGTCAAAGCATCGCCTGGACCACCAAAAGTCAACATTTGGCAAGTCAGAAAAGAAGAAGCAGCTAGGAAAGCAGCAGAACAAGCAAAATTGAAAAAGGAACAGGAGGAAGTAAAAAAACAGCAACAACCTTCTCAGGCATCTACATCAAAATTACCAGCTGTCAGCCAAGAGAAAACAGACACAGGCTCGTCTAACCCGTCTAGTCCCACTACAACAAAAAGTGGAAAGAAGAAACGCATTGATGCTCAGCCGCAAGCTGCTGCTTCCGCCAATGGGTCGGCTGGCATCGCCGGCAATAATGCCAATAAAGGCAAGGACAGTAACAAAAAGGCTTCAGGGAACAAGCAGGCCCCTCAATCGACACCTAGTACAAGCAAACAACTTAGTCAACAAATCAACACGAGTAAAGCGGGGACTGTTGAAAGCGAGATCACTGCACCTTCTACCACACCTGCAAATCAGTCTGATTGGCCATCACCAGGCGAAGAAAAAGAAAGAGAGGATGCCGAAGGTCAGAAGAAGACTCATACTACTAAAGAAAGTATAGATGGTGCTCCGATATCAGATCAAACTAAGCCAGAGTCTGGTACAGGTAGTCCTTCACGCAGTAAAAAACGTAAGTACATACTCGCCAGGGGTCTTAATCCTACAGATAGGCTGATACCTGGGTTTCCCATCATCCTTCTAGAAACTTGGAAGACAATTCAATCTGATATCACAATCAACTCGCCTTTACCCTCTAGAAAATCAAGCGACAGCAGTAAACCAGTCAGAAATAACTCCAAATCGCCCAAGCAGCCTGCTCCAGAAACATCAACTTCAAATGCATCGTCGAGCAAGGACATGTCCCGTGCCTCATCGAGGCAGTCAAACAAAGCACAAACCCCGTCCGACAAGCAGGCTGTCAAGACCCCTTCCTTGGAGCTGTCCTCTGCTACTGTCTCTGCGAGTTCTGCACAAGATGATACAGCTTCCGACGCACCAGCCACTACTTCGCAAGCTGTGGCCTCATCTGCCAAGTTACCTGTAGTCGGCAAGATTTTAGCCACTTCACCTTCTATCGCGTCCAAAGGCAGTGCTACCAAGCAGCACACTTTCAGCCCTCCACTACCGTCAAGTCTACCAGCTAAACCAATCGGTGCACCCACTAGTGACCCATCGCGATCTCGTTTATCACCGTCGATGCATGGTGCAACACCTATCCGATCACGACAAAGCCCCGCTACGACTGCTCAGGGCGTAACGTCCAACAACGCATCTCCTATGACTGTCGACCAGCCAGCTTCTTCATCCAGTGCAGGTACGACTGCAGCTCCATATTCGGATGCCGCAGATGCCACACGCTCGCCTCCCGTCAGACAAGCACAACTCTCTCCTATCCCAGGATTTGCATCGATCCCTCCTGTTGCTTCTAGTCAACCGGGCTTCTACCCTTCTATCGCACCTATGCCGCAATATTCGAATCACTCTGGAAGAGGAAAGAGAGGTGGATTGAATGGCAATGGGTCTGGCAGGAACGGGGTTAGAGGTGGCAATGCTGGCAGTCGGGCTTCCAACTATAATTATAGCAGGAATCAGTCACCTAACGCCTACGGATCAGGATTTACTTCACCTATAATGGGACATCAAACATTGTATCAACCACCGCAAGGATATTCAGGTCCCCTTCCTCCTAACGTGTATTTTGACCAAGCTCAAATGCAAACTCAGTATAATCCGCAATTGGATACTTTAGCACCACCAGGGGCATTCAACAACAATGGAATGCAACGCTACTATCCTCCTTTCATGTATCCTCCTCATCCTGCTGCTGTTCAAGATCCCGGACAAGGTCCTTATTTCCTCGTTGGCAGTCCATCACAACAGTCTTCCACTCGACCTGGACTTCCTCAGCAAGGCCGTCAAATGCAACAAGTCTTTCCAACGCCGCCGCCGCCACCCCCGAGATCAACTGCACCTAGCGAAGCGAGTCAGTTGTCACAGCCTGATTCACCAATGCCTGCTCCAAGACTTTTTCAGGGCACAATGCCTGCAGGCGCTCCGGTGTTTCAAGCTATGCCTACTGGATACCCTCCACAAATGCCAGATGGCACTGTTCCCCCTAATATGCCGTTTGCTTCTCCACCACCCCCACCTTCCCAGGTTAATACTATACCGCCGCCATTTTCACCTCCTCAAATGCCACCTCAGCAGTTCAGTCAAGCTCAACAGAGCTACCCACAAGGAGCGCAACCCCAAGGAGCGCTTAATGCTAGTGTACTGCCACCTGTCTATGCAAAACCCTCTCCCTTATATGACTACAGCTTCA
This sequence comes from Cystobasidium onofrii, assembly GCA_022813105.1. NCBI lineage: Eukaryota > Fungi > Basidiomycota > Cystobasidiomycetes > Cystobasidiales > Cystobasidiaceae > Cystobasidium > Cystobasidium onofrii. The sequence goes on along the minus strand of JAKLNA010000005.1, from coordinate 244,707 downwards.
TCATGTTCCCACCAGATGGAACGGCTTTCTGGGTCCTTGGTCAGATTGAATTCTACTTTTCTGCTGATAATCTGGCTCGAGATACTTTCCTTCGTCAATCTGTGCGTTTTCATGCTTTCTACTTGTAACCCTCTCTCGCAACAGCTGACGGTACTTGCCTCATTCTTCTTCATGCCATATGCTCCTCAATCTTATCGACGAATCGCAAAAACGTGCATTGTATGATGAAATAGATGGACGAAGAAGGATGGGTAGATGTAGCATTAATAGCATCTTTTAAGAGATTAAACAGTCTAAGTCAAGATATACATTTGATTAGATCAATGATGGAACTTTCGTTTATGTGTGAAGTTAGAGAAATGAAAGTACGTACTAAAGAATGGAAATCTTGGGTTTTACCTGGTGCTAGAAAAGTAAATTGGCAATATCCTGAACCTCAACCTCAACAACAAACACAACAATTACAACAACATCATCATCAACAGCAACAGCAGCAGCCACTCTAAGTACAACAACAGTATCAGCAAGATGTAGTGGGAATACCTATGGGACAACAGCAGGCTTATCCACCGCAAGTTTCGGAACAGCCATAATAGACAAAAATGCATCATCCAAACCCTGCATTGTCAGGAACCTGAACTCTATCACATGCAGTCATTACCCAAGTGCAATTGAAAGCCGAATATAGATACGATACGAAGCGAAATCAAGCCTCGTACATATCGTCTATGACACATCCATTCACAGTATACATAGTTCGACTTCGCGTACTTTGTCTCGAACAGACCTCGCTATGCTTGTCAAAAACCAAACTAGCATTACAAAGTCTACTGATTTCGACTAAGGATCTCACGTAGAAATGTTAAAAATGCAAATTTGCGAAACATGCTAGCAACCGAAAAGTACTGTCACATTAACATCTGCTAGACAGCATTAGGAAACATAATACAAGAGTGCTTAGATGGAAGGGAGTAATGCTGGCTTCCAGCTTTCCTGGCCGTTCTCCACTGTTTTCCTGGCCTGTCGCTGTATGAGCATGGATGACTCTCAAACTGGGTAACCCATACATTTATGGGAACATATCTGTCACGACACAATTTTCGACATACGATACGAATTTATCACGAAGCCGAATCGAGAAGATTAGCCTTGGTTCTCCTCGGAGATCTAGACCGCAAAACAATATACACGATGCGATCAATCTTCTCAGTGACAAACACGACACTTACACTATCGTAATCCTCTTAGTTCATTACTTACGATGAAGTTCTGCAATTTTCCTCTCGCTCAAAATCGATATCAAGCGTTTGACTTTGAGTACAAGCCGGCATATCTTCTTTTCTCATCGGTAGAACAGGCATTGTAGGAATCATCTTCTTTTTCTTCTGAGTACTTCTTCGTTGTTTAGGGTCAGTAGGGAGTGGGAGCTCGAATAATCAGTTTAATATGTGTTTTACTTGGCAGTTGTGAGCTTCACTAAAGCGTATGTAGAAGTAGTACTTCTTCGCTTTGCGCAAAAAGTAATGGGCAATACGGATGACTAAAAGAGGTGACTGCCTCGAAGCAGATTTACAAGGTATATTATAGCTTTGTGATTCAGGACTCGAGCCCTGCATTCAAGATTGCCAAGGTGTCACTCAGGAGAAGAAGCTGTCACTGTTTCTTCTGCAAGGGTTTAGGCCTGATTTCGAGGTTGTTGGTCGTACAGCTTTTGTTGTACGGAGTCGATGCAGCGTATGAAGCATTAACGAGACTGTTCAAACTGCCGAATTGTAAGCTTGTGGTAACTTGTAGCTTCGATATAGAAAGTTACTTCTACGCCAGGTGGCGCCCTATTTTTGTCAGTGACTCAAAATACGCGTCGGATGGGACGCGCCTGCTTTCCTGAATGCTGTACGAGGATATCGATAGCATAGGATGTGGATGAGAATAGAGCAGCAATGGAAGAATAACATCTAGGCAATAACAATACGCAGTAACAACAATGGAATAGAATGTGTCATGTCTGGTAATAGATGCGTAATGGTGGGCGGTGTGGTTCAAGTTGTTTGTACGCTATGTATGCCGCCCGTCTATCTCTGCGGACACACGTCAAGCTAGCGTACCAGCCAATGCATACGCGGTGTGCAGCAGCATCGAGCACAGCTGATTACACCACGTATTAATGAGTTGAGTTCGCATAATGAGTTATGGACGAGGATGATCATCTACGAGGAATGTGCCAAGTGCAGGAGACGCGGTGATGATCTGAGGAATTAGGAAATGGGCGAAGCAAGGGGTAGTCGGAGTGTAATGAAACACTACAAAGTGAGTTGTAATGCAGCTAGTACTGCACATTACTCTTTCATCGCCACGGGTAAATGAATAGCAAGCAGAGCTTTGGTCCTTGCTTTGGTTTTGTAGTCCCCCCTTCAGCGCCCTCTGCGAGTGAAATCTCGTGAAATCTCTTGGCCGGATTGATCCAGACGCACAGGACAGCGCCGCATCGCTTTGGACCGCGTTTTGTTCGCATTTGACGAGTCGCTTCTCTCTTTTCTTCTTCTCTACTCTACATTCACACTCACCTTCGTTTCTTTGCATTACACTACACCTGGTTGGCACTCTTCCACTCGTCCTCTTCAACACTCTGCTGGATTGACTCCACTTTACGCCCTCAAAGCAAGGACAACGCACGCACGCTCGCACGCAACTCTAGACAAGGCAAGACAGTCAACGCCTCGATTCATGTGAGTGACAGGACAGCTTCGATGTATGGAGTATGCATGCTGACTGATCTGTATCGTATCTGCATATCCTTGTCCTGTGTCGTGTCCATCTCGCTCACCCATCCCTGCATGATCACCCTCGTCTGTTCCTGGTGCACTGGTCACCTACGGGCGTCTACATCGGACAAATGGGGCACTCGACACAACCAACCACAGTACACACACTCTCGCACCTAGACTCGCTCAAACATGCGCTCATCCACTTTCATCGCCGCATTCGCATCACTCGCTTCCTTCACCCTTGCTGCTGGCCAGCAATCCGGTGGCGACTCGACTCTACGCATTCTATCGAATAACAACAATCTCGTTAAAAAAGATAATAATCTAGTATCTGCTCCTGCAAGATCTCGTCATGCTACTCGTGATCATCGAGCTCATGCTCGTAACTTAAGAAACTCAGCTTCAAAACCTTCTTCAAGTTTGAAAAAGAGACAATCTTCAAGATGTAAAGCTTCTTCCTCTTCTCGTGTTGCTGATCTAGGAGACGGTAAACAATTGGTATCTGAAGACTCTTCATCATCTTCATCTGGATCATCAAGCAATTCTACTGGTACAATTGAAGATCAAAAAACGACTACTAGTTCCGGTGGTCTAGGTGATTTGGATCTAGATTCATCTTCGAGCTTCTTGAAAATTGGTAACATCTATGCTGGTTTCTTGCCTGGTAAGCATGAATTAGTCAAGCGCTTGCCGATGAAACAGAAATAGTTTCTTTCTTCGGATCATTCCCGCTGACTATTTTGATCTCTTCTTCCCTTCTTCTTTTCTTCTTTACGCCACTTACTTGTGCCTTGTTCTATCATTCCCTTCTCTCCCCGTTCCAATTTTAAACAACCATATTTGCAAAAAAAAAACAGACGATGGATCAGGAGGTGGCTCTAAGGAATCCATGTCTGATATTAACAAGATTTTACCAGCAAAATCAGCATTTTATGGTAGATATGCACAAGTTACAAATGGTAAAACATTTGATGGAAATCAAATTTATTGGGTAATGGATGATATTAAACAATCTGGTGCTATTTTACAAGCTTCTATTATGCCTTATGGTACTTGGTATGGTTTAACTGAAAGTGATAATAGAAATGCTATTGCTATTGCGAAAGTTTGTAATGATATTTATAAGACTCATGGTATTGAAGTTTGGTTGAGGTTTGCTCATGAAAGTGAGCGGAGGATACTTCTATTCCTCTTATATATGTTTATTACCGGAACAATATGCTGATTGTTTGTCTTTCCTCCTCTCTCCTCTCTCAACTCTTTCTTCTCTCTCTCCCCCGCCTTCGCTCCTCCTCCAGTGAACTGGTATCAAACCGATGGAACCTACTCTGGAGGTGTTGAAGATTTCCAGACTGGCTGGAAGGTAGTTGCCAAAGCCATTGAAGAACACGCTCCTGAAACAAAGATGTACTGGTCTCCCAATGTTGGTTCTGATTCGGATTACGAAAAGTACTATCCTAGAGAAGGTCGTGTCGATGTCGTTGGTGTGAGTGTCATTGTCTCAATCTCTCTGAAAGGCCCGGCATCTCTGGTATACTGACATTAATGTGTTGATAAATCACAGTTCGACTGGTACCCACAATCAGCATCTGAATCCTTCCTTGAAAAGGCCAAACCATTCCATGATAAATATGCAGTTAATGGAATTAAATTCTTCCAAGGTGAAACAGGATTACATTATACAGGATCAGATGAAGAAAAAATGCAATGGGTAAAATCTTTATCTTCAAAAGAAACTCAAGATGCTATGCCAAATTATCTTGGTTTTGCTTGGTTTAATTATGATAAATTTGAAAATGGTAGACAAGTTGATTTTAAAATTGTTAAACCTAATCAAGGTACTGGATCTGGTATTAACTCTCAGATTAGATCTTACTTCTCTTCTTAAGAAGGCTTTTTAAAGAAGGAGGCGGCCTAGATGTTCGGAGATCCTCCTCTCACACTCGATGGTCTCATATACTATTTTCGTCAACTCCTCTTTTTCTACTACCACTTTTTAGCTTTCTTCATCAAGCCTTTCTCAATATGCATTTTCTTATCTCTTCTTCAGTTTAATGGGGTACAAACAATCCTCGCAAGCGAGGATGCGGCGGGCTATTCATCTTTTTCTTCAATGAACACGACTTTGATCACCGGGGCGGTACTTTCACGACTATCTGGTTTTGTTGACAACATCAAACGCAACTCCCTACCTCTTTACTCTTTTCGTGCCAACCACGACAGATCCAATGCAAAGATCAATGAAACACTTACAAAAACGACCTTCTTGCTGGCTTATTTCTACGACCTCTGTTCTGATCTCCTTGTAGGATGCTGTGCGTACCAGCAAGAGCATCACACAGATGTTCACGAAAAGGCCATATTATCAAGAATTAACCCACAATCTTTCAAGAAGACTATCTTCCTCTTTCACTTTCTTTCATATTTCTCCTATAGAAGATGGATCAAAAAGTATAGCTAGACTATGTTCTTTGATCATCCAATACATATGCAACAAGGCAAGTTCCTAATTGCATGTCATCCTTTTATGATTACACATGGGCCTCATGGGGCACTTGGTCCTCGTGAAGAGAGCTTTTTAAACGACGGGGACTTTCTTTCCGTTTTTCTCCTAGTAGAGAAAGATGCAATGTTGATCATTGATAAGATAAGACAGATGGAGAAGGATGGTTTAGCGGCACTTGGTTAAGGGGCTTCAGTCCTCAGGATCTTGTGAACAAGCTCTATCTTACTTCGTTCATCCATTCTGCTCTCTCCCCCTCCTTTGTAGCTATACTTCTACTTCTACATTGTTCTCTCGAGAGCTTTCATATTTTATTCCCATCTATCAGCAATGATAAATATGCAGGCATCATCAACGAGTCTGCAGCCTCTTGAATGAAGCTTTCAGCACCTTCCTCCCTTACATCCTGCTTGCCTGCGTTGCTTGCTTTTCGCCACCATCTTGCAGTTGATGTGGCTCACCTTAGCGCCAGCAACAAGACACGCGCAACACAAGTCACAGAACACAAGACAGTCATTGCAGCAACCATGTCGGCAAAGGGAGAAGAGCTGAAAGCTACAGTGAGGCAACACGCCTGGGCATGTCGCCCGCATTGCAGTTCTAGTCAATCCTGATTTCAATTGCTGTTCCTCGCCAGATCAAGGCAGTCGATATGCCTGACAATCTCCAGACTGCAGCGACGGAGATAGCACGAGCGGGTGTAGAGGAGCATTCATTGGAGGTGAGACTTGCGGCCTGTGTCTATTATACCGTACCGTGTCCGCGAGGCCCACTACTGGCAAGCTGGAATGCATGCTGACCGATGTCCCGCTTGCTTGCTTGTTGCATACGGTAATCACTGGGATACGCGTACAAACAGAAAGACATCGCTCAATACATCAAGAAGGAGTTTGACCGGTGAGTAGAGTAGATGAAATGCCATGATTGTGCTTCGCTCATCCGCTGCGAGCTTCTTGCTGATACTTGGTGTGCTTATTTACTCTCTGGTCAACAACGCCTCTCCGCTTTCCATGCGAATGAATCAACAACGCTCTAAACCGCCCAATACACGATTCTACAATGTTCATTCGCTTATCAACATTGGCTCATCAACAGACAATACGGTGCGACGTGGCATTGCATCGTCGGCAAGAACTTCGGAAGCTAGTGCGTGGTGTTCGGTATCCTATAAAGCCTGCTTAAACGACCATGCTGATTCTTCTTGGTGATACAGCGTGACACACGGTTAGCCAGAGTGTATGAAGACCTCAGCAAGCTTAAGGAGGCTGACGTGCGATTTCCTACAGAGTCTGGCAACTTCATCTACTTCTACATGGGTCCGATGGCTATCGTAAGCTCTATGAATTCACAATGATCTGCAGTGATGGACATGGGCTCGCTGACCGAGAGACCACACTTGACATATCGTTATACAGCTCCTATTCAAGTCAGGTTGAACCTTCGTATATACGGCCTTCCATTATCCACCTCTTGAGTGGAAGAAGGTCGCTTAAGCAGAAGTTAGCTTGTAAAAGATGGACAACAAGGTCTCGCAGTAAAAGACGAAACGATAACTAATGAACTTTCCGAATGCGCGAAGGAGAAATGTTTCCAGTGAAACTAGTCTCTGTGTTAATTATGATAGTCCTTTAGCAGTTCAATGGGCACATCAGGTTACTAGTCTCTCACATCTTTTACGACTATCATCCCATACTTGGATCCTTGCACAAATATTACTACCTCCACGAAGTGCTGAAGCCTTTGATACTTGGTCAGTGACGGTGATACTTGCTTTGGCGTTCATCACCATGAGCAGATCGCGTGTTGGGCTATATTTTTACAGGGGCAGCCTTGGCAAGACCTGCTAATCATACTTCTACGGGGTATACAGTACTCTCCAATGCCAAACTGTAAAGCTTGGTCTCGTGTGCATGCCTTCTAATCTATACGCGTGACAAGCGGTGCTTTAGGTGGGCTTGCTGACCGACCCCGTCGCTGTCCTGTCGCCGCTTTTGATTGTCTGCGAAGGAGAGATGAATGTAAGCTTTCATGAGCATAGCCCGAATGGGATACTGGGGCGCCCGAACTTCGCTTACTGTTGCTGTACTGGCGGTTTAACGAAAGCATAGTCACATTGGATGGTTTGATCCAGTAATGTTGTTCCAGAAGCCTCGCGGATCGCTTCATCTGCTTGCGACCTTTTTTCGTACTCGAGAAGTGCATAACCCTATTAATTGTGTTCGAAACCAAGTTATTTGACGAGGGCGGGTCGCAACGAAGGAAGCATGGCAAATACAATTCAGATACTCATAGTCAGCTCCAGAAGCCCTATGGTATTCACCGACGAGGCAGACTAGACACTCGAATACTGACCTTCACATAGCCTGTCCGCCTGTCTAGATTGAGATGTAAATTCTTGATCTCGCCAAACTCGCTGAATTTATCTTGGATGTCCTCTTCTGTCGCTTCTTCATGCACGCCTGTTACGATCACGATCCATCCTTCCACGGCTACAGCACGGCATTGAGAACAGCAGCAGAGGTAGCATACATCAATTAATCAATGTGTGTAAGGAAGGAATCTGATAACTTGAGCCTCACACTTAGCTGCAACGACCTTCTGCTGATCTTTTGAATCGCTAGCTGCGTTGGAAGAGTCGGGCAGTGTTTCGTATTGTGCGTTGGCATCATCACGAGCTGTCACGAGCGAAATGAACAGTCAGTGCATGCCCTACGCTGATAGTCTGAAGCCTGAAACCCAGAAGGAAAGCTCTGGCTGCTCTCGCCTGGTAGCTTCCAAGATTGTAACTGACCGTCTCCTGAACTCTTGAAGCCACGACCTTTACGCTTGACCGAGACATCTGTGCAAGTAGAGCAGATGGAGCAGATTAGCATTCTTATAGGCCTTCTTGTCGCATATGCGCAAAGACGCAGCTCTTGGCTCTTACCGTTGTCTAGGTCCATATCCATTTTGAGTAGAGTTGGGGTGCCACTGGCTTCTCTATATGCTTGTGGTGTGGGCTGTGTGACAACCTTGTCGACAAGGAGGCCTATCGAAAGAGTAGAGCTGTACTTCTTGCCTGTATCGGAGCTAGAAGCTGGCTTGTAGATGGGTTTCTGTGTTGAACGGTGGTTAAGAGAGCAACGAGAGCAACTGATCGCTTTAATGGGAAGAGGAGCAGACAACGGACATCTGTTTCTTCAAGATTCCAACTCATCCGACCATAATGTCATGTACGCTTCAAGAGGAGCAGCGACGTTACTGAGTCGCTGTCTGTTACGAAGACACTTCTGTTGCCGTCAGATACACCTCTGCCGCCCGATCTATCAAAGTACAGCTGGAGGCGGTCAAGGCATTGCTACTTCTGCATCATTGAGTGACAACATGGCACGAAGTACACAGACTCGCTTGGATGCGTTCCTGCCAAAGACCGATACATCCCCTCGACAACCCTCAAAGACTTGGAGGGAGCAAATGCCAGAGGTGTCCGACTCGCCACTGGAGAAGCATCCTTTACGTGTGTACGTGCTCTGCGGTGTCGTGTAGGTGTAATCTATCAATACTCACTCCATATATCATTACTAAGGCTCTTATTGCATATACAGTGGATCTGGAAAGTCCACCTTGGCGGTTCAATGGGAAGCCATATATCCCGAAAACTACGTCAGGGTCAACCAAGACAGTCTCGGAGACAGGAAAAAATGCGAGATCTTAGCTAGAGAAAGCTTGAAGGAGGTGAGTAGCTATCCATTTGGCCTCATTTCTATCGGGTATAATGATTAGTCAATTTTTATAGGGCAAATCTCCGATTATCGATAGACAGAACTTTGACCCTTCACAAAGATACCACTGGCTGAGCATCGGTCATGAGTACGGAGCCGAAGTAGTAGCGCTTGTGTTTCGTACCACGCGGCGAGTAAGTCGCATGCATATGTCAACCTCCATAAGCACCATCAGCTAATGCTTTCGCACCGTAGACATGCTCGGATCGACTTCTGCTTAGAACGGGGCATGAGACAGTCAAGACACCCGAACAAGGCTTGCAGGTACTTGCATCAATGATAGCCATCTTTAAAGAACCAACTTCGGAAGAGGTGAGTGCGTTTCCCGCTGACGCAGACAGACAATGGCTGAACATCGTTCGGTGTCAAATCGACAGGGATTCCACAAGATTGTTGTTCTCCCTTCTGGCCTGCCACTACATTACTCGGTCGCAGATATCAATGCTCTACTTGCTAAGATAGATCAGACGCCTTCGGGGCCAGCTATTCTGCCGCCTCAGCCCGCAACCGGACCATCTAGAGGAAATACATGGAACCGCGGCGGTTTCAGTGGCCGGACTGGAGCTCGAGGAGGCAGCTCGAGATGTCCTCAAGTAGAGGAGCGTGGACCACCCTGGTCTAGACATCCCTCCTCATCGGAGAATTTTCCTCCGACTCGTGCCGACCGTTCTGCATCGTGGTTTCCACAGGAAGGCGTAGACAGACAGATGCGGTATGAGCGCAGTCCGCCAGCTCGCATAGCGAAAGACGCTGCAAGGCAAACAGTTCAGCCATACTCTGCACCAAGCAGGCCTCACGGTGCTGCAAGCAATACGCCAACCTGGACCGCAAAGAAAGCACCTTCTACAGGTTTCATCGACATTAGCAGTGATGATGAGAAGTAACAACAACAGAAGCACAGTAAGACTGCAGACAAAGAACTTAAATGTAGCGAATCAATCCATCAATGCATATCAGCGCGATGACGGCCTTCCAAGCTAGGCATCCCGTTCACAAAAAGGCTAGAACCGGCATGCAAATCTGCATATGCTGATCGTGGCCTCGATATAGCCTCCTGCAAAATTCAATGTCAGCGTTCCCTTCTGGCTATTGAAGGAAGACAGGTCAAATATCCCTACTCCTAAAGCAGCTCTATCAGCCATAGACACTTGTCGAGGGTCCAGTCTCGCTGAAAATACATCCTCCTCTTGAGCCATATGCATAGATTGCAAGGACTCTTCGGCTCTGGACAATTCCTTTCGTAACTCTTCGATCGATCTTTCTTGCTCGACAAGTCTCTCCCTTGCTCGTCGCGCTATACCATCAAAGTTGGCTTGCTGTTCCGCCAGGCGAGCGTCTACTACATCGATATATGGTTTCTCGGAAGGATCGTACCTCAGTACGTCTTGAGATGTCGGTACAGGGCTATATCGTGCCAAGTTCTCCTTTTCGATTGTGAGACGTTCGATGTCTACCTTTAGATCCTGGAGTTGACGGCGCAGGGTGCCCACGAGCTATGAAGGGGTGAAGTCCATCAGCCACTACAGACCATGATTGTTTTTCCTGCTAGCATACCTCCTCAGCGTCGGCGATCCCATCGGATTCTTTGTCCCTGTCGGCAAAGGTATCTTTCTTCCTACTTTTGGTTAATGCAAAGCCCGGCAAGCCGAAGAAGCGGTCAAGCTGTTGATACAGAGTCTGGAGTTCCTTATTCCGACTGTCTATTTGTGCTTGTAGCATAATGGACTGCTTGCAATCGTCAGCAACTAGCACACGTTCACAAAGCAAATAAAAGAGGGAGACGCCGTACAGTCTGCTCTTTCTCTGCTTGCGTAGCTGCCACTTCGCTTCTGGATGCTTCAAGCTCATTTGCTAGCTCCAATAATATTGTACGCGTTCGCAAGCGGACGTCTGGCCGCGCAACTTGCATCCCCATTGTACTAGGCCCAGCTTCGGCATTGGTATACCGGTCGTTGGCTGGATAATTCGCTTGCGTTTCTGTACCAGCATCCGAGATATCGTCATCGTCTTGTTGAGTCTCTGAGAATACCCTGGCAGCTGGGATCAGGGCTGCATCTCAGCTATTTCGTGCATTGTCGCAAGCTTGTAGACATACCTGCTATATGTTCGGTTGCCACCACTCGTGCTCGCTTCATTGCGGAATCGCTGTTGAGGGCGCGTACTGCGGGCTTCACAGTTTTAAAAGATTCTCAGGATCTATGAATCGCCTATTACTCCTTACTTGGCTCAGTGAGGTCCGCTATGATACCTTGCAGTTCGGAATGCTTATTGTAGGCATCCGAAAGCCTGAGGGCCAAATTGCCGTTGAGCAGACGCAAGGCTTCATTTTCCTCTTTCAGTACATCTACAGCACCGTTGCTTGTGGCCGACAGGGCATCCAGGCTTGCAAGCAGGCGTGTCTGCAGTATTGCGTTCTGGCTTGCGAGGTGGTTGATCGAGCTCGACAGATGTGCTATCTGCTTGCATTGCATACAATTGGTGCATCAAATCCGTATATCATGTTTTACTGCCAGCTATCAGTCTCACACTACTCCAAGAGTGAAGTCTTGTCCCCTGACATACCTTTGCCTGGCCTTCCGACTCCTTCGCCGCAACAGCAAGTCGGTCCGTCTCTATCTGTCGCAGGAGATGGCTGAATGCCTGTAGACAGGCTTGCGGTGTGCTGCTCAGCTCATCTAGAGTCACTGGAATATAAGTATGCGAACGAAGCTGCTCGAACACCTCTTCCATGAGCATCCTCCCCGCATGGGTAGGTGCCTAGCAAGAAAGCAAGTATCGAGGCATGCCAGACTCAGCAATTCAAGGCAAGCAGTTTCGGCATGCATGAAAGCCGTGTTAGGCAGGGTATGCATTCAAGAAGGGTATAACATACAAACATCACTCTGTCCCCTCTGAGCGCTTCAGCTTGACCAGCAAGCTGGAATGGCCTCCTTCCTAATGGCCAGCTTTCCAATTTAAAATTGCTAATGCCTCCACGTCAAGCCACCGTCACACAACCATCACTGCCACGAATCTATACGATACTTGACTGCCTCATGGCGCCGGTGTCTACGCTGCGAGGGTCCCGGCGGGGGCAGTGTTACGGCTCTGCAATTGCCAGAGTCAGCGTCTACTGATGGGAAGACGCATTCGAGTCCAGCATCGCAACCATCGAAGTCGGCGCAGACCGCCCCATCTCCACCGCAAACCTTGATAACTCAGTTATCAGTGCAAGTCCCATGCCACAAAACTCAGTGCTTAGCTTACACCGTTAGGAGAGCAAAGAAGCCAGCCCAAGCAGCCTTGCATCTCGTCGCTAATCAGGCAAGGTTGACAAACTCAGCAGATGGAACCAGCTTGCTGAAGACAAATTAAGTCGCCTACTTGGGTCTGCAAGCGTCGCCGAATGTGCCCGAACACTTGCCGTTTTGACAAATACCAAAATCGCAAGCATCCAGAGCCGATTCATAAATCGTGCCCGAGGGATCAGGACAGCTGAAGGAATCAATGGCTTCAGCGTACAATTCTACAATCATTTAGGTAGAGATACGTACGTTGCGCCCTTCCAGCCGCAGAAATAATTGCCAGACTTGGTGTCCAGGGTGCACACGCCTTGCGAACCAACAGAAGAACAAAGGCTTTGATCGGGTACCTGTTACAGGGGGTGGTCAACACCTGCATACAACATTTGCTATACGTACTCAATACAGAGTGACTTACAGGTGTTGAAGCGTCGAGCCTGTTACACGGAAGATCTGCATATACTGCCCGACTTCGCTTGACGGATCCCATGACTAGTACGATAAGCAACGGAATGCTGAGCATGCTTTTTTACGTCGTCGTAGGTGAATTAAGAAGGTGGGTAAGCTACTGGAGAGGGATATCTTGCGAATGGATCAGAGTAGATTCAGTTGCAAGTGGGGAAACGAAGACTGAAGTTTGTTTCAGATCCAGCCTTTCATTTAGATCCCTTTGCGGCTTGTTTGGCCAGCAAGAACCACAACTGCTCGGCAGATCTGGAACATGTCGGCTAGTCAACGGTATCGGAGTCTTTCATGTAAATCGTTCATTCATGTAGTACAGTAGATGCCGACATCACAGTCTCTGTCCGCTCGTGCCGAGTTCTTCCCTTAGCAGTCGGCCGCTTACTGCACTGCACCAGTGGCTAGTTGCAATGAACGCTTTGATACTGATACATCTAAAGGTCGTTGCATTGCATTCCAAACATTCTCATTTTATGATACATTGCTTTTTAACGATCCCCTGGTCAGGATCAGACAGCGGATTCCTCAATAGGTAATCCGGCAGCAAATCGGGAGTGTGACGAAAAATACGTTCAGAGATAGCTAGAGCAGTGTCCCGAGCATTAGTTTGCAGAAGCTGATCACTTGCAACAATCGGTGCTTACGGTTGCCAGCCAAAGAAGATGGACCCGAGTTTGGCTACATCTCGCGCCTGCAGAATCAGACTTGCGTAATAACGGATCCAGGTCAGGACGACTCATGCATGGAAAGACTACAGCAGGACTTACTCGTTGACGTTGTATTCGACGCTCAGATCGCTCTTCAGCTTTTCCGAAACCGTACGGATGGCTCTGTCCGCATCCGTCAGCTCGGCTGTTTTTCCGTTTTCATCACTTCTCTCCAAAGCTTGACTGCCTTGAACCCGTTTGACTTTTGAAGCTGAAGCAGTCCTGGTTGAAACGTGTTAGACTGGTGTTCATGCTACAAAACTTGAAGAACGTACCATTTCTGCAAGGGATCAAATTTGAATACCTCGAGGATGGTCATTAAGACAGCCGCCTTGCTTCGCAACACTCGGATGGTCTCTTCCGAGCACTTTCGGAACACCCCTTCAACGCCAGATATGCCGAAGCCATCCACTATATCTGGCGTCAGCCTGAACGGTACGAGTTCTGGTGTTGGCAGTTGCTTGCCCTATGGGGAACCGTCAGAGTCTCGTAACCTCCATCGTAACACGACGCACTCACAGCCTCGAATGCAATCCCAAAATCGATTGGGACAAGTTCGCCAGTCACTGTGTCAATCATGATGTTTGAAACGTGGCGGTCGCCTAGACCCATAACATAGCCTACCATCGACATGGCGGCGGCGCTTCGGGAGTAATTCAGGCGCATCTGGAACCACCAATAAGGCACATGATGCTTCTCGGTGAAAAAGTGCCGCATGACGGGATGAACCCGTTTCAGGATCTTCTTATATACCTCAACGCGGTCCCGGTCAGACGATCTCTGCCTTTCCCCCAGCATCTTCCTCGCTTCCAGTATAGGCATATCGTTTGGTCTATACCTATTGAAGTCATTAGCGCCAAGCGGATACTGTTGCTTTGTCTCTACCACCTACTTGGCGTGTGCTGGAATCAGCCAGTCTCCAATGGCTTGACTGTTCGCAACAAATTCAAGGAGACCACAATCACCCGTCAGTGGGATGACTTTGTACGTCCGAACCCCTAATTTGCGTGCGTGAGTCCGCTCGTCACCGATTAGCATTTTGTTTGTCACCCCGAAAATCTGCTGCATGACAGCGTCTTGCCGAACATCATCGCCACCCTTGAACTGAAGACACTTGCATTTAGACACATCGGTCGGAGACGGTGGCAGGCAAGAAGCTACTCACTAATTGTCGGTAAACAACGCCATCTGAGCCAATGCAGTCGGTAATCTTTGGCAGATTGACTCCTCCAGCGGTGGTATAAATTGTCTTGTACCCGACGATACACGGCATGTGCTCTGGTTCATACATACAGGACTTGTCCACGGCCAGCGCCAGAGTCGTGATAGGTATAGGCAAGTTTTTCAGGCGCAAGAGTTTCAGACCACTGGGTACGGGGCGGTTCTTATCTGAGGAGGGTTTCTGCTTTTCAACTCTCATCGAAGCCCAGTCGGCATAGGCTTCTATGGCGAGCTCGATAGCATGCGTAATCTCTTGCATTCGAGGGCTATACTGCCTTAAACGAATGATCAGGTCTCGCATTGTTCCGTGTGCATGTGATGAGTCCGGGCCTAGCGACCGGCGCCTTTGAGAGCCCGACTGGCTTGCTTGACCCGCGGCGGTATTGAAAAGAAAGTAAAGCTGGAAAAGGCTATGGAAAGGGTGCTCCGTAGCTAGGCGCTCTATAACTTTCGTAAGCGTGCGTTGAAACTGAGATGTGCCGTGAGCCTGCATCACCGCCAGCCGAGCTGACAGCTGAGGGACCAGACCGATGAAGCGGTACGAGGGGATGTTCAGGATGGACTTGCGAGCGTTTGCGCAGAAATTTTCGTCATCGGAGTTGCCAAGCCACAGTGAACACAGTCGAAAGACTGCATCAGAGCTACTCTCTGCTCCGGAAAGAGCGTGACCGTACATGAGCACCGCGCTTTCTAGCAGAGCTTTACGGGACGTTCTGAATTCCTCTATTGTCTGACGATCTTGCTGTGAAATCGCACTTGCGACACGGTGACGGCTGTGAATCTCCGAGGACGTTCCTTGGCTAGACTTTGACTGCTTTACTAGCTGGAGAACTTCAATCTCCTTCTTGCGCGTGTAAGAGTCTAGTTGGTCAATTTCTTCGACCTGTTGAGACATCTCTTGGTATTGCTGGTCTGCGAAACGTGCGTAATCTAAGGCTATGGCGGCAGCCATACCAGCATCTTGCTTGTGTATAAGATGCCAAGCCAGCTCGAAGTACTGCTCGCGAATCGTCGAAGCATCCTCTAGCCGAGCCGTTGAAATCCAGGTGCCCTTACGAGAATAGCAATGTCATCAGCTGAACCAGGCGACTGACATGCCTAAAAAGGCATAGTCTCACCATTTGCGACAGCAATTGTGCCTGGTTCTGTTTAGGAATGGCATCTACATGCTTGCGTAGAAATTGCCGCAGGGATTCTATAGCAGCTACCGATTCGTTCTGCAGCCATAGCACCGACGCAGTGGCCAAGGCAAGGTCATGATCAACGGCCTTTGCGATTTCCCGACACCTCAGAACCGTATTGAGGGCAGACTGCTTTCTGTTCTCTCGCCTTGCAATGGCACTCAGAGTCAGCAACGTAGCGCGCTCCGCCTCTTTAAGTAGCAATTCATTTTCAGATGGTTCGTCACCCAAGTTCTTGCGAGCCTCTCCGGCGCGAAGACTAGCGAGTAGAACCATGCGAGTCTGCAACACCATCTCTGCAGCTTCGTATCTGTACAACACATGTGAGCTGATCTTCGATTAAGGAAGTGTTAATTATTGACTTACTCGAAAGACTGCCACGAATTAGGAGTGTCCGCCAAATAGCCGTTTAGACATCGAGGTATATCCTCGCGCCACTGCAGTACTTCACGAAGAGCCAGTATATTGTGCAGGCGGCGTTTGTCGACAGCTGGCCTAGAGTTATCAATGCTTGTCAAAGCAATGATTTCATTTGATAGATGCAGCAGACAGCGATCTTGCGACATGCTGGTGCCGTACCCTACGGTCTGTCGCAAAGCATCATAGACACAGTATTGCGTCTGCAGTTCAGAGTCCTGAGGAACCGGAATATCCCAACTTTGTGTTTTCCACGCGAGATCCGGCAGGATTTCCGATATGCCGGTTCCTTGGGGATCTGATTTGAAAAGCTTCATTGACAAGTAGCCGAGGTCGCCATGTGCCAAACATGCAAGTAAATTCTGTGTTTCTAGAATGCCTTCCTGCTTTTGAGATGCTGCCTCAAGAACGGCGCCGTGCCAAGAGAGCGCCTCTAGCCATCTACCTTCATGTTGTAAACGTCGAACAAGGCCATCCGGCAAATCGAAAGCGGATATGCTGTAAAAGCTGTCCGGTTCTTGAAGGTGACTGTAGACTTCGTAAAGCAGCTCTCTGTCTTGCGGCGGCGCTGTTGCGACAGTATGGCTATATTCTTTGGACAGTTCCATGCAGAGAAGAGCAGCGCTGTAGTCATGCGACTCTAGCGCAGCTTGTCCCAATTTCGAATATGGCACTGATAGCCACAAATCATGCGATGTGGGTATGTCTAGTCCAGCGAAGTCCTCCGGCGGATTGCTGGACCGCAGTGCCAGCACAATTGCCAATACATCCACGGCGCATGGCGACCGACGGTCAAGGAGCGTCTCGAAGTATGTCGACAAGGTCTGCCGAGCGTCAAAACTCTCTGTATGGAGCAGAAGCGCTTGTACCAAAATCGGAAGACATTCTTTTGCCGAGCGAGCATTGACAAGTAGCAACCGGGAGCATGGCTCAAAGAAGGATGATCTCTGTCCCAACACCCTTGCAAGCAGGGAAGCGAAGTTTTGCTGCCACTTTTCGCGGTCCGATGCGATATCTGCCCAATGTTCCGTGCGAAGAAGGTCACCCAGTTCTAGCGTACTCTTCATTGAAGGTTTGTTGATGAGAAGGCGCCTTATCTGGGGAGCGCGGATCATGTCGAAGTAGACGTCATGCATGAGTGGAAGATCCTCGGTAGAGGAAGAGGAGATTTGCAGGAGAGTATCGAAGGCCATGTGGGCGGTCGCTGAGTCGGAGTCATTCAAAAGACGGCACAATTGGCTGAGTATGATCATCTTCGCAGAGGCATCGCTAGCTACTATACGTGTGTGCGTTTGAATGCTTTCATTCAGGGCAGGTGGGTAGACCTTCCCGTTGCTAGCGCGAACAAGGTCGGCGAAGGTGTGTACGCCTTTCGACCCAAGACTTTGGCGTGCCGATATCGCATTTGTGGACGCGAAAGTTTGCCAGAGGACATAACCGATCTTGGATGGGTCTTCTGGACGACCCTTTTTTGACGATAGCGATATCCGAAAGATGTCTAAAGCATTATATATGCTCGGAGTGCTGCCAGAGATTCTTACTATGTCTTCAATCTCTTCTAAGGACATATTCTGGTCACTCGGAGGAAGGATTGCACGTGGCCATAAGGCCTTCAATCTCTTCAGACTTTCAATCATTCGCGGATCTTCCGGCCGGTGCAGGGCATTGACCCAATCCTCTAGGTTTCGCAAAAGTTCCAGTGCCAGCGCTTTAGAAACTTCGTCATCGCGTCGTGAGAACACCATAGCCGCTCCGGCTGCTAAAAGGATCGAACTGGTTTCATCTTGCAGACCAGACTTTTGTGCAAGCCGCAGGGGCGCAAGCTGACCCAGCACCCACATAAATAGCTTGCTTGATAGTATCAATAGATCCTCTTGTTGCACAAGAGAGGCCAGCCGGTGCACCAACATAGTGAGCAAATGAGTACTCTTAGACAGCGTACTGGCTGAGCAGGCCATGCAGAGAGCAGTATTATGCAGTAGCCTAAGTTGCTGTGAGGTAAAAGGAGGCTCTCCCACTGCACATAAAAGGCGGTGAAGAACGCTATTGAGAATCGAAATATCCTCCAGAGCACCAGAAACGGCTGGATGCGACCGCCTGATTGAGTACAGTATTGCTTCCAAACGCACATCAGGAGGCGAGAGAACGTTGGGACGGAAGGGAGTATTGGTATCGTCGAAATTAGCTTGAAGAAATGCAAGGAGTGAACTACTCGCAGGCCAGCACTTCTGAAACGTCGATTGAAGAACACTAAAGCTGTACTCAGCTTCCCAAATAAAGCTGAACAGTCGCCAAACGACTAGGTCTCGCATGCTGCGAAGCATCTCCGGAGCTTGCAAACCATTTTGCGATGCCACTTCTACAGCCTTTAGGGCGATATCTCGCTCAGCGAGTCTAAAGTCACTTGATCCGGGCTCTCCCGCTGTCAACTTGTACGCAACATAGGTCGGAAAGACTCGGACGAGAGCCATCTTAGGGTCTGTTCCAGCGTATGTACACAAGTCCTGAAAGAATTGCGGTCTGGGTCCAGCGAGTACCATTGGTGCGGTTTCCTCGAATCGCGCGGAGTACAGAGCTTGCTTGTTTGGGAAGCCGAACACTGATGGCTCTGGGATCAATAGGCCTTCTTGCGAATTGTACAGATGCTCAGCTAGAGTAAAGGGCGCCAGAGATGTGTACAGTGCAGCCACATTTTGTAAGCCCAGGCGTCTGGCGATGGCAGTCAACGCCGCCTTTACGAACTTGCTAATCGATCCCGATGCATCGAGGGCAGCTAGAACAATGACTGGGTGATATGCGTTGGATCGGAAGAAATCGCTTGCAATCATGATGTTGCTGTAGGTGAGCAGTGTTGTGACATTGGATGCGGTCTCACTGCCATGATAGTCGAACTTCTTTTTCTCGGTGATACTTGTCCATACGGCAAAGGACTGTCTGCCTGCTCTGTGTATGTAGGAGCAGACCCGCCCCAACACTGGTGCAAGCTTGAAGCGTACTCGATAGTCGATGTCATCTAGCATACTGATGAGGATCGCGTCCGGTGACACAGGCATGCCGTCCTTGCATGCAGAAACCTCCGTATCGTGTCCAAAAACAAGAGGATCGACTCTGTTTGACGTAATAAAGTAATCCAAAAGGTCGATGCAAGCATTCCTGACCCTCCAGGACAGACTACTCCCTGACAGCAGTTGACCAGCAAACCACGCAGAGAGCCTCCGGGCTTTGTCGACATACGGCATCTCGATAGCTTCCTCTTGTCCCCACTGTGGCGCTGTCGCAAGAAGGAATTTTAGGACGAACAAATGTAAATCTTCGGTACGCGAGTATTCGTAAGAAGGGAGAAGTTCTGATCCAATCTTGTCTACTATCCCCTCCAGCTCGTTACTACCGAGAAACAGGTGTCTACTTTGAAGAGCATCCAGAATGTGCTTACCGACCAAGATGAAGCGTGCGCCAGTGTCCTCGAGTAATTGCTTCACAAGTAGTCGCATACGGACGGGCTTCCGGTCGGCCTCCTTGAAGTATGCTATCGTAAAGAGGACGCGCAACGCTGCCGACAAGCAAGTGCTTGTAGCAAGACCACGAGTCCCAGGATCCAACGTGGCACGCCCAGTCATTTGTGTTGAGGTAGTAACGCGAATTGGTCCAAAATCTGCATCTTCGGCAGTCTGGGAAGTCTCAGTAGCGTCCAACTTTAGAATTTGCTGGAAAAGAAACGCTTGATCACTGAAAGTTTCCACTAAACCAGGGGTCTCCCAGATCCGACTCAAGAGTGGCTGATTTTGTAGATCTTCGATATCATCGGCTGGAAGCCCAAGGTCAGACGCAGGCAGGACGAAGGCTAAGTTCTCCTCTCACTCGTATGATCAGCGAGGATCGAGCGCTTTATTCCAGAAAACGGCCCAGCGGAAATTAAAACTTCATAGTGTTCGGCGAATTCAGGAATATCTAAACACAAGGGAGTAACCGCGGCCAGGAGTGTTGCTTTCTCCGATGTAGTCCATTTGCTTTGCTGTATTCGCGGCAAGGCGAGCTGGACGAGCTGAAGAGCTTGGGAGGCCACTCGCTCATTCCGTATGATCTGGTTTGCGTCGAGGTATGCATCGAACGTAAGACTTAGCCAGACGAGATCGAGCATGCTCCGCAGTCTGTCCAAAGTGATGCCGGACCAATACATATCATTACCTTCATCCAGTTCCTCCAATAACTGTTCAATTAACTTTCGCAAGTAGACAACGAGACGGACCGCAACGGTGTCAGTCTGCGGTTCCTCGGTTGGCTTGGTATCAGATGTCGATAGGGCTTGAAGTGGTGATACGTGCGCTTCTGGCACGCGGGCATACCAGAACCAGTCTCTCAAAGGTATCAAGCTCCGCCTCGCGCGCCAAAAGGTGGTCAGAGCTCCGTCGGGAATGATAACATTGATTATGGGCAGGCGCTTGTGCGGAACACAGCGGGAGGACATAGAACTGAAAAGCTCGAAGAGAGAGACTGCATTGACGGGCGTAAGGCTGACCTTCTGTGCAAAAGTTCGTATGCCCTTTCCATGCCTGGTAGGCCAATGCCAATGCCCTATGACTCGATTGCAGATCTTGCCAGCGATGTTCAAGTTATAGCACCGAAAGTCTGAGCTTGCAACTTGAAGCATCATCTGAAGGAATGCACATGCGGCGTCTGAAGGCAATGGAGGGCCTTGTACTTCTATATCTGTAGCGATTGAGACTAGATCCGACGTCGCTTTGGCAGTATCAACAGCCTGCGTGGACTGGAGGATCCAGAGGAGAAAGCAAGCTGCCCGCGAAACGTGTGCTTGTTGCAGGAGCTTGGAGCTTCTCTCCCATATTTGTCGCCAGAACATATTGGCATTATCCTCCCCCATCGACTCGGAGGTTGCATGCCGGCTCGACGCTTTCGCTAAGGTAGCAAGCAATAATATTGCCCAATTCTGTACCTCTGGTACTTCGTGCGATAGAAGCGATGCGATGGCGACTTCCAGTTGCCGTGCTTGGGCACTACTCATCGCTGCTGATTCTAGTTCCCGCCAGAACAGCAGTACTTGTAGTCTGTGAATCACTGTCTTGTGGGATGCAGACGTCAAGTCAACGAGCAGACCCTTCAATAAATCTTTTTGCGGCTCTGGCTAACGTGAGCATCAGCCCTAAGCGTTTCCGGAGCATGTTTCTGCTCTGTTTCTTACCTTGCGACGCTTGGAAGACCTCGTTGGCGTCGGTGGACCCACGTTTGCAATGGCAGCAGGACAGTTCGCCTGTATCAGGCAAGATGCACTCAGAGTGAGGACTGCCCACGCGAGACTTTGCTGATGGTCAAACATGGGGCCAGCTTGAAAGATTGATAAGGCAAAGCCGTGAGAAGGTACTGTTTGGAGGACTGTTTGAGAACATCTCAAAGTCAATAGATCGAGGTCCAAGATGTCGACTCCCCATCTAAGCTCTGCATCCGCCAGTATAGCGGTATACAGGTCCGAGGCGAGTATAGTCCGTCGTTCGGCCTCCAGTGTCAGAGTATAGGGTAGCAGAAGCGTGGCTGCCATGATGAGCTGCTCCTTCATGGCTGTATTCTTCGTGTGCCACAGGCTGACAAGGGATGACCATAAGTGATGGACTGCCTTCTCAATAAGGTGCTGTCGGTTGAACTCCAGTTCTTCCAATAAACGGTTGAGAGCAATCATCATAGACAAATGGGCGGTGGTTTCGTTTGGATAAATCCCAAAGAATCGAATGAATTTCGAAAGTAGGGCTTCACCATTTGAGACGAGTGGGGCCGACGAGGACTGGAAGAACGCATCAAGGCAGCCGCAAAGTTCGATGGTATCCTGTCCAGCTGTGCCGTGAGTTCTTCTTTGGCTGGAGCCTCCATCGTCGGTCAGTGTGCCAAGTTGAGAGGCCGCTTTCCGTTTCCTACTTCCGTTCGACAGGGATTCATCGACAGTATCGTCGTCCATGTCCATTACAGAATCATCTAGGATTTCGTGACCACGTATAGGATCTCCTAGGATTGCTGAAAAGCACACCGAAACAGCGTGCGTCCATTGCTTTAGGTCCAGGTGGTCTAGATGCGGTTGATAAGCGATGCTTGCTCTAAGCGCCTTGAGATACTCCAGAGCGACAGGCTCGAAGAGTTTATTGCGCACGACGATAATTGAGAGAACATGATTGAAGACAGCTTTAAACGCTTTGCGAGGTATATCTGCAGCTGCCTTTTCTATAATCAGTCGGACTGCTTGTGCTGCATCTTTCAATCTCTTCAATGCAGGAGTCGTAGGCTTGCTGACATAGGCCCTCTGTTCATCAACGACAATCTGGAAGATAGATTGTAGAAATTTGAGCCATTGCCTCCGGTCCTCGTTCATCCAGTCGATGTTCCGCTGCAGAGAGAGAAATAGCCGAACATCTTCCAGACCTTGAGTACGATCTTTCAGCTAAAAAATCAGAGAAAAAACGTCCACGGCCGTCAGTCAATGTCAGATGCAAAAAACTGTTACCACTAATGTATGGTCATCTGTCTCGCACCTTGTCACTAGCCAAATTCGACAAGGTGTTTGAGAAGGCTTTCGATGCCATGCTCTAGCCGACAACTTCCGCATAACACCTCGAAAAGCACGTCTTTTGCAGCAGGACCCGGCTATGCTAGCTCAGCGAGACATGTAAGGACCGTGCTGCCATTAGACAGATAAGAGTGAGGATGATGCACCAATTGAGCAGATCAAAGACACCAATGTAAACAAAAACCCAATCGAAAATGCATGTATGCGGATATCGTGGCAATGAACAGCAAGATTACGCAGAACACCTAGCGATAGAAGACCTCAAGGTGTGGTTTATTGCAACTGATGACGGCGTGCATAGCATAAGCTTAGTTATGGGCATTCGCCCTAACTGATTTGCCACAGACCCTCGCTCTTCTGGGCCGCCCGCAGTATACTACGCTGAACTCCTTGTATAGCCAAGCTACCAAGGTGTGGATCACGGTACACGCTGAAGGTGCTCTAGATCTCTTATGCAAGTTCTTGACAGCAGCTAAACATCTTCATATAGGCCTAGGTATTCCCGGGCTAACTTTGCGAAGGAACGAACGGCACAGGCTTGTTTTGCATGTGCGTCCTTTGTGCCGCCTACACCAGGTCCTATGCTCCATGCAAAAGCTTCTTCATAAAAGCCTCATTACTGGGTGCACGACCCAAAAACTTGGTGAGCGATTCCATCTCTTCGCGTTCGCCACCAGGTTGAAGGATCTCTCGACGGTAACGAAGCCCAGCCTCGGGGGACAAGGGATCTTGTTTGAACACCGTTTCAAACATATCGACTGCAAAAGGACCATATCAGCGTCAGACAGCGGTGTTCGAGGTGTGTTTTCTGTACCGGAGAAGCTCTGAGAGTAGAGATAACCATAGTATCTGCAGCGAGAGAGACAGCATGTTTAGCATCACCTGGGTGAAATCTCTGCATCGAACGTAGCGTAGCGTGCTTACCCAGCGCTGGATTCGTAAGTACAGCAGCATCAGCTCAGATCGTGTGATATTGAGTCGCAGTCATACTTACTCATAACCTCCAGTCTATCGATGGAAAGCATGTCAGCCTATTGCCCTTCAGCCGGGCCCTGCTACCACTTACCAAATGAGCGAAGGAGCTTTGGCCTTGGGGAAGCGGTTCAACGTCGCCTAAACTCGTCAAAGCAATCTGCAAAGCTGTTTGTCAGCTGATCTGATCGTATATACCTCCCGAAAGCAGGCAAAGGCAATGCAAGAGTATGCCAATCGCGTCGCGATGAGCATACAAGTACCCTTGGCCTAAATTGCTTGGACCTCTGCGGTCCTCAAGCGCACCGACCTGCATAGGCGGTTGCGGATGCAGACAAGCTTACCTGTTCGCGCGAATCGTTCCATAGCTTAGTGTAGTCGAGTGCTAGCAGAAGATAGGTCAGCTACGATTTTAATTTCCTGTTAGCCACCTACAAGGGCTGTTAGCGGTCTGACCGTGCACAGTAAGATCGAATTTGCCAAAATATAGTTGACGTAGGTTGAACAAGCCTTGATTGATGTGCTCGGATTCAATGATTTTATTAATAAGCTCGTCTGGCATTGGTTCACCGGTCTCGTAATGCTTGGAAATTTCTTTGAGAACCTTCGGGTAGTAGCACCAATTCTCTGCCAATGAGATGTGAGTTTCCGTTCGTCTGGAGTAGGTGGCCCTTCATACCTAGCATTTGTGATGGGCATTCGACAAAGTCTCTGACAACCCGTGTTCCATCTGGGAATGAAGCATGTAAGACATTGACGGAGTTGCTTTCAACAGCTATACAAACTCACGGAAGCGGCCATACTTCGTCTTCGATAGGACTACACAGGTGATAAGCAATGCTTCCTGTATCAATGGGTCAAAGATACCACTTACGGCCATGGAAAGCATGTCCCATTTCATGGAAGAAAGTGACTGTTTGCGAATGGTCGAGGAGAGCTGGCTTGCCGGGAGTGGGCTGACGGAGAAGTGTAAGCGGTTTACATAATCACAAGTCATCAGAAAAGTAGGATAGCGTACCTTAGCAAGATTGGCTACCATTGCTGCAATGGGGTATTGGTGAGATCCGTCTTCTAGAGTAGTTCCTGGTATCAGTCCCCAAACAGCCGCATGACCATACTGTTGGACGAAACAAAATATTGTCAGCTGAAGCCGTAACGGCAGTGCAGAAGCGATCCGTCACCTTGTTCTCCCGAGGGAAGAGATCGAGGTAAAGGTACCCAAGGAAAGCATTCTCTTCTTGCCCTCCGGCTTTGTCCCAGACCGAGAAGACAGTTACATCTTGATGCCAGGTCTTTGCGTCCTGCGCTTGCACAATTCTTACGCTCAAGATGCGCTGATAGATATCCAAGACTTTCTGTACGACATGTTCAACAGGCAAGTATTGCTTTACTATCTCATCATTGAGCTGGAAATTCTTTTCAATGTATAAGCGGTTCAGATAGCGGTAGTCCCATGCGTAGAATGTGTTTTCGAAAGGAATTTTCTGCTCTTCGCAATCTTCCTTCTTCAGTTTCATGAGCTTATCCCTTTCCTTTTCGCCAATTGGCTTGATCTTCTCTAGAAGATCATCAAGGAATGCGTTTGCTGTCTTCGCATTCTTTGCCATCTTGGGCTCGATAACAAAGTCTGCCCAGGTATCATATCCTAGTACGGAAGCCGCTTCTTTGCGCAATTCCATAATCTCTTTGAAAAGAGGCGTATTGATAGTTGAACGGTTCTCATAGCTGATGTAAGCCCTTTTACGAGTGTCGGGGTTTTTAGCATTGTTGAACAGCGGAAGGATGTCTGGTGTTTTATGAGTTACTTTGTATTTGGTTTGGCCATCTTCTTCAACGGTTGCGTAGCCGCTAATGACTGGTTCAGGGACACCGTCCAACTCCTCTTTAGTGAAAACAAGAAAGCCATTCTCTTCGTCGCAGTTCTTGTGAAACTCGATGCATAGCTTGGCAATCTTGGTCTTCAATTCCTTGAATTTGGCTTGCTTGTCCTCTGGAAGAGCCAGACCGGCCCTTCGCTTATCTCGCAAGAATCGGTCAAGTAATCGCTGTGATGCAGCATCGAGAGAGTTTGGAGGCGTATTCTGCTGGGCGTGCTTCAAAGCCTCATAGATATCCTTCCTCATAGAGCTTTCGATACCGAAATCCTGCGTAGCGGCACATGATCAGTGAAAGAACGTTTGTGGGAAGGCTAAGACCCACGCTGATCTTCTTAGACGCTTCTGTGGCTGCGTCTCTGACACTCTTATCGGTGGAGACGGATTGCATAAAAATGGCAGGGTCGGAAGCACTCTCAAACGCATCCTCGTCATGCGAGAGCGGCAAAACCACACTTTCAAAGGTGCACTCCTCGGGCTTCAGGGTCGCAACTTTGTCTTCGACTTTGCGGGCCTTATCGATGAGTCTGTCTGTGAGCTCGGCAATAGATTGTGCTGTGTAACGGAAATCGTGTGGCGGCACTGGCGGAGTCTACATAATCACAGATTGGTAGTCAGCTAGGTTTCACATCTGGTCTTCAAGAATTATGCGTACAGGTCCATTCGTGTCGGCCATGTTTGCAAAAAGCGAGATCGCACGGTAATTCGGGCAGGTACTCTGGGCGTTGCAGACGGCGAAATGCGGTTTGAAGTGTATCTGAGGTCGCAGCGGAGGCAAGCTGGTTGCAGAGACTGACAGAACTCGTACTAGCGAGTTGGACAGTATTCTACCCTTGTGCATTCACGCTACGACTGCGAGCCTTTGTGCTGCCGGCCTTATGCGAGTTGCGTTTAGCCTTTGAACACCTGATGAGGCACGAGCAGGCGATGGATTACTGAGCGAGCGAAGGAAGAGGGAGCAGTTTAGTAATTGTGAAAGCTTGAGGATGTGTGAGTTGGCCGTCACGAGCGAGTGGTGCGAAGCAATCATATCGACACGGTGATCGGCCACAGTGGCCAGTCTCTCTTTGTCTTTGCATGCACGTCTCTTACTGACGACTCATCCGTCTCAACAGCGACAGCGGTCAGCGCTGTCGTAGAGGCTTTTTGGCACCATGATTGTAAGTCTGCGCCTGTGTAATTATCCAGGATGGATGCCCTCTACACCTAGACTCGCCTGCGAGCACGCATGATCCATGCAAGTGCGGCTTGTTATCAAGGTGTAGCGAGCTGCGACACTCGGTTTATACCACATGGCTATGCGGTAGACGTTCGTGCCCTGTACAGACGCTCTCCCAGGCTATCAACTGTGCATGCGGCAACTGTGCTTGGAACGACGAACATTGTGGAATTGCTCTGACACAGTTGAATCGACATCTGGCAGCACTTCGTTCTGGTGCTCAACAGGCAAGGAAAGACAAGATTGGCAAAGTACTTTGAGCCGTACGATGATGACGAGAAGGTCCGCATCCGTGGCGAAGTTCACCGCATCATAGCGCCCAGGGATTCTAAATATCAAAGTAACTTCGTGGAGGTATGAGAGTCATCTGATAAGCGACTCCTGGAGAAGGGCAACTCATCGATTCATTTTCTCCACAGTACCGAAGTCAAAAGCTTGTCTATCGCCGTTATGCCGGTCTCTTCTTCGCAGTCTGCGTGGATTCTCATGATAACGAGCTAGCCTATCTGGAAGCAATTCATCTATTTGTGGAGATTCTTGGTGGGTTACATGTGGATACCCGAGATGGATCTAGCGCTGACCTCTGATGCCAATAGATTCCTTCTTCGGCAATGTTTGCGAGCTTGATCTTCTTTTCAACTTCCATAAAGTGAGTGGATGACCCTGAAAGTGTCGAAGGCATGTCTGATGTTAGGACCGTCTCACAAGGTGTACGCAGTACTAGACGAAGTATTCCTGGCCGGCGAGATTGAAGAGACGTCGAAAGGCGTGATACTCAGTAGACTGGAGTATTTAGAATCTCTACCCTAACTTAACATTTGTAGCATCTTCCATTACGATCGGGCACGTCAGCAGTAAAGTGTTGTGTTGTTGTATTACAAAAACAGCAGAAATCAGAGAGCGCGCTCATAGTACGGAGGAGTATCCGCATAGAGCCCCGATTACTGACGTCTTTTGTTGATCTTCAGAGCGTCTCTGGCACCAAATCACTCTGTTTTCTTCCAGTCAAGCTCTTTTGCTGCTTTGCCGAGCGCCCAT
Organism: Cystobasidium onofrii; assembly: GCA_022813105.1. NCBI lineage: Eukaryota > Fungi > Basidiomycota > Cystobasidiomycetes > Cystobasidiales > Cystobasidiaceae > Cystobasidium > Cystobasidium onofrii. Next base: position 216,741 of record JAKLNA010000005.1, on the reverse strand, counting down.
GTAGTCCATATGAATAGGAAAAGCGGATAGTCGATACAAGTACTCCTGTTGAAGATGCCACACTGCGCAAGGATAATCGTCAAGACCATGTGAAACGCTGCACAGGAGGTGTAAGTCAAGCTAACCGTAGATTCCCAAAGCCATTCGCCGTTTGGCTGTTGACGACTCATGATAAGACGACATCCTCTCTTGATAGGCTCTTGATCTGGATACTTGGCTGTCAAAAGAGCCATCACAGCCCAGGCTGTATTGATGACCGTTGACTGGTCAAGGCCGACCCATTCGCCAGTTTCGCACGCCTGTATACAGCTATCAGTATCTGTTTCCCCAACTTGAGATTCAAACACCAAGGACAATGACTGACCTCGTAACTCTCGCTCCACCCGCCATCGGCCATTTGCTTTCCAAGTAAGAACGTGCACGCTCGCTGCACCCTCCCGGAATTCTCGTACGTCTCTCCGTTGAGTGCAAGAGATTCTAATGCAAACATAGTAGCATATGTGAAGCAGACACCCCAGCTACCAAACCAACTTCCATCCGGCCGTTGTGACGCGTAAATGTACTTGATGGCCTTGCTCATAGTACGTCTGAAATACACATGGTATGTCAGTAACATCGGACACTACGTGCAAATAACTCGAGACCCACTTGACGTCGGCTGCCCGATAATCCGGATACAAACGACTGAATGTGCTTAACGCTGTCAAGCAGGCCGTAGTACACTCGGGGTAATTGTACTCGATCATGATGTTGCCCTGAGATGTAAGGTTGAGACTTAGATTAATTGAAGCGCCCGTAAGGAGCCAATCACTTGACTTACAAACACTTCGGCAGGATTGATGAGCTCCATGTACTTCGTACCTCGGATAAGCTCGTACGAGGCGAAGCCTCCATCGGGATTCTGCAACGATAGAATGATATCGACTGCCCACGACATTCTCTCTTTTGTGACAGGTTTCGGCGTGTAGCTGAAGAAACGAAGTCAGCGTCGAAGTTTGAGGCAAGACAACTGCGAAGAGTCCTTACTCTAGGCTTTGCAGATGTATGACCGCTTTGAGCGCTTCCGACGTGCAGTCGCTGACCGTATAGTGCTGCTCTCGAGTACTGAAAGGCCAAGCACCTTTGCTACGATGGCGATGCGCTTCTTCCACCCATGGGGTATCCTCCTGATGCTGTGTGTCATCGAGCCATGCTAGCAACTTCTTGGCAGATTCGCGGTTTTCCGGCAGGTTGGCGAGACCTGTCTCGTAGAGCATTTGTCCGGCAAAACCAGCATCCCACGTTTGAGAACCGTTGGTACCACACATAAGCATTCCACGAGGTGACTGCCAGAAGAAGTCTCTGACAGTCTCCAAATGATTTTTGAAGCCTTCGCTTTCTGGCCCCTCTTCAACCCAACTGCACGAACAGTAAAAATAAGCTAGGTTCCCAGGTACTAGATAAAATACTCACCGGCAAAGCATATTCATAGCTTTCGAGACTGGCCCTATCGTTTGACAGTTGGTATTGTCATCATCCATACACAGAAGTTTGTAGGCTTCGCGGATACCAGCTTCGCGAACCATGTTGGGACATATGTACCTCTCCCATGCGCCAATGCCTAAATACATCGCATCCAGTAGTTTGGAATGAGGGCAGTATAGGTCGACTTTCGCACATTTGTTGCGACATGACGCCCAGTTGATAGAGGTGTACGGTTCAGGATAGATTTCCTAAGATAAGCATACGACTTTAGCTTACATTCTAACCACAATTCGGCCTAGCAGACTCACCTCTCGCAAGGACTTGGTAAGATCGTTCAAAGGCACGTGAAAGCGCTTTCCGAACAAGTATCCCATAGGAATGTACACTGCTCTTGTGTGAGTCCACCATCTCCACGGGTGTACAGGAATCCACTTCGGTAATAGCCATAGCTCTGGTGGGATGGCATTCATGCCGTTCCATTCGTATACACCCAGGATCGATAGCCAAGCCTTAGCCCAGGATGGAGAGCCAGTAGCGCCTCCTAGAGCGTGCAGAGTTGCCCTTGCTTTGATCATCATCGGGACATCTTTGTCGACTCCAAGTATGCGGAGGGTAACGTAGTTCAAGACAGTTCCAAATACAGTTGAACGGCCGTGATCATGTCTGTTGTGGAGCCTTCCTACTCAGCTTTGAAACCCAGTCTTGCAGACCCATGTCACTCACAGTCCCCACCCACAGTCATCCTTGCCTCCATTCCTCTGAATGTTGGCCAGATATCTGGCAATTTCTATCTTCCATTCTTCTGGAATTGGTGTATGAGTGGCGTAAAGAGTGATGATCATGCCAGGTATCTGTATGCAACGTCGGTCAAATAACAGAATCAAGCGGCAAGCAATAGGGCAGTGTGCTCACCAGAAAAAGCGGGCCGCCATATTCCCCAGCCCAATGGCCATCTGCACTCTGTATCTGTTTCATGAATTCATAGCCATTTTTTGCAGCCTTGAATGGATCTCCTTGGGGATCTTCGAGGGCAGGAGTGTCCTATGAAAGGAGTCAGAGCTTGGTTTGTTCGCAATTCACCCAGTTTACTGCTCACGGTTGGCAAGCCTAGCCAATATTTCTCTTCATTGGTTTGGTATTCACGTGGCTCTTGCTTCAATGTCAGGGGATTCGACGCGCCTCTGAGAAGTTACGTTGAGAAGTTCGTAAGCCTCCCTCAGCACCGAGCGAAGAGGACAGATAGTTCTCACAGCAGGCTCTCTTCTCCCTCCTGGGGCTGATACGACCAGACATGTCGTCCCTGATCAGTCGAGTCCAGGCGCCAGCGCGTAATGTCAGTGTGGCCAAGAGGGCCATCTATGCTGCTCTTGACGGGCATGGCTGGAGGATCCGAAGTATCACGCGAGGGTGGCTGTCATGAAAGTTCCATAAAGATGGATACTGCTCGACAGAAGCAAGTGAAGCAGAGAGCATCACCTAGTTGCACGAGATCCTGCAAGAACATGATCGAGACGAAAGTCCGACAAGTCCGTGTAAAGTCCAGCGACTCTCTTCTCTCGACAACAACTGCTTTCAATCATGCCCACCGACGCCCACGTATCTCGCATACGCAGTCGCAATGCCAAGGGCAAGGGCGTAGCCAGTGATCCCACTCGAACGATCACGCTGCTGGTGTTACTAGCCGATACACCCATAGAGAGCGTTAGGAACAAGCTGGGATATCCAAGCTACCACGATGTCTTTTGTTCGCTGTTCCAGCGTTCCCTGGATACGGTCGATAACTCATCTGTCGAGCTTATCGTTAAGAGCTATGATGTTGTAAACGAACCCTGGGAGTATCCGCAAGCTCAAGATTTGGCCACCGCCTCAGGGGTCCTCATTACCGGGAGTGGTGGGTGCATTGTATGAGGCGATTCACGTAGTGTTAGCTGACACTCGACCATGTGGCAGCTGCTTCTGCGTACGAAGATATACCTTGGATCAACCGTCTTGTCGAGTTCACGAGCCAAATTCCGGAGCAATATCCGCATCTTAAGCTGGTAGGAATATGCTACGGACACCAAATAATTGCGAGAGCCTTTGGAGGCAGAGTCGAGAAGAATACCAAAGGCTGGGAACTTGGTGTGAGGACAGTCGAGTTGACAGACATCGGTAAAAGGCTTCTCAAAGCTGGCAATGACGCCACCAACACGGTTGTCAGTCATACATGCAATTGTGCGCGGGAAGAACTCGCTGATTGATATTCGACAGGCTATACACCAAGTCCACCAAGACCACGTACCCTCATTACCTTCGGACAAGTTCGGATTACTAGGCAGCACACCTGTGTGTGCCGTGCAAGGCATGGTTTCGCCAGCCGACCCACAATCTTTGCGAGACGTACGGATATTTACAGTTCAAGGGCATCCTGAGTTTTCGCCAGAGCTGGTCTTAGAGATCATAGACGCAAGAGAAGCGAAAGGCATCCTTACGAAGGACTTTGCAGAACAGAGCAGGAAAGATGCAAGACTACATGACGAGGGTGTACCTTTAGGCGTCATTATTTTGACGATATTGGGCTTATAAAGTCTGAATCGAAATCAGCTACGCCTGCAGACCAAAGCAGATCTTGTCGGTGCATGCGCTTTGCTTTTCCTAAGCTGGTTCATGAGTCGGTTTTTGCCACCGGATATGTGGCCTCCTAAAGACAACAAGGCAACAGTCACCTCATATTGCGTGCCATACATGAGCTAGGCATTGCATTTACAATAGCTGTCGGGCTTCCCTGGTAGATAAGAGATTTCTCCTTGCCCTCATGCAAAATGCCGAAGTTACGCTAAGCGCTGTTACGCTTGCATTCAGGCCGACCAGCAAATAACATGCGGATACCATGGCTGGGCAGCCTGCTACTGCCCGCAATACTGGGAGCTGTGCAGGTACTTGGCATCTCGCAACGAGATGCTGGCCTGCACGACTGGCACATGGAGCTTGTGGGCATGCCAACAGTTGAAACAGGAACTGGTCCACGCTTTCACTATCCTGCGGGGCCGAGCAATACCGCTTCTAGCAGTCTCGTCTATACCGCAACTCAGAAGAACGTCCTGGCTGCTCTTGATCCCAAGACTGGTAGCATTGGTAAGTTGCGTGGAAAGGAAGGACTTACATTTTAGTTGCGGTCGTGATCAAAGGCGTACTTCGGACCAGCACTGATGATGTTTCCCCCATCTCTCAACGATGTTAATGTTCTGCGGCGAATGTAGTCTGGAGACATATCTTCCCGGACTCCCAACCAATACTGCGCTACGAGCTGCACGGAGATTGTAGGCTTCTCGCTATCTTTGCATTAACAGGAAACTGATCGAGCGTCTATGGGACCAGCTATACTTGCCATTACAGGACCTGGAGGTGCACAAGCACATCTATTCTCTGCAACATCTGGGCATTCCAAATGGTCTCTTGAACTACATTCGCCTTCGGATGGCTTACTGCCAGAGCCAGCCTCGCTCGCGACAGACGCTGTCTTTTACCAAGTCTCTGACGATTCCGCCGCTGGCGTAGACATCCTCTGCTTGAGCAATGGGCATGCTTTACGGCGGATCAACGGAATCAACGGGCAGATTGCGTGGTCATGGAACCTTGACATTGCAACAGAGTGAGATTGTACCGAAACTACCTTATCTTCCTCTATCGTTGTTAATTGTATTCCTTCGTTCCTCCAGGCCTACTATGCAACTCCATGCCATCTTGCCACCGATGACCAAGGCAGACGCGATACAGGTGCTCGCAATCAAACGAATAACAGGAAGCTATACGCTTCTCCTCAGCGCCTTTTCCCGCACTGGAACTGTGATTCGCGAGCCAACCCCCATCAAGAATACAGCACTCGAGTCTCTCGAAAGCCTCCTGCTTTTCGAACCTTTACCGGGTACAGTCGAGAATCGTGCAGTATATCTCGATATGAAAGGCGACATCAAGTCACTTTTCTTCTTTCGAGATGGTCATCAAGATCCGATACAGACAGCCTACAAGGGTCAGAATAAATATGTCAGATTGCTGCAAGTCGGACTGCAACACAAAGGCATCTTCGTCGGTCAACGAGCAGACGGGACCTCTACTATCTTACAAGTGGGAAGTGATGGATCCGTAAAGGCACTACATGAATATCGCGATGCCGTAGACGCTGGTCTATATAGTGGTTTTGTCGACCGGGAGGGTATCACTCACGTCAGCCGGTACTCAATCTCCCCGGTCTTAGGTGTGAGTAGCTTCGTTATTGTTAATGGCTTTGAATGTACCTAATGCCGTAGCTACTAGCTCGCACGGATGGCAACTTTTACAGTTGAGGCCACCGAGCTCAACGACGCGGGTGTTATCTTCGATTCTACCTTCCCCTACCCGCCTAAACAGAACGGGCAGATATTACATGTGGGTTGTTGATTTCGCTCCCTGTTATTCTCTGTATCGCTAATCACAATTGTCTAGGTGGCAGCTGAAATTGCTCCACGCAAATCCTCAAACCTCCTCTTCCGCCTTTGCTTGACCACTGCATCTGGCTCTTTCCAAGGTTGGTTGGGTGGAGGCATGCAATGGTCAAGAGAAGAAGGACTCGCTCATCTGTCATACAATGACGGCGAACCGAGCATATCGTTCCTTGTTGTGCCTTCCGCGCAACATGCGGCTGCTGCGTCCATCATTACCCCAACACTTGGGAGCTTCAAGTCGCTCATTTCAAAGCCCCTAGAGCTCATGGGCATAATTTCTCGTGGGAAGGATGTATCAACCTTTGTTGGCCGCGATTGGCTAGGTGATGCTTTTGGATATCGAAAACTAGTGGTCGTCGGTACAGAATTCGGTAAACTTTTGGCTCTAGATCTCGGTAACGGAGGAAAAGTTATGTGGGAATCTTATGCTGTCCCTCTTGGTACAAAATCTGGCGACGTAAAGGTGGAATGGAAAAAACTGGTGATCTTCGACAATCGCGCGGACGGACGAGTTCTGCTCGCAGCAATCGCTGAGACGCTGAGCGCAGAAGTATGTCGATCTTCTGTTATTTGACAGGCAGTGTACGCTGACGTTATGGTTACAGAACAAATCACGCGTTAGGGCATTTTATCTCGATGGTCTGACTGGCAAGCCTTTCGCGCGGTCAGGCAGTGATTCTGTTCTCTCCGAACAGCCTGTCTCTACTGTATTTGTGAATCAAGGCTCATTCGATCCAGCATTCCTTCTCGTTTCGAAAGACGGTTCCGAGATTCTGGAAGAAAGTCCGCCCGCGAGCATCGCCTTAGCCACCTCCGGAGGGTTTACCCCGCCACATTTGTCGTACATCGACCTTACTCATACGGACCGCGTACAAGGATGGCATGCCCTACTATCTTCTGGATCAAATGTAAGCTGTTTCAGCGTGGCGGGACGGTTCCCCACATATGCTAAACTATCTTCTTCCAGCCTGTCAAGACTGATCCATCCTGGACATATATGCTTCCAGGAGGCACGAGGATTGTAGCGCACGCCCATCAAACGACTGGTGAGTCCTGCTTTTGTGTTGTTGGACTTGTGCTATGTACTAATACATAGGCCTCAGGGAAAGTCGCTTCTATCGGACGAGTCCTTGGAGACCGAAGTACACTGTACAAGTACATCAACGCGCATCTACTAGCCATTGCGACACTCGAAGATTCCTCGGCTACGCTGTCTGTTCATCTATTAGATGTGATCACAGGTAGTCTAATCTGGGAAAGCCAGCATAACGGCGATGTCGAGACCTCGGCACCTGTAGCTGTTTCGTTGACAGAAAACTGGCTCACCTATTCCTACTCCGAGAAGTATCTAGAAGGCAAACAAACTAAAGTTGTTTCTGTCGAACTTTTCGAGAACGCTGCTAAGGAGGTCAAAAAATCGTGAGTGAGGACGGGTTACTGAAAGACTTTATACCGATTCGCCTTGTATTCCAGAACGAACTTTTCCAGCTATGGCCAACACCAGCCTTTTGCTCTTTCAAAAGCCTACATCTTCCCTGGTCAGATAACTAGCTTGTCGACTTCGCAAACAAAGCATGGCGTCACCACGAAAGCTTTGCTGGGTAAGATGCATATAATTCACGTTGTGCCCCGCAAACCCCTGACACCCCATCATCTCGCAGCCACTACATCTACCGACCAGATCGTTGCAATTCCACGCCGGTACCTTGACCCGCGCCGCCCGATGCAAAAGCCGACGAAAGCAGAAATGGAGGAGTATCTTATCGCCTATGAGCCCGTCTTACCAGTCGATCCTAAATGGGTGGTGACGCACCGCAATCGCGTAGCTGGGATGGAAGGTGTCCTAACGAGTTCGACAATATTGGAATCTACGAGCCAAATTCTCGCATATGGACTGGACCTGTTCGGCAGCTCTGTATCGCCAAGCGGTCGATTCGATGTTCTGAGCAGGGATTTCAATAAATCACAGCTGATCGGTACGACATTGAGTCTTATGGCTGCTATCGTTGTGTTGAGGCCAATAGTAGGTGATATTGTACTGTCTCTAAGGTTTGACGATTCAAGCTTATCCCCTCCTTCTTGCCAGGTTAACCGAAAAAAGCTAACAGAGCGATGGTATCCAGCATAAAACGGAAAGTGTATGGGTAGTTTAAAAGTTAAGATGGGGTAGCTAGCAGGCAGAAAAGCCAAAGCAATGTGATGTAGCAATCATGTGGCTTAAATTTGTCACATCAGGCACGTCGTTTGTAAAACGATGGTGCGAAAGACGCTGAACAGGGTTCATATGGGGAGACTGATTACTACAACAATAGCGCGCAAAGCTACTAGAGCCAGCTGACGACTTCTCTTACTCACCATTGCCTTTACACTAACGCAATTGGACGTCCCGCTTCCTGAGTAAGGAGCTCGTCGATGTTGCAGAAGAGTTCGAAGGACTAGCTCCGAGGCACACTCCCCATCCGATTTGAAGGTTCCATGCATTATGGCCTTTAGCTTCACTTTGCATCGCTAGTGCATTGTCGCCAGTCCTGGTCGAGATAATGCATTTATTCCAAATGTGATGAGCATTTTCTTGCCAATATTTTCCGGCTGCATTGGCTTTCTCGTGCTGTGACTGTGGAGCTGTTGCTGTTTGCGGAGCGAAGTCCCGTGTATTTGGACTGACATTGCACAGCGAAGTCCCGTGTATTTGGACTGTCATTCGTTTTGCACTGCTTTCTGTAGCCCGCTCACCTAAAGAGCGGTTACATGGGCGCATCCCTTAAATTTTGTTGTAACCAAGTTTTCTGAGGCGTGGTCTACTGGTTGATGCCCGCTCTTGAGGTAGCAGACGACGGAGGTCTTCGGTTGGTCGTCAACATTGATCTCAGGTCAGAGGGCTTCAAGGGTGATACTGGCATTGTAGCCACGTCTTGCCGGCTTATAACCATACACACTCTCTCTTATAAGCCGGCTTGTTAGTACTTGTTAGCTGGTCTGACAAGTGTATTAACAATGATTACTTGGCGAGTCGTTTCCTTCTGTAGTCCGATTGCTACTGAAGAGTGTGCAACGATTCCTTTTTGCGCGATACATGCAAAGTTACGGAGTTCGAATCCTTCTGTCTTCTGCTTTTGCATATTTTTTGTTGCATTTTTCAACTTTGAAAAGCGTGAATATCAATCTGCCGCCATCAGCTGTCCTGATTCATAGCGACTCGAAACGACCGGCTTTGAGCCGACCTGGTGCCCCACATTCGATAGTTGAAGCACTCAGATGAGTGTTGTACGCAAAGCCTTCGATTGTATCTGTGCGGTGCACGGACGCCTGAGGCGCAGAAGATTATTTGTCCCTTTTCCATATAATTCGTGGTTGACTAACCTGGATCGTCTTCGACTGGCTTAACGAGCTGCACTGAGAGGCAGCGTCGGGAGAGCTTGCGTGCGCAGTCTTCGAAGAGCCGCTGCATCGAGAAGTACGAACGGATCCTGACGTGCTCAGCTGCCACATTGCACCGCAGATCAAAGGCATACCAAGTACAGTCCAGACGACATCAATGGGAAGAGACCTTTCTTCGACGAGAATGCTTTCGTACACATGAGATCAGCAGCAATTGGAACATGTCACTCGAAGAGATCTTGCGCAGGCATATCGTTCAGTACATAGCACACTGTTGGTACATTTGGCGCATGTTGACAATTGGAGTAAGGGCATAGGGATATAACGATCTTTTCGGGACGAAAACTTCTCCTGACCAGGCCTGAAGCAACCGTCTGGCTTCTGGATATCTGGATATCTAATGCCCTGGCTCCGGTACATTGATGCGTTTTGTGAGGTCTTCTTATACAGAATGCCTTCATCCTCGAGTCATTGTAAATCTTCTCGAGGCTGTTGTTGCAAGAGATATCTGCAAAGTCATTTTATCGATTTGCATGCTGCATTCTGCATTCGTGCTGAAACCCTGTCGACCATCGGTGTCACGGTGTAGTGTCTGTTGGAGCCGGATACGAGCTGGCGTGGAATAGGTATACTGAGCTTCCAAATGGGATCCAGTCTTTCTCGAGCGAAGCTGATCGGCCAGACTGAACCGGAGTTGAGCTTCATTCAGCTTCAGCTTTGGCTTCACACGCGATACCACCGAAGATGGACAGGAATACAGACGCTGTTACGGTGCAGCAACCGAGCGGCAACCCAACAGTAGATCTACGCAGCAGCGAGTCGTGCTCGTCGCGAGGCATGCGTGTCTGTGGGCTGCCTGTACTGCCTTCTAGGCCTAACCGAATGGCCTCTACAGCTACAGCAAGCAGCTTAGGCTCTCACTGCTTGTCATTACAGCGTTCAGTATGAACTCGTCAATTACGGCAACATCAGTACCGTCCTCGTTCGTCGCGCTCCGTGCGTCTCGGTGAGCGCGATGCACACGATGGAGCGAGACGACTTGATTGTGCACACGGAGCGAAAGACATTAGATGGTTCATACGGGGAGATCGATTACCATAACAACAGCGCGCAAAGCTACCAGAGCCAGCTGACTACTTCTATAATTCACCACTACCCTTCAAACTACCCCAAGTTTCTATTCATGCACTGAGCGTCCCTTTCACAGATGCAATTGGACGCCACGCTTTTTGAGAAGGGAGCTCGTCGTCGATGTTGCAGAAGAGTTCGAAGGATTCGAAGGACTAGCTCCAATGCAGACTCCCCATCCGATTTGAAGGTTCATGCATTCTGAATCGATGGCTGGATTGTAGGAGTATAGCTGCTCTAGTGTGAGGTTGAGATCCTTCGACCAGTCCAAGAGACCTAGGCAAACTTCGCCGGAAACGACCGTGTGATAGCGCGTGCAACCTTCTTCAACTGTGAGTGTACCGGGTGCACTGGAGGCAATTAGAGGGAATGTCAGCCTCGCTTGTAGAGTGTGCCCAGGTTTGAGATCAAGACTCACACATCAGCAGGGGTCGTTAGTTTGGGCTTTAAAGCTTTTGTCTTTGTTTTCTTGGATGATTTGGACTTGGAGTTAACGTGAGTCTTCTTGAGAGAAGCTTTCTGAGTTGTCTCAGGTACGAAAACGTTTGAAGTGTATTCTGTACTTTGTGGTGCTGGTGCGATATAAGCTTCCGAAGCGGGTGTGCTTTCGGCCTCTTCTTCTGACGATGAAGAAGATGAAGGAGCAGGAGCGGGTTGTTCAGCCTCAACTGAAGAAGATGCTGATTCAGATTGTGATTCGGTATCATCCTTCTTGGTTCCGATAACGTTGTTTGTTAAGAGAGGGTTGGGCGCGTTAGCATTGGCATTGCTCGAGTCATTGGAAGCAGCTGGTGCAGCGGCAGACGACGACGATGATGGTGTTTCTTTGGCGATATCTGTGAGACGTCAAGGAAAAGAAGATTAGAACGTTTGCAATAGCTTATATATGGATGTACGAAACACATACCAGAAGAGCTCGAAGGAGCAGGAGCAGACCATTGTTCTGTGTGATCCTGGCTATCATCTGCATCGTCGTACTGTTCGTCTTCGTCATCATCATACTCTGAACAATCCCAATCCTCCTCTTCATTATCGTCGCGTTCCATAAGGGAAGCTTCCCTTCTAACACGCATTTGAACAGGTAGTGGCACGTGATTATCACCACCACTGATACCAAAAGGAGAAGCGACATCACGTTCTCCTAAACCATAAGCTAAATTACCGACAACCGCTAATCCAGCAGAAGTTCTTTTACGGTATTGGAATTTAGATTCTGCATTTCGACGGAATACTGGACCTTGTCTTGCCGATAAACCATTGACTGATGAGGAAGATGGTGTTCCAGTTGGAGCTGAGGCTTCATCCAAACGTGGACCAGGTCGCCAAACGGGTCGGAGCTGTGCTCGTGCTTCAGCTGCTAGTGCAGCTTCTTCTGAATTACTGGCATAACCTGTAGCTGCTGGTAGTGGAGCAGGAACGGCGGAAGTGAGAGTGGCGGAGGTTGATAGAAGGACGAGGGAAAGAGCGAAGCTAGAAATGGACGACTTCATGATTGTATAGCCTTGAATGTTCCTGTATGAAGTAGTCTTGCGAAGATGTTGGTGATTTAGACGCGTTGAGTGTCAGCTAACTGAAAGTGCAGTAGGTCGAGCCTGATGCGAATAGCTTCGTAGAGCGGGTCTTGGGTGTATGATGTGCTTATAAAGAATGTGGGTGGGAAACGATTATCCCAAAGTGTGTATGAACCGACCGAAGTGGTGTTCTACGTGTTGCTAGTTCTGTAAAAAAGAATGTGTGTAATTTGAGGAAGAAGCAGAAGTCGCTTTGCGCGAAGCAAGCAAGGGAAGAAAAGAGGAAAGTATGTTAAAATGAAAAGTAAGAGGGAAAGAAGAAGAGACCCAAGAGAAAGATGAAGAGGAGACACAAATAACAAAAAATACCCAAATGCGGAAGAGCATACTCCAGCATAAACAAGAGAAAAATATAATTAGCCAAGCACAGCGCATCCGACATCTCAAGAAGTCGTGATTTCGTCAATTTAGGACGCGTCAAGAAGCGCTCTCTCCTCTCTCTTGTACTAAGTTACTGCTTTGGAGGCCATTTCGGAAGGCATCTTGGTTTGAGGCATACCATAGTAGATGCAGTAAAGGCATGATTAAAGTCCTTAACGCGTAATTTTTCCATAGCTCTAGCTAATTTACCTTGGCATCTTCAACGGTTGGGAAACGTGTAAATTAAGCCGGCATGCAGATGCACTTTGTTATGATACGAAAAGTGAGTTATGATATGATAAGTTATAATTTGCCGAGACCAATTCGTGGTCTTGATGGCAGACAGAGTTAGCAGGAATGCTTGAAGTGCCGAGATGCATTCAGTAATGACGCGCCTGATATTCTCTCGGACCCGTAAAGACGCGTTTCATCTCGCTTGCAGGAACGATACTTACACAGGCATGGGCAGGCAGTGCGAGATACTTCGTCGCATCGAAGACAAGACTTGACTGTGACCTGTATGCAGAAGCAGCCTTTCCTCTTTTCGTGCCTTGCTTTCCTAGAGAACGCATCGAAATGTCACAGACCGTGATCGAGGAAAATCCACAATCTTCGAATCAATCTCGCTCTTCGACACTCTTGCTTCTCTTTCTTCTGGGTATTCCTTCCTTCTTTCAGTCAACTACATGTCTTTTCTCTGCACCCACTCTTACTGCTTCCACTGGTCTGCTTGTAGTCGAGTCGACGTATGCAATAAAGCATGGCATCGGAGAAAGAGCGAGCAGGTTGAAAGCCTGAAGGAGAAAACGCATTGCATCTAGAATCAGCCTTGTGCAAGACCATGAGTAGATACTCTGACTTTTGATCTAGCTTTGTACACTTCTCAGCTATGAACCCATGCGTCCTACAAAGCGACTGTCTTGCGATTCTCCCTCTTCTGCTGTACACGATATCGCATCGATGATGATTTCCTTGAGAGTCAACCTCTTCAGACCTTCGCAATAGGTAGTCAAGCAGCAAAATCAAACCCTCAAAGCATGCTTAAGGACGTTCCAAAGTTCAATATATTATATTGTAAACGACACGGTCGCGAGGTATGTCACAGCGTAGCGTATAAATAGAGGTAAGAGGAGGTAAATATGATGTGATGTAATAATTGGATAAAGCCAAGAACTTTTTTCTGGTAACAAGGTATGAAATCGTAGGTGAGAGCCAGCACCTTTGACAATACAATCAGGAAAGTATTGTATAAGAATAGAGATGTGAATCGAAAATTTTGGGGGAGGTGAATACAATCTACCGCCAAAGAATAAAGAGGATAAAGTAAAATAAAAATGCGAAAAAAAAGCAGAAGAAGAAAGCGAAGAATGAAAAAGGGTTGAAACACCAAAAAAGAACAATTCCACATAACAAGCTGGCCCGACAATCATTTCCCACCATTGCATTTCCTTCGTCTCTGCTCAGGCTCCTAACATTCCTTTCCTACAAGCCTCTCCTAACGCAAACCAGCGCGTAGGAGAGGTCTTAAAAAAGTGTCTTTCACTCCATGTCGTTGCTGGGAAATACATCGAGTTCCAGTCCAGATCATTCTTTTGTCGCTTTCTAAAGACCTTTCCGCACTGCTCCGACTGTTTATGCCGATGAAACACCGGTATTCAGAGGTTCTTCACCACTATAACCGACGCAGTAAGAAGTGCCGATCCAGAGATTGTAGCATAGATCATCGATAGCAGGATTGAGGCAATACAACTGATCAAGAGTAAGACCTAGATCTTTATTATCTTCTACCAGCTTCAAGCAGACATCACCCGATTTGACTTGATAGTATCTTGCACGACCTTCATCTGCAGTGTAAGTACCTTCGGCGCTGTTAGTTTGCGAGAGAAAGAAGAGAAAAGGAAAGAGGGTCAGCGTCATGATCTAATTCAATTTGGGAAGATCTGTTTTGTTTTCCGCATTTTGCTTCCTGTCGTCGTTTAGTGCACGTGACATTTCCCTCGGCCGAAAGAAGGGGGTCCCTTGCCAAACAAAATCGAGGGTTTCGCAGGAGAAGAGAAGAGCGAATGAAAGACTTACATGTTGTCGGGTGTAGACACAGAGCTGGTGGTAGATACAGTGTTAGATGACTTTGGAGCAGGAGTAGGCTTGCTGTTGTCCTCGTTCTTCTTGCTCGATGGGGCATGCTGTTGCTGTTGCTCTTGCTTTTGTGCTTCTGGAGAGGGAGCAGGAGTGGATGATGAGGATGAGGACGAAGACTGCTGAACAGCCTTGACCTGGCCTTGTTGCTTTGCGGGCTCAAAGACGGGTGTGTCGTCGTCGTTATCGTCGTCGTCTCCCTCCTCGTCCTCATACGGGACATACTCCTCGTCCTCGCTGCAGTCCCAAGGGCCCTCTGCCCTCTTTACAAGCAGCGACGAGTCCATGGCGACGACATCTGGAAGAGCAGCACGAGCACGGAGGAGCGAGTTGTCGAATGACTCGGGTGCTGCGAAGGACAAGGCGAGTGCGACTGCGCCGGACGAGGCGAAGAGTGCGCTGTACGAGATGATGGTGGATGTTCGCATGGTGGTGGTGGAACTGACTGAAGGGAACTGAAGTGGGACTGAAACTGAAATGCAAAGAGAGTGTGTGTGTTGCTGTGAAGGAGTGTGTACGGATGAAAAAGAGTGTGTGAGTTGTGTTGCGCTGTGTGGTCAGTTGTCGAGAGAGTGAAGGGAATGGCTCTGCGATGCGATGGCGCTGTGTCCTTGTTCGCAATGCACAAAAGCACAGGCAGGCAGGTGGACAAGCAAGGCGACAGTTGACAGGACAGCGGTGGAGCATGCAGCCAATACACTTCTACCACTACACCACACTACACCACACACTGCTACTACATACTTCACCATACTACTACTACTGCAGCCATCACCATCCTGCTCGGCATTCTTCGCACGTAAACAGGGTCACCGAAGTGATCGAGTTTCATATGCATTTAATGGTGGCGTCCATCCGAATTATTCTTCGAACAGCGGCATGTTGGTCTGTTTTCTACTCGGCTTCATCTCGTCGCAGGCATCTGAAGATGTGCTGTGATTTGGACATTGCTCATTCAGATACAGTATACAATACTGTAGATGGGTATGTTTGGTATAATTGACAGACTAAACACCAACTAATCACAAATATGCAGCAAGAACCTCCCTTCGACTATATCTTGTGGACGCTCTAGGGTATCTCAAAACTGCTAACAACCAGGGTATATAAGCTGACAGACTACCTCGCAAGCCTATTTGGCTAACAAACTACACAATTATATACCTACTACGAACTTGAAAGCTTCTCCGTACTTCACTCCCTCCTTAATCTAAGGGGACAGTCCCCCTCATTTCCTCCAGCAATAAGTACAGGTTCCTCCTCTACAGTTGCACCTTCAATACCAACACAATAACTATACCCCAACCACAAATTAGAACATACTGAATCAAGCATTGGATTAGCTTTATAGAAATCATTCAATGTAAGTCCTGTGATATATTGATGCTCTTGAACTACGGAAAGGCAGACATCTCCTTCTTTGATAGTTTGATAGCGGATACAACCATCTTCAACTGTCTTGGTTTGAGGTGCCCTTAGTAAGGTTAAGATTGGATGAATTAGCACCACTTTTCCTCAAGACTTAATGGTAAAACTGATTGACTTACACATTAGCTGGAGTAGCAAGTCCAATACAATATGCCAATCCAGGTACTAGATTCGTACAGTCTCCTTCGATGCTAGGGTTCATAGTATAGAAAAGATCCAGTGAAGTATTGAACTCAGAATGAGCTTCTAATATAGTATTGCAGATATCTCCTTCTTGGACTGCATAGTAGGCTGAACAACCTGCATCTTCAGTGTATGTATCGGGTGCGCTAAAGCCCAAGCATGTGGTCAGCTAAAACAGCCCTGTCTTGACATGATAGTCTGACAGGCCAGTCGAACACAACAACGAGGCTTCTGAACAATTCTTTATACAAAATATAACTCACATGTTATCTGGAGTATTGATACCAGGAGTGCTGTTTGGTGTATTAACATCCACAATAGGAAGAATAGCAGGAGGTGGTGTAAATCCTGGTTTCAGAACCTGATTCATTCCTCCATCTTGAATTCCTCTTTTCAATCTCAGTTTCAAATTATCATTATACTTCTTGTATGCTCTTCTTTGGAATTGCATATCAGGTGGTGTGGCGTTGACTAGGAGTGGCGCTATTGCTGCTCCTAACGTGAGCACCGATTTGAAGGTTGCCATATTGCATCCGTGCATATTTCAGCTGAAAGGATTAACTTCCCAGTTGTGTGAGTTGGATCTGCTGTAACACTTGTAGATGTTGCTGCAGAGATCCTTCCTGCCTGTATCCTGACTGTATCGATATGCAAAAAGAGTGTGGAGTGTGTGGTCAAGCAAAAACGTAAGCTCAAGAACAGAACAGATAAGTCGTCGAGCAGAGGGAAAGAGTGAAAAGGACGATGCGATTGAATGCAAATGTCCACTTCTTCCCATTCTCGCGGCATCGTTGGCATGGGGACAGGAACCGAACCGTGCGAAGCAAGGGTGAGGAGCCCCGTTCTCATCATCCGGCCGGTAATCCATACAAGCGGGACAGCATGTTATGGGAAGCAGTGTTACGCTTCATACTCCTTCTACCTGCAATGTATACGACGGTACTTTCCACTTCATCGACCGCATTGGTGGTAGGACAGCGTGAGTTCCTGGTAATTGAAAGCCCTCCCTCTAGAACCCACATAACGCACGAATTAGGCACATACCGTACGGTAAAACAAAGAAAAGGAAAGAAGAGTCGCAATAGGAGCTTCATTGCTACAGAAACTCTGGAAAAGCCTCTTCATCCAGTGTTTTAGAACGGGAAATGATGCGTTGGTTTTCCGGCTTGGCGATTGAAAGAAAGGAAAGTATAGAGTAAACACAAGGAAATCCTACTTTACACATACCGTAACATGAAACAAAGCACATCTCCGACCGATTTCCTTGATATCCTTAGGCAACCTTGTATTTGCCTGAAACCTGGGTCGCTGAATGAGCCACTTTAGACCATACCGGTACTAGCATACCGTACAAGCATACCGTACTATCTACTTTCCCTCTGCATTCGATGAAGCTGTATTGTCGGATGCTTCTTGTTCGGCTGGCCAGTGATGGGAGAATTCAGGTCCGCTGAAGTCTGTGAGATGGCGTAATTTGTGAGCTCGACAAGTCATGCTTTTCTCGCCAGAGAACGTGGTAGAAGAGATAACCCTACCTCGTGAGCCATCAGGATTGGAGCTGTAGCGAGTGCCATCTCTATTGCTGAAAAGGGTTGAATAGCATAGTGTACCTTCAGCTACATTGTTGAAGGCTGTGGCAAAGCAGGATAGACCATTCTTACTAGTATTCATAGGTATTCTGGTTAGGTACGTCCGGTCCGTGATCTGTCTTGACGAAGATATTGCCCTATCGGTATCGCAACATCCCATGCCATCCACATTAGCTTATGACACCCTCCTATCTTCGTCACGTGCGAAGTAAGGGTAGCTCACTCGGTCATTCTCACCAGCGTAAAGCGGACGACCTTCTGTACCGCTCATCTTGAATTCCAATGATGTTGATATTATGAGGAATGCAGGCAGTTATCTCTCCTTCTAGCAGCTACAGAAGTCCTGTTTCGTAGGCCTTGCACTCCCGTAAGTTGCCTTTTCAGGCAGGGATGGTCGAGGCCTTAGGTGTATTGACGAGCAGGTGGATGATTAACGCCTGAAGGCTCAACTTGCACCTCGTATGAAGGAGCACGTACAATGGTGAGTTGAAGGCGTGAGCTGGTGCGAGTCTCTTTGGAAGGAAGAAGGAAGAAAGGTACGCAGACGAGTCAATCGAAAGTCCAAGCGCCTCTGGTGGCGTGCTACGCATGAAGAGCGAGTGCTTCCTAGAAGCATACCTGGCATAGAAGAATTATGCTAGGCGCTAAATGAATGATGATAACGGTAGCATAAGTTTACCGTACTGATGGACACGCGAGCCGACTTATAACGCCTTCTCAAGCTGCATGTGGAGCCTAGTATTGCTCTAGATGTGGGAGTGTATCGATATAATATGCTACGAGCTTGCTGGATGGTTGAGTGATCCGCAAAGGGAGCTGTTGGCTCTTCTTAAGCCCGTAACACACGAAGCTCTGGATAAGCTTTTGACGCGCGCCTATACGATTGACTGTTTCCGGTTTTCCTGCACCTCTCTATGCCTTGGGATGCACCAAGAGCTGTCGATTATTTAGTCATCACCTTGACGAGTACCGAAGACAGCTTGGTTGATGAGTCCCACAGGTAGGTCATACAGCGGTGGTATATAATCGTCCTCGCGGTCTGGTTCATTGTGTATGATACTGTAAGGGGTATAGCTACCACAATTACCTCCGTTACTGTCTTGATTCTTCTTCTTGAAGAAAGGATGTAACTTGCCCTGAGTGTCGGTTATGCATGTCATGCTCGATAATGCGGGTGTGTGGTAGAGATTGAGCGAGAAATACGCGATATAGACGTAGACTACGCAGACCATGATCCAGGACGGGATGAGAAGAGCCCATTGTCTGGACATACACGTTAGCTTTTTATTTTGTACTCTGAAGAGTTGAGGTATTAGAAGAAGTATCGAACACACCTGTTAGGGTACCATTCTATTCCCAAAGCTTTGATATACCTATCTGGCGTGAACGACCAGAAGAGAAACAAGTACCAAGCGATCAAAGACCCAACGTAAACCACGAATCCATACTTTTCCGATGCTTTCTGAGGTAAAGCAGCATGTGAGCGAACTACTCTATGTTCTCCTGCCCCTTCAGGTTTGGGGGACGACGGAGAGTATAATGATGCTGTGCGAAATGGTTCGGCTGACGGTATTTCGGCAGTTGATGGTGATAAAAGCGTAGAGGTGATTGACGCAGCGTTACCGAGAGATGTGGAACGGACACGCAGGGGAACAGAAGGAGTTCTTTTATGCCGTTGGTACAGCTGCTGTCCTGATGCAATACTGTCCATGTCGTGCTGGTTCTCGCATGCTGTCTTGCGATCAGCGGAAGGCCAAAAGAACGTGATCTCCGCGAAGCCGACAGGTAAAGATTTCCACCTTGTTCCGCTACTGGCTAGATAGATATGCCTGAAGCGTAGCTAGCAGGCGCCGAGACCCGACTTGGCCTTTGGATTGCCAGAGGGGAATTGGGAGTAGCAACAGAGCGGAGCTCGGTGTAGCGAAATCGAAGCGAACTGATCTACATGATCAAGAAATCAAGCCTCTAAAAAGATAATAGCATTGGAAACGAAACTAGAACTCCAGAACTATAGATACATTGTGCCTATTCCATAGGTTTTCCCTCTGGTGCCCATCGAGATGAGCACTCCGTACTGTACGCATGCATATCAGGACTAGCCTGATACTCAGTACAGTCTGTGCATACGGCGTTGAACGAGAAAAAGACTAATGGTACTTGTATGCTGTATACCCAGTATATCCTACAAGTCGCAAAGCCCATCGTGATTGCGTTTGGTAGACGGTAAGGGACCCTTGAAACCCCGGTTGCTAGAGGCGTGAGAAACCCATCAAGGGCGTGATTAAACAGGAAGAAAGAACATGAAAGAAGCCACCTATATTCTTCATTGAAGCCCAGCTATTGCCATTAATGCTAGTTTTTGATGAATAGAAGGAGAAGCCGTCGCTGAAGATTTTCCTTCAAAGGATCCATTACAAGAAGCCATATTCGACTTGGAAGATACCATCCGCTCCGTTCGAGAGTGCATCAAAGAGACCTTTGGATAGGTCGACCTGTTTATCTTCGCAAGTTGGGCATAGATCTTGAACTGTAGTCGCCGACGAAGTCCAAGACAACAAAGATTCAGCCCAGATCACTCCCCTGAAGAGACCAAACGAATAGTCCGCCCATGAATGTCTTTCAACTCACCTTCAGCTATCAATGTCTTGCCAGTAGCTTTGTTTGTTAGACTGATCTTCTCACCACATCGTGCACCGTTATTATATAGTGCAGGATGAAGAGCTACAATGTAGTCCGAATCGCTTTTCTTGTTACCGCAGGCGCCTGCGTTGCCATTTTGGCTAGAGACATTAGAAAGGAATGAGCGTCAGCAATGAAAAACTTCCAATAAGGAGGCCTGCTTTGAAAGACTCACTAGTAATAAGAAGCCTTTCCGGAATAGTCAGCTTTCTTATTCGTGCCCTTTCCATCATCCGTCTTAACAGGTTGTTTGGTTGGCGATGATGTGGGTTTAGATTGTTGTGTAGTCTCTTGCTTTGGTTCTTCAGTGACTGATTTCTCTTCTTTGACGGAATCTGACTTTGGAGTCTGAGTAGGCTTTTGTTCTTCTTTGACTGCTTCTTTCGTAGGTTCGGTAGTAGTTGGTGAAGTAACAGGTGCTGATGAGACGCAACTGATAGTAGAATAAACATATCCTTGAGATTCAGTGATTGCATCTCATACGCGAGCATAGAAGGAAGGAAGGAAAGAAAGAAGGCTCACTAGGCAGAGTTGATTTCCAGGTTCTGGCATCCTGAATCGACTGAAGGATTGTTTCTGTAGAATGTCTTGAGAAGGGCATCATCTTTCGCTTTGATAAGCTTGTAGCATGTATCGCCGCTGACTACAGTTGCGAACTTGGTCTGTTCAGGCGGTAAAGCACACAAGTAAGCACAGCGCGGGGAAAGCGTAAATTGAGAAGACGGGATCAGCCGCTATTCAATCACTTACGCATCCTTCGCTACCTTTAAGAGAGCCTTTGGCGCTGAAGAGGAAACGAGATTAAGCTTGTCTGGTATATGAACCGGGAAAAGAGAGAAGAGAGTCTTACAGATTACTTGGATCGTTGATGGCGACGAATCCGACACCGCCTCCAATAGGAGAAACATTGCCCTCACTACCATCTTCACTGTCATCTTGATCATCGCAGTCTTCCTCTCCTTCTCCATCGGCATCCTCTACACAGTCTTCAGCATCCTCATCTTCATCGTCACTGTCACATTCTCCTGCATCTTCATCATCCTCTTCCTCCTCATCACAGTCTTCGTCTTCTCCTTCAGCATCTCCCTCTGATGTAGTCGACATCTTTTGGTCATCGTCATCGCCGCGTTTGACAATAACAGATCCTTCTTTGGCGGGGACAACAACACCCTCATGCAAGAGTCTGAGAGCATTGGCTACGAGGTAAGGAGAGTGAGGGATGTTCGCTGATTCACTCTCTTGACGATGCGAGTCGACGACATCACCGATGGTCGAAGTAGTGCTGTTGGATACAGTTGAGTCCACTTTGTCCTGGCGAGGCACAAAGGTAGTGGCGTTCCTTCTTGCGAAGGTCGATGAGGACGAAGTGAGATCGATGGGAGTGCGACGCGTGAGACGCTGCATGCGCGAGGGGGAGTCGTTGGTGATGCCATTGCTGCTCTCTGCGAGTGCTGTGAGGATGGGAGCGGCGATGAGACCGAGGGTCAATGCAGGGGTGCAGATCTTCATGGCTGCGCGAGGTGGTTGAATGAAGGAACAGAAGGTGTTGAGTCTATTGAGTCTGTTGTGTATCTAGAGATGCGTAGACTCGGTGTGCAGGATGTGGTTTATCGAGTGCTGGTGTTCACACAAATGCCGGCTTGAGGGACAATAGCAGTTCCTGACTGCTACGAGACGAGAGAGCGAGGATGAAAAGAGATAGTGAGGACTTGAACAGCGAGTTGGATGTCAGCCAGTCAGCCCAGTGTAATCAGAATGAAGGTGGATGATGAAACAGATGGAAAGAGAGAGAAGAGAGGAACGACGACAAGTCCTCCGAGTTTTGAAGGACCCTTCCTCGCAAAGGAGGCCAATGCATGCATAACCAAAGCCATTCTTTGATGTCAACAAGACACGCGCTTGTCTTTCCACGCGACAGCTTGTATGGCCTGCACGCAGGATGCATGTTGGATGCCTTTGCTGCTGTCATCTCGTCGAGCCAATGTCATATGCCTGCTTGTTGCGTGTGCTGGGCGGTCATGCAGGGAGCCTGAGCTGGACGGAAGAAGGAGACGCTCTCGAGGAGAAGATCACTCGAATGAGCTGACGGGAGCCTTGCAGACTCTAGGCATCTGGCCGACATTACGCTATACTCGTTCCTTGTTTGTATCGACTGAGTGAAGAAGAAAGAAGAAAGAGCGGATTATCAGAGATGATCAACTTCCACTTTCTCCTCCATGCGTGTGGCGAGAAGCGTTTCTGTCTCATGTTCACTCACAGCTGACCTTCCTCCTACGATACACCGGAACCGACTGTGACAGTCATCTGCTCACTTCCTATCTGGTCTCCGCTGCAAGCTCGAGCGCGCTATTGCCATCCCGCACTACAAGTCCGGAAGAAGGCTTCCTACCTCGTTCACGCTCGCAGCCACATATTCGAAGGAAGCTGTCAAAGCTGCTCGACTTCGACCAGGCTCCATCTGGGCTGTCTGAAACAAACAAGACTATACACTATGCCTGACTCGACTACAGTGTGTCAATCCACGGGTATAATCACGACATCCCCGAATCCCGAAAGCTGACATATGCCAAAAAACAGCCAAATGACAGCATAACAATACAAATGCTATATTTCGCCTCAGCAAGAACAGCCATAGATAAATCATCAGAATCTATTACTCTACCATACTCACCATTTCCAACGAGCAAAATTAAGGATTATCTAAAAGAACAATATAAAGGAAACGATGAATTGGCAAAAGTACTAGCTAAGAGTGCTATAAGTGTTAATGAAGAGATAATCTACGATGATGAAAATGTTAATCTCAAGAATGGGGATATTGTCGCTGTGATACCTCCCGTTTCTGGTGGTTAGGAAGAGCAACTCTCGCCGAAGACATGGCAATACGTCTCAGCAACCGTAGGTCAAAGTGCATGACTTCCAGTTGCGCGTAGAGCAGTTGGACAAAGTTCATGATAATGACAATACAAGCAATTCGATAATCAAAGACAGTTCTCTTCAAGGACTGTGCATCAGCCTAGCGGAGCGGGCTCGATGGCAGACTGGGTGCATCGCTGCCAGAAACATCGACATTACTACCTGTCACAGACTACAGAATGGCGGCAAGTTGCTATATTTACGGATAGTGGACTCGGATGCAATAGTACACAACTCTTAGTGTATACCAAGTAATCCACGTTACCGCTGCCGATCTGTATTAACTGTATATATACAAGTAAATTGGGTTATCGGGATTCGTAAAACTAGTATTGACAACAAAGATCACTAATTTTCAGCTACATCCGCTACTTCTTCTCCTGGTACTATACTATCTTCATCAACTACTCCTACTAAAAAATACAGGCCCTCTAGAGAGTGGAAAATTCACCGCGCTGAGTTTTTCTTGCTGGACTCAACCGTTGACTCCGCTCTAGATATTGCTCTGAGCAAAGTCAAAGCATCCATTCCACCCCCCCTATTCTTCCGAGACACAGATCTAATTCCGGGCGCGCTCTCCAACAATGCTCTGGTAGTACTTTGTGCGTCTTCCTGTGAGTCTTTTCCTTTCGATGAACCAGCTCCAGCACCAACTCCGACTCCAGCAAGGTAAGCATCCCTTGAACTTCCTCTAGTGATTTGCGAAAGTGTCGTTTGCGTTTTAGCAATATGTTGAGTGATGAATGTATCCGCCAAATTGAGGAATTGATTAACTCTATAACTATTCTGAGCTAATGATGATGCTTGATGTCTTATTTCATTATAATCAACAGGATACTCATCTTGTACATTCACAAGATTAGGATCTTGCGTGTCAGCCGCAGAAGCAGCAGTAGCAGATTTACGTCGCGTGGAAATACTAGATGGTTTCGGCTGGAGTAGTTTCTTGCCATATTCGAGCATGTCTGATTTATCTTTAAATCGTGGAATTGGTAACGACCAATTAGGTTGTAGTAAATCAGGTATATCGGTCGATGTCGAAGACGTCGAGGGCGGTAAAGGTGTAATGAGCTTGGTAATGCGCTCTGTCATCGTTTTGTACTGGTTGATACGAGCATTTCGTGCTTTGTCTTCCTCTTGTAATCTTTCTATCCACGCTTGACATGATTCAAGTTTGGCTTGATTAGCTTCATTCTCTGGGTTAGGCGGGAGTTTGGCGGTTGAGATATCATCCTAGAAGTATCACAAGTATGAGTTCAGACATGTTTAAGCCAGGTCACAGGTATTGTCAGATCAGGCTGTCACGATGCATGGAGGAAGCTCACCTGCTGAGGATCTGCAGCTTGCCAGCTTAGATCTATCCGCTTCTCTACCAGATCAGCAATTAAGCTGTCCATGATGCGGCTGACAGCAGCTCGAACTTCTGTCGAAGCAGTGCGCGATTGTGCTTGACTTGCTTCTTTCAATCTATGCGCTGACCAAGTCACAAGCGTTCGAAATCGAACAGCAGGTGGATCATCTGCTTTTATATGCCTATAAAGCGTATCTGAGGGTAATGACGGGTGCGGTAGTGCTGTTCCAAGACACTCAGCTGAGCGGAAGTTAGAACGGCCCATAAAGTGCAACATAGCCTACCTTCCAATCCATTACCGATACTACTACCTCTTTTACCGCGCATATCGCTAGAAGCTCTCCGAGCAGAGCCTGGTGTTCCCGGCGGTACTCCATAACCCAGCCCAGCTCTCATAGCCAGGTTGCGTTGAATTGCAGGTGTTTCTTGTGTATTTATAGGTACGTGCGTTGAAGAGGAAGAAGAAGACGGACGACTTGGCGTCCCAGGATCAGGCGGTTGCAAAGGCACTGCATCTTCTAAATCTTCTCTGCTCAATTCTGCTACTCTTCCCTTCTTGAGCTTACCTTTTGCAGGCACTCTGGATGATTGCGTTGAGGCTGAGGATTGTCTTGTTGAACCGGTCTGATCCGTGGCTACCTCTGTCTCCTCCCCAGCGCTTTCTTCTGCTTTCCGCTTGCCTTTGCGATCTCTCACTGTCTCTCCTGCCGGGTTTGCTGCAGCTGCAGCAGCGAGTGTACTCGACGATGCTTGGTTATGCGTCCCATTTTGTCGGGCTTGCTTGAGACTTTGAAGTAGGTCCGCCGAAGTCGAAGCCTGCGAGGTTGTTTTCTTCGTAGATACCACTTTGGCTCTGTTGGTATGGCTTTCATTCCGGCTCGTTGACGCTGTTCGTGCTGGAGCTGTAGCTCTCGGCAGCGTAGTCTGTGATACTGCTTCTGACGCCACTTGTCTTGATGTCGAAGGTGCTGAGGCTGATGGAGCTTGTTCCACTCTTGTGAACGCAAAGTTGTCCGAATCGTCCGATTGGTCTGAAGGCGGTGGTGATGGGGCTCTCTAGAACACCCAAAAGCAGCTTCATCATCAGAGAGAGTATCTATACCTGCAGTCTTCTGTCTGTACTTACTGTCTGTGTCGGCTGCGAAGTTTCGCCACTAGTGCCTTTCAGCTTCTTTGGTTTAGGACTCTGACGGTCTGTTGAAGACTGCGTTCTACTCCTCGAAGGCTGCCGCCTACTGGCTGTGTCTGAATCTGTCTCTGGCGGCGTAGGGTGAGTGCTAGCAGCAGTCTTCGGGGCAGTGCCGCTGGACGGTGCTTTGCGTTTGTTTCCGAGCGCAGACGGCGTCTTACTGCCGGGAAGAGTCTCTCTTGACTGTGACGGGTCGTCACGTCTGTTGCGAGCGTTTCTTGAAGTAGAGGCTCCTGCTGTCGTATATTGCGATCCTACTACACCTTCGCCTGAAAGACGTGTCGACCGACGCGGGCTTGAAGTAGATACGTCCCCATCTGATGCGCCCAGGACGGTCTTTTTATGCTTTGCAGAAGACTTGCTAGATATGCTTTTACTGTTCAGGCGCTGAGCGGGCTGTTCTTGCAAGCTGTTCGGCAGTTCCTCGTGATCTTGCGGACCTTCGCCATCTTCGTCGCTGGAACCCTGCAGCAATGCAGGATCCGTCGCAATAGACTTGCGCTTGCCTCTTATCTGCACAGTCTGCTTGCTTGCAGCAGCTTTTGCACGTCCTGCTGCTGCTGCTGTGGCCCTGCTCGCGGCAGGTGGCATGTCCAGAAACCTGCCCGCTTGGGCAGGCGCGAGTGAGAGCAGCTTGGGGAGTTATCGGACTAGGAGCTCTGCATCGATGGGGCGGATGGCCAGCCTCTGTAATCATGCAATGCACAGTATGCCTGCCTGAGTCCTGGCTGCTTGCTGCTGCTGTCGTTGTGCGCTTTCAATTGTGCTTTGCCGATTGTATCGATTGGAGGAGAAGCGGACAATTCAAAACAAACTGGAACTCTTTTCTGGTTTACTTCAATCTGGCCGGAAAGTAGGGTAACGATACACGATAGGACTATACATCTCAGTCTGTCACAAGCAGGGCGTTCTTCCGAGCACTCCAAGCAGCCCTGCCCGTTGACTAGCAGATCCTGGCTGTTACCGTCATATTCGGCCAGATCACTGCCACGTGAAGCAAACCCACAAGGCCAGACAAGGCCGCTCACTTCAGGACCCTGATATGCTCGACGTGTGTCGACGTTTGTGTTACATGCCTAGCTCAGCTCAAAGTTTTCTTCCTGTTCTAAAACAATCCGCAGGAGATTGAGTTGGGTATGGTAAATCTAGTTCTACAACGACAAGCCCATAAGTACGCAACACAACCAACTATGAACTGCTCGCTACATCTGTTTCCATTACCCCCAATGCTATACATGTCTCAAAAGGTGATTGAGGCCAAGTTTCGCTGCAGAATCGTATCCTGCACAGTGACCACCACCACTCGGAGAAGGGTCGTATCGACTGCCGTGGTGTAGGCGCAATATACGTCTTTTTGCTTATTACGATTAGTAGCCAGAAATGTTTGCTTGAAGAACTCTTTTGCCGCGTTGATGTCGCTGTTTGAACCCGTGTATTCTGCATTCTTCCAGCATTAGTGGCAGCACTTGTGTCTCCGTGGCAAGGCAGGCATCAGACTAACCTGGCCAATATTCAGATAAAGGACTTCGCAGGAGTTTTTCAACGAAAATATCAACCTTGTTCAGGAATCTGCCAGTAAATGGACTAGAGTCAGGTCACTGTCCACTATGCCAGAGCTCCAAATTGAACTTACAGGATCATAGAGGATTTGATAAACCATTTTGAATTGCAGATAGAGTCGAACAGCATCAAAGCTTCTCGCATTTGGTTCTGAGCGATCCATCAGTATGTCAGTATGAAATGCCAACCAGTCTTCAGCTATCAACCAACAGAGTCACGGTCCTCTATGAGACCTTGATCATAGCCGGATAAAGCCACCAGGAACAGTACTGCGGTTACATTCTGTAAGACAGATGGTCAAACCTATAAGCCTGGTATAGGTGCTAAGGTGGAGCAGAGAGGCTTACTTCGAAACAGTGTATCCATTTCCGTCGCTCACTGCGCTGCCCACCCACATCAAACATGCGATAAATCATGCCGTTGTGCGGAAATACGGTCTCCGTTATGCCCGTTGTCTTCCCTCGGACCCGAAAGATCTGCACGTATGGAGTGAGGCCAACACAACATCATACATGGGCAAAGTGGTACTCACATCGTCAAGAGAAGGCCGGTATCCAGGTACAAAGAACCTTTCAAGGTCATCGTAGAAACTGCAAGGATACGGAAGTGCTCAGCGGAGTCCACTTTACACGCGGGCAAATGGACAAACTAGGAGAGACTGTCCGGCAGTATGATCTCATTCGTTTTCTTGATTACGCTTTGAACGTTCTTGTCTAGCCAAAGATCCTGCATAGGCACTTTATATTCCAGAGGGAATGCTTGACCTTCAGAAAGCATAGGTGATTCCTCGAAAAAATGGAGATGTTCCTAAAGTACAACTTAGTCAACTTCGTTACCTTTCTTGGACGATAGTGAGAGCGTACGCGATTTGCTGGGTTGGCTAATTTGACTTGTAGCTCTTGCATACCCTCAAGTAATAGCCGCATGGCTTCCCAAAGATTCATAAAGACCTGTCGGCGGTAGCCTTCCATTTCCACCTCAGTGAAACCGATGTCGTGAATCACCTTCATCTGCTGTATACGGGATGCGGTAGCATAGGAAGCAGTGTGAGTGAGCACTCTTCGGCAAGAACGTCACCAGATAAGGCTCACCTTGAGAATTGTTGTCTTCCCCGACTCTCCCGCTCCAAGCAGGAGAATCTTGATTTGACTGGCCAACGTCCGCTCATAATCACGAAGCTCCTTATCTAGTGCTCTGCTTCGCCTTTCGATCTCAGCTGATGTCGAATCCCCATCACCCTTCTCCCGAATCTCTTCGGCTGAGCCGCAATTGCCCATGAGAACTCCAGCTTCGATTGCGAGGAAAGTTTGCCGTGTACGACGCCTTTACCCTACCCCGACAGGGCAACCGTATCTACACGCTTGCGACCCTGATTTGACAGACTTGAGGAAACCCGGTGCTTGTGACCGTGGGACGGGCGTAGCCTGTACTGCACGAGTTCCTTCTCTTCCTTGGCCGCTGGCCTTACTTCCGTTCAAGTGGGCCGCCGGCCGGAGATCCCGCCAAAATCTCGCCAGCGAGCGGTAGTGTCAAGGAGGAGATATAAAGCTTTGACGTTCCTTGCGCGCAGCTTTAACCCTCGACTATGAGTATGCTGGCTGCTATGTGTTCAGGCTCTTGTGTCGAGTTCTGACGTGGTGTCAAGTAGAGGAAAGCAGCCACTTTGCGGGCGCGGTCGTAACTTATTCGACGTCTCGGCTTCCGATGCACATTATTGTACGCGTCACAGCTGTCCCATTATTCTTAGACCTGTGATGCCTCAGAGTATTAATAACATATGTGCGTACTTGTGTATTATTATTATTATTGTGCCTGCAATAACAATGGTGAACACCGCATCGCAATGAGGTAGCTATTTGAGGTGAGGTGACTGTGTGCAACCCACCTGAAGGGCTTTCAGAAAGACGGGACTTTGTCACCGACTTTGTTTGCCTTGTATGTTATCATACCGACAGAAGTCCACGTGGTCATTTGCCCGAGATGGTGCCACAGATAATTGAAAGCTTAATTCGTAGGATGCTATCATATCCGCCACCCGACCGAAGGAAGCCGGCATGCTACATATGATACTGTACTCACTCGGCCTTCAATCATCAGACCTGATCGTCGAGAAGATCATCAGCCATATCAGATGTCATGGTCAGTACACGCAGCCGTTTCTGCAAGGCATTCGTCGGATGTCGGACCCTTGTTCTGATGGCTTGATTGGCCGGGAGCGATACCATATCAAGTGCTCCACCCGTACTGGTTCGCGCAGTACGTGGACCTCTTTGAGTGCGTCATGTAGCAGCACTTGGCTCGACAAGCACAAATAGTAGCCTTGTCCACGTTATGTCCATAACGGTCGGGTGAATCCCTGGTGGGGACGGCGAAGTGCCAATTGAGCCGGTACGGTACTTATTCGTATGCATACATGGTGGGTCCACTCATGGAGCGATGGAGCGAGCAGCCAGGAGTTGCAGTTGCAGTCGCCGTCTGACTTTGTTGTTGATGAGGATCTTTGACCAAACGTAGCAAAAAGTACGACGACTTGGACCAACCTCAGACGGATATAGACGATGCAGCTTTTTCTGTGTATGCAGGTGACTTTGATGCCGGATCAAAGTAGCCGGGGCTCTTGCATACCTCCTTTGCTTCATGTATGCTTCATGTTATGCCAAAGTCGCCAAGCTGTAGACCACTAGGGCGCTCTTAAGTTTTGTCCTTGCGACACCGTCCCTGTTCCTACATTTGACAGCCCGGAGGTCGCCAAATTGAGAGGGAGCTGACAAGTAGACAAGCGCAAGACCAGTAGTTGACAATCTGCAAACGAGCATTATTTGTGGACGTAGCTGAAGCCGGGAGACGGCGAATTTATGTTTGGTGCGGGGCTTGTGGGTGTGAGCTGTCAGAGCTGTCAACGTCATGTGCATTATTGGCTCGTGGGCTCATTGAGACTTGTGACTCACAGGATCGTCAGTACACATATTAAAGGTCGTTAAGAACGCCAGTACGTTTGTGGAGAGTCAGCGCGTTCTTAACGGTAGTCAAGAGCGTTCCAGTGTGCACGTGACGTGCGGGTCCAAAGTTTCCTTGTGCGAGACAAATGAAAAATACAAGCTGTCAGTCTGAATTTGTCCATAGCATGAATTGACATTGCCGGCAACTGGGCGCGAAATAGGTCAACACCCCTTGAGCAGTTTGCAATTGGATGCGCTGCTAGCTGATATTGTCCGTTAGTCCCTGCTAAACCCAGGGATACGTACAAGAGGAGCGGTCTAAAGTCTCAATACAATAAATAACGAAACGATAATGCGTTCGTTCCCCAATTCGTGTATATGCTGTTCCTTAACGATCTTTGCTAGAAACAATGCGGGCTATGCGGCTTCGGAGTCGATTTAGACGGAAATTGCCGTGTAGATGAGGAGCGAATCTACTTTGTATACTGAAGAAATGAATCTATAAAGCAGTAATGCCAATGTCCATCGAAACTAACGATTGCTATGCGCGAGAAAGACGCGCGAAATGAGACAAGATGCGGGGTCTCCGTCGCATCTATTCCCTGTAGGAAGTGGTGCTAGGAGGATATCCGTAAGATCTCGAAGACGACGATGTTGCACGGTAACGCGAAGAGCTGCTCGTGGGTGTGTCATACTCGTATGAGTTGTAATCGTAATCTCTAGAAGAAGAAGAGGAAGAGTATCTGCCTCCGTATCGCGAAGAGGAGGTGGTGTAGCCTCCATTGCCGCTACCACCCTGGCCGTATCGGCTCGTTGGGCTGCCGTAATTAGAGGTAGTTCTCCAGGTGTCGTCATCATCGACTTGTGCGCCATGACTATCGATGAAATCCTGGATAAGTGTAGGGAGGGGCTGAGTTGTTCCTCCACACTGGCCAACGTTGGACCAGTAGAAATAGTGATCCTGCTCGGGAGTTGTGTCCCATTGTTGAGTCTCCGCACCAGGCAAGCATGGCGTTTGATCCTCATCGTGCCAGCAGATCTTCATGTTCGGGTTGCCAGTGGACGAGTTTCGGCCCCAGTACAAGAAGCTTGTTCCAGCATGGGCATAGTTGGGTCCGGCAGGAATGAATTCTGAATATTGGTCATCGGCGAAAACTCCACGCTCGCCGGCCTCGCCGTTAAAGCGCTGGTTATACCAGTCAGCACCGTCTTGATTGAAAACACGGGGTGATCCTAATGGTACGTCGCCGTAAGCATAGTATACAAGTGTAACAAGGTGCGGCCTACTAACCATATGCATGTGAATACCAGCAGTGACCCTGAATGTTCAGGTCAACGGAGGCAATCTGAGAAAGCATACCACCCTGCAAGACGGACGAGGAAATCAGCATGACGAGTCTTGGCTGCCAGGGTGCCCAATTATAGCTTACGAAGCCGTGTCCGGCAATGGAGAACACAAGTCCCTGGTTGTAATAAGCATCCAATATCTCTTGCCAGTCGTTGGTCTCAGCCTTGACTTCCTGGTAGGCTTGAGCAGCCTGTCTGTTGACTGTGCAACTACCGCAAGCGTGGGAAAGGTTGAGTGCGTCCCAGGTGACAATGTCATCGGAGAGGTTTTGTTCAATGTCGTAGTTACCCTTGAAAATGATCAAAGCCTTGTTCATTTCCTAGAGAAAATAGTAGCAGGTAGGCCAAATGTAAGTTACGTCTGCGGAAGATACGTTTGCGCTGTATTGCAACTCACAGGGACGATAGCTGTGAAACCTTCGGCTCCGGATGGGGTTGGGCCGAAAGTCGAAATGACCTCCCATGGCACACGTGTAGATTCAGGGAAGTTCCTTATCATGGCTTCTTCCGTGAAAGTCTGCTCGGGACATAGGGTCTGTAAAGCACGATTGCAAGTCAATGAAACGCCCTGGTGACCTGAAGATAAGAGTAGTCCTCACGTTATAGTCTCCATAGCTGTATCAGGTGGCACCGATGTGAAGTTATATGGCCCGTCGTGGGTGCAAAGAAGGTAACGATCGGAGACAATGGGGTAAAAAGAAAAGCGCAGCTGCGTCAGAACGAGTGAAGGCTGCCAAGCGAGATTCGCAAGAAACGGAGAGTCGAGAGAACTCACGCTGCCATGGAAAGGAGACCACTGTACATAGGTGGAGTAGAGTGAGAGTCGTTCGTCAGTATCGTCTCGTACATACTTTCCATTTCTTTCTGCCCGCCGTGGAGACGTGACTGATGCCATTTCGATCGGATTTGCAGTGACTTACTGATATCTGGAGGAAAGTGTCAAGCAGTGATTAGAGAAACCTGACTTGATAGGAAGGCTGGCTAGAAGGGCCTACCTGTTGTGCCAATAAGCATCCGGAGTCATGTAGCGAGAGCTATCGTTGTATTGAGCATGCACTCCGGCTACGATGGCCACACCGGCGACGACGACCGCTTTGCGGGTGAACGTCATGCTGTATGAAGAATTGAAAAGCTTTAGAAGGGAGGAGGGAGGAGTGGTTGGCAGATAAGAGAAGGAAGAGTAGTCAAGAGATTCGTGAAGACCTTGACGAGGAGAGTGTGGTGGCCGCTAAATGCAGCTGCTGCTTTGTCCCGGTTGGGAAAGGAAAAGCGGTGAAGCTTTGAAAAAGGTTGGCCAAGCGTGACGCTCGTCAGCGGAAGATCTTGCTCACCGCTTGGAAGGCCCCGCCTGCAGCTTGTGAAGGTGGGAAATTTAGCCAAGCAGAGTGTGACTGTATTCGCAAATACCGTATCAGGCAATAAATATGCAAGCTACATTAAATGTCCACGCTGAAAAGCTTTTCTGCGCTGACCGCTTGCCGTTGCGAGCGATTGCAGGTTTATTATCTGGAAATAGGGACTTTGTTGCGGTCAGGGAGACTTGTTAACGCGGAGGCGCTGCACATAATTTGCAACCAGGCAAACGGAATCTAAGCCGCGCAGGCAGTCGCCTGCACATTTGTGTAGGCCTACGATTATGGCCGTAGACACCTGTAGCAAGCATCGCATCCCACACTACATCCTCTTTGTAGTTTGTCCAAGCTCCTGCGTCTGCCGCTGCGATGATGTATGACCACCGAATTCGCAAATTCAAGTCCAAATCCGTCTCAGAGAAAGTTCGTGGGGATCAGTTCAAAGAGCGGAGGACGGGTAACCACACGAGACAGCCTCAGCTTCTATATAGCATGCAGATTGCGGACGGGGCGTCCTGCCAAGCGAGCACAGCAGCAAGCTTGCACACTTGGTGTGCAGTGCCATATCAGCATCACAGTCCTTCCCGCTATGCAATGCTGTTCATCGACCTATTCAGGCTTTACCTTGCTGCACTTTGCGCGCTCTCAGGAAATTATCAGCGTTCTGAATAGGGGTGATGTATAGGGGTAGTAAAAGCAGCCCGGAATAGGTTTCTGCTTTTTCGAATGGTCTTGTCGGTCTCGCCATGTCCTTTGCCTTCTTGCCTTCCAACATCTTCTGCTTCGTAGGAACTCATTTGCAGACTCTTGACACCTTGCTGGTGATTCTTGCCGCGTTTCAGGAACAGAATTAACAGAACAAGACACAGCTTTGCATGAAAATTTAAGAAGCACTGCAAACAGGTACTTTCAGCAGGGGATTGCAGCAAGCTGTGACGGCAGGCCATTGCGAGAGGCTCCGAAGCTGTCCAGGGGTTCAGCATTAGCCCAAACACCCGAGTTCTTCTGTCTCTCGTGCTCGCTACTGAGGCTTCGCTGGCGCGGACGATCCTAGCCTGCAAGAGAGATGAAGTCCCGGCAGCAGTCACAGCGGATCCGAAGGCACATGATAGAGAGATGGCAGAGATGAGTTCTGTATGTTTGAGTTCCGGTGCATTCGCAAGAGCCGAGTTGTCAGGGAGGTCCCTACGAACAGCTTGATCGGCTGGCATCTACTGTAGTCTGTGCCAGCGTTCTTGCTTCGACCAGGACACTGACAAGAGGTGCAGCAGTCGGATCAACAAGAACTGCAGCCATATAGTGTCTTCCTCCGCTGCAGCCAGCATCTTCTGCGAGCTGCCCTGCATTGTCGGGCCAATCTGACAGCATGTATACGAAAGGCTGGGGTCTCTTAGTAGACTGGAAATGTTTCCTCGAGGCTGCCTTCACATGGCAAACACTACGAGGACTTCGTCTCTCCCGCAAGCGACATGCTGCTGAGCTTCAAAGTGGCCATGCCCGTGTCAATTTAGCATCTCTGCCACAAGAAGTCATGAACACCATAGAAGCGTATGTTATGGCTTCCACGCCGAAGAGGGTGCGCTCTCGAGCGCCGTTCAAATTCAAGAGTGACTGCTGCCAGAAAGCTATGGAAGCCTTTCGCGACAGCGATGAACTGTGGGATGCCTATGAAGAATTTCGAGATTCCGAAGATCGCGACGTTTCCGGCTACCGCTTTGTCAAGGGTTTCTCCAAATATCTCTGGCAGGATTTTGAGATCAGCAGTGAATGGGAAGAGCTCGAAACTGAGTGGATGGCGGATCACAGAAGAAGTGACTGTTTTATCGCTACCTCTCAACACAATTTTTGGACCCGCTTCACTACTAAAGAAAAACAAGGTCGAATTCGCAATCACATCAGACAGCTTGTAAGCCCCAAGTCACATATTCTTCAGGTCTCCACTTGACTGTTTTGCCATTGCCTGAGCAGCTATATAAATCAGATGAGGCTGTCAAAGTCTTTGCAGAAGATCACCACTTGACTTTGTTCCCTATCCTGAGTACTACGGGTATCACTCGACCCACTTGCAAGGCGGCTGTATTGGTCAACATTTCTCGCAGCAGTATCTGGAATACTGCATCGACAAGATCAACAAGATCGCAACAGAAACAGGCCTCTGGACCGCCCAAGTCAAGAGTCTTCGAAAGCCTCATGGAATCAGGAATCTTCCGATCTTCAGTAGATACGAAGGGACGGCGCAAACAAATCAGAGGCCTGAAAATCTTGACGCTGGAGCCTCGCAAAATTCCTAAACTTACCTGGAATCTGGTGGATGAACAGAACGCAGCAAGCCCGGTCTAATGGCACAGCTTTCTCCCCTTTGCAGTGCCGCAGTACCCAACAAGCTTATCGCAAGTTCTGTCTGGACAATGGAGTCGGGCATCATCTCAATCAGCTTCGTGGTCCATCCCAAAAGCCCGAAGCTCTGGGCTTGTTTCTAAGGATTCCCCTTCTGCTTCCTCTGTATTCCTGTACCATCAGTTCTTCACATCAGAAGGTAGCGATCGTCTACCATGCTTCTAGGCGGCTGTTGTCAGCGTTTTACCCTTCCTTTCGATACCCTGCTGTACAATGCTAGCCACAAAGACTGCTTTGTATCATTAGTTTCCTCCTGTCTGCCATACTTTGCTTCTGCTACCCAATGCATGCGCAAGTTACCAACAAAAGGATACCGGAAAGGCCGCTGCTTCTGCGCAAGAAGACTGAAATGCTGCTCAACTTGCTTAAAGGAGAACCAAGTGCTGGAGGATGGCTATATACATTATAGCAGCGTGTGGCGTTGTGGATAGATTGAAGCCAATGTCGGCAGTGACAGCTCTGCCTCAGGACGACTGACCGACCAGCCGACTTGCAGGCTACGCGTCGATGTCCTCGCCTGCAGATGTGAAGAAGAAGCACAACCACGGACACCACCATCATGGCCATTCTGGTGCGGGTGCTGCAGGTGGAAGCGGACTGCAGCACAACAAGAAACCAAAGATAGAGGGTTAGTCTCGTTCTGCGGAATGTGTGCGGGTCATTAGCATGGCAACGAGCACATACCTGCAGTTACAGATGTTGAAGCTTGATTTGCTTTCTTGCTTGTGCTCGCTGCCTGCTGTCTCCTCTCGATTCAACTGGTATTGAATCGCAATAAATCAATGAACGCCAACCAGGTGCAGCTGCAGCTCCAGTTGTAAAGGCGACAGGCATTGCGGGCGCTCCAAACGACACTGGTGTCGGTAGACATTTTGGTACTCAGATCCTCTATGCTGTTGGCTACCTGAAGGAACACCCGAACAATCCCATTCGGCTCGAAGAACTCGCGGCTTTCTCGAGAGTCAACGAACTGCAACACAATTCGGAGCTTCTAGCAGCTTTTAGAGCTCACGACAAAGTCAACTATGATGAGAAACTAGATCTATACAGCTACAAGGTGTGCACTAGCATCTTGAACCTCGCATGCTTAATTGTCACGGAAGCTGAACCTTTGACCTTGCTTACAGCCCGATTTTCTTACACGCAACAACGCAGAGCTACTAGCTTTGCTGCGACGCTATTCGCCTCGTGGTGGAATGATGGTGAAGAAGCTGCAAGAATCATGGCCTAATGCTCGTCAAGCTATTGAAGAGTTGGAAAAAGAGGGTAAAGTCCTGGTTATCAGGACTGGCGGGGGCGATGGTAAAGAAGGACACATGAAGATGGTCTTCTGGAATGAGATTGGAGACATGCCACAAATAGACCAAGGTCAGTCCGTCTCTCATTACGAAGGATGCTATACAATGACCAGCGCTGAGCGTCATCTGTCTGTATAGAATTCAAGGATATGTGGCATGCTCTCAAGCTTCCGGATGCAATTCAAATAGGAAAGGAGTTAGAAGAAGGCAAGCTACCCTCTTGTATAGACTGTGCAGCTATGAAGTCTTTTCGACTAACCTGTTACGTATTGCAGGCGGTATGAAGACGACGTCAACTATTGCTTCGGAACTTCCACCTCCTACGGATGGTAAAAAGAAGGGCAAAGGAAAGAAAGGCGCGGGCAACAGACGCATTAAGCTACAAAATACGCATCTCAAGGAGCTGGGTATCGATCTTTCCAAGGACTTCGTAAAGCCAGGTGCCCAGAGTTCTTCGGGTGGCGGCACTGGCAAGAAGAAATGATGCGTTCATAGTTTTGTGTGTCTGAGGAGTACTAGCAAGAGTTGTTGTAGCTTTAGCTTCCCATGCATATCTCGTTATTTAAAAGCTCTGTGATTTCCATGAAATCAAGCAAAAATAGAATGGTGTCGATCATCCTCGAAGCAAAGCAGATGACTTGACCTGCACTCTTTCTGTTTTCTGCCTACGAAGCGACCTGCAGTGCGTTATCCTCATCAACCTTGATATAGGCCTCTCTCTCGCAGGTGAGTCAACTGCCGGGTGTGCCTGTTAGGTCCAACGCTGCCTATACTGACCGGCCGGCTCAATTGGCTTATCATCATCCATCTCAGGCTTGGATATTAGTGCTGGTAATTTCGAAGTCGAAGGGGTTCAAGGTAGCAATTTACATCTTGTCAATATGAACGTGGTGAAACGGGGCCTGTCAACTGCCTCAGCCCGCAGAGCTTCAGCTACGCTTGCTGAGTTTGGAGTGCGTCATGTGACCTGGCTTTGATGTTGCATGACAGAGGACCACTGAGGCCAGATTCACCTGAATGTAGAAGCAGCATGTCGTTAAGGGTGTCGGTAGACTGACTGAACATGTCCTGGTAAGCTCGGAAGTCCTGAAGCCGACTGTGCTGTACTGACTAGGTGGTTCTCCCACTGTTCCCAGCTCAAAGGCGAAGGTCAGCGCTGCCTGCAATATGTGGATATGAGTAAACGGGAGAATGCTGATCTTGGTTCTCATACAGGAGCATGGATCACAACGGCGCCCACAGATCAGAGTGTGTCTTACCATGTCTGCATTTTCCGAAAGCTTCGTTAGCTGATATACTTCTCCATAGCTTTCGAAGCACAAGGGACCGCTAGTACCAGTCGCAAGATGCTGGATTTGTAAGTCATCTGTAATTAAGCTTTGCATACACTGCCCTGCTTCTAACAGAATATGATAGCACAAGCGGCATTGGTGTCGCAAATCTGGGACATTGCCATCCAGTAGTTACTAAAGCCGCGCAGAAGCAGTGCGGCGAGATTGTAAGTGCAAATCAGGCTTTGAGCTTCTTACCGTGTGCTAGCGAAATCGTTCTGACTACCTTGCATAGGTTCATGCTCAAGTGAACATTGGCTTCTCAAAACCGTATCTGGAGCTAGTAAATGCTCTTCTGCCGGTGATGCCTCGTGCGCCTATCGCGGCTCTTGCCCCGGTATGAAAGAAATGTGCTGATTCACTCCTCTTTCAGATCCTTCCCTCGATACCTTCTTCTTCTGGAACTCCGGAGCTGAAGCTGTCGAAGCAGCCGTCAAATTAGCCCGTATGGCGACTGGACGCCAGAACATCATAGCTATGAATGGCTCGTATCACGGACGCACATTCGGTACAATGGCTTTGACGAAGAGCAAAACCATCTATTCAGCAGGGTAAGAAGAATTAGCATCGAACCCAATACATCATCAGCTTACGCTGAACGCGAATGGCTGCAGTTTCGCACCCTTGATGCCGGGGGTGCTTCCAACACCTTTTCCGTATTGGCATCAATTAGGCCTGCCCAAAGACAGCGACCCAAAGGAGATGTCAGATTTCTGTTTGTATCAGCTGGAGCTATTGCTTGCTCAGCAGTCCGCGCCCCGTGATACGGCTGCCATCCTTCTTGAGCCCGTACTGTACGTTGACTGAGCTCAGAAGTAAAGGCTCAACATAGAACTCACTCTCACGCACACGCACAGAGGCGAAGGTGGCTATGTCCCAGCCAACAAGTACTTCCTGGAAGGTTTACAGAAAATCTGCAATCGCGAAGGCATTATGCTTATAATCGATGAAGTCCAAAGTGGGTTTG
Source organism: Cystobasidium onofrii (assembly GCA_022813105.1). Taxonomy (NCBI): domain Eukaryota; kingdom Fungi; phylum Basidiomycota; class Cystobasidiomycetes; order Cystobasidiales; family Cystobasidiaceae; genus Cystobasidium; species Cystobasidium onofrii. Next base: position 177,718 of record JAKLNA010000005.1, on the reverse strand, counting down.
GAAGATGCGGAACATACTTCGCCATCGAGACTATAGCTCCTGGTCTCAAACCCGACATCATGATAATGGCAAAGGGAATCGCCAATGTAAATACACCATTCGAAAATCGATAGGCGTAGATAGAGCTCATTATCTTCGATTCGACAGGGCTTCCCATTGTCAGGCATCGTCACGCGGAAGGAGCTCGCTGACAAGCAACCTCCCGGAAGCATGGGTGGCACATATGCAGGAAATGCTGTCAGCTGTGCAGCTGGTGTAGCATGCGCCAAAGTCATGAAGGAAGACAAGATTCTTGACAACGTTAGATCACGGTATGCTATCCATGCTCTGTGTTTCCAGGCACTTGCGTAGTAATGGCTGACAATGTTCATCCAACATTACCTTTAGTTCGGATCAATTGCTTGCGGGACTGAAGGAGCTACAAGAAGATCCCGCTACGTCTCACCTCATCGCGGACGTTCGAGGTCTAGGCTTGATGATCGGAGTTGAGTTCAATGCACCAAAGCCTGCTTTCGGGTACAAATTGCCTGCATCAGCAGCAAACTCCGACAACACTGCCGCCTCACCGGACTCGCACACACCTCCCGAAAAGCTAGCATCTCGTGTCGCAGGCAAGTGTGTGGAGAAGGGAATGTACATACTCACTACATCAGTCTACGAGACGATCCGCTTCATTCCGCCTCTGACAATCACGGAAGATGAGATGTCAAAGGGCATCAAGATCTTCCAGGACGCAGTCCGTGAGGTCGCAAAAGAGAAGTAATGCACTGCACAAGCGAAGAAACCAGCATCTATTGATTGCAGTGCGTGGTCTGACAGGGGCAGAAGAGGACGGATGTAACTACTTCATCACAACGAGCATATAGGCAGTCTTCCTAATCAGTCTATAACAGCGCGACAGCGCTGTGGATTATGAGTTGTTTACCTAATTTTAGGAAAGCCGCGACCAGTGCGTGGGTAATAAGGCGGACGTCTGGCCGTTGCTCGAATAGAAAAAATTGCGTTTCTTTCTAAGAATTTGCGTTTCTTTCGTTTCCACGTGACCTTTGAGCTGGAAGGGAGGTTCATTTGCTGAAAGAAGCAGAACCCATTGTCGTCTAAGCCTTACATCCGAAGCTTGCGCAAGCCTTCTTCAATTGCATCGTCGCAGCTATGTTCCAGGCGGACATGCTTCATCTCTGATCTCTTTTCGCTGTCGTCAAATCCTCTGAATTTCGAAGAGGGAGGGGTTCTTATAGCCTTCGATAAGGTCTCTGGACTCGACGCGCTGCTAGTCGAACCGTTAGAGTCGATGGAAGTGGTAGGCGAATCTGCATCAGGTGCCGAAGAGCTTGAGAATGCAAAGGAGCAGCCGGAAGACTGAGACCCAGTTGGAGACGGGGTGATTGGTCTGTCGATTTCTACGATTTTAGTCTCTTGGACTGAGGCATGCTTCTCATGCTCATGAGGGTATCGACCGTAGCCAGAATCGTACAGGAACGTTGCACCCTCGCGTTTATCAATCTCTGCTTGACCGCTTGCGTAGGCATCTGGACTCGCGTGAGAGGTGATGCTGTGTCCATATGGTGCCTGAGCAGCTGTGCTGATAACGGGACCGAACGGTGACTGGAGAGCAGGGAAACCAGGCAGCATTTGAGGGGCGGTCGGCATAGGGAAGTGTAGCATTTGGTTCTGAAGCATGTCGTTTGGCCCAGCCATACCAGATACACCAGCTGTAAGTAGTAGAGGGGGAGCTGCCCGCAATTGGACATGCCGCGGCGGAGTCGCATATACGGGGTAGATGGGTCGAGAAGCAGCCGCCGCCATTGAGGAATAGAGCGGGTTCTGGACACCTGCCATATTAGCCAACATAGATGAATGTACGTTTGAGTTGCCTTCGGCGAATGGGCAGCATCGCATGCAGTATTTACGTCGGCGCCAGTTCTGCACAAGTACAAGGACGGACGCAACCCTTAGCCACAAACAGCCTCATGAAAAGCTAGACGGGTTGTGAGTGGCTACATACAATGAAAGAGCAGACGAGACAGCTCCAATCGCCAGGCTGTACCTTCATAGGACCCTTGTGTCCTGTGTTTACACTGCAGGGATGGCAAAGATACAATTTAGCATGAACATACTAGGTGAATGTGAGAAGGCTGAGCGGAACACGCAACTAACACAAGTGGAAGATTTGAACTTTGGCAACCGAGGGGCTGAGTCATGCCTGGCAAGGGTTCCATACCAGTAAAGATCTTGTATTGTACGGCATGAGTGGTAGTTGTCCCCTGGGTACCACCTTGGGACATCGCAGATGCAATATCGAACGGGATGTGAGATACTGGGACGCCGGGAATAGATGAATTTCTCTGGGGCGGCATAGTCAAGGGAGCGCCAGGCTGTTGTGGAGGACCGTTGAAAAGAAGGCCGGTCTGATTGCGGTCCAGGCCAAGATTGATGCGTAAAGCTTCGCTAGCAGCGATGACGCTTGGGAAGATAGTTGTAACATTGTTGACAGTTGATTGACTGGCGTGCAGGTGGGCGGGAGGAGGAGGAATATATCTGGCTGTAACACAAGCGGGAGTGCAGGCGTAGTCGAAAGAAGGACGACCGGAGCCAACGCTGTATGGACCCCCGGTAGCTGCACCAGCGGGTGTATAGGGAGGAGGAGGCATTTGCTGTTCATGAGTTGCATGTTTGCCTACATTACCACCGGTTCCAGGGAACATCGTAAGGTGATCTTGAGGCAATACGGGCGACTGACGCATGGATGAGGTCGGAGTGGAAAAGAAGACGTGTCTTCTGGCTTTCTTAGCCGCTGCGGCCAGCACAGCTTCATCGGGCTTGGGAGGGAGCGTGGCGTTCTTTCGTTCGATAATGTCCGCCATCACCGCTGTATTTGAGGCAAGGGGCGTCTTGCGGTAACGCGCTGCGTCTTCATTGTAGGAATTGGGGAGAACAGGTGTGATTAGTCCAGGTGCAGGCATGCTGAGAAACGAGTGGGCATCAGCAAAACTGGGCATTGTTGTAACAGAGCAATAAGCCGACTTACTTGTTTGTGCTCGACGCGTTCGCATTGACCGCTCGCGAAGTCATCGCAAGAGCAGCCTTTGTAGGGACAACTTGCTCAGACTGACTTCTGCGTCGGAGCGGACGCCTGTCAGGGACGGGCATACTGGAAGTGCTCTCTCGTTAGCTTCCAAGCAGATTCTTACGCGCCATCAGGCTGAAGATCATGCTCACCTTGCGGAGTCTGCGTTGACCGAGACAGGCTGTACAATGTTTGTGTTGAGTGATAGTGTATCTGTTGACAATCGCTGACCGTCAGAATGCTGTCTCTTCTCTCTCTCTCGCTCTCTTTTGCCTGCAAGAAGAGAGAAGATCAAGACGGAAGATGCAGATCAGTCGACAGAAGAAGAAAGAGAAATCAGTACGCGTCATCTGAGAGTCCCTCTCTCTTCATTTCAGCACGCTCATAGCTCGCAGGGCTGCCCAAGGGGCCCAAAAGGGAGGCGCCGAAGGACAGCCAAGGAGAATGCACGCAGAGAAAGGAGCGAGGCACCGAAAGAATGTGCAAGATTCCATGCATGCCGGATGACTGGTCTCTACGGAATGCTGGTGATACGTCATGAGAGTTGGCCGTAAGGTGCATATCGCTGACTTCCTCGCCTGGAATTGCTCGTGTACTGTTGGCAGGCCTTGCCACTACTTCAGTAGATTGGAAGAAGCCATTGGGAGGCGAATCGACTGGCCTGCACATTTCAGGCCAATGCGTAGTAGTTGCGACTCTGCTTCATGCTTGCCGCTCTCGGCGCGCTTGCTCTTCTTGCCTAGAATACCTCAGCACTCTTTCGCATGATAGCTCGTGGTGGCTTCCAAGATCTCGAAAACAGCGAGTCCGAGAATGCAAGCTGTCGCGCGGCTGTGCCTTGTCACAAAGAATGGCTTCTTTGGGATCCTTGCTCTACGAGATCTGGCATGTCTGACTTTCAGCATGAAATGGAAGCAGAGCAAGCCGAAGGTAGAAAGACGGACTTGAAATGCTTGCATATGCTTGCAGACTGGGTGGCAAACTTCAGACAACCGACTTTGCTGCTTTTACAGGGCTGCTGTGGATAGTGTTACACACTAATGCTACATGGTTGCGAGCTAATGGTAGCGCTGCCTCCTGGCGGCGCAGGTGGTAGAATTCATGCTAAAAGACAACGACAGTACAGAGACATTCCTTCTGTTATACCGAATTTGGGAGTACTGGGTATAGAGGATTAAAGTGAAGGCTTGCGATGCTCGGGAAAAGTTTACAGGAAGTATTGCTGTTGATTTTGTGCATGTTAGCCGTGGCAGAAGGCCGAACAGCCGGGCCAAGCTGTCGAGAATGTACTTACAGATGCGGAAAAACGACTCGGAGGCTGTCTATCTTGACCCGGTACTGCGAAAGATAGTATATTTAGCTCACTTCCGCCCGAGAAACCGTTCCGCAACCAGATCTGGAGTGACATACCCGCATCAAAGATCTTGAAACTCGCTTCGTCAACTTTTCCACCTTCCCTAATCTCCATAACAGAAGCTACATTCCCGCATCTATAACAGTAATTTGGCGCACTCCATACTGTCACTAGACTATTATCGAACATATACTTGAAGCCTTCTTGGACTAATTGATGCGCCCGTGCTATCAGGGATATTGAGTTGACGTGGTTGAACTGTACAGAGGCAAACGATGTTTCGTAAGTATAGAGATAGATACTCAGGACGAGCGGCTTCTATTGAGTAGCTTTGTCGTCTCACCTCTGCTGTAACTTTGTTGCCAAAAAGCCAGCCTGCGCCTCTTGGAGAGACAGACCATGTGTCTATATCTTCAGGATCCGACCAGACTAGATCTATAAGCAGGAATGAGGGGTTGAGGTTGAGCACCGCATGATCAGACAGCGCACTACTTAATCACAGAGCACGATGTACTCACCACAGAATGCTCCTTCATGAGGAATCTCCTGCGTCCGCGCTATCACGCGAACCTGATCTAATGTCCTAATTTCAGGAGAAAGTCCACCATGTACGCATAAAATCTCCCCGTCGACAATCTATATAACGAAGAGTGTGTGAATAAGATTAGTAAATGGCTCAAATTTAGACGCAAAATCGCAAATATGGCAGAAACTCACAGCTGCTAGATTCAGATAATCAAAGACTTCACAGCAATGCCGCCATACATTGGCATTTCCGTACTTCTGCTGGCATTCGTCTTTATTATAGGACGGAAGGGAGAGAACGAAGGAATAAGTCTTGCTTTCATGAATATGCACTGGTAATGATTTGCTTTCTCTCGGCAGCTTGTTCTACGTACCATAGAAACCATATACTTGCGTAATTTGCCGCGATTCGTGATTCCCTCGTAACAGAGTGACTCTATCCGGATACCTTTATGAAAGCAAGTAGTGCTTGAATCTTAGTGAAGATGCTCCAATAGTACTGTAAAGCAGCCCAACACTGCATATGAGACCGCGCACCTTGCTTTGAGTACTAGCAGGAGTGTAAGCGTTTCCAGCGAATAATGCCCTCTGTCCACGAAATCTCCCTGAAACCGAGATGCATAAGCACATGAGTCAGTACTATGGTGTGAGCGATAAATTGCCAGCTTCAAGCTCACCATAAAGACATAGCTCGTCTCAGGGCATTCCCCAGCTATGCGAAACAATTCCAACACATCCCAAAATTGTCCATGTATATCGCCAACAACGGTAACAGGAGAAGAAACAGGTTGAACATTTGATTCTTCAAGTAGTTGACTCTTGACTATATCACATAATACTCGCATTTGAGGTTCGGTTAATGGTCGACATTGTGTGATTTGAGCTAGCCAGGCGTCCAGATTCGCCGTACTCATTGCTACGAGGCGGACAGGCTGCTCTTGCGCCCCCTGTCGTAGCCGAGAGGTACTTGAGAAGCTGATGTGGCTAGTCAGAGGCTTGCTGGTATAGCTGATGGTGTACCGGATGCAAGCATAAAGAAGCCCACCGACGGCAAGACAGACGTGATCGGGCACCTCTGAAGAAGCCGCTGCCTGGCGTTCTCGGATCTTTACGAAATACCTCATAAGAAATGTATACATGTGTTGCGCATGGCAGGTGCTGTAAGCTCGGTGTTCGTTCACTTCCCGCCTTGTCAAGACGATAGAGCGCGATGTGGCGTCTCATGAAGAGGCATCACCAGCATAGCAGAAAGCTGCAGAGGCATGCCAGTAAGTGAGATGCAGAAGTATTTGACTACCTTTTGGAAACTGGAGCACCAGGAAGCAATTGGATCGCCTTCTAACAAGAGGCTGAACTTGAAGCAGCCGGGTTGCCCAAAGCTTCAGTAAGGTGGAAAGCGAAGTAGTACTCTAGAGAAAGAAGATACCGCCCCCTAACAAGCAACCCCTCTCCGAACATTATGAGGTGAACGCAATTACTCCATTGCTTCAGATGGCAGGACATAGCTCAAGGATTTGGTACATTTTCGTTAGAGGAAAACCTAGTTTGAAAAGATTGAAGACCTGGGGTAAGGAACAAACAAGAGAAAACGCTTCTATTACGCAGACGTCCTCTCCCTTATATAATAACTCTGATATTCGGAACAAAAGATGTCTTGTACTCTCTAGTAGGACAGTCGTGTCTTGCTTTCGATCTTCTCTTCACCAAAAACAAGGCTCACGGGTTCTTTGCTATCAGCATTTTTTAGTCTAATGATTACTTCGATTCTTCTGTTTTGACGATGACTGCTTTGACGCAAATTCTGCTTGTTTACTTCATTTGTCTTAAACTTATAGGAAGTACTGCAGGAGCGTAACGACAATCAGCTGAGATGGAACGAGGAGGGTTAGGCATCAAAGCTTACATCCGGCACCCTTCTCGACACCAAAGGCTCGCCTGCGCGTGGAGCAGGGTCAAATTGCAAGAACGTATATGCTGAGTTTTGGTCGATTTCCATGATAGCTGCTTGGTTTCCGCATCGATACTGTATGCAGAGATCACCGCATGTTTAGTCACAGAGACACCCACCTCAACTATGTAAAGCACGAAGAAGGCAACTTACGCAATAATTCGGCGCAGAGAAGATAGTAACGACGTTCTTCTCGTGTGACCAGTTGTAACCCTCCATAACAAGTTGATGCGCTCTCGCAACCAGCGTAAGTCCGTTATTGTGATTGAAAGCTTCTGAAATGTCTTGTCCGAACGTATAGCCTGCACCTCTTGGTGAAATTCCCCATCCACAGCGATCATCTGGGTCAGACCACAGCAGATCACACATTGGACCTTCGTGTGGTACTTCTTGAATGCGGTCGATGGAACGGATGTGGTCGAGGGTGTCGATTGAAGGTGATAAGCCGCCGTGTAAGCAGAAGATCTGAAGGCACAGTAGCGAGAGTGGAGAGGAAGGAAGAGCAGTTGGATCAGTAACGGTTGGTCGACTTTCGCAAGGCTCCTCAATGCTTAGCGTTGCTGGTAAACCCACCTGATTCTCAATGAGGGCGGTCAAGGGGAGGTAATCGAAAAGGTCTGTAAAGCACTTCCACACATTTGCGTTGCCGTATTTCCTCAGACATTCATCGTAGAATCCGTAAACTTGCGTGATTTGTCTTGATTCGTGGTTTCCTCGTAGGATTGTCACTCTATCTCTATATCGCACCTTCATAGCAACCAGCAGCGTGACTGTCTCAACACTGTAGTATCCTCTATCGACATAATCTCCCATAAAGAGGTAGTTGGTGTCTGGACAGTTGCCTCCTATTCGAAATAGTTCTGAAAGATCGTGCTGAGTACGACAGGATTGGTGGTATTGTCCCGTTGGATCAGCGGGATTGTCCTTGCAAGCTGGCTGCGAAAAACAGGCCCCAAGCGCGCCGATACTCCATGGGCGATAAGAGCACTTTTTTGTGATGATAGACCTACAAATTGCCCATGAATGTCTCCGCACACTGTCACTGGACATCTCACTGGCTGTACGTTTGACTCCTCCATCAAGACTTCGCGGGCCTGGAAGGGCGTTTTGAACGAATCAATCGTTGAAGGCGGGCGTGACGGGAGGCACGACAGACGACCAGAGGAAGCACAGGAGCATAAGCATTGATCAGCATGACTCCAGACCATGGTGAATATCATCCTGTGCCGGCATAAGCACTGTGACAGTCTTGTCCCTCGTGCTAACTCTCGACACCAAGCCCTTCAAGCATGCTGGAGCCGACGTCAGCCTGGCTATCCAGCAAGGTTGGCAGCGGTGAGCTGGTAATGCACGAGATCCGTATCCAGTCCTGTACCCTTCTTTCAAGCAATGCTGCTTGCTGCCACAGTGCCTCTGCGCTAGGTGGATTCCCCATCGCCCACCTTGTCACATAACCGCTTCACGTCGGGCTCAGAGAGCTGCTTGCACGCTGAAAGGTGCGATATCCACTGGTCTAGCTCGTCCATGGCCGCCCTGTTGCAGTGATAAAGGTGGCCTGTAGAAGCTAGTAGAAGGCAAGGCTTGCGCGATTGTTGGAGTGTTCTGCTGGTGATGTTGAGAGTCCTCCAAGATGCGTGCCACAATTGTCGAAGGCGAGATGCTCGTCTGGTCTAGGGGCGAAAATGCAACAGGGCTTCTAGACCTACTACTTGCAGACCAGTACAAGCTACAGCACTGCAACACCTTGCAAAGCTATGTACACTCCAGATACCGCTTTCAAAGCTAAAGCGAGGCTTCCGTTTTGTAGCTTTATCTACGAGTGGAACTACCTGCTGCAAAGCAGCATCAAGCAGGTGAGCTTATATGTAAACTCTTTGTTCTCAGAGAGAATAACAAACAGCTGTCTATCCATCATTCAGTCTATGTGGCCAAGAGACACTTCTGTCTCATCCAAGATGTCAATAGTTCTAGAGCTGCTACTTTTGTGGTGGCGCAAAGCCACCATACCCTGAGGTCGGCGTCACTTCCATTGACGTTTAGCATTTCAGCTCAAAGAAACTCCTCGCTGCGCTTTGAGACAAAGATTGCCTGAACTGTACAATGCAATTGCAGAGCTTTTCCCCGAAACCAAAATCTTATCGGCAGTTGACATTGCAAAGTCGAGAAGAGATAATACTGCTATGAAGCCTGATGCCACAGACGAAAGGAGTAGTTGCTTCTTTTACATGCTTATGGTAGAACTTCCATACCTCCAAAAGCCCTTTAGGCCGGAGAGAAGTCAATATGGATATGAAGGAATAGTATAATTGCCATCTTGGTGAAGTAACGAAGAAAAGAAATTACTCGAAGACAAAAAGTAGTGGATAGGACGATTAAGGAAGAACGAGAGGGGAAGAGGGAGAAAGAAAAAGAAGGAAGGGAAGAAAGACTAGAAAAGACCTGTTGAAACTATTGTTACATGATTTGTGACAAAGCTTTCTCGAGAGCCATGTCCGGAGTAAAAGCCAAGGGATGTGTGTGTGTATTGCCCAGTAATTTTGGGAAACGACATCTACGATACTACTGTAAATATTGTTAAAATTGCGAGGATGAACGACAAAGAGATTACTCTAATTTATCGACCTTGAGTCGATTTTTTGGTATTGATGGTGCACTGGATTGAACAGATTGACGAAGTTACAACTATTCTCATTGTACTGCGTCTCGTGTATGTTCTTTCCGTCTTGCGGGGTTTGTTCAGCCGGTTCAGTACGGCACGAGAGACTGTTCTGCTCTGGCTCGTCTGACTATGAGGCTGCCCTGTCGTGATGCGTAATATCGTAGATTCGTGAAAGTGTGAAAGTTGTGATCGAGAAGATGTAGAAGGATGAGGAGGTGGTCACAAACAGAAGAACTATCTTGTTGTCCTTTTGAAAGCATAAGATTGAAGAGGAGAGAAAGGTTTGCAGTGGTCCCAGTCTGTCCGGTATTTTATCGAGTAGCCAATTTGACCATTTCCCTGGCCCACTTAGCAACTTGTTTCGTCTCTGCATTACCAATTCTAGTTCTAGCAGATTTGATACTCTCACTGACCCATTCAGATTGTAGTTCATTCTTGATTTCACCCTTCTGGAACTCAGATGCTAGATCTCCAATTAATCCGACAGCACTGCGGACTATAGCTTCTGTACGATCTGGATCGACTAGTGCCAAATGAAGGAACGCAAAGATCGATGGCACGTAGGGAAGTAGGACTTGTGCTGATGGAGCCACAAAAATCAATCAGTCACTGGCCACCAACAACAGCAGAAGTGAGACCGAAGGGTTCGCTTACCTTTTGGCGTCTGCTTGAAGGCACTGACAATGCCAGTATACGCTTCGAGGATACCCTCTCTCAACGAGTTTACGTATTCGACAAGATCATAATTCGTAGGATCAGCTCTCATACCACCAGCTTGAGCTAAAACATTCATTGTAGTTTGAAGATAAGGTTCAAAAGCATCGGGTCCGATAGCCATGGCGATATCACCAAAGCAGGACAAGATAGCCGGCTTGACTGATCTGTGCAAGACTGAGGAGGATAGTGAAGCCATAAGAGCCTCCATGAAGCCTTGTGCATAGGGACGAGCTTGTTCTCCCAATGCACGGCAAATATCTCCAACTAGACCGACTGCAATACCACAGAGTGTGTATTCTTCATGCGACTGAAGACCATTCGATAGGAAAGGCATGAACGCCTCTGCGTACTTTTGGAAATCACCTTCGAGGGTAGATGCCATAGCTCCGACACAGAGGAAAGCATCTTCCAGAATTGGCGACGCTCGCCCGCTCGTTTGGATGAGAGTTAGCAGAAGAGTCATGATCCTATCGCTGAGGGGCATGATCTCCTTGCCAAGTCTTCGGACAGTCGCCTGTGTGTATATGCATAAGTCAGCAATGACACCTAACTGGCTTGGCCCCTGGTCAATTTAAGACCTACCGTAAGCAAGCCACAGAAGTTCATGTGTAACTCATTATAGTTGTTGCGGTCATCAGTACCGACGATCTGGTTTTGCATCGATAAGAGCTGTTCGGCACGCTCAAGAATGACAAGCAGAAGCTTGGAGATGGCAGGTAGAGTGTCGTTCGCACTGAACGTCGAGACAGTAGATAGAGCTTCGTAAGCCGATGAGCGGCAGTTGTTTTCGTTTGTGGGCCTGTTAAGACGAAAGAAGTGCTTCACGTTAGTACCGGGATAATGTGTGAAAAAAATAATGTGTGAAAGGACGACAGAGCGCAATGAGCACTCACTTGTTCGCTGCTCTTAGCAGAGCATCAATGACACCATCGTAGAACGGCGACATCGGACTTGTATCCGCTCCATCGGGGCTACCGAGTTGTTCACAAAGGTTCATTATACCCCAGCAGCAGTTGAGTACTATTCTTGGATTATCTCCTAAACCATGTACGAAAGCTGATACTAAACCAGGTAAATGAATATCACTCTTAACGGTATCAATAAGGACATCTGAAATCCTTCCTAAAGTCCACGAAGTAGTATCTTTAACAGGAACACTATCATCTTTCACACTCATTTCAATCAAAGTAGGTAATGCTTGAGTAACTAAAGGAGTAAGAAGTTTAGGTTCAGGACCATCTAGAATAGAGCCGAAAGCCATAACAGCAGCTTCTCTGAAATGCCAATCGGTATTTCTAATATTTTGTTCAACAAATGGAATAATAGGAACTACTATGGCATCTCCAACTGTTTGAGCTAATAATGTCAAACATGTTCCTGCTGCCATTGAAACATTCCATTCATCTTCTGTTGCATCTTCATCTTGATGTGTTAAGAGTTGTAAGATAACGGGTAAGATCTCGGGCAATGCGACACGAGCGAAATGATAGGAAATGCGTGAAGGCTGTTCATCTTCTCCCTCGAGCTCATCTGCTGCTAGTTGAAGTTCAATCTCCTCTTCGCACACTGTAGACCAGAATTCAACAGCTTGTAAGGCGACTTCCTCGTTGTCGGATCGCATGCCTAGAATAGTGAGCTGCAGGGGAATAGCGGAGAGACAAGGTCAGCTTGGAGGTCGGAGATTGACCGGTATCGATCAGTCAGTCACTTACCCCAAAAAGTGCCTTCTCCATGTAAAAGCGCATCTTGTCATAATACAATTGCATAATCTTGACCAGATTTTCGTATCCCGCAACTTGCACGTCAGGTCTTGTGGATTGTGTGGACTCGCACACAACTTGCATGATATAATTTCGTTCGCCCTGTAGAAGAGATAAATATTTCAGTACTCATGAATAGTCACAGATTACTACAAAACTTGAGCTTTCGAAGGTGACTCACATCGTTGTTGAAGTTCTCTCTGACGAATTCCAGTGAATTTAGGAGTGCATGTAAAGCGGCGAGTTGTACGTCTTGGCTGCAGAGCATGGGACGGTCTGTTAGCTAGGCCTTCTTTCCGAGATACTCGACATAAGTCTTTCGCGTATACTTGCCTCTGCTCCTCCTTCCGTGCGCCTTGAACAACGGCAGTCAGGATCTCATTCGCTTGTCCTGCTAATATCTCGGGTCGCTGCGATGTGCGGGTAGACGTTAGATACATGCAATGACAGCCGAATATGTCGTTGGATAACGTACAATCCTCTCGCACACTAATCCAATAGCTTGAAGAGCACCCTGCCTCAACCCCGTATTCTCCTGTTGATTAACGAGCTGAAGCAAGTGAGGGATGATATCTTGCCCTTGACCAGCGTTCAGTTCGATGGAAGCAATAGCAGCGATGATCTGACCAGCTTGAAGACGAGGTTGATTTTCCTTGTCACCCAATGTATTGAAAGCAGCTTGTTTTACGCTATTTCTCGTATTATCATCAATTTGATCTCTCCATCTAGCAGAGTAAGAATCTTGTCTAGTCGTATCTTTAGCAGATAGAGCGTTCTTGATTGCAATACCAGCAGATGAACGTATATGACCTGGACTTGTTGAAGAACTTAATGCATTCGATAGTGATAACAAGTATTCGGCATAGTTGGATGATTGCAGTTGCTCAAGTTGAGATTCGGCTGCACTTCGGACGTTTACATCAGGAGCGAGCGAGTTGGAGAGAACCTCTGCGATGTTGAGGCCGCTCATGGTGAGTTGGCTTGACTGGGATGGAAGATTTCTGCTGGATAGGCAGTCCTCGACTGATCCTGGCTATGCTGTGTATCCGAAGAGTGTTTCGAAGACAGCACGCGGGCCTGGTCGTGTGTTGCTTGTTTGCTGGGAGGCACACGGAAGCGTACGAAGGATCCAGCGAGTCGAATGGGTGGATGGAGTGACAGTCAGACAGTGTACCAGAGCACTCTGCTGCAGGGATTCACTGTCGGCTCGAGGTGAAAAGTGTATGGGTGTATGCGAAATGATGGTGTTGGGCGAGAGGAAAAAGAGAGAGGTGCAAGATGGAGGCGAGTCTTTGTCGCTTGACTCTGCGATGACTGAGGAGCAGGCAGCGAGTGGGAATCTATGGCATCAGAAGTGGATGTTGATGCCTCTGTGATACACCTATGATACTTCATTGTACCCTATTGCTTCCATGTATTCATCTAGCATTAAAATGACTGCTGATCACCGCAACAAAATGTTAGAGAGATAGTTGAGCGTGCAGACAACAGCGATGACTGCCTGAGCATACAGACCTGATTGCAGTGATGACAGTAGCGTACCAGCTCTTGCTGCAGCGATGTGCTGCTATATTCAGTCCGATCTGACTGCCTCCGGCCTTACGCTCCTTCTGGAAGCTTGAGCCTGTACTTCTTCTACACACCATCATCATCCACATCCATACTCGGTCACACTCATTCACTGCAACCACTACACCGCACTACCAGACACGCACTACCACCCAATGGCAGCTGACAGCGACCAGCAGCTCTACACAAAGCGGCTCGAGTGGTGGGTTCATGCAGTCCGTCCGTTGCTGCTATGGACTCGCAACAACTGATTCCGCGTATGATCCAGGACTGGACATGCACACTCATCCGTCATCTGCACTGGCGACTTTGACGAGTGGAAGGGCACCCAGCCTCTGCACAAGGAGAACGGTAAATGGGTTGCCCATGTGAAACTGCCATACGGCGAGAAGCAGGTCAAATACAAGGTGAGCAGTAGTATAGGTGGTCCTGCAGGTTCCTGGCAGGCATTGCAGTTTATAGCAAACCTTCGCAAGTTTGGAGGATAGACTAGGCTAGCTGTCAAGGCCTGTCATGTAGGTTATAGCATCGCAGCTTACTGACTGGCTTCTTATACCCGTCAACTGCCCCTACTACCTTACCCTCTACTGCCGCGGACTCCACTCGGCCGGACCCGATCTCCCTCTCTGCGGAACTTGTGAACGACTCAATACCATAATTCGTTCTGAAACCCCTGTCAACGACGCACACAGTTCCTCGTCGATGGTACCTGGCAACATGCGACCGACCAGCAGGTCATCAACGACGACGCTGGAAACACAAATAATGTCTTTACCGGTATGTTTGCCTCCAAGGCCGAGTCGAAAAGACTTGTCAGAAGCACATACATGCACAATGGCTTGTTCTTATCACTAACCCTACCATGCTTTCTCCTTCTCCTTCATACGATGGCATAACAGTCCCGCAAGGTCCGAGCGACGTGCCAGCTTCAGAAGACGCACCAGCACACGTGGAAAGCGGTAAGCCTGACCTATGCTTTACCTGAAATTGAGCAAAGAATGCACCCGATAATGTGATTCGCGTTAACCGACCTGGATCTGCTTATGACTCGGCTCACAGCACAAACAGCAGGCGATAATAGTCTAGCGGCAACGACTTCCGCAGAAGAAGCCGAGCGTGATATTCCAAAGACTATTCAAGATCTCTTTTCGAACACATCAAGTGGTGATATACTGGGACCAGGTATCGGTGCTTTAAACGGAGCATCGCCCAATGGCAGTTCAGGAGGACCTTTCCAATATCCAGGTTTAGTTACCTATAACATGGCAAACTTTGGTGCTTCAAAACATTTAGGTCCTATTCAGTATAATTACCCTTCGAAGTACTTATTACAGAAGAGAGGAGACGAAGAAGAAGATAAGAAGGAAGTTACTCCTACAGATGTTCAAATTGCTTGCGAATACATCCTAACGAAATATAAGAGTGTTCATGCACAAGCTCAGAATAGGTTGAACATTCAAAGAGAATTAGAAGAAGAACGGAAACAAAAGGAAAAATCCGAGAAGGATGGAGTTGAAGATAAAAAACTTGCGGAGGTTGAAGAAGGAGCTGGTGAATCTTCTTCTTCTTCATCCGCTACAGTAAAAGAAGATAATGAGAAACCATCATCTGCCAATCCTTCATCAGTCAAATCCAAATCCAAAACATTACCACCTATACAAGTACCTGGTATTGCAAAAATCTATTCTACAATAAAATCAAATCATCCAAATTGGGTATTTTCTGAGAAACGTTTAAGAAGCATCATAAAAGAAGGTGAAGATGCCCTCTCATCAACAACAAGTCCAAAATCAGATAGTAGTGCACCGAGAGAAACAGCTTATTTAGAAGCTGATAGAATAATCAAATTATCAGGTTTAATTGGTTCTGGAAAATATTCTACTGAATTAATACCTATCTCCAAATTTGATAGTTTATTACAATTGGAATTAGATGATCAATGGGCTGCTACCAATGGACTACCCTTACCTTCTTCATCTTCATCCTCCACTGCCGCTGCTTCTACCTCCACGTCTACCCCGGCTAATACCTCTTCTACTGTCAATGGAGAAAACAAAGAGAACGAAGATCTCTTCCCAACAACATCTTCTTCTGGCAAATCCAAGAAGAAGAAGAAAGCAGTCACACCTGCTAATGTTGCTGAATCTGTAGTGAACAGTATAGCAGAAGGAGCAGAATCATTAGTCAATAAAGTAGCTACTTCTTTACCAGCTTCATCAACTACCAATGCAGTAGCTTCTACATCATCGTCTTCTACACTAGCTGCTCTCACTGCGGCTCCTACAAAGAGAAATCCAACAAACGCGGTCGGTGATGTCGCTTTGAAATGGTATGGACCTGTCAAGGGTAGAGGTGTCGTTGCTAGACGGAAGATCAAGCAGGGTTCTGTCATTTTCAGAGAGTGAGTGGGAAGCTGACTTCATCTCCGAGGGAGACAATATGCATAATCAGGAGATACTGACACGCGGCTCCATAATCCCGTTTTCGATTCTCAGAGACGCTCTTGCATTCGCACCCACTAAGACTATACAAAAAGCAATCAACGATGGAACAGGATGTGCATACTGCGGGAAACTGTTTAGTACAAAAGCACAATCTCTGGTCGTTCCATGCGTAGCGCATGATCATTTACCTGTTCAGCAAGGGATGCGGAAAGCTTCCTCGTCTAATAGAAAAGTATCAGCCTCCACTTCCTCAAAGAGCGTTGTCAAGAAGGAGAAAGATGGAGCTGAAAATCTTCAACAAGCGGAACAAGTTGACGATGCGGCGAAAGGACAGAAGCCAATTTGTAATAACAAGTTCTGCAATAAGCTTTGCAGGGAGAGAGGTATGTTCCAACTTAGTGAGACTTGGCAGTCGGTCTCGCACTGATTCTGAATATGATCACATTGGCAGCTACCGAAACTTATGCAAATTTGTTATGTCCTGTCGTAAACCCTTCGTTTGCGACTTTCATGCGCTGGGCGGAAACTGCCGATCCAAGAGCGATGAAGATGAACCCGACCGGTGTATTCTACATAATGCTACGACTGATCGTTGCAGCTGCTAGACCTACATCCGAAGCAGCAGAAGAAGCTGTATCATTGATGAGAAGAATAGAAAGTTTAGCTGCAGTCAATGAACGTACTAGAAGAAGTAGGGAATTACACATGCTAGCTGATATGCAATATGGTCATGATTGGATTACAGGCTATAGACTTGTTATGGAAGCCCTTCAATTGCCAGATAGGTATTATAAACCAGCTCATCCTGAATCAATTGTAACAAAAGAAGGGGAAGAACAACAGGATGAACGTGAAAGAGAAAGAGACTTTTCGAATTTCTTCCCGGGCGCTACTTTGAAAAGATCAGAGTATGGTGGTATAAATGCTCTTCCTGAATGGTATAGAAATTTGACGCTACCTGAAGAAATGGAAGCAAAACTTCTAGGTTTGGATAATTATCTCGTTTGGTTAGGTAGAGTTGCTTTGAATCAGGAGGATGATGGTGGTGTCTACATGCTTCACCCCTGCATGAATCATGCGTGAGTGGCTTTCAATTAATCACCGATACTGTTCTGACACGACCTTATCTTTCTTTAGATGCAATCCTAATGCTGCTGTGCGCCGAACAGCCAATATTAACGGGGTGGGAGCAAGAGAGGCCAAACCTTCTCGTATCTTCGTCCTCGCTACACGTGATATCGAAGAAGGAGAAGAAATCACAGTCATGTACATCAACACAGCCGTTCATTATGGCATGAGGCAGTCGATGCTCAAGACGGACTATCTGTTCGAGTGCAATTGCACTATGTGTCAAACCCAAGCGGCTGAACAGCAGTCAGGCGGTAATGCTATCACTGCTAATGGAGAATCAAATGAAGGCGAGGACGAGCAGGATGTCATTGCTTTGGCATTGAAAGCACCCCCTGGAGCTACAGTTGATGAAAATTACGCAGCAAAGCAAAAATTAGCTTCGAATGGTCTTCGCGGCGTTAACGGACATGCCAATGGACAAAATAATGGAGAACATGCAGATGAGGAAGCTTCGGAAACAGCACCAGTCAAATTATCAGCTGCTACAATCAAAAAGAAGAAGAAAAAAGCTGCTGCTAAATTGCGTCAGGAACAGGAAGCTGCTGAAGCTGCTGCCAAAGCTCATGCTCTTGATCCTTTGGGATTCTTCAAGAATGATAAACCTAGTACTCCTTGGTATGAAGAGGATGATATGTAAACGGGAGAAGCAAGCGAAAACATGCATGTTCTTCGGCCACGCCTGATGACTTTGTCGTAGAGGTTTTGAAGCTGGACCGGGAATCCGCGATACCGGTTTTGCAACATGGTTGTTTTCAGCTCGATGGGGGTTCTTTCCTTCACGTCAAAGCTACCCGAAGAACACGACAATTGGCCGCTCCTTCTCCTCCAAACGAATCTCTCATAGAAACATGAAACTCTCCTTTACCAATGTCGTATTCGTCATCTTTCGTTCCTCCAGGTTCTACCTCTTGCGTACTTGGTTCAACCCATTTCACAAATGCTGTTTTGAGTGAAAAGCAGTGCGAGTCTTACGCTAGTAAATTAAGAAGCAAAGCATACTTCTGCAGAAAAACAATTGTAACAACACTCAAGATCCTCATATTCTCCTCTCGATATCGCAAAAATCCTCAGGATCTCTTCTCGTTAAGACTCGGTATATCTAGCATCAAACAGATTTGGTTTCAGTGAAGGCAGCATGCAAGTATCACTGCGCTGTATCACAAATGCGTAATGCGAAGAGTGGTGTGTATCAACTTCGGTTCAGTTTGGATCGCCAGCTTCATTTCAAAGCTAGCTCTGTTACTCTCGTTGGGACACTCACAAGAACTCAAGATCCGTGCAGCGAGACATACCAATAATCATCGAATACTTTTTACTTTTACTCTTTCTCTCCATGCTTTAAAAGGGAATCAAAGAGCGAACGATCAACGAGTCATCTCTCCAAAGAAGGATGAGATTCGCTTTCTTTTTTACAATCAGTCTTTTTAACAACTACTTCTTTACCTCTCTTTCGAATCTTTCCTCATCACGACAATAACTACATCTTTCTCATCTTCCCGCGAGCCTTTCTTCTTCAATTCCCTCTCTCCCTTCTTCCTCCCAATTTCCGAGTAATCTCCTCACTATTCTTCTTTCTTCTTTCCTTAAATGCTTAGAATAGGAAAATAATACGGTCAAAGAAAGTTTTTCAAGATCTTTCGGGTCTGTTCCGTTCCGATCTGTTTTGTTTTCTGTTTCTTCCTTGCAATGCAATCTTCCAAAAGGCATAATCAGTCAACATCGTTCTCGAAATTACTTTTCATATCTTTGGGCCTGGCTTTGCTATTTTTTTCTGACTCACTTCTTTTCCATCCGACAGTCTTAAGCAATTCTTGCTTTCGTTACCGCCTACCTTTCTCACTCTCCTGGAGTGTCTCTTTCATACTTCTTCGTACGCTACTTTCATTACTGTTTTTTCCCTCTTTCTCTCTCTCATTCTGACTTTGTTCAAAGCTGGACTGACGACTATTTTTATACTTTAGCAGCTTTGCCTGACCTAACTTTCAAAGCGACTGTATGCCAGTGCTAGGCAAAGCTCTACACGACCTCAAACAGGGCGTATGGTACACATCACAATTCAGTCACGGTGTCAAAACCGTCCCAGCTCACTGCACCGAATGTTTGGACTAGAACACAACCTGCCTGCCATGTACGAAGTCAACGTATTTATTTTCTTTCCTCAAGTTTAGTAGTAAATAGAAGGAAAGGGAAGCAAAATGCTTTTATCCGAAAAGTTTTTAGTATGGATGGATAGCTCTCAGATATCTTTTGTAATGGTCATAAGCCTATTAGTTTATGCCTAACACAAAGCAATACCAGCATTGAATACGCAGGTGAGTTAAGCATGAGGAAGCGCTCACAAAAGAGCGCTTGAAGAATTTATAGAGATAGTCGATAGTATTACAGAGACTTAGAACATCCCACCCAAAAGGGAGAGAGAGGAAAAAAGGGTTGAAAAAACAATGTCTACAAAGTTCTTCCTTCTTCTTTATGAAAGACAGGAGAGATGCACATATTAGTAGCATATTAATTCTAGCCTCATGTAGTGTAAAAAGTCTCAAAAAACGAAAAGCCAAACACTACTAGCACTACACCTTTATGTATAAGTTGATTTGGTTTTTTTCACATCAGACCCCACTTAGGGAAGTAGCAGAAAACAGTATTTGAGAAGGAGAAAGATGGGATTGGGAAAAACAAGGGAGCGTTTAACCTAGAGCGGGGGTATAGCATTGAAGACGAAGAGATGGTCGAAATATGAACCCTCATTTGTCGAATGAGAATGTTAAAGTGAAACCCGAATCTACTCCTCATCGTCATCGGCAGCTGCACCACCACCTCCAGCCTAAAGTAAAGAAAGTCAGGAACAGTCAGCTTTTATTGGTCTTACTCGTCTTCTAGCGTCAACAAACACGAAATTGAAAGGACTCACATAAGCGGCTTTTTCCCGCTCGTAACGTTCCTTTTCCTTCTCTGCTTTTTCGGTATAGGGCTGTATTGGGGTTTTCGTGAGTGTGATAGGAAGGAAGGTTTGGAGTAGACGGAATAACAAGATGATGAGGCGTGGTGATGACGAGGAATGACAAAAGACAAAAGGAAGAAAGTAGAATAGATTGGTAGACAATGCGATTGGGAGAAGAGAAAAAATGAGAGAAAGAGAGAGCGAGAGATCACGTGGAAATAACAAGGCGAAAGAAAGAACCGTCAGCAGAGAGATTCCTGACTGACTTAAAAAGTAAAATTATTATGTAGTCGACCACTCACCCTCTTTGCATTATCATCCATCTCCTTCCATCTAGCGCCTAGCAGTTTACCCATTTCACCAAAGGTAGCATTTGGGTTCTCTTCTTTGACGGTTTGCTGTTGGGATGACAATAACAAGTAGAGGACAATCGTCAGTAACGGTAAGGAAGAGGCTGTATTATGCTCCGTATAGTATTTCAGCTCACTCTCTGCTCGTTTGAGAAGATCATATAAGCTGACAGAGCGCGCTTGGGTGCGTTAGGCTGTTTTGTTGTTTACGAGGAGGTAAGGTATATATGGGAAAGCCGAAAGTGACGAAATGGGGTAGGTGGGAGGAAGAGTGTAGTAGAGAAGTCATTGCAGTCAGTCTCAGACCATCCATTGATACAGGCTTCCTTCCTTAAGAAAGTCAAGTCTACTCACGTCCTTCTTGGCTGTTTACATGGATTGGGAGGGCAAAGATCGAAAGATGAAAGAGGGCAGAGGAGGATATGAGGGAAGGAGAGATACGACAGAGTATGGATTAGAGAAGGGAAAGACGCGTTGAGGAGGTGTAAGTTGGATGCAATGATTGAATGCAGTCAGTAAACAGTCGCCTCTATAGCTGTCACGTCTCTTCATGCAGGACAGCGAGGACGGGAGGGAGAGAGAGAGACTGACCACGCTTGCCTCCCTGTGAATGAGTGAATGCAATGTCAGTGTGTGTGTGGAATAGACTGTCGCTGGACGGAGTGCTTGCATGCTTGCTGGTCTGCCATGCCCACCTCGCAGACAAGCAAGCACGCTTCACACTCTGTCCAACTCTTTACTCGCAACTCACCTTTGTAGCTTTAGCTGCTTTGGCCATTGTTGATTGGTGAGTGTGGTGTAGTGTGAGTCTGAGTGTTGCTGTGAGGATAAGAGGAGAGTAGAGTAGTCGATGGGATGGATGGTATGCAATGTCGTCGTGTTTTGATTGATTGATTGTGTTTCGAGGAATGGAGCGAGCGAGGGAAAACAGAAGGGAAGGGAAGGGAGGGAGGGAAGAGCGAGTGGAGAGACAGGGAGAGCAGTGAGAAGCGAGTCAGTGTGTGGATGAGGATGCAATGGCAATGCCAGTGAGGGGGACAGATGATGGTGATGGCATATGGCCCACACAATAGCATGCGCGTGTGTGCTATACTAGGAGTATGCTGCCTGCCTCACCCATCCGTGAGATGGATGGACAGCGAGCAGCGAGCAAGCAGCGAATGGGATGCAGGGATGCGTTGTGAGCAGCTGCTTGCATCGCTGTTGTCCATCGCATACCCGTATATGGTGGTACTGTATGTATATAGTGCCACCACCCAGCCTATGTCTGCAGGCTATCCCCCCACCGCATCCTCGCTGCACTCACCTTTCTGCGTGCGTCTCTCTGCCTGTTCTGCCTGTGTGCGCTGGTGTCCGCCTCAGCCTGAGAGCGCCCCCTCTCGCTCGCGAGCTCGCCTTTGCCCCATCGCCCGCCACTAAAAGTTCGATCACTCCTCCTCCCACTCGCGCTGTGTCCCGCCACCAGACAGTGCACGTGTTATGTTGCACCGTGGCGTAGAGGTAGGGTATACCGTACATACAGAGATAGGAAACAAGCTAGACAAATCTCAGCTTGACCTCTGAAAGTATAGATAAGAGCTAATAGTCTTTGGTCCTTCGGATACTATACCATCAACTTACGTCCTTCAATATCCTAGACTGCTTTTGTGGTGTTCGGAAAGTACCGTATGACCGTACACCCATACCGTAGACGATACTTGCTCAATTGAAATATTTCTTCACTATTAGCAAGAATACTTACTACCTTGCATCCTTAGGTCTGACCTTCCTTTGATCCTTGAAAAAGCGAATCTGACATTTCATTTTCGAGCCTAGAAGGAACGAACGGAAGTTTGGGCTTACTTGAAGGAAGAGAAGTGACTCTTAAAGGACTTTCCTTCCTCCTTGTTGTGTTGTTTCATAAGGTGTGTTTCTATTCAATGATCCATAATTGTCATTCATGCTTTTTGCGGATAGTTAGTGTTCTTTTAGTATATCCGGCAAGCAGGATGTACAGCACAGCATATCAGTGAAAACATCGTCCTTGTTATGCGTTTGTTCATTCTTCTTCTTCTTAGTAGTGACGTTCTCATTCCAGTTGCCAGTTATCTCTCAAGTCTGCTATGTAGTATGGTATGTCCCGATGAAACGTGGTGGTCAAGTGAAAGGCGAGGCCTAGCCCAGCCCAGCCTGGACTCAAGCTCAGCCTCTCTCTTTAATCGAATCATCGGACTATAGGATATCAGACACTCACTCACTACTCCCTCCGGACAACGCATTCAACAAGTAGACATGGCTGAGACAGACGTTGTGCCCGCTGCTCAGGTGCGTTCGTTCCTTCATTTCTACTTGGACAATCGTCATTATGGGCCATTGTGCCCTTTGGGCCATGGGGTCAGGGGGCAATGCCATGACCCAGGCCGATGGGATAGATTCACGCAGAGAAGTGAAACATTGTTAGCTGATATGCATCCTTCTTTCTTCCCGTCATGTATCGAAATTGGCCATTACATACAATTCTACCAACGAATCCACGAATGCATGGAAACGCGCTCATCAATCGATGGACACCGATGGCAATGGATCATTACCCGGGCTTCATCACTGTCTATATCTCGATACAATCCATACTCATCACAACTACAATATCATTATTCGATGAAACGTCTGTCATTGCATTTCCAAAACTGCACAATTACGCGATTGATTACACTGCGGCGATGGATGATGCGCATCTTTCGTTGGAATACATCTATGGACCGAATGGTTCTGTATACAAATACTCCATCGCAATCTATTTACGCCTTGCAAATCCCGAACGTGCAATTGGGTTGGGATTAACAGAAGAGCTCATGGTCTTCTTTCTTAAAGTCGTAAGTGATACGTCCTAAATCATGATGCTAAAGCAGAGCTCAGCTCAGCTCAGAGGAGAGAAAGAGAGAGAGATTATGCAAATTGCTTGTAATATGGTAAATGAACGACACTGATATATTGCCCCTTTCTTACTCTCATACGCATCGATACTATTCCTCAAACAAAACGAACCTGTCTTCGTCAACTACCCTTGGATTTGAAATCTAGATTGGCAACCTTTACTGGAGATCTTTCTTCTATGACTGCTCCTTCTTTTATTCTTTCACCAGTCTCTTTGGTTGAATTCAGTGCTTGTAAGTAAGAGTAGGAGCCTCCAGGAATTGAGATGCAAAGCCAGATATCCATTTAGCGTGGTTTTCTACGTCTATTCAAGAATGTGTGAGGTAAGAGCTAGTTGCTGACTCCTTCCAAACACTATCTGTTTCTCTGTACAAACAAAGACTGGGGAGAACCATGCGATGAATTGGCTGCTATTTCATCGGGAGATACACCTGAAGAAAGAATGTTACGTACTTTGAAGTGGTTCATAATGACGTTGAAGGTGAGCTTGATAATCATACCTTAAGTCAGCCCGGGATAAATGGTGCTAGAGTCGAAGCAACTGAACACTACCTTCTATCTCACTTTCTTCTTCTTCTCTCTCTATCCTTCTGTGTTCTCATATATGATCTGGCATCTTTTTTTCCCGCTGTCTCGCCGTGCGCTATGCCTGGCTCAAATCCTGCGTAAACCCTGCTTGAATCCTGCGTAAATCCTGCTTTTTCCTTCTCGTTCAACGATAATCGGGGCGTTGACTCGAAAAAGGGATCATATACACGAAGAGAAACAACGACAGGAAGTGAAAAGAAACCATTAAATCCAATTTTAGGAGAATTATTTTTTGGATATTTTGATTCAACTGAAAGTGGTAAATTGGAATTAGTAGCAGAACAAGTTTCACATCACCCTCCTGTTACTGCTTTTCGTCTTAAAAATAGAGAAAAAAATGTTACTTTGAATGGACATTTTGCTCAGAAAACTAGTTTTAGTGGTAAATCTATTATGGTAAAACAAGTTGGTCATGCTATTATTAACATTATTACACCAAAAGGTGAAGAGGAAAGTTATCTTATTACCCTACCTAAATTAAGAATTGATGGTTTGTTCTTTGGAAGCCCTTAGTGAGTGCCTTTTCTACTTTTTGGCGCGCTACTCGAACTATTACTGATTGCGATACTTCGTTCCCTTCGGTTGTATGTATCTACAGCATCGAGCTCATCGAAGGATCATCCATTCAATCCTCCTCGGGTTGGCATGCAGCTATCACATACAAAGGCAAAGGTTACATTAGTGGTGCTGCTCATCGCTTCGCAGCCAATGTCTCTCCTCATCCCATGGGCAATCCATCACACGTCATTGAAGGAAGTTGGGTCGGGCAATCTAAATTTGTTAAAACAGATCACAAGACATATAGTGTTAATACGATATTTGCAGATGCAAGTGGATCAGATGAGGAAAGTAGTAAACATAGTATTAAAGTAGCACCAATTGAAGAACAAGGTGAAATGGAGAGTAGAAGAGTTTGGAAGGATGTTGCAGAAGGTATTAGAAAAGGTGATTTTGAATCTGCTGGTATTGCAAAATCAAAATTAGAAAATGAACAAAGAAATAAAAGAAAAATTGAAAAAGAAGATGGTGATTCTTATAAATTATCGAAATTCAAGGGAATCCATAATGATGAGCAATGTGAGTGTTTTCTTTTTCTCCTCACTTTCCATTTTCTTCCTCTTCTTTCTTCCCTCTGCTCTTTAGGTAATGTTATTACCTTGTCTCGTTTCCTACGAGTCTCTACACCACATGCCTCCATATTCCTCCATATTCCTCCTTCCCTCCATTTTGCTTTGTCATTTTGCTAATTGTCCGAATTTACTAATCTTTTTCGCATTCCCTTTACTACACCACTAGATCAAAAGCTGGCTCAAATGTTTGGATTCCAACCTTCTACTGAAGATGGCTATCTTTATGTTGGATCGCCGTGAGCTTGAACAATCCCACAATTTCATATAACCGACGCAGTCAAAGGAGGAATTAATGTCCCTGCCGGATGATGGAGGGCGCTTCGGGTCATTGTTTGATGATTATCAACTTCACACAACCCATCTAAGAGCTTCGTCTGCTCTCTTCTCCCTGGTATCGGCAATCAGCTGGCCATCTCTACATTTTTCTATGCACCCTTTTTACCTATACCTACTTTTAACTTGTAGCTAGCTTGTAGCGATGTACTCAAATCTGCATTCGAACCGTAATGGCTACTTACCAACTCTGCACGCTGCGTATAGTCTACATAGAGTGCACTTTTGGTGATCTCGGTGTAGATCAGAGCTTCCCGAAACAACCTGATGAGGTGGCTACTTTCGCCACTGCAACGTATTGATTGCCACTTTGCTCTCGACGCACGCACTCAAAGACACATAACACGTACAGTTACGAAGCTTTCGCATAGCAAGGTACAAATAGTCGTGCTAGCATACTGCTGAAAGTAGTGCACCTACAACGCATAGCTGGACTGGGCGTCATGGCTCGTAAACGCGCTCTTTCGAACGCTGTGAAAGCCGAGGCAATATCACCGGCTGAAACGCCAGTAAAGAATGGCAAGAATGGCGACGCTACACCTTCTCAAAGTATACGAAGGAACACAAGAGGCTCAGCTAAGGTGAAAGTTGAATCTCCCGATGCTCTTCCAAGAAGCCCGATCGTCACTAATGGCAAAGTGAAGAAGGAAGAGCTCGATGAGACAATGCAGGATAATTCCAGTACGCCAGCGCGTAGAAGTGCCACCCAACGTGCTACGAGAAGTAATAAGAAAGCCAAACTGGAGTCCGACAGCGATGATGACGATAAAAAGTCGATGATTGAAGATACGCCCAAGTCATTGACCTCCGCCACTGTTAATACTCCTTCTAAATCTACACTTGCAAAGAAGCTTAAACAGCTGGAACAATATCTTCAAACCCCTTTTCCTGACTATCCCTATCCCACTCCAGAGCAATGCCAGAGTGTCCAAGATTCATTGGCTAAAGTTCATGGATTGCCGAAACGACCTAGTAAATTGCTGGATATAGAGGGTGCTGCTGCTGGTTGTGGTGCTGTGCCAGATGTCTTGGATGCATTGGTCAGGACTATCTTGAGTCAAAATACTACGAGCGCGAGTGAGTGAAGTAAATTTTTGAGAAACGCTGAAGCGACTCTTGCTGAGCGTGCTGTTTCGCACACCATGTACATTGCGCAATGCAGATTCAACTCGAGCAAAGAACGCAATGGACGCGAAATTTGGTCGAGCGAATTATGCAGCTGTCTATAAAGCACCTACAGAAGATTTGGCAGAAACTATTGCTTGTGGAGGATTAGCCAACGTGAAAGCTAAAGTAATAAAGAAAGTCCTACAGCAGTTAGTCGCTAAACAAATGGAAGCGGATCCTTTACTCAAGGAGGAAGACATCAAGACCATTTCCTTGGACTACCTGCATGGAATGAGCGATCTTGATGCTATGAAAGAGCTGGTTAGCTTTGATGGCGTGGGACCAAAGACGGCCAGCTGCGTTCTACTGTTTTGTCTGTGGGTGACGCGCTTGCCGGTAAAGCAATATATGATGGCTGACTTTTCGTCTGTGTGTAATGCAGCGGTCGAAACTCTTTTGCAGTCGATACCCACGTGTTCCGCATAACAAAGGCATTAGGCTGGACACCAGCGAAAGCCAATCGAGAGACGGCATTTCAGCATCTGGACGTACGCATACCCGACGAGAACAAATATCCTGTAGGTCGATTTCGCTTCAGCAGACCATGCTTGATGCTGACCTTTCTTGGGCTCCAGTTGCACACTCTTCTCGTCAAGCACGGCAGGTCGTGTCGCAATTGCTCAGCGAACGGAAATATAACAGATCCAGAAGTTGATTCGAAGCAATGCCCAATTAAACAGTACCTGAAAGAAGCTCGATCTCTACCTGGAACAAGAAGTAAGGGCAAGAAGGAGGAAGACGGGGAAGAACTAGCTGGAATGCTGCCCAAGGATATCAAGGATGAAGAGGCTGTCGAAGAGGAGAAGTAAGGTATCAAAACGGAATATAGAAGTCTGTCCACATGCATTTCTGTAGCTATATCATCAGTTCAGATTAGTTCATCAGCATTTGCATTGGCTAGTAACTATCGCCATAAAATTGACAGCCCGATTGTTCGTCATTTCACTGCATTGCGTGATTTTTACACTTTTCTTTCCTGCATATATTTGATTGCCTTCTATTGCTGTACTGTTACAGCTTTGATTTTTACTCCCTTCACCTTGTTTGCTCCATCCTGACCTATGTTCAGCCAAATAGCAGCGAAAACCAGCCAAGCAATGACTATGCTGCCGACAGTAGCGTAATATGGCATAGCGCCAGTGATAAATCGCTCGAATTCATCATGTCGAAGCGGAGTAATCGACATTTGCGTACGCTCTTCCAACCATGACATGCCTTGTCTTTTATGGTCGACGAGGAAGGTGAAGACTCCGTGGCGATCTGGCAGCTTGAAAGAGGCTGTATATGTTCTATTGGTTGTGGAGCGATGTTCGAACTTTGTTGAAGGGTGCAGTGGAATCCGCAGATGTGGATCTAGCATAGTCACCTCAAGCTGGAGATCGGTAATAGTATGTGGAGCAGTCCAGCCATTTCTATCGCCATCATACTCGGATAGGACGATCTCATACGTAACATCTTCTCCGACTCTATATTGTTCCTTCTGTTTCAAGGCAGAGTCGTGCGTGTTGTAGTGCCGGCTTCCTAGAACCTGGACGACATTCTTCTCTCCGAACAACCATTTCGTCATGTCCTCGACGAAAGCAGCATTGGCGGTAGTATCTGGTGTCCAGAACTTGTCGCTGAAGAGATCGACGCTTCCACTCCAAACGACTCGACTGTTGACCCTGGTTTGAAAGCCAGATACTAGCTTGGCTTGTTCTCCGACGACAAAAGGACCGCCTTCTACTGGAAGTCTGTCCGCGCCTTCCTTCTTTTCAATGGGAAAAGCCGTTGGGGGAGCACGGAGAAGAGGTAAAAGCAAGGGTAAATCGGTTGTTGCGTGCACTGGTCCAGAGTAGCGGATTGGATGCTTGATCCGCTTAGTTGCCGGAGTGAAGATTGTAGAGACACCGTTATAGACAGGCGATGAGATGAATGTATAGTTGACGGGAACATCGATAGCAACACCAGCGTCGGATGCAGTAACTGGAGCTACATGCAGGGGATCATATATCGTAGTATCGCGTTCATCGAAATCGATAGAGAACTCGCGCGCGAAATCGCGCCATGCTTCTGACAAGTCGGACGACAAAGCGAAGAGAATATTCCCAGGCTTGACTTCATCGGAAACGCTTGTCAAAAAGGTAAAGAGTGCTTGTGGGGAGAGGTCTGTCGGCATGCCTGTTGAAGTGCGTCAGTCTCGCACAGGCACTGCCGCAGTCAACATATACTACTGACTCTTGACCGAAGGCGCGAAGATGACCAGACCATCGTATTGCTTGTCTTCGAACTTGGTCAGCGCTGCTGCAGCTTTTGGTGCTGTGTCTCGTGCGTCTCGGAAGGTGAGGCTAAATCCACGACCTGTATGAATGAGTGAATAGAAGCCAGAGCATGCCAGTCAGCTCCCGTTCGCAGACAGCTCGTAGCCACCTTTGACTGGCTCACCTTCCAAGCTCGACCAGAACTGCGAGTAGTCATCCTTGTTGATGGTCTTTCCGTCGACCACGACCAGCAGCTTGGACGTGTCTGGCTGTGGCCTTGCATATGCATTTGGCAGCGCCGAGCTGACCAGCAGGCTCAGTGCACATGCACAGATGCCAGAGAATCGCATCTCGACGAAGCGAGAGAAGACGAAGTCGACGGAGCTGTGTAAGGTCAAGTGGTGTTTCGGAAAGACAGAGCAAAAGCATCCATGTCTTCTGCATAACGCTGCGGTCGAAGGGCGATCGAACAGCGACGAAGCTCTTCCTTCTATCTACTCAGCACTTAGCAATCACAGGTGCATCACAACGCTTCCGCAATGCTCGCTTCACTAGTGAGGTGCAAAGGGCGATCTGCATGGAAGGGTGAGCTCGCGCTACCTTTTGATTCGAAAAGGACCAAATTGCTGAGAGCCACTGGGAACAATCTACAGGGCCATTTTTCACCTCGTTCCCTCAGCTTGCAGCAGCTCAGAAAGCTGGACTGCCGCGACCCGGTACCGGAGGAACACCCCCCATTTCGACGACTTCTAGAGCGACCACGGTGCTGCCTAACTTTGTAGGGTGAGAGCTACCTCTCACCGCGAAGACTTTCCAGGGCTATATGGCTGACTTCTGTCTGACGACAATGCAATAGACTCAGAATGCTAGTGCACAATGGAAAGTCGTATGTACCGGTCAACATCACCCCTGAGATGGTCGGACACAAGCTTGGAGA
Source organism: Cystobasidium onofrii (assembly GCA_022813105.1). NCBI lineage: Eukaryota > Fungi > Basidiomycota > Cystobasidiomycetes > Cystobasidiales > Cystobasidiaceae > Cystobasidium > Cystobasidium onofrii. Next base: position 147,948 of record JAKLNA010000005.1, on the reverse strand, counting down.
GTTCGCACCCACGCGGAAACCTTTTAGCTATAGGTGTGTGCAGGCAATCTCAACTACAAGACTTTGGTTCTTCGACTGATTACTTCGTTCTCCGCAGGCAAACCAAGAACAAGTAGACACTCTGCTCTTCACGCTACATCTGGTCAACTCTGTTATGTTGTTGTCTTACTAGACCGGGAACGACGTTGCAATCAATGCGCACATCTGCAAGCTACTGTGCTATGTTACAAAACTGTTACTTCATTGGGCTTGTTTGCTCCGCAGCACAACCTCTCCATGGATCATTAAGCATAAGCTGTCCTTTTTCAGACTTCCAGAACGATCCCTGCGGGCATTCGAACTTGGAGAAGGCCTCGTCTGTGATCTGGCACGAATAGCCTGGAGCAGTGGGCGAGTGGTAGTAACCGTCGCCAAACTCGGCTGGGTCGGTGAAATACTCATGGCAATGATCCGTGTACTCAAGGATTGACTTCTTGCCAGAGATGACGCAGAAGTCGATATGCGAGATATGGTTGCAAAGCTCGGGCATGCCGGTGCCGCTGAAACGCAATACAGTGCATCAGCAATGAATGACAAGATGCGAGTCTTCCATGGCATACTCACCCAGAGTGAGGAATAATGGGCACTCCGAACTTGGCTGCCATCAGGCAGACCTTCAAGATTTCATTCATGCCTGATAAGCGCAGCGCATCCAATTGCACCGCATCAATAGCTTCTGCTTGCAAGAGCTGCTTGAACATGACAGCATTGTTGACGCTGAACAGGGGGACGAATACCGCCCTCAGTAGCATGACCTTAACTGGAGGGCAAGACACTGGCTTACTGCTCTCCCGTTGCAACGCCAATACCGTAAGGTTTGAGAGCTTTGCGGATCTTGGCGTGTCCGAGGATGTCATCAGGCGACGTTGGTTCTTCGATGAACTCAATCTTCAAGTCTGCCAGGTGAGGCATGTACACAATGGCTTGCTGTGCATGCGATTGCTTGTCAGGTCATGTCAAGGGAGAGCGATGCCTTTCTTAAGTGAGCTCACATCGACATCCCACAACTGGTTCACATCAGTGTAGATGACTGCATCCGGACCAGCGATTTTGCGGACCATGCCTAATCGTTTCCTGTCGACGTCAAAACCCAGGCCAACTTTGAGCTTGAAGTGATGGAACCCTTCATCGACAGCCTTCTTGAGGCCAGCCTCAACTTCAGCGTCTGAGAGGCCTAGCCAGCCAACGCTGGTGTTATATCCAGGCACAGCCTTTGGGATACGACAATCAGCTTTTAGTGTGAGCAAACCGGCTCAAGTGCAAATACTGGCAATCCTACCTTATTCTCGAGAGCCAGTTTGATTCGCTCGCCTTTTGTCTTAGCTTGTTCACGTAACATTGTAAGTGCTTCAGCAGGAGTGAGGACATCTGTAATATAGCGGAAGTCGATGACTCGGACGATTTCCTCAGGAGTCATGTCCGCTACCAGTTTCCATAATGGCTTGCCCGCCACTTTCGCCTACAATGTGGATCATTATTATGAAGCTGTCTCATTTAGTGTTAGCGTAAAGCTGAAGTCACGCATACCCATAAGTCCCAAACGGCGTTTAGTACAGCGTTGCTGGCCAATTGCATTACACCTCGCTAAGAGAGTAGGAAGTCAGCTTCCATGCCGTTTTGGGTCTTTTATGCCGGAGTTCAAGCTTACCTCTGGACTCATAAAACGGGTTTGACCTCCCAGGAAGTTCCTATGAGTTACAGCGAAGTTTTCGATACTGGAAGAGATACACAATCCGGCATCGTCAGCAAACAGCACCTTTCAGATGATAAGAGCTTGTGGCGTAGCCTACAGGGAGGAAAGCTTTCGGCCAACGAAACGAGGTGCCAGTGCCTTGATTGCTAGACACAGAACCCTAGAAGTCGTTTGTCAGACTGGTACAGCTAAAAGTCTGGTGTCGCGCATACTCATTTCCTTGTCCGTTACTAAAAGACCAGCCAATGCCTTCCAAGTCGGTGTCAGTGTGATAAACCATGTAACCATGAGCATTTTCGCCCGCTGTGCTGCTTTTGGAGTCAGCGCCTACTCGAGAGCAGATGCGAGTGCTGGCTCCTCACTTCATGGGATCAGAACCAACAGCATCCAGAGAGGTTGGGAAACGCAAGTCGCGCACTGTGAAGCCGGTGATCGTAGGGTCGATGGGCTAGAAGGCCAAAAGAGGTGAGTAGGGATAGCGCACATCAGTCGTGGAAATAAAGGCTTACCATCTTTACGGTTTGACTGTGACACAGACGACTGGAGAAGTCTGCTGGATTGACGTGAGCAAGCTAGTCAGGCTGGAGAATCTTCCTTGTCGCTGGGTTGCTCCTCCCTGCGGCTGTTGGCGGCATTTTACTCTTCGTCTTTCCTTCCGAACTCCTGCCCGAGATCCGAAAGCAATCCGACCTTGCCGACGCTGTCTGGCTTGGAGACCGGGATCTGCGCTATGATCCGACTTTAGGACTAGCTAGGGGGGCGGATGTGTTGTTTGCATTGCGTAGTCTGGTATCATCGATCTCATGCGTGAAACGGAGTTGTCTCAGGGTTCATTCCGGACTGCCGGTACACCTTCTCGGAAAGTATGTACAGCCTGGAATCACGTGACGTGATGCAGAGCCGGTGCTTCGCTTTGAACGGCAAGATACGGTTCGCATGGACATGGAGAAAGACCATCAGCTGAGTGCTCAAGCTCCCAGAGTTTTCCGTGTCAGTGCCCTATTCCTGCTTGCTTGCAAGGATGCGTCAGAAAAGGTCGCTTTAGAGAGCCATAACACATCGGAAGACCACAATGTTAACGATAGTATTTCCGATACAGTGACTTGCAAGCAGACTTTTGTATAGCCGTTGGTGATGATAGCGATTTGATAGGCCGAGGCGTCACTTCGCTGCCTTACCAATACACTTAAATGCCTGCTTTTACAAATCTCGAAGCCTGCAGGTTAATGTATCTCTGCCCGTGTAAGCGATACTTGCATTTGCATTTCCAAAAGTTAGTTCAGAGGCCAGCTCTCTTTCTTCTGCAACAGACTCCTAGTCATATCAAGCCTGCACAAGTAATGAGATCAGTTCTGAAGCATCGGATGGACCATAGTCACGCAACTCACGCAGTAGATTTGGCTGATGTAGGCTTATATCCCAAGATCTTGATGGCATTGCTGACATCGTAAATGTTCTGAGGGGGAGGCCCCTGACCTCGGTTACCCTTTGTAGCTCTTGGGAATGCCTTGGCCAGCTCTTCGTCATCATGAAGGTAGTCCAGCAACATCTGGTAATTAAATCGGCCTATGGAGGGAGAAACGTTCATGCTAAGATTGGACCTATCTTAGTGCCCCAGCACTAGTGACTTTTCTCACAGGTAGACACCCCAAATCGATGGCCTGCCGCTTCTTCAGTCAACAGGGCAGCAACGTGGACGGACGCCACGTCTCGCACATCGCAAAGGATGCCAGCTGGAGCGACCGCGTCTTCATCTGTCTTCTCACCCATCAGGTAAGAGTACCAAGCAGCGACAGCTATGACCAGAAGCGTTACTAAGAGACTGGAAGCCGAAGAAGCACAGATACTTACAGGTGTTCAGCTTGTCTGGTGAAGATGCTTCGTGAATAATGGGTCCGAGTATATAGGGCGGACATATTGTCGCAAGATCGAAGCTGCAGGATAGTTTCGGTATCAATAATTCCGTTATGTTATCTGTGGAATTCAGAAGCTCTGTAGTGAAAACTGAGGAAGACAGCAGAGGCTCACGACGGGTTGTTCTCTTTCATAAAATCCCATGCTGCTCTTTCAGCCAACGTCTTGCTGGCGCGATACCAATGCATTCGCCATGCCTCTGTTCCCTTTTTTTGTACTTCATCGATGGAGACTCGATTCCAATCTTCTTCGGTGAAAGTATGCACCGGTTCTACAGGCTCGAGAACACTGTGGTTGCAATTTGACTGTCAGTCTTGCTTAATCCAACGAACATCATGGTGACAAAGCAGCCTACGATGCATACGAGCTTGTCACTACCACTCTCTTCACGCTGGGCTCTTTGTATGCTGCCTTCAATGCTGACACGGTTCCTGCGACGGCTGGCTTGATGAAATCATCTGGCTTCTGAACGTTCCAATGGAACGGAGAAGCGATATGCACAAAGGCACTGGAGTTTGCATGGCATCAGCAGGCCTGCACTGGTAATGGAAGTAGTAAGAGCTCACTCGACACCCTTGACTGCTTCATCGAACGCGTTTTCCTGTTTGCTGAAGCATGAGTACATCACGTTTCCGCCGATCAGGGCTCGTAGACTCACGTTCTCGAGATCCTCGACAACAACGCAGTCAAATTTGTCAAGGCCGCGCTTGGCGTACATGTCCTTCATCCATTTTCCTTTAGCTGCTGAACGAGCGGTGCCCCGGACGGTGTAGCCTCTCTCCAGAAGCTGCAAGCACACCCAGGAAGCAACGTAGCCGGAAGCTCCGCTAACCAGGACTGTGGCTAATATCAGCAAGTCCCCCTAGATGCTAACAAGAGCAAGACAGGCTCACCGATGGACCCTTCTTTTGGTACTGGCATACTTGATCTCGTGCTTGTCTGCTATTGCTGAGCAGTTGCGCACCTCGACGAAACACATCTCCTTTCCCTAGCCTTCCGGACCGAAACATCGGAAGCTCGCGAACATCCCACTTCCCTCCTTCTAAGGCTGAACTGAATAGCTTGAGTTGCCGGTATCGGTATCGGCACATACCAAGGAAGCTGGGAAAGCAGGCGGGGCCCGAATCGGCTCCCCAGTTTTTCCCCCTCTGCAATACGTACCTGTTCTCTGACTCCGTTGCTCTTCTTCTTCTTCTGTTTTTACTCTGCTAGCTCTGACGCTCACACTTCGACACTCCCTCCCGCCATGAAGACCTCGTTTTCCCATCTCAAGGTCAGTCGTCGATCGAAGTTGGCTGACGGCCTTCTCATATTCCCATGATTGCCTTGTCACTCACTTTGAAGATCTCCGTAGAACAATACTCACGAGACATGGTATAGAGACCCATGTCTCAGACGCAATGTTTTCCATTGTTTCGTGATCTCCCTAGCTGTGTACTACATTGGATGTAGGTCCTATCGAATCCCCATGTATCTGCCTCGTGGCTCCTACTGACCTGAACCTCTGGAATTACAGATGATCAGAACCTACTCAACGGTCTTCAAGTGTGTCAGAGTCTCCAATTTCATTGACTCTGCTTGTATATACTAACAATGTTTCATGTTTCTGGGTTTAGGCCTTACCGAGATGGAAGGAATACTTTGACAATCCAAGCGGAGCAATTCTCGGTTTCTGCACGGCTAGCATCTTTTTCCCCGCCGTGTGCGTGTCCCACCACCCTTCTGGCTTCGACCATAGGTTAGCTGAGATCTTTCCTTTCCAGCCTTACATGCTTTTTAGGTGACTGGATTGCCGGAACATACGGTCGAAAATGGAGTCTTCGTCTGGGGGCACTGCTCATTATCATTGGCTCGCTCGTCAACGCATTCTCAAAAAACTTCGACAGTGAGGACAATTTGCTTGACGAATTTTCTACGCTAACTTGAAGCTGTTGGTAGCCTTCATCGGAGCGCGGTGGATCATCGGTGCTGGAGGCGGCATCTCAAAGGTCGCTGCTCCAGCCTGGCTTCATGAGAGTAGGCCTACCTTGCACCCTAGTCACTTACGCAAGATCTCACTAATACCGTTCATCCAGTCGCACATCCACGTCTTCGAGCTTCCGCTGGTGCAACGTATTATGCTTTCGCTTATGTTGGTGGTATCTTCGCTGCTTGGATTTGCTGTAAGATGCCTTAACAATGTCATGTCTGATCAAGGCTGAACTGCTCCTCTATAGTCGGATGTCTTTACATCAATAACGAATGGTCATGGAGGTTTCCTACCATCTTCCAGCTTGCCGGTCCTGTTATTGTCATTGCGGCGACGTTCGATATGCCGGAATCGCCTCGCTTCCTCATGAAGAAAGGCAGAACAGAGCAAGCCATCGCAGTTCTTGCTAAATACCATGCAAATGGTCAAGTCGAAGACGAGCTTGTACAGTATGAGATTCTTGAGATTCAGAATGCACTCGAAGCCGAGAATGCCAACAAGCAAGTTTCTTACTTCGATTTCTTCAAGACTGGTGCCAACAGACGAAGACTCTTTGTCATTTGCGTAATCTCTATCGGTACCAATTGGCTAGGCAACGGTGTCGTCAGCTAGTAAGGCATCAGTTAACGTCGCTTGCTTCGGTAAAGTACTAATCAGTTCGCATATGCAGTTACTTGGCCCCCATTCTCAAGCTTGTCGGCGTTACGAAGCCTGTTGAGGTTTCAGCTATCAACGGTTGCCTTGCAATCTGGAACCGTGGGTCGGAGTTACAGACCAATGTTCATAACCAATGCGGAGCTGATGCGGCCCTTCTACCAGTGATCATCTCTGCAACTGTCGCGCAGTTTGTCGACCGCATTGGCCGTCGCCCTCTCTGGCTCATTTCTACTGGCGGTATGCTCGGTGCTTATGTTATCATTACCGCTCTGTCCGCCACATTCGCCAAGACACAAGTGCATTCGACTGGACTTGCGGTCATTCCTTTCCTCTTCATCTTTTTCGGCTTTTAGTAAGTTGACTCGCCTACTACATGTGAACCTACGTGCTGACAGATCGCTTTAACAGTGTTATTGCCTGGACTATCCAGTGAGCACTGCTAATCAGCTTGGCGAGCCCATCTAGCATACAATACCTGACTCTTATCTGTAGATGCTATTCTTATACAACCGAGATTCTTCCCTACAACATGCGCACCAAAGGTCTGGCGATCTTCGTCTGCGTACAGAATGGAGCTCTTGCTTTCAACACATACGTCAATCCGTGAGTGTTCTCCTCCGTTGCACCCTAGATGGGGTAATTACAGCCAACTGATGCCGCCCACACAGAATCGCCCTCAAGGCTATTGCTTGGAAATACTACCTAGTCTACATTGCCACAGCTACGATCTGGTTCATCGTCATCTATTTCACCTTCCCAGAGATCAAGGGTCTTACTATTGAAGAGATTTCGCTAGTATTCGACCAGGGTCGCTGGGGTAACAAGACGCAGGCTATCGAAGAGATCAGCCCAGAGTCTGACATTCGCGAAACGCCGAGCAAGGATGTCTATGACGAAACAAACGGTACACAGAAGGCTTAATATCCTCTCTTGCCATACACATATACGTTAGTACCAGAAAATAATGCAATGTAGGACAGATTGATGATGTAGCGAAACAGCCAATGATGGTCACAAGGATGTTTTCTAGTAATATTACAACTAATCTGGCAGATTGTGTGGAGCAGCCATAGTCTCGGCTTTTGCAATACATACACTTCCGTGGATACGACCGTCCGCACAACGTACCTTGATTTGCTCCCGCCACAAGTTTGAATCCGGCTTCGGAAAGAAATCACGGCAAGTATGGGCACACTCGGCTTCCTCTCTCCATCCTCACTAGATCTACTAATTCCGATGAGCCATCAGTATGACCGATATCAGTACTAGTGCATTGCATCCGGACCACTCGGATCGCGACTCAAGTCCATCGCAGCCTCCTGCAAAAGTCCGCAAGACCAAACATAGGCGAGCAGCCCATGGTACGCTTGGACTTACTTTGCATCAAGTCTGTCTCCTGGAAGTAAGCTGAGCTTCATTGTATGGCTAGCATGCGACCAATGTCGTAATCAGAAGCTCAGATGCCAGCCCTCGCCAGAGACCGCTGAGAACCGGTGTCAGAGATGCCTGAAATGGGATCTGAAATGCGAGTTCACGACAGCCCGAAATGCCGAGAAAGGCTCATCAGTAGACAAGGACGGTGCAGAGGGCCCCAAACCATTTGTGAAGCGTGGCCCTATCCTCAGCCGCGATGCCAGGATCGCCAAGCTTGAAGAGCTTGTGGGAGCCTTGATAAGAGAGGACTCGCAAGGCCCCACTTCCGGAACAGCGTCTACAAGCCATACTGTGGGAAGGGTTCGCACGCCGTCGACAGCCAATACCTCAGCTCCTGCTACTTTGCATAACGACAAAAGTGCCGATACGTCGCTGCACCAACTGAATTTCGGGTCTCCGGTACAGAATGGGCACACTCAGCTTAGCGACACCGTCGGTGGAAATAACAGCATCACGTACGCGGCACAAAATGCTCAAATTCCACTCCAGCAGAATCCACCGTATATTTCTGAAGGCAGTACCTTTCGAGCCCAGCCCTTCCCGAACTTCGAGATGTATCCCACGACAGCCGCTCCAGGCAACACGACCTTGTCACAAGCTTTTCCTTTTCAAAATACACCGTCAGATGCCAGCTCTACCTTGCCTGCTGGCCAGCTGACAGGGTTCGGTGTCCCACCATTAGCAAGTACTTCTCAAGCCAGTGAGGGCGGCGCGAAGTCACCTCCAACGCGATCTCGGCCCATACCGCGAGTTGCAGCTGCGTATCGTATGGCAACGCTTACGGACCCATCCTCCCACGAGGCACCTTTCCGTCCTTTAACCTATCATCCCGATGTCTTCAAGAACTCTGAAATGTCGAGACACGGCTCCCCTGAGCCCAGCGCTTTGAGCAACGGCAGACGTACACCGAAATCAGGTAAAGGTGACGCTGTTGAGCTGGGTATCTTCACGGAAGAACAGGCCAGGGCACTTTTCGCATTGTGAGTCTGCAGCAATGATGCTGTCCTTTCCAGCTCGGAAGGAGCCACAACACGGGAGCTTCTACCTGTTCCTGTGTCAGATGTGTTGGCTTTTCTTCTCGGAAAAGCCAAATCAAAGCAAGATTTGGCCTGGACCGCTAGGATGGAACAAAGCTAATTCCAAGCGTTTCTAGCTTCTGCGCAGAAGTTCATTCGTTCTGCCCGGTCCTGGCAGAGCCGTTGATGTTTGACCATGTCAGGAGCCGGTCTTCGTATCTCTTATCTGTCACACTGGCAATCGCAAGTCGCTTCTGCGTGGATTCCGATCCTGCAGGTGCCAATGGACATACTCCACTAGCTCCCAGTCAGCAGAGGCATAACATCACCCTTGTCCCGGAGGAAAAATGGGTGGAAATCCGTGACTTGGCTATGGTAGGGCACTTTCAGACCTTGATATCTAAGGTGCATTGCTTAGGTGCGTGAAAAATCTTTCGGCAAGTATGATCCCGCTCTGATATTGGCTACAGAGGATGTTCAAGCTACACTATTGTTGGGAGCGTGGGGTTTGTTGAACAAGGGTGCGTCTCCCGACCCATGGATGTTGACAGGTACCGGTCATCGGTTAGCAAAGCGTCTAGGCCTGCATCTGGCGGCAGGACTACTGAGGGATCAGCAAACGCCTAGCGCTCACCTTGTCGCAATGTGGAAAACCTACCTGTGCTTATATGCGTTCGATCGTTTGTGAGCCGTCAAATTATTGGAGGACCGGTATTATCCATGCCAGCTGACTTTTGGGACTTTGCAGCATAACGGTAGGTCTCGGTAGACCAGAATCGGATGGCTACAATGCACCATCTCTGGACACGTCACTATTTCTTACATATCTCGAAAGCAATGGGTCACAAACAGGCCTGGCGCCGTTCTGCAGTATGGAGACAGCTGCGTGCATAGCGTCCTATGTCGAGCTGGCCAATATCGCTCGCGAGCACTGCCATTTCATCAACACCACACTTAAATCCAGTCCTCTAAGCTGTCGAGCGGAAATTGAACGGATTGGGCGTTCGCTGGAAGACTTCTCACGCAGATGGCTATGGTCGCGTTCGCCACTAGCTGCCAAACTAGGTCTGTCGGGCAGGCTTATGAAGCTTCTATACGACCATTTGCGCGTATGTCTGCACTCGGTTCCCTTAAAGGCGCAATCACACCCAGGAAGTGCAGCGTTCCTCCTCAAGACTGGCCTCAGCAATTCGAACTGTATGCCTTTCTTGCAAACATGCCTCAAGAAAACGCAAGAATCAGCCATAAGCGTTATTCAAGCATACACAGACGACCTCCGCGAGGATAATGACCCTGTTCTGCCCTATACCTACGACTACTGCTGCATGGTCCTGTCACACTCCGCCTTGATGCTCCTCAGGCTAGCTGCCATGCGCGTTAGCGGTGTTGGAGAGTCACCCAATTCGGATGCAGTCAACTGGGCAGCTGGTGTTAGCTCGGACTGGGAGATGGACCAAATGACCGCAAGAAGATACTGTGGTCAAGCGCTATCGGCACTCACCAAGTCGGACAGATCCGCCAATCGATTCTCGTGCGACATGGCAGAACACTTAGGTACAATCGCACGCGAAATCGGCTTGCCGGCGTCAGGTTGGTCAGATGGCAGCAACAACAGCACATGGACGCCACTCCCGCCTCCGCAACCGTGAGCATAATAGCTATACTAGCGGGAAACATTTGAATCAGTAGTTGAAAAGATCCCCTTCGTTGCAGACCTGATCCCAAAGATCCATTGGTCGCTACAGCCGGAACTCCGTTTGGTTGGCGACCGATGGACATCAACCTCTTCTCGAATTTCGACGCTGTGATGCCGCCTGACTATTACGGGGTCACTGGACAGAGTCAGACTAATGACGAAAGCTGGCTGTTACAGTACCTCGCAGCTGGTGACCAGAATATCCTGAACGACCTGTACTAGGCTAAGGCCTGCTAATTGGAAGGATTTACTGTGAGATTCTATGATTGCAACGGAGCAAAGACAACGACGATGACAACGAGGCTCGAATTTCGTCATTTAGTTGAAGCTTCGTAAGCCTAGACGAGTCTAATCTAAAAGTTGACATCAGGGTTCTGGAGACGGACCGGACGAGGAGTCAATCGAGAGGTACGGGAGAGCTGCGTTCTACCGGAGCCTGCGTAAGTCATAGTAGTGGTTCTGCTGTGGCGGTAAAGGCAGTCAGGCTCAAACATTCACTTTCATTCGTTGGATACATTGTCGCCTTGCGATAATCTACTTTTCATATTTGGATAATTTTGATGCCAGAATCAGAGCGACTCAGATCTATGCTGCACAATCTGCAAAAGCTGCGAGAACGTTTTGGACATCGTTGCGGTCCGAGATACGCCATCGTGTGCCACGTCGCTTCTCGCCGACGCTGACAGTGACAATCTTGTCTAGAGCCATTTCCTCCAACCAGCTGCACAAGCGCTGATCTTCGGTAAGGCTGTAAGGGCCAACGGAGTCAGCACAAATCGAATGCAAGCCATCTTGTCCTACTCACGTCAAAACATAGTCGTATTGTTCCAACAATTGATGACTAGCTACTTTCTTGTCGACATCGGACGTCAGTCGCTCTTCGAAGCTTGCAGCATTGTCATCTTGCTCGCGCGTAGCCTCGCGATCTCCACTTTCCGCACGAAGCGTCCCTGATCGTTCGTCGGAATTTTCGCCGCTGGATGCTGGCGCCTCCCCGAGCTCTTCGCCTGGAGATTCGTCGGATTGGAGGATGTGGGCCACAGCGATAGCTCGCCCGGCTTTCCTGGGGAGAATTAGGAAAGAGGTAGCTCCTGGGTACAGCTGAATTCCGAAACGCTCTCCAAGCGAGTCCTACAAGTGAGACGGTGATCAGCAATGCACTAAACATGGAACCTCAGCAAGGCGCACCATAATGTGATTCTGGACTTCGGCTGCTTGGCGGCGCGCCCAGTGATATGCTTCGTTGCCAACTCCGTCCTTGTATATCGGCACTTCCGTTGAATCCTCGCTTTGGAATTCGTCATCCTGTTTGCTAGCGATGGAGCCTCTACGACTTCCCCCTGCTAGCCCTTCTTCGGTGTTTGCATATCTCCAAACTATTGATATGCCCCTGTCGTCTATAACGCTGCCCGGGGTACGTTCTGTGTAGTATCTAAGAATTTCAAGTACGGGTTGTCGCCACGATTCGTGAACGCCTGACACCAGCTTGTGCCAGGTTCTGCCGTTGCTATCAGCGCTAGGTTGTCGTTCGGGAAAGCTCACGAAGCAGCCGTTTTCGGCACTGTGACAGATGGTCAGTGTCTGATACGATTCTTGGAAAGGTTTGCGGACCTACATCCAGCCCAGATCGGGGTACTGTTTCGCTAGGTCATCCAGTTCGGTTGGAGGTGCACCGCTCATCACGTAGACCGTATTATGAGGATCCGAGGCAAGGCGCTTCAGGTGTGTGTCCAGACCCTCAAGGGCGTGCTCCATAAGGGCATGTCCATGCCCCGTAAGCCGACGAGCAAGTCGCTGCTTGATATGCACGAGTGTGCCTTCTAGATCCAACAGTAATAATCGTTTGGAACAACTCTTGTACACTTCCAGAGCTTCTTGAACATCCAGTTCCGGAGATATGTCGATTGAGCCAGGAAGTCGAGGAGAAGCTTGTGGACGAGCGAGGACATCGATTGCACCTTTTTGAAGCGATTCGAGGAATGAAGTGCACCAGTGCTGAGCTGTTTGTGCCCACACATGTCGCTCGAGATCCTGCCAGCGTGCGATTCGTTCGGTTTCGGGCATCGTCAAAGCCTCATTGATGGCACGAGCAAAGGCAAGCTTGTCATAAGGATTAATGGCAATGCTTCGGTACTTGACAGAGCAGAAGTAAAGTCAGCCACTCAGCACTTGAAAGGTGATTAACCTTGCCAGAATACTTACGAAACCAGCCTTGCTATAGGAGCCAGTGAACTCTGACAGTATCAACGGTGCCCACTTTTTCTCTTGGCAAATAACGAACTCGTGCGAAGTGAGCTGCGATGGCATATGAGCGATGGTCAGACGTTGTAGTATATTACGACCAGTCTGCAACTTACATTCATGCCTTCTCTCAAGCTGGCATTGATGAAGCAGTCTGCGACTTGCAAAAGAGCCAAATATTGTGAGAAGCTGACGTCTTGATGCAGGAACACGACGGGTTGGCTGCGAAGCAAGCGCTGTTAGTAAGCTATTTGTCGAGTCCTCGCTATCGGGCTTGACTTACTACGTGAAAGTTGAAAAACGAGCATTGATACGAGAGACTACATCCATGACTTCTCCTTGCTTCTCGTTCTCCTCGCTTGTGGCCATTGCGACCTGTATGAGGACGACTTTTCCTTGCCATTCCGGGAACATTTCAAGGAAGCATTCGTAAGCTTGAAGCTTCTTTCTCACACCTTTGATTTCGTCTAGTTTGTCCCGTGCGATAAGTACTTTGAAACCAGCATATCTCTCTTTAAGCGTAGAAAGCCATTCTGCTACTTCTGCTTCTCTCTTTCGCTGATTGAGAGCTTTGACATCGATACCGATTGAGAAGACTCCGACTCTCGAAAAGCCGTTGGCTAGCTGAATGCCTTTAGGAGTAGCTTCAACGGATAGTAAACGCTGACACGTTTGTCGGAAGTGTCGAGCCAGGTTATAAGTTTGGAAGCCCACAAGGTCGGCACCCAATACGCCATCGAGTAGCTCTTGTCGGACAGGTAGGCAGCGGAAGATCTCGCTTGAAGGAAAGTTGATGTGGAGGAAGAATCCAATAGTGGCGTGCGGCAGCTTGGCGCGAACCATGCGGGGCACGAGCAGCAGATGATAGTCATTCACCCAGACTGAGCGAGTGTTAGCATAGAAGTCAGTGTGAAGTCCCGCATGTCATCTAGAGTTCTGTATTGCAAACTCACTTAAGTCTCCAGGTTTGTACATCGCAACTATTTTATCGGCAATAGCTTGATTCATAGCCTTGTAATCCAGCCAAGAAGGCGATTCGTATGCTTTCGATTTGTGTGCATCTAAAATTTGATAGTGGAAGGTAGGCCAAAGAATCTGTTTGCAAAACATATCGTAGGCTGGTTCAAGGATATCGTCTTCAACCCAAACGACAGCAGAATGCTTGTCTTGCAGGTAACGTTTTTCAATATTATCTCGCAAAGGAGCATCGAGATCTGCTATACTGCAACCTGGCGTTCCTATCCAGATGTGTTCACCCATAGCTGATTTGGCAGTGGGTGCCGGTAACTGCCTTGACATGGTTTCCGTTCCAGCTTCAATTGTACTTCTTGTTGGTTCGGATGCTGTACGGAGGTTAGATGCAGATACTGAGCGAATTGCATTTTGAAGACCTCCGTTTCCATGCGGATTGTGCTCGAATGTGAATGAGGGTAATTCACCACTAGGAGATCTTGGCGAAAAGGCATGCGCACCATCGATGGAAGAAGAGGATCGTCGTCGAGTATCTGTCGTTCTTCTTGATCTGGTGAAAGCGCGATTCAGACCAGTTTTGTCAGCCCCGCTGATTGATCCATGTCGCGCATTTGAGGAAGATCGCCTGCGATGACTTGAGGCCGAAGGAGCGGGGCTGGCGGCAGACTGAGCAGCAGGAGGCACTGCGCCAGCTACACTGCTAAAGTAGCTCCCCGTAGTTTCTTCAGGCTGAGCAGGCGCCTGGCTGACTCCACATCCAGGTGGCAGAGCACCTGGCGTTCGGCCGGTCCGTTGTGTCGAATCCATCAGAGACTCAGAAGCCCTTGAACTGTTGTTTGCAGCATGTAAGCGACTCAAGCGGTCTTTCAAAGCCTGGTTGAGGGCGGTCTGCGGGGCGGTGCCAGCTTCGCCTGCTAATCTCGAGCCAGCAGGTCTTCTCGCCGAAGCGATGGATGATTGGAGCGATGGTGTGACTGGACCTGGGGTGAATGCACCTGTGGTCAAAGAAGCGTTCTCGAAAGGGTTTGTACCGAGATCCAATTCTGCCGTTCCAGGTGTCAAAGGTCCGGCGGCAGGTGTAATACCGGCCCCTCTGGCTTTCAAGTCCTCGAGAATAGAACCTGCACGTTGAACTTGAGGCATTCTTGGTTTTCTACCTGGCTCTGGCATGCTTGAAGTTGACCATGATGAGCTGGATTTGGTATTACCATTTTCCGAGCCTTGCGGAGGAGGTGTAGCTGAGCGAGTTGGAGTAGAAGTCCCCGAGTGAATGGTCGTCAAGGTAGGTCGACTGCTAGGTTGAGACTGACCATTCTTCAGCTCTTCTGGTGGTAGCGAGATCTGGGGACCTCTGGTGAAAGTTGGGAAGGGTACGTTGTCAGCCTGGCTTGAAGCAGTTGCCCCAACAATGGGCAGCTGAGGCGTCCGAGCTCCATTGCGTTCTATGATGGATGCATTGTGCTCTTGAAGCAGACGCAGCTGCTGCTGGTGCTCTTGCTGCTGCCGGGTAGCAGGATCTTCGAATGAAACGGTCTCTGGGCTGTACCAGATATGCAGAATGGATGCAGACGATCACACGCCAGTCAGACAGACATGACGAGCTAACAGCAACACGGCCTGAATCAGTAGGTAAGGCTCACAGAAAGAGTGTGGCTATGAGAACGCGTGGAGCCTTCTTGCCCGTCTGCAGGCTGCTCATGGTCTTGCAGGAATGAAAAGCTTGCCCTTGATGTCACCTGCCGAATGCGCTGGTGCGGCCAGACGAGCAGGACGCAGCGCAGAGCCGGGAGAACGAGCACACGAGTAAGCGTGCGCAGGGTGTAGCGTATGCGGCGAGAGTTGAGTGCGAGAACGTGGTGCAGTACAAAGCGGCGTGTCCATGCAAGACATAGAAGTATAAATTGCTGGCAAAGTGCCGGACGATCAGTCGCTGGCGACGTCAAGCTTACAGCGTGTATGCAGGTTGGGCAACCTCATATTTGCATGCAGGGTCACCTAAGTCTTGCAGCAGCGTATTGCTGGGTTGTAGTCATGCACACGTGGCTGCAATGGTGCGTCACACAGTGTATTCAGACCTACTGCTTACAAGCCAGAGTGCTGCAGTTCCAGCTCGGCAGCGGATAAGGTCGGAAATTAAGGTTTGCACAGGTGTCGTGCATACGGTACAGGATTCTTCTGGAGCAACGTACACGGGCGAGAGTCCTAGATACCTATCATCACTTGGACTCAGAGCGTACCAGTGACGACTTTTCGACCCATCAGCCTTTCTCTCAAAATGTCAGGTTGCAGCTGCATACAGTATAAAAGCCAGGAAAGTTTCATGTAGGTCTGTCGATAAGGCTAGCGGAAGTACAAGCAGGGTATAAAAAAATGTAGCTGTGCCGGAAGGCAGTCAAGATGGCAATCTTTAGCGAAGCGTGCCGCTACCCTGCCACATGTTCTTTAGACTCTCATCGAATACCTTGTATGGGGGTAAGGTCTCTTTGTCTGACTCAGCGGGTCCCGGATAGCTCCACCGACTCGAGATAAGTACCTCCATACAGAAAACCCGCCCGCCGAACTACCTCGCTCAACAGGGACATTGGGAGCGCCCCTTTGAGAGATACTCGCAATACGTTGAGCGACATTAGGTCCTAGTGTTTGAGGAATTCGAGCAGTATAAAAAGATGCTGCACTACGAACAGATGGTGCGGTATGGAAAGACTGAAGAGAGACTTCGTATTCTGTATATGTAGGCAAATTCTTGAAAAAGGGTTGTACACTGCCGTCAGGTCTAATCCTCCACCATTCGGTAGTTCTTAATCCAGTTGAAGATGTCGAGGTGTATCTTCTTGAGCGACGATACCGAGGCACAGGTCGAGCAGGCTCGCTTTGAGCTCTAGAAGGAATACTTGGACGCTGCGGAACGTCATGGTCAACTAAGCCTGCCAGACTAGCAGCGCGCGACGGATAAGTCTTAGGCGCGGGCGCATCCGCTTTTGAATAACCTTCTGGTGAAGGATGCTTGTTTAGCCAACCAAGGATTCTTTGTGTAGGTTGGGCGTTGGTGGCCATTAATGGTATGACTTTTTGCTGCCGCAGCACTCTGTCACGATGATTCATGATTTTTTCCCACGGTTCCTCGACCTGCGAAGAGGATCCTTTCCCACCCGAGATTGCAGAAGCTGGAATCCGTGAAACTTGAGATTTGGGTGCAGGTATACGTGTCGGTGCGGTTGCAGCGCGTTGAAGAGCTGTGTGTGCAGGTGCCCCTACAGGTGTTCCGAAAAGATTGTACGGAGCATAGGGCTGTGCACTTTGAGGTATGGTGAAATACTGTACATTTGCCGCTTGAGAGTGCTGAGGGTTTTGCACATAGCCTCCTCCGTACGCAAGCTCACCAGACAAATCCAGTACTTCCGTACCAACTCGGCCTGAAGGCTGGGAGCCACTGCCATATCCTGAATCCGGAGGCGCGGGATGGTAGAAGTCTCGACCATGTGGTTGATTTGAGGAGAGGTGAGCCGCCCTGGCCCGGACTCTGGCGTTGAATCCAGCTTGGGAGATTGAGTCATCAGGTACTACCGAACTACTGCCATATCCTGAGTCCGGAGGCGCGGGATGGTAGAAGTCTCGGCCATGTGGTTGATTTGAGGAGAGGTGAGCCGCTGATCGCCTGGCGCCGCGGACTCTGGCGTTGAACCCAGCTCGGGAGATTGAGTCATCAGGTACTACCGAACTACTGAACCTTGAACTCATGCTAGAAGTAGGTGCCTGTCTTCGTCGCCCAAGCAGACAAAATTTGCCACGCGGCCCTGCTCTAGGATGTAGGTAGACAAGAGAAAGAAAGGCAGAACACTCCGAGTGCAAGCAAAAGCAACTCGTAGTTCAAGGATTTGCCCCCATTTTTGTTAGTGTTGTGGCTATGCCGGGAGTGGGGGTGACCAAGTCAGCTGGTTACACACTCTGAGCTGTGTCGAGTTGTAGTGCAGCAAGACCTGTTGACGCTCGCGGCTGTTTGCCAATTCGGGACCAACAATCAAGCAAACAAAAGTTGTCTTACTGCTTGCCGCTTGCTCAACTACTTTGTAAGGCGAACTCCGGCTTTGAACAGTAGCGTGTCTGTCAGTGCAATGCCCTGGGTCATTGGAGCTTGACGGTTTGACCTCGGTGACCTAGAGTAGACAACGGTGAGCACTCCATGAGAGACCTGAATACCAGCATCATAGCATTGTGTCTTGACAATCGTGTATTGGTAGTTCGTGCACTTAGTTTGAGAGAGTGCTGCTGCTTCAGGCTGTTTGCCGGACTCAAAATCTTTTCGACGTCATGTATGCAGGACCCTCCCACTGCTTGTACCCACCCACTCGCTCTTCTTGCTTCTTGTTTCGCAATCATCGAATCCATGCAGTCGTAGCAGCAATCGCGCGATGGCTCCCTCGAGACTCTGCAAAACCTGCAACTCGCTCCTGCTGAGCCTTTCGCTGAGCTTGAGCTGGGTCGGACGAGCTTGCAGTCAAGAAGTCGCACAACCAGTCCCATGTCTGCGGTGGGCACACCAATCTACCGTAGCACAGGACCAGGGAGGGACTGGCCAATCCATCTGGATCTACGGCGGTCGAGCGAGAACTTCAATTGGTCAAGCTCTCAATAGTGGGTCATGGTCGCATCTCTCTGCAGACATGCAGTTATGCCGATCATGTCATGCTGATGATGATCTTATGGTCGGTGGAACCCACATACAGCCTGGACAAATGCCCTGATAAAGCTCGATATCAATGAACCTTTCTCCATTGGCAGTCCACCGCTCGAAGTCGTCCAGTCTGACCGGAACGCTTCTGACGCTCCCCCACATGTGGCACTGGGCGCTTTGGCATCAAATGCAGACGGCTCAGCTTTGTATCAATATTTCGGTCAATTCTCAGATACTCCCCCAGTAGATCCTAGGCCTAATCGTCTATGGCGCTACAGTATCTCGGAAAGAGACTGGACTTCCGTAAACGTGACCGGGGATCCTATACACCGTGTAGCTGAAGGTGCAGGTGCTCTGGTACCCAATGTTGGCACAAATGGGGAACCAGTCTCCTACTATTTCGGTGGACACGAAGATGTGTGAGTCTCTCTGGATCACTGATAGGTAGATCCCCGAAAAGCCAGCTGATGGAAATACGATGTCCAAGCTTTACGGTACAAGACTGGACCGGTAGCAGGGTATTCCTATCGTCAATGACATCTCTTGATCTTGGTTCTCATGATTGGAAGAACATCAGCACATACTCCAAAAGCGGTGATTCAGGTTCTCGTAATTCCACGCAGACCGATATACCTCCCATCTTGAGGGCAGACTCGACTTTGACTTATGTACCCAACTTGGGTACCGACAACAAGGGTGTCCTAGTATCGATAGGGGTGAGAATACCTTACGGAACTAGCTGAAGGCTGGCGAGCTGATCTGCTCCGTCAATACAGGGCGGTAACGAGAACCAAATGATAGAAAACACCGTTCTCGATGTTTACGACATCGGGGCCGGCGCATTTGTAAAGCAAGCTACTCAAGGCGATATCATGAAGCCTCGAGTTAACCACTGTGCAGTGAGAGGTAATTCGGAATTTTTCTTGCTTCAAGGAAGCTGTAATGACGCTTACGCGCGTGGTACCACCTTCAGGCTCAGCTATAGTAAACGGTCAAGAGCAACACCACATCTTCGTCTATGGCGGTCATGCTTCGAATAGAACAACTCAGATCCAGGAAGGTCAAGACACAGACGTATATATTCTCAGTATTCCAAGCTATACTTGGACCTATGTGGGGAATAATCTCACTAGTCAGCCTGTCGCTCGAGCCGGCCATACCTGCGAACTCGTAGGAGATCAAATGATAGTTATTGGCGGCTATATCTCTGAAGACTATCTATGCGAACAACCTGGCGTCTACATTCTCAATACTACTTCTCTCGCCTGGTCAACCGACTATGTCCCTGGTACGAAATTTCAGACGCCTGAATTGGTCAGAAATATCACTGGTGGCGTCGGAATAAGCAACTCCACCGGTGGAAATGGATGGTCAGGGCCAAACAACGATTACACGGCGACTGTCACTCGTGAAGGCGCTGTTCCTACTGCTTCAAGTACGCCTAGTAATGGAGACCTTCAAGAAGGTGGTGGTGGCCCAAAGCTTGGTCCAATGTAAGCACGTTTGTACAACATTGGCCTGCCATCCGCACTGATACATATTGCTGCCTTTTATCCTCATCAGACTTGGAGGTGTAGCTGGTGGGCTATGCTTGCTGTTCTTGGTCGCTTTCTTGATCAACTTCTTCGCTAAACGTCAAAGGCGTCGAGAAAGAGCTGCTTGGTCTCGACGTCTGCTGCGACAAGATGGATATAGCTGGACAGCTGATGAAGACGAAGAAGGGTCAGCCATGGTAGCTATGCCATATAGTGACATGCGAAGATCTTGTATGTACTGTAACACAATGAGTCTCGACGGCCAAACTGACAGGCGTCCGTCATTGCAGCACAAGCTCAGGATGAGCCTCGAAGGCCTAGCTTATCCGTCCCGATGTACGCCGGCGAGGGCTCAAAGGACAGCGGTGGTACATGGTCGAATTCCAGACACTCCGCTAGTGATAACGTTGAAAGCGATACAGAAGGCATGCAGGTGTCCGGAATGAGTCATCTCGCGCCACGCGAGGTGAGCATAGCGGAAATCACCCAAGTCCCCCTTCAATCACGCTGATACTCTATTCTTGGCAGACCTTGCGGGTTATGAATCCCTCCAACCGCTCGGCATCTTCGCTGGGGTATTCTACTACCCAGCGCAGCACTTGAAGAGTTGCAGATAACACTTCAAAAACTGTCAAGAAACAATTCAAATAGCGAACCAAAACACGGGGATTAGCAAAGACAGACCTGAAAGCGCATCAGTAAAGCGAGAACATCAAATAGAAACAGTGTCCGAAGAAGTGCTCTGTTCGCCTATATCAAACACGTGTAGCCATTAAGTACCTCTTGGATGTATACTTCACAACAACAATACTGAAAACCAGAGTCTGAGGCGGTGTTAAGCTTTGATCTTCGCGGCCCTCCTCTGCACGTCGCTTGTGCTTAAATCGACTTTAGCGAGGCCGCTATTGAGTGTCTCTAACAGAGAACATGCTTGACACAATTCCTGACTTGACATTGACCCACAGCGTGCGCATTTACCTGCAGGGATGGGTTTTAGTGACATGTCCAAATGAAGCGGGCTAACAGAGCAAGTTACCTTGAACCGGTCGTTTGACGTCTACTTTGACCATGCCAGCCATAGCTTCCCCAGAATAGATGATATCAAGGATAGAACTTGGTCTTATGGCTTCCAGGTCTTTCACAAGTGCCCTCGCGTGCCCTCGGTAAGCAGTCGGCGAGTATATGCATTCCGTCGAATGATAATCCAGTTTCTAGGTCCAAAAGGAAATGTTCAATGGAGCCGCTTCTCGGAGCTTCCTGCTGAGGAGACTGCACTCACATGGAAGTAAGCATACATGACTATCTCCTTCTCGTATGCATATTTAAAAGGCTTGCTTCGCTTTACAGCTTGGCCCGAATCGCCTGACCCAGTTGTTATAGCTGTACAGCGCTCGACTCGCGCGATATCGCCTCTCAGGACTGACCAATCATTATGATAGCGTTAGCAGAAAAGGATATGTATTTGATAAGTTGTTGTCTCACCATTCATCAAGACAGTCTCTGCAACATCATCGGCATTGTGGCCAGTGACTATATGATCCACTTGAAGAACATCCCCTCCGAGGTCGAGAGCCTTCCGACGGAATACTCCACAGTATGTGCAGTTTCCTTTTTTGCCTGTTTCTTTAACGACCTTGTCCATTGTCCAGCCTTCGTACAAATCGGCATACGAGAGGATTTTCAGAGGTAGTTTGTACTGCTCGCTATTTCGTTGGACTGTCAGTAGGGAATCGTCCCGATAGCCCGATATACCTTCATCGATACTGAGAAGTTGAAGGTCTAACCCGTAATCGTATCGCTCGTTCAAGAGTGTCATGATGTGTGCTAGGACAGTCGAGTCTAGATATACGTGATCGACAGAGCGGTTTGTAATGAGGGCGCGCAAATCAGTTCAAGCACAAGAGTAGATCGCAAGCATGGCTAGATACCTTTGCCTCCGCTTGCAGCAACTCCGACTCGCTCGCCTCGCTTGAACAGGGCATTCCGTTGGATCGTATTATGCACTTCTGTCTCGAAAACCAGAAAGAAGCACTCTTTGCACACGGCTTGGCCGGTCTTCGGACGACGCAGTATCGCTCTTCGAGCGCTTGTAGGCTCACAAAGAGCACAGGGTGCCATCTTGGCTTTATGTTATATTTGTCAGAGCCAAAGCATGGGAAGTCAAGGTGGTACAAGTATACACTGCGTGTGATGGCAATCGGATTGTGGCGACAAACTTTTCAGACGAGAGTGAACAGGCCATAGAGGCGCGCTTGTCTGCTTTGCTCGGTGCAGATCAAGCTGTCAGTCTGGTCTCAGCCTTGTAGACTAAATCTGGGACCTCCGAAGTCATCCCGTAACCGTGCAAGGACAGTCGGCGTTTTAATGTGACCGAGGCTGCTTTGACCGAGCAGCTTCGCTCGATGCCAACTCCCGCATTTCTTCATCTGGCCTATCCGGTCTCTGCACAATGAAAACGAATGCTTTTGAATCTCTGCGTCAAGTAGACAAAGTGACCATCGAGTACGCCGAACGCCGGAAAGTGGGTGGGTAATAGAAGGCTAACCGCCGAGAATCCGCATGACAGGGTCCTCGTCGACAATGCTATAGAATGGTGATTCCGCTGAACGGCGACACAAATACATGACTTCAGTTCTGACTAGTATTTCTAGGTTCCATACATGGCCACAAGAGTTCCAGCCGGAAATGATGGGCAAATTACAGAAGAATCCACTTCCTGATCCGAAGACTGGGACACCTTTCCTGGATCTAGAGGGGTCGTAAGCTACTCCAGAACGATACATCAGCCATACGAAATATTGATGCGCCTCGTTACCCCAGCTGCTGTGGTACGCTTACCTCCTATTTAAGCTACTGATGAAGACAATTCTGTTGAACGTTCCTACACCGTTAGGTGCACACGGCTTAAGCTTGCTGGTGACGACAGAAGTAGGTGACGAGAAGCACACATTCATCTTTGACTGCGGTCCGGAAAGCAAGAGCATAGACAGAAACGTGAAAGCGCTAGGTGTTGATCTGACAAAAGTGGACACCATTGCATTATCTGTGAGTAACCTCTTAAAGCCGGTACCAACTGAAGGGACGTGCTCAAACAGACGGATATTTGTTTAGCATTGGCACTCTGACCATTCTGGAGGAATTTTGCAAGCTCTCAAGCTGATTTCTCAAGCGAAGAATGCCTCGAATATAGGGGGCACGCCAACAATTGTGGATCTCCATCCAGATAGGCCGGAAGCGCGTAGTATCTGGCCGCCTCATCTGCCCGCACCTCTGACAAGACTTCCGGATGATCCCACATTCGAAGAGATTACAGCTGCAGGTGGTAAAGTCAGCAAGCATAATGAAGCTCATACCATAGCTGGTAATACCGCTTACATCAGCGGACAAATTAAACGTCAGACACCCTTCGAGACGGGCTTGATTGGTGGTTCTCAATGGGTTGACGGAATGTGGAGGAGTGGACCTGGTAATCCTGGTTGGCTAGTCATGGATGAACGTTATCTGATGATAGACGTAAAGGATAAAGGGCTGCTGGTTTTCAGCTCCTGCTCGCGTACGTTCTTCTCATGCTTTATTGACTTCAGCAGGAATGCGCTAAATACCGGTCTCGTACAGACGCCGGTATTGTCAATGTGTGCAAGTCAGCGATAGAGGCTACAGGCGGAAGGAGACCCCTACTAGCTGTCATTGGAGGCTATCATCTCGGGGGAACAGGAATGGAAGATCGTATACCAGATACAGTCAAATACTTTGCGGAAGAAGTTCATCCTAGAGCTAAATACCTCGTACCTATGCATTGCACAGGTTTCAAAGCTAAAGTGGCATTGAGTAATGCTTTAGGAGAAAGCGTGATACCTGCTGGATCAGGGTCTCGGATGACTTTCTAGAAGACATGAGGAAGGATAAGAGAGTTGCAACGACCTTACGAGCCAAGACTGTAGAGGAGGCAAAAGGACATCAGAGCGTGCGGGCCAACCAAAGATGATCTGTAGTTATCGATACAGTGCTTCATTTCATCGGCAACAGTGGTCTTTTCCAAGAAAAGGAATAAAGAGTATCGTAAGCAATACAAGAAGACTAATATTACATTACAAAAGAGAAGTTGAGAAAAAGACAAAGAATGGAAAATGCGAGGATAAAGAAGCAGTCTGCCAAAGTTGAGCCAAGAAGTTGACCATGTGATGCGTGATGTCATAGCGTTCTGTTACTTGGCAGAAATTTGCGATGATAACGACAGCGTTTCATTAAATCAAGAGCGATGCGGAGTTGAATTGTTGGCCCCGTAGGCGAAGAGGGGTAAATCTTGCTGCCAAGTAATTTGCGGGTATTGCCACTGCCTTCATGTGTTGCAAGTGAAGCCAATGGAAGCGGTGAATGCGATCTTGAATTGTTGACAGAGAGAATTGCATATCATTTCTTAGAGCGAAGAAATTTGCGGTTGCGTATGCCCTGATATTCTATGCTCAAACGTATAGCTCTTTGAACTCGCGCTGTAGTCCGGTTTCCTGGGTGGCAGTCGTCACCTTGCTTCTAGTTTGAACGCCCAGGGGCGTACCTGACTTGATAGCTCTGTTGATAGAGAGAAGAGGTTGTTTTCAGTTTCAGAAGCTTTTGAATGACATGACGAGAGCTCCCTCTACTCACTGCTTTCGCTGACGACGCGTCGGTCCACGAGGTGATACAGCAAGAGCATCCCTCCGCTTTGGGAAACGGCTACTTTTCATAGGTGAAACAACGTGAGGAGATTGCGAGCCTGTAGTTCCATCACGTTGATGAGGCGGTGGAGTAGGAGCTATAGAGCTATTCGTATCTTCATTGTCATCTTGAGTTGAACCAGCAATAGAACTAGGAGGTGTACCACCTGCTGAACTAGCGATAGAAGCAGTAGTACCAACTTCATCACCACCACAGCTTGAAGCATTATCAACAATATTATCAGTAGATAATCTAAATCTCTGTCTTGGTGATTCAGCAGCTTCAAATTCAGCATCAGGAGAAGCGGCTCTAGATCTAATTTTCTTTGTTGACGAATTATTGACAAGTTGTGAGATAGAAGTTTTATTAGTGATATTACGATCTCTTTCAATTAATTCTGATAGTTGTGTTGAATTTGTACTTTGTGAATTGTTTGTTGCCGATGTTGCAGTTGAACTTGATGCAGATGGAGATGAAGATCGCGGTGGTAGGTCTGAAATCATCATTCCTGGTGTTGCAGCTGTGATACCGATACTGGGTGGTAAAGGAGGTGTATTAGGAGATTGTGGGCTGGTAGGTTGATTGAAGTCCTCTGATTCAGTCTCATCAACTTCGTTCTCGAGGAGGGATTCTAAAGCTGTCTCCCAGCTTCCCCCTGAATCATGGATGAGCTTGCGAATCTCGATAATTGAATGGCGGTGCGGGTAGCGGAGTGAGGAGAGGATGAGTGACTCTTCTTGTGTTGCTTTGGGGATATCTTCTGCTGTAACATCTTCTACAGCTCCGGGCATGGGCTGTTGTTGTTCGATAATGCAGGGAAGACCAGTATGCGGGCCTGCGATATTGCGAGCTGACGAGTAGTGCTGAACACAATAACATAATCAGCAGGACTCAGTAGAAAAGTTACAGATGAAGTGTATACTAACCTCCCAATTGTGATAGACGATATACAGATCGGGCAACTCCTCCTCAATCTCCTTTGCTTTTCCTTTTGAATCCCTTCTAGCATGCTGTTGTTTAGCTTCTCTACTAGCTTTAGCATCAGGAGATTCATCTTCGAAACCAATAACATAAACTAATTCAGCTTGAATAACTTTGACTCTTCTTTTAATCATTCTAGCAAAAGCAACAATTTCTAATTGAGTACCATAAGTAGCTGAATTTCTCATTTCAGCTACATGGGCACCATAAGCTCCTTCGGGTGATGAATGATTACTGTCATCTATGAATGCTATGAATTCGTCTCGGTGTGCTAGTAGGAAATTGCATACTTCGTGTCGGATGCTGAGGTGATGGTTTGGAGTCCCGTGGAGCTGGTCTGAGAGGGAGCGGAAGAGGCATGATCCATCGCCGAGACTGCACGTATGGAAGGAGAGGTAGAATTGAATGAGGAGAGTATATAGAGAGAATGTATATATGTGTGCGAGTGTGACGTGAGGAATCAGGATGGATTACAAGGAGGATGATCGGAGATGCGCATGGACAGATGGATGCGATAGGGGAGAGGAGGTGCATCAGGAGGAAGAGAGAGGCATTCGCATAGCAGTGTAAGCGAGTGCTGCCCTCCATATACGAAGTCATATAAGGACTGCCTCACGTATTAGCAGCGTATAATCCCAATCTCTTCAGCTGAGCTTCAAGCTGTCTCTCGTCATTGAAGGGATCGTTGTAGAGCTGCAAGTGAACGGATTAGCCTGTAATGGTCGCAAAACCAGAAAGATGAGAACCGCCAGCTCACCCTCGCACCCTGACCTCGTGTCTTGTCTCTCGCCCTGTTGGTCACACCTCCGCTGCCCGCTTTCTTGCTCGAGCTCTTTGCCTTGTAGCCTGCAGCCGGGTTGGCGACTCTTCGCGGAGGGCGGCCACGCGCGACCATGGTTCATGCGTGGCTGGTCCGAGTGGATGGTTATAGCGTCGTGTGCTTGCCAGAGTGGTATAGACTGTGCATGGCTCGTTGTAGTCGTCCTGTGCTGCGTACTCTGCAGGTCTAGTGCTCCATGGCCTTTGTACGCATCCAGAGTGAGTGATGGCTGCAGGCGATCTTGTCAAGTTTGAAGGCAGGCAGAGACAGGCAGGCGGACCAGACAGAGCAGAGGAGCCGCAGTATCGACGCTGCCGAACGAGTGAGGGCAGTCCAGGCAGTGCTTATCTCCGGGGCTGAGAGGGTCAGTCGTGATGGAATGCGAAATGTGCAAGGCAAGACAGTGCGGCTATCACATCAAATCAGAGTGCATTTGCTTGCAGTTTGATGTGCGGGTGGCAGCGGATGGACAGCCGGAAAAGCTGGATGCTGGCATTGTCCACGACATGTATACCACAACACAGAAGCGATGAACCTAGACTCTGGTCTCCCGCAACTTTCAGTCGTGCATGTCCTCCCTTAGCATTGCTCAGTGGCGATATGTAGATACTGCAGCAGTATTCTCATGCTGGAGCTCCAGGAGCATACACGCAGCAAGGGAATCATGAGAACCCAATGTTTCAGCAGTTATGGATGCTTCAGATACGATTGCTTGCATCTATTTCAGTTGAGGCTTGCATACTATCATGCTGCCTTACTTCCACACTCCAACCTCGCTGGCCTCCACTGGCAGGATTGCAACCTGATCGCACTTCTGCCTCTCCACTACACAGGAACTCGAACAAACACCACTCAAGTGTCTGTTGGCTGCTTCGATTGACAAGAGCATGCCTCGCGTGTCTCTCCACACTGCGAGAGAGCTTCCATCAGGAGCAGATGTGGTCCTTTCACCAGAACTATGGGATCTGGTGCTCGGCCAGCTTCAGCCGGAGGGTGCAGAAGCCGGCAGTAGCAGCAACAACCACTCTGGCAAAGTAGCAACAGTAAATGGCGTCAACAAGAAACTCCCTCCACCTTCTAGAGTGGCCATCTCTATAAACAGAAGATACAAGCTTGAACATGCAAGACTGGCGAGTTCCCAATCTCCAATTTCAGCTCTTGTATGCTGGGCTTGCTTGGACAACTTGCCTTTGACGGCGACAGAGCAGCAGAAGCAGCACGATAAAGGAAAAGGCAAAAGCAAAGAACAGACTGTAAGTTTCATTCCACACATATGATTCGCTGAGTCTGACGCATTGATACATACACTGTATTATTCGCCAACTCAGTCGGCTTTCCTGCGCACTTCCTCAAAGCTAAGGAAACGATACCCGGAACTACTTGGTCTATCAGCTTGCACGCTAGACATTAGGCCTACCACTCCAATAGAACTATCTCAAGTCTTCCTTCTCGCTAAAGATACAGAATCATATACATACGCCTCTCATGAGGAAGAGAATCTGCAAAGCTTACTGGCGAAAGATGGTCGGATCTTAAGACAGAATGAAAGTACCGAGTTCAAGATTCCTTATGATACTCACAAGCTGAATGGTCTACCAAATGGTCATACTGATGCCTCAGGAAGAATGATAAGTTATCAAGTCACTCTGACGGAACCTGTTCTACAAGGATACGTTTCAGCTTCCACTAGCGAAATTATAGTCCTACCGCCTCTGACTTCAAGTAGCGAGAAACAAAAACGATTATTACAAGATAATAAAGGATCTGCTGATTGGCATGTAGATGAGGATTTCTTAGCTAGGGCAGGACTGGATTCGACATTTGAGGATGCAACACAATCTATTCTACCCAATCACCTGACTTCTGATATAGGAGGTCCAACATCAACATGGCAATCACCCCTCTCCAGCCCAAGTATCAAGTCAACTCACCTAGACGCTTCTATATCGGAATATAATGCTTCGAGAAGCAGTAAGGGGAGATTATTGCGCGTAAAGGCGTGTACCCGTTATATAGATGATGAAGACATCACTCCGACACCAGATCAGGATGAAGATGAACATACCAGAGCGTTTGTGAGGGCTTCGGATCTGACTAAGTTAGGCCTGTTCAGTGGCGATAGAGTCGAAATACAAGGTCTCTCGTCCGAGAGCAGGAGGATCGTCAGGGTCTATGGACTGAAAAGGCCTCCTTCCATGCCCGACAGGTAAGCGTATCGTGGAAGATTGGCTAAGAAAGTCCGTGAGGCTGATCATCGGAAGTGCCTATCGCAGTGATCTTTGGTTGCTGGTTTCCCCAATACTCCTACATAACATGTCAAATCCTACCATAATCCGCTTAACACCTTCATTAAAGAGAGAAACAAATAATCAAATAGTAGAATATCCAATTGCAAAATCAATAAGTATAGCAAGAATAGCATCTGAACATTCAATGCAAAAAAAATATCAACCTTTATTTATTAATGCGCTCAAGAATTACTTTAAGAACTCGAAAAGAATATTACAACAAGGTGATTTAATTGCTATTCCTATTGATGCTCAAAAAAGTTTGTTCTTGTTTAAAGAGGGTGAGAATGGGAGCGGTGTGAATGGGGAAATACAGGATGACATACAAGATTTCGAGTGAGTCATTGCCACCCTCCCTTAGATTGAATCGACACAACTTGTCGAAGCCCAGGCATTTGATCTGATCGTCATGTGCCCCTTCTCCTTATTGTGCTCACACAGACTACCAAACGCATCATCTGCTCCAACAGCCATTGCCTATTTTAGCGTGACAAAGTTGGATCCGCCCAGCAATGCAGGGGTTGCAGGGATTGCTTCAGGAAGATATGGATGCCATGTTGATCCATCGACAACAACTATGGTACAAACTGGACTTACGAACAGCCCTGTGCCTGATGCATACGAATACCTGGGTATAGGTGAGTAGCCATATCACGACTGCCTCCCTCAACGGTCTCTTTACTAACCCATACAGTTCCGTCTCGCTTGTAACAGCCGGGACTCTAGCAAATGATAGACTCCTACAAGCCGCCCCACACGGTCAAGAAAGTGTGTCTAGTCGTCTTATAGACTTCGTTAGAGCATCTTCAATGAAACATACTACCGATCTCAATATCAATCTCACTGTCCTGTTGAAGGGAGCTAAAGGAAGCGGTAAAGCTGCTTTGGTACGACAAGTAGCTCAGCTTGGTGGATTTCACCTGTTGGAGGTAGGCAGATATTTTCATATCGGTTGAAGCTAAGTGACGAACCTGTTCACTGAGAGGAGCTTTGATAGCTGGACTGCTATGAACTTTTAGGAGATACAGATACGAAAACAGAAGGCAACCTTGCCGCTCGATTCGATCGAGCTGCTTCATGCACACCTTGCATACTTTTATTGCGACATATCGAAGCATTAGCCAGGAAGAGCCAAGTCCTTGAAACGGGACAGGGTAAGTTGCCGGGATCAAACATCCTGTTCGACTACATCGCCGTATACTGATTCGAAAAATGTAGAACCTACTATAGCGAGTACCTTCCAAGACTGTCTTAAAGTAGCTCAAGAAGCTCGCAAGACCACAGGCTACCCGCTCGTACTTGTCGGTGCCACGAGCGATGCCGATAAGATCCCTCTAAGTGTGCTCGGGCTCTTTAAAGAAGAGTTCGCAATCGAAGTAAGATATCGTTGAAGCAAGACTTTGTCTTGATAAGCAGGCTGACGCCTTCATATATAGGCGCCTGCAGAAGCTGAAAGGTTGGCAATGCTAGAGAACATGCTCTCAGGCGATGTGCTCAGCCCAGACGTTTCGGTCAAGTCACTGGCTGTACAAACGGCAGCTCTTGTCGCGAGTGATCTGGCAGACTTGTGTCAGAGAGCGAGAAAGAACGCTGTTGCACGACTCCTCGAGAGGAAGTGAGTCCTAGCCCTATCTTGCCAGAATCCCACTGTACCTTTGGGGAAGCTGACTTCCGGTCGGGATAAAGACTTCCGATTACAGCTTGCCAGCATGCAGGTGTCGCTGTGACAGCGGCGGACTTTACATCGGCTTTGGATCACGCTCGTTCATCCTACAGCGAGAGCATAGGAGCTCCAAAAATCCCAAATGTTACTTGGGACGACGTTGGTGGCTTAGCAAAAGTCAAGACCGAGATACTAGATACTATTCAACTACCTCTACAGCACCCCGAGCTATTCGAAGAAGGTCTAAAGAAGCGTTCGGGTGTATTACTGTATGGACCACCAGGAACAGGCAAAACGCTCTTAGCAAAAGCAGTAGCAACATCATGTTCATTGAATTTCTTTTCAGTTAAAGGTCCAGAATTACTGAATATGTATATTGGTGAATCAGAAGCTAATGTTAGAAGGGTATTCCAACGTGCTAGAGACGCAAAACCTTGTGTTATCTTCTTTGATGAATTGGATTCAGTAGCTCCTAAAAGAGGTAATCAGGGTGATTCAGGTGGTGTTATGGATAGAATTGTCAGTCAGCTTCTCGCGGAGTTGGACGGTATGGCGGAGGGTAAGGGAGGAGCGGATGTCTTCGTTATTGGAGCTACCAATCGACCGGATTTGCTGGATCCTGCGCTTTTACGGCCTGGAAGGTAGGCGGAAGATGATTCACATTAATCAATACCGGAGCGATACTAACATTCACGACTGGTCGTGTACAGATTCGACCGAATGCTCTATCTTGGCGTTAGCGATAATCACGATTCTCAACTGAAGATCATCGAAGCGCTGACGAGAAAGTTCAAGCTCGAATCTGAATGCGATCTTTCTGCCATTGCGGAGCAGTGCCCGTTCAACTATACCGGAGCAGACTTCTACGCTTTATGCTCGGATGCATTATTGAAGGCCATGTCTCGCAAGGCTGAAGCAGTAGACGCTCGAATAGGTACGCGGTTGTGCTGGAAGAGAGTCGAGTAATTTGGGCTGACCTGCCTCTTGTATGTCGCAGCTGAGTTGAACAAGACACCAGAATATGCACGCAACCCTCTCACACCTCAATATTATCTAGCTGAGCTTGCGCGACCGGAAGAGATGCAAGTTACTGTCTCACAGCAAGACTTTGAGATGGCACTGAGAGAATTGGTGCCGAGTGTGAGTGAAGCGGAAATGCTGCACTACAAGGTTGTCCAACAACGTTTCAACCCGGAGAAGCAACAAGAGGATGCTATGCCGATAGACAAGAAAGGCAAGGGGAAAGCGAGAGCGTTGTAAATAAGAGCAGGGAAACATGGTACCCGTAAAACACGCTGCCGAACAGACGATTGCTTTTCCTGCCACACGTTGACTTCCCGTCCTCCGTGCACAAAGGAGCGCCACAGCTCTGCTTACAGCCAAACAGCCAAAGTACATAAGGCTCACATAATACCGACATATGACTGTCTGGACGACAAACACGTGCTGCGTTCTACATCCTCATACTCGTCGTCGAGCAGCCTGTCTGCATGCAGCATATGCTCTCGCCAGCTGACATGGTCTTCCATGTTGACTCCCGTTCTCTCTCCTCAGCAAGGCTTTTCTTCGCATCTGGGGATCCAGATAACGACGATGCTACGACTGCCTGCTCACTACACGCTGGGATACTGCCATGCAGCCCACAGAAGCAGCACACCTCCGTGCTGCCGGCAGAGATGCCGCTAAACGCGTGTCGAACACGCATGCACGAAGTGGCGTCAGTGCCGTGCGCACCGACGCACAGGGCAGAGCAGCTCTGAGAGATGCTCACTCGTCAGCCCGCCCGTCTCCTTCTGCCTCCTACCGACAGCGCCATGGGATGAGCTTTCAAGTGTTCACGCCCATCCTAGAAGAGCCGCCTGGGGCCAGCCTTCCCGGGACGTCTTCACCTCCTGCTGGCGATGCCGCACCTCCATCGCCTCCACCTCTCCCACCCTCCTATCCTCTACAACCGCCTACTTCGTCCTCCGGCTTCTTCTACTTCAAAGATGTCGTAGAAGCTCAATCTCGAGGCGATATCCTTGCTGTAGGTTGCTTCGCGAACACTCAGAGCGAGTTCAGGTCTTGTCTGACAACAATTTTTTGACTGGTGGCAGGCCAGTGCCGCCTTCAAGGCCATTAACACCCAACTGGGCAATCTTCCCAAAGATTCGCCTGAAAAAGCTGAGATCTTCGCAGAATGCGGTTTGCATCTGCTTCTTGAAGCTCGGCGCTGTAGAGCCCAACAACAGGCCGACGATGCCAAAACGAAAGCTCAGCGGGCAGTCGACTGCCTCGAGACGAGTGTTAAGCGTAAGTAGATCTCCAACCACCATTATACATCCGAACTATG
Organism: Cystobasidium onofrii; assembly: GCA_022813105.1. Taxonomy (NCBI): domain Eukaryota; kingdom Fungi; phylum Basidiomycota; class Cystobasidiomycetes; order Cystobasidiales; family Cystobasidiaceae; genus Cystobasidium; species Cystobasidium onofrii. Next base: position 115,331 of record JAKLNA010000005.1, on the reverse strand, counting down.
CGCTGACATCCTGCTTGTTCACAGTACAGCGAGCCGTGTGTTTGCCTTTACCTTCTCAATCTCATCCTGTCAGCATAACCATTCGCTGATACATGTCTTGTAGCTCGCCCTCCCGGTCAAGCCACATCATTACCTCTGGCTCGGTTGGATCTTCGAATTCCTCGACAAGAAAAGCGAAGCTCACAAAGCTTATCAAGACGGTCTCGCTGTCACGACGCAGACGACCGATACTGTAGCGTTTGAGCTATGGATGGCACGAGTCGAGCTGTACACGGAACAGCAAGACTGGCAACATTGCTGGACAACACTAATGGCAATGCTCAACAATTGGCCCCTCGTCCCAGATCTATATGCGCGAGCTGCAGTGACCGTACTGCGGAAAGATTTCCAGCGCATTCCGCTGGAAGCTATCGATGCAGCTCTGTTCTGGTACAGAGCTGCGGCAGACCTCGTCCCTGCCAACTCGTATTACACCGCATGTATGTCGAGATTGGAGAATGAGCGGAATCAAATCCTTTTCAACAATCCAGTCTCCGATGCTATTCCCGGTCCCTCTACCTTCCCGCCTGCGACCACTCCTCCAATGCCGTCCAATAACTTCATCGACATGCAATCTCAAACCTCACTAGCATCGACAGGAACAGAATACGGCGAAGTCTTACCTCCCTCGCAGAGGCAGTTCAATTACACGCAAGGAGAAAAGCCCTCAATCACTTCACCTCCGCCAGCTCTACCTCCGAAACGGCTAAAAGTAAGATAGCTGATACTGCGTATCTTGCAATATACTGCAATGTGACTAACTTCCTTCGCAATGCAGACTCTTGGGCCTGTAGATCAAACCTTCCCGTCCCACCTCGCTCCTCAAGCTTGGCAACTTCCCAGTCCTTCACTCCATTCTCGCTCAGCTATTTCATCCCCAGGTCCCTTCACAACCAAACATAGGCGGCATGTAGGTGTATTCTCAAAAACTCTGTAGATACGTTGGTCCTCATGTTAAGCTCACTGTGATCTTCTTGTTATAGTCCAGCGCTTCACGCACTCGCAACCTCCTTCATCGCGTCCATGATGCCGTCAAGAGCATTCACGAAGGTAAGATCAGCAAGATCTCACTCACGGGCATTCGCTGACCTTGATATTCTACCCTCGGATGTCAACAGTCGCTCGAGCCGTCACCCCTCTAAAAGAGCGAGTTCGTGAAACGCAAGAAGCTCTGACGCATCAATATGACCAATTACAAGGTCGAGTCGATGAGCTTTCGCAAGCTCAAGAAACGATGCAGAAAGACATCTCGCGAAGACTAAGTAATGCAGAGCTGAATATCGATGAGCTAAAAAATGCGCAGTCTACCCATCAGGCTGAGGACAGCGCTAGGAGAGCACAATCTGTGCCTCCCCGTCCGCGAGTCCCTGCTGCTAATCTCAGCCAGGATGAGCTGCTCGAACGCAGCATCATGCTCTATGGCGTTTGGGCATTGGAGAAGCGACTCGGTGGTTGAAAGCTTTCCCGTGAGCGAGATGAAAGGAAAGAGGACATTGAGAGGCTTGGATAGCAGATACACGTTTAAGATGAAAGACAAAGTAGAAGGAAGGTATTTAACATTTATATCCTGAGCGCCATGTACGATACTGGCTCACTCCTCGTAATTTTGTGACAGAACAGTGGTTATGTATATACAGTAATTTGCAAAGTTATAGATTCGTCGTTAAAGCTATATGCATGCAATTGTAACAACAGAAGACAGATGTTCCCCGCAAACGTTATTCTAGTAAACAGAGAAGACTAGATCCCGGCTTACGGCACCAAATCAAACTCCTTCTTGCCGTTTCTATTCTGCCAAAACCTTCCTAATATCCTTCCGGCAGTTCGGGTACTCGCTCATTCTGCCAACGGGGCATCATAAATGAAGCATGCCTACTTGCGACTGGCGTTATGTGCCTAGAGAAAGAGGCTCCCGGATCTGAAGGCGTGCTTGGGTAGACTGATACCCTATAATCGTCATTGCTGTAGGTGCTGGAAGGTCTTGTTTTTGTGTCATCATGTATGACTATCGTCTTGCCTCTGACTAAAGGTTTTGACGTCAAAGCTTGTATCGTTACGCGCTTATCCACCCGCAAACGCCTATTGCCTGCTGAGATTGAGATTGTGTGCGGGCGTAAAGCATGCTGCCTGTGTGCTGGAAGGGGTCGATCCAGTAAAGCAAGAGGCGACGGGGACAAGATCGGTGCTGGTATTCTCTGGTCGTCCTTGGGCATGCTTTGTTCAGGCTCTGTACTGTTGAGCACATCTAGCGTGGTGTTGGATCCTTGCTGGCGGTACACAACAGGCTGCACGTATACTTCATCTTGAGAAGGAGAGGTGCTACATAACTTCTCTTCAGACTGTGCGGGAATCGGTCTTGAGATATATACGGGACTGCTTGACGAAAGCCAGGGTGCCAATACATGCGTCACTTTCTTGCGTGCCGGCGATGATTTCCTCCTCCTTCGTCGAATGATACAGTAGGTACCCCACACGAGAATAATGACGCAGCCCACCGCAGAGGCGACAATGCCGATGATATGACTGGTCTTCAGGATGGCAGGCTCTTTTTCATGCTGCTGTGGCCTGTTCATGGATTTTCCCTACGGCATGTGCTATTTAGCGGAAGGTCGTATTCATTAAGAAAGGAATCGTAGAGCTCACCTTACAGGTACGAAACGATACCTTCAATTCAGCGATATCAGGCTAGCCCGATATAGTGCTGGATGTTCAGCGGTAAGTAGACTTTCTGGTTAGTTCGCAGACAGAAGAGGTCGCCAGAACAGAACAGATGGAGGCCGCTTCAGCAAGTACCGTAGTTTGGATTTAGGCATGAATGTAAATGATCCTTTCACATATGGCGAAAACGAGGGAAGATGGAAATGTTGCGAGCATCCCAAACTTTGCCAATGCTGGATTTGGTTGTGTGCAAGAAAGGACCTCGGTTCCCTTGATTGTTGAGTGAGAAGCTGAGTGGAAAACAGCAGAAGAGCAGGGAAAGATGTTTTCAGTGCTTTCGGTTCTTCACCTTGTTGCGAAAGTTGCGTTGTATCGTTACGATATGCATAGCCTCCTTGATACATATGATATATGAGGGGGTCCAGTGCCGCCCTGGAGGGCTCCGCACAGGCCCAGGCGTAGAACAACAATGCGACTCGCAACGGCACACCTCGCAGGCTTGACTGGCCCAGCTTGACTGCTTCCTTCGACCAACGCATGGCTTGCATCGGTCTTGGCCTTGCTTATCCTCTACAGCGGAACTGTCTCACATGGGCGCCTTCAGCCTGTTCAGGCGTCTGCGGACGAGCGAGTCCGCGAAAACAACTGCGAGCGATGCTGGTGCTGCAACCTCCACTGGCAAGAGCACGACAGCTACCAGCAAGACTGGTGATGATATCGGCCTTCGCAGATTGCCCAGCAAGTCCAAGAAGGCGGCCAACAAGGCTGCTGGCAATGCTGCTCCACCTGCAAGCTCGGATGCCGTTGTCGCCATCCCAGCAGTCGCACCACGAGTCGACCTGAGTATCCTGCGCTCGCCCAGTCCACCTCTTGTCGAGATTCCGCTTGAAGGTTATCGAGCCAACTCGCCTTGGGTAGACCTCGCTGCTGACGTTGAGCCTCCGCGTCGTGGCTCTTTCGGCTTCGGCTATACTCGCACTTCCTCTTCCTCACCCACCACACGGGCAGTCAATGAGAAGCTCGCTGCATATCTCGATGGGAAGCTCATTACCCCAGAACAAGCGACTGTGCTTGTGCAAGAATGCGCAAAGGTGTTGCAGGGACAAGGTGCGTTTGTAAAACCGACTGCTACATAGCTTGCAGAAGAAGCTGATCGGCGAGTAAATAGGCCTGGAGACACTGGGCATATTCAGACCATGGAGACTAGCAGAATCCCCTTATATCATATCAAGAACTCTTGCTCTGTTTCTCCGAGCTGTATGCCCCGAAGACGCAATTCCGCTAGATGACCGCGACTTGCTTGGTTTCAGCACAAATGAAGATCCCCTGGATGCTGCGAGAGAAGCTTTGGCGGATGCTGGCACTCACAACGTAGTCGCATGCTTGAAATGGGTAAGATCAACCAACATGTTCCCAGAAGATCAAGGATGTTCGCTGAACTGCCGACTGCATCCCTATGCCATAGGGACTTCGGCATCTGCAATATGGCCCTGATGGCTTCGATGGACAGTCCAGCAGGGATATGTCAAAATTCTACACCACTCTGATAGAGTCAGAAGCGAAAGCTTCATACGATTGTCAGACGTATCAGCATGTAGTCTTGGATCTACTGCCAAAAGAGCACGGCACGCTCCTCACCGTATGTCTGGAATTGTTCGCTGCAATAGCAGCTCACGATGCTCAGAATGCTATGCCAGGTGAGTTGATGATCACTGCTAGTACACACATGCTCCATACTGATACTCCCATGCCAGGATTACACCTTTGTCGGCTACTTGCATTCTGGCTCTTCGGCCGGCAACATCACAACCGTTGGGATGACTGGCTGGATTTATACCGTGACTACCTGATGGCAGCAGGTTGTCTAGAGCATTTGTTTCTCAGCTATCTCAGATATCAAGATAAGATAGCCTTGCGACTGAAAGCGCTCATCACACCATATCCTCCAGAACAGAGGCGTTTGAAGATTACAGACATCCCTCATTCCATGCAGCACAGCCAACCACTCAATGTCATACACATTGTGATACAGGCCGGGCACAAATCTCCATCCGAGAGTCTAGGTAACAGCAGGAGCACAAGGCTGCCGGGTGTCCTGTTTGCTTCGGCAATTGAAGCTTCTGGCGATCAAGAGAAGGATGATGAGCTTAAAACGTATTGGGCACAGCTCGTAAATGCTGCAAGAGCAGGAGATAGCGATGGCGTTGACTTGCAAGCGGTTGTTGTTGACGAGACGGAGCGAATTTTTGCCGTAATTGCAGAAAAGGCAGATAGGAAACACGTTCGCATAACCAGTGATAAGCGAGCTTCATTTTACGGGAACCGAAGACGCTCCGCATCTATTGATGTGGGCATGATGCAGTCTACAAGCTCTAAGTCGTCTGAGTGAGTATCCACTTCCCGTCACATTCGGCATCGCAATTCGCTGACATTGGCGTAACGTCTAAAGCTCGATAGGTCGTAACCGCGCTTTATCGAACGATGTAAGGATGCAGAGCTCTCCGAGTCAAGCAGGGGACTTTTGCTGGGGCGACTTTGCCAGTAAAGGTTTCAGCGATGAATTCGATTCAGACACCTTCTCCCTTTTCTCGGATGTTGGAAGACCTTCAATGGATGAGGAGGCTTCAATAGCACGTGGTCCTCAGAAACTGAAGAAGCCGTACCCATATGCTTCTCTCGCTTCTCGGCATATGCAATTCGAGAGGTGCTACTATGCGGAGCGAGATGAACAGTCAAACGCTCCCGTTGTCGCAACTATCAAGGAAATGAAGATGGTACAGGTCGATCCTATCTTCCTCGAGGTATACCTTGATAGTCTCGAGAGCCCTACAGTCACTTCGAAATGGCCAGTCTTTGCAGTAGCAGAGCTCAAAAGCACTTATCTTCCATGCAACGCTGTAGTAGTCGAAGTTGAGAACGCCAAACCGACAATGGAGCCTCAGCTACCTTTATTCTCTACGGTAGCTATTCCTTCAAGTCCATCTGAAAATGACAAATCTGTTGCAAAACAGAAGCGTGGTCTGTTCTCCCTTGGAAGTCGAAAGAAACGCCCACCTATCCAAGAGACCGATAAAGAACCACCGGAGTCGTCTGATCGTGCTGAGAAAGCCCGATTCGACGAGTTTGGAAAGCGTATTTCAGTCAAGTCAGCAGCTCCCAGCCGGCCTACACAAGGTCACAGCCAGACTAGTCGGTCCCCTAGACCCTTTTCTACGGCCTCAACTAGCCGCGAGAAGCGACGCACATCAACGACGACAGATAGTGGCCCGGATTCAATCCAAATCAGTGAATTTAAGGCTCCTATCAGATCTAGTCCCAAACCTGACACTATCGCAGAGGTAGAGGAAACACCTGAAGATCGATCTACTCCATCGCCTTCTGGCTCCAAAAGCTCAACTGGCCGGAAATTGTCTAGGAAGCCTGTACCACTTATGGCAGATGAGGAAGCAGCCCTTTCAGCCGAGGTTACAGAAGCTGCAGATACTGCACGAGAATGCAATATTGCTGAAGTTCCCGATATCATTGTCGCGGTACCGCAGGCGGATAGTTCTCTCGATGCAGTTCCGATTCCGCCTCCCTCAGATTACAGTTCCCCTGTACTTTCAAGACACACTGCATCAGATGATGAGGTAGTAGCACAAGTAAAAGATAGCCAGAATAACCAGCAGTCGACTGGAGACCCACACAGCATCACCGGCAATGCAAGCGTGCCAGTCGTTATTATTTCGCATGAAGAGGATGATGAGCCAAGTTCCAGGTTGCAAGAGGCTGAAAGCAACGCATTGGAAGGACACACCCAAGATGCACATCCTGCTGAGCCTGTACCGAATGTCGATGATAGTGCTGTTGCAGCCGATACCAAGCCAGGTGACAACGATCAAGAGATAATTGCATCCGAACCTTTCGTGGACGGACAAAAGATCACATCGGAGAGCATCGACGAGGAGAATCGTATGGAGAGTCTACCTGCGAGCGCTGCTCCAGCCAGACAGAATGCCGACGAGGCAGAGATCCAGGACAGTGTTGTGTCTGAGACTGAACCGGAAGAGGTCGAAGCAAAGCCAGCAGAGGATATAGCAGAGCCTGTGCCATCAGTCGATGCGGACACAATAGACGATATCAAGCGTGGAGACACTGACATGAACGCCAGCGGGATTGAGCAGTCAGCATCCACCCCTAAGCGATTCGGCAGCACGTTGAATCGCGTCAGCCCTTCTCTGAAGGAACGTTTTGGATCGTCAAACAAAACTCAAACTACGCCAGAGCAGGCGGGTATGGATTCGAGCGGGCTGAAAGCACAGCCTCCGCCTTCCCCGTCCAGACGAGCTGCTCTCCTCTCGGGCGCTAAGAAGATGCTCACACGAAGAAAATCGGCACCTTTGCATTCAGATTCAGTCGTTACCAACAAAGAAGTGGAGCACCCGCCTCTGCCGCGTGTCGTCGATATTCCTATCTTGGCGACCGATGCCTTAGCAGAGACGCAAACAGCCGCTCAGGATCCCAACAATGCTAGTGAGGCCTCCATTGCATCGAGCTCTAGTACAATTGAGCCGGAAGAGGGAGGATTGACGAGTGCCGCACCGCAATCAAACACTGTCAAACATGGGGACGTACTTTTGCCGAGCGTTGGACCAGCTGAATCCGAGGAGACGCCAGATGGGTTCCCTTCCGCAACCGAGACCGACTCGCACCACCAGGATGGGGGATCTGATGGGCTGAAGCACGCTACAACAGACACAAAGCACGTTGAAGTCGCTGATCTGACGAGCCTGCAGTCGGACGACGCAACCAGCATCGAGCACGCGATTGTAGACAGTCAATCCCTTGACGAGAACCGAGGACACTCATCCACTGAACCGACTGCTGAAAGGCTCGAAAGCGATAGCTCAGAGAACCCTGTTCCGGAAGTCAGGGCAGATTTGGCAGAGACGGAAGATATCAGACATACACCAGAAGACAGTGAGTCCGGTGAGGCGCAATGTTTACGTCGGGAAACTACTCAGCGCTAATCAAGTTCTCTTCTCGTTGCAATAGCGGAAATAGCGGAAATATCGGGGGATCGCTCTGATTCTTCTGGGAAAGAGGATAATATAGGAGACAACGACAAAAGCAACGATGATGACGAGTTAGCTGTCCCAGACATCAATGACGCCGCCTTGCCGGAAACCTCTTCTTCCTTGCTGTCACCCTTCACAACGTTGCTGTCAGCAGCTGAGAATACCCTAGCAACCAGTGCGGAAAGTCTAGGTACTGTCGTGTCCAGTATGCTGCCGACATCGTTGATCAGCTCAACCCAGTCGCACATGGGGGCAGACGAGCGTGCCGCAGGTGTCTCTGAGAGCACTGGCATAGATCACGAGCCACATGCAGATTCAGATAGTGAAAATACGGACACCTCGCAAGAACAGGAATTAAACGAAGGAGAGCAGCCACATGTTGAGCCATCAGGGCTCGACAAAACCCCGAACAACGCTCCGCTGAGACAGAAGGAAGACATCACACAACCCTCCGGTGAAGTCTTTGCCGGCACTACACATGTAGATGTTGACGAGATCGTTGGTGTAGATCGCGAAACTGTCGAGGAAGGACCGGCGCCTGTCGAACAAAGCGAGGTCGCTGGGCAAGATGACGCTAGCACAAGAATAAATGAGCCTCAGGACGATAAGTTGCAGCAGGAAGCTCTTGCATCCACAGCGCAAGATCCGACAGAGGTTAAGGTGACTGCCGGTCAGGCCGCGGACGATATCTCTTCGGATCTCGACCTCTGCCACGCGGTGGCTGCTGCTGCAGAAGTGACGCCTCATGCAAGAGACAATCTAGCACCGAGCTCTTCGGACTCGTCTTCTTTGAATACCGCTCAAAGAAATGAAGGTTTCGAGGACATAGAGAGCACAGATAAAAAGGATGTCGAGATGGATACAGGCAATGTCGGAAGTGAACACACTTCGGTACCAATCCCTGTACACGGCGCAAGCCATACAGAACAGAGCATATTCGGACATCTTGCGACACCAGAGCAAGTAGAATCATCCGCATCTATAATTACGTCTCCGATCTCCGGACTGCCAATCCATGTGTCACAGCAAAGGGACGAGAACATGGTTGGTGGACATGACGCTTTCCACAAGGATGGAACTCAGGAGCACTTGCATGAAGTCCAGCCAGACACCTCGGAAAACTCATCCCTGCCTCACGCTGAGCCGAATTTGGTTGATGATGACGAAGATTCAAGAGACATGACGGTAGTCGAGCCTTCTTCCGCTGAGCAGGAGCATCCGCTCCATATGCATGAAGGCTTAGTACATGCTCCTGATGCCTCGAAAGTTGGCCTTCCACGAGCCGCGTCTGACGAGGGCCAGGCGATGCGATTGACTAGTGATGCTGCTTCCGAGCTTCCTGTTGAAGATGCCGTGCCTGCCTCTCAAGCAGCGCTCAACATGAGCGACAACTCCGTCGAGGAGGCTGCCGAGACCGACCTCGAGACCTCGTCTCCGAATTTGCGCAAGATCGTTGACAACGCGAAAACCGTTGACGGTGGGATGGACCCTGTGGGTACAGCACAAGGCCGAAACGCCCAGGAAGCACCACAGGGAGATCCTTCGTTGGTCGCCGAAGTTCTTTTGGCCGAAGTCGAGGCTCGCAAGGAAAAACCACTCGGACGACCGTCATGAGCAATCTCACGCAATTCAGCACGATGCCGCATAAGATATCGCTTGCAAGTTATCTGTACATAGACAATTCTCGTATGATCGATTAGCCCATATATGAGCGGACCCACATTCTCTTGGCTGCTTTGCATGATAACATGCGATTATCGGAAACCAGACTAGACACGTAACCAGTCCTTTTATTTATTCATACCGTAATACTACACGACTGCATTACTTGCAGAGATTGCAACAACGAAAGTCCGCACTGAGACACAACACATTTAACTTCTGCAAAACATCACGCGAGGATCTTATTGCGAATTCCACCCGTCATCTTACTCGTCATCCTCTTCCATTGCCTCATCTTCTTCCCCTTCACTTGCTTCTTCGTCATCTTCAGCCAAGCTCTTCTCGAACATTTCTCTCCTCTGATCTCTGACCTTTCTCTGCAATTTCAGATAAGATCTCAAAGGAGTATTGACGTTCTCATCTCCTTTTCCAGCTAAGAAAGTTTCAATCTGTTCTCTATCTTGAGGGGAGAATTCTATATTTTGTCTCTTATCCTCGATAAATTTAGAATTACTTTCTAATCTTTCAACAAGAGCTTTTAAACCATTTGAAAGTTTAGGATTTCTAGTTTTCTTAATATGTCTTCTTAAAGTTACTGTTACTGGAATACTCAATTCAGGAAAAGCAATACTTGTAGATTGAGAAGCGAAAAATTCAAGTAATAGATAAATAGTTTCTTCAGCTAGACCATCAACGTATACTCTTGTTTTAGGATATACTGCTGGTGCTCTAATGTAATATGCCCAATCTAGAGGTTTTAATGATGACCCTTTTGGTTTTCCTGAAAATTCAGAAGAGTCGAATATTTCTAATAGAATCGGAGCGAGGGGAATGTAGACGCCAGTTCTTTGGACGATGCGTAGGAGAGATGTGACGAGTTGGAACCGAAGTGGGAAGTAGCGAGATGTTGGAACCAAGCTGTGTATGAGAATGAAAAGTCAGTAACAGGGTAATAAGATTGTCTTCTTTTCTCGCTTAGAAGGTAAGACTCACCGCATGACACCCAATGTTAACTGCACAAGAGGGTAAATCAAAGGTCTCAATTCACTTTCAGCAGCTTGTTCCGTTTCTCTTTCCGTATCACAAGCAGTAGCTAAAACCAGGCTCCAAAAATCGATAGAATGAACGAATTGCCAACTATAAACTTGTCTATATTGTTCTCCAGCCGCATTTCCACCACCACCATTTGATTTTTTAGTTGATTGTTTAGCAGGATTTGAAGATTTAGGAGTTGCTTTCATACTATTTCTTAAAGTGACAGCTAATTGACGAATATAAGAAAAAGCTAATTGATATGCTTGAGTTGAATTACTACTACTTGCAGAAGGAGAAACGAATAGAGAAGATGCTGAATTCTTCATTAACGTAATAGAAGGTAATGTGAAAGCTGTTGTATTCTTAGCTACTTGTCCGATTGCAAGATACGTTCCTTTCACGACTAGTTCGTATATTGATGCATCACCTGCGAATGCTATTGTTCGTAACGATAAGAAAGCTGATAGTTTAACACTATCATCTGTCGATGTAGCCCAGAAACCTAATAAATGGCGGATGTGCTCTTTTGACACTTTACGATTGCCAACGAGGTAGGGGATTAGACGACCTGATTCCGTGATGGCTAGTTGCAGCAGACCGCTGTTCGAGGTGGAAGAGAGCGATGAGAAAAGAGCATGTACGGAAGTAAAGTAATTCTTGACGACTCGTTGAGCTGTAGAATACTTTTTAGACTGGGTGGGTACTTTGCTGAAGGAGGAAATATTGATTCATCAGTCTGTGCTTTCCTATCTTTCGGAAGCCCCTAGCATGAAGTGGGAATATGTGCAACTCACAATTTCCCGTTCGCTTGCTCCTTTACGGGCACATGGTGATTGAGCACTAAAGGCGTGTATTTGAGAGCAGTAGTAACGACCTTGTTGAACATGAGAGCATTTGGAATGGTATAAACCTCCTTCTGTTGTGATTTTGATGTAGATTGCTCATCTTCGTCTTCATTTGAAGCTGCTGTTCTGAATGCGATAAGTAGCTTTCGTAGTGCTTTGAGGGATCGTTGCTAATTGAACATTATGCCGAAACGAGAGAATATCGCAAGATACCGAGATCAGTATGGCTGTTCGCTGATATAATAATGAGTAACAAGAATCTGTACCACCCACCTTTAGCATTTGCGTCTGCCATTGAGCGAGTAATTCCTTATTCACAACAGCAGCTTTCTGGCGTTCTTTACCCTTTTTGCTCTTTTTAGATTTCGAGGATACTTCCTCATCATCATCGTCATCATCATCAACAGCATCATCTCCATCATCTCCGAATCCAAGTAGAGCAGGATCATTCTCTTCTAAATATTTGTAGAATTCAGGATCTTTCTCTTTTAATGCTTGTAGAGATACTTTGTGTCTCTCTTCTTCGCCTGTTGAAGGACATGATACAACGGAATTGGAAGAGCAGTCGTTGGTGATTAGTTTGTATCAGTCAGTGCATACGTCTTGCAGCAGAATGTCCGAAACTCACCCTCCAAATCTTCAAGATCAGACCCTGCATCCTCATGCTCGTCTGCCTCTGTCACTTCATCGTCTGAACCGGCAAGCAAAGCTTCGAGGGTTTCTTCGTCCATTCTGTAATAGACACATTAGATCAGTCATCCATAGGTCTCCTGCTGCTGCTACCTATGGAGTCCTCCAAATTGGCGCCACACTCACACCTGATCATCATCATCCGAGCCAACACCCAGTCCATCGCGAGCCTCCAGGTCAACTTCAGCGTCTTCATCATCCTCCTCATCATCATCTTGAGCTGCTACATTATCCTTCTTAGAATTAGAAGTGGATGGCTTAGCACCATAAGCATGTTTCTTTAAAGCTTTCCTATTCTCGATCTGTGATTTTTTCTGCTGTCTTGCTCTTCTCTCTTTAATCACTTTATCCAATTGACCACTATTGGCAAATTTACGTGTTGATTTTGATTTCGTACTATTCTTCGCTCGTACTTTGGCCATCCTTACTGTAATGACTACCGCCCTTGTAGGTGGATAGTTGTCAAGGATTGCAAAAAGGTCACGCTTCTAATTTTCAGCTTGCATGGTAATATGGTGGCGAGTCAGCCCAGAGCATGTGCAGCAGGCAGGAGCCAGCTACTTTACTTAGACTAAGCATAAAGTAGTCTATCGATGCAATGAACTTGTCGCAATGATTCGGATTGCTCTTGGGCAGAGCATAGTGTTACTGAAGCTGCTTGCCCACTGCACTCCTCTATGCACACATCCCTGGAGTCTAGGTACGTAAACATGTCAGTGGACAGCATCAGACTGTGCTTTACACACAGTGAACTAGCGGATCAGTAGACCATCTCCTGCGGGACCAACACTCTAAGGCAGCCAACAAGTCTTGCTTCAATTACACGTGCCGTGCGAGCTCTCCATGATACTACCGTACTTAGGCGAGAAACAACAAGGATGACACAGCTCTATTGAGCCTGGCTACTCAGGGCATTGATGCAACAGCTTTCCAAGCCCGCACGAGCAGTTCAGCTTGCAGTTCGACGATAACGATAACCCACTCGAACCGCATCCATTGCAACCCCTCAAGGCAGTATCGCAAAAGTAAAGACCGACAGGTGGCCGAAGAATGTAATTGAGGCACGTGCCAAAATGGAAGACGCCGGGACAGACACTCAATCCTACGTGGCACATGAGCGAGTGTAGCGTAGAGCAGTTGCAGGATGTCATGTATGGCATGGGGAGTGACAGACCCGTGCGAGGTAGAAGCGGATTGTGCTGTAGCGTACGGTTGTCCCTGTACAAGGCTTCTTCCCATCGGAAAAGCCTGTCCAAGCTTCGGCATTGTCGGTTTTGACAGCAATGGACATAGCTAGGCCAGAAGTGCACAGTCAGACAGACATGGGACTACGTGGCAGATGCAGCCATACTTCTAGGGACTATACACTCCGACATCGGTGATACAGCGTCTTCCCAATCCTCACTATATGGATGTGCCACACTGATCGAGTTTTTCTTTATCCAGCGTTGAGTTGAGGTGCGAGGAGCTTGCAGGGCATCCCAGGCAGTGCATGCTGGAGACTAGGCTCGCTCTCTTATCAACTCATAGCCAGCACTTCTGCTGTGTCGCCTTCAGCTCACGTCCTCTTCATCAGGTCGTCCGCCGCATCTCCAGATTGTTGGCCACCTCAACCTGCATACACGCTGCGTTTGCGCCCCGCTGTTTCTCTCTCCCACCTCAAAAGTTCAGCGCAGGATTGGAGTGCGTCGACAGAGTAGCGTGGCATGCAAGCAGTGGTGTACTCTCTGCCATAGACCTACTCATCAACCAGAGCTCGCCTGCCTCTCCGTGCCATGAACGGCCACTCTGCGTCAAGCAACGGCAACGGCCTCAATGGCCTAACCTCGTCTATCTCGTCCCTCCTAGGCGGCGGCGGACATGCTACCAACGGAGCTTCTTCATCCTCGTCGTCTCACAGAAGCCTCCTCATCATCCACAAGCCATCAAACACTCGTCTGGCAGTTGACAATGTCCCCGAGACTCTCCTAGGCTTCGCACTCGACCTGAAGGACGAGTTCCTAGAGCATCTCAACGAGTCCGGCAAAAGTGATAAATTGGTAGCTGAAGCTGCTCCCCAAGATTCGGGAGATGCAGAAGACGCAGCAGCAGATGAAGCATCTACTACTGTTCCCGAGAAGGCAAAGAACAACGCTCAACTCTTCCTAGCTTCCTACTGGTTAGAATTCATCACTCCAAAGCATGATCTAGCTACCCCAATCCTACAAGCTTCGAGAGACTATTTCGCAAATACCTTCTTGCTCAACTCGACATTAGACATTCATTCTATCGCTGCTAAATTATCAGATACAGATGATAAGAAATTGGTACTTAAGAGTTGGATTTGTGCTTGTGCTAAACTTGGTGCTGTCGATTTCGGACCTACCGGAAAGATTTGGGAGGAGAAAAGCGATACTTCTATTTATGCTGTCTTCGGTGGTCAAGGCTCAAATGAATATTTCTTTGATGAGTTCGAGGTGAGTATATTAGTCTTCGTATCTCTATGTCTTTTAGGGGCATGCTTTTGTTCTGCAAGATTATCCTCGGCTGATCACTCCTCTATCTCCGTAATCTTCTTATTCTCTCCTCAGTACCTCTACGAAGTTTATGGATCACTCTTCACTTCCCTCCTCACAGCAGCAGAAAGCACGCTCTCGCAGCTCGCATCAAAGCATTCTTCTACTCTCTACTATTCTCACGGCCTGACTCCCTTCAGCTGGTTAAGCGGACGATCCCCTCGTCCTCCCGTACCTTATCTAGCATCATGCGCCATTTCACTCCCTCTCATTGGATTAGTTCAACTAGCTCAATACATGGCTACTTCTCGTATTCTAGGATTCTCCTCCCCTGATGCGATGGCTCAGAAAATGAAGGGCGCTACTGGTCATTCGCAAGGTGTCGTCACTGCCGCCGTTATTGCTATGGGTGGAAAAGATTGGGATGAATATGTCAAGAATGCTTGTGAAGGATTAAAGGTCTTGTTCTCTATTGGTTTGAGAGGGTGAGTATTATTTCTAGCGTTTTACTTCTCCTTCACATCTTTTATAGCATAACTGCTCAATAACGCTGGTGGTCGCAAAGCTATAAGCTGACGATTTGATCTCTTTTCCCTTCGCTCCTCAGCACCGAAGCTTTCCCTCCTGTCAGTCTAGCACCTGCCATTGTAGAACAAAGTATCGAATCCGGCGAAGGTGCACCCTACCCTATGTTGGCCGTTACAGGTCTCTTACAAGATCAGCTCGAGGCCAAGATCAAAGAAACCAATCAATACCTCGAAGCCAGCAATAAAGGACGAGTCGATATCTCACTTTACAATGGATTAAGAGCATTCGTAGTTACAGGACCACCAGCATCTCTAGTTGGTCTAGTCAACAATCTCAAAAAGGGAAAAGCAGAATCTGGTAAAGATCAATCTAGAATACCTTATTCTAAAAGACTACCAGTTTTCAGTATTAGATTCTTACCAGTTGGAGTACCTTATCATTCACATTATCTATCTCAATGCACTTCAAAAGCATTAGAACAAGATACTACTGAAGAAATCGTTTCATTCTGGAAAAGAGATAAATTACAAATTCCAGTTTATCATACTGAAACTGGAAGAGATTTAAGATCAGATTCGACTGTTCATGGTGAAGGATCTTTAGTTGAAGAATTATTTGATCAAATTTTCCAGAGACCTATTCATTGGAGTGTAGCTACTATATTTAATAACGATGCTACTCATGTCGTTGATTTTGGTACTGGTGGACAATCTGGTATTGGTTCGCTCACAGCTAGAGAAAGTGAAGGTAAAGGTTTAAGAGTCGTAGTAGCTTCCACAGGAATCAATGGAAGGAAGATCGAAGAAGTTTATTCTTCTACATCGCTCAAGAAAGAATCGAAATGGATGAGTAAATTCGGCCCTAAGCTAGTTAGAACTAGACATGATGGCCAAATTCATCTTGATACCCCCATGTCAAGATTACTTTCCAAACCTCCTCTCATGGTAGCTGGTATGACTCCTTGTACCGTTCAAGCTGGCTTCAATGCTGCTGTTGCAAATGCAGGCTATCACATCGAACTTGCTGGAGGTGGTCATTACAACGAGAAAGCATTACGAAACAAGGTGGACGCAATTATTTCGCAGTTAGACAAAGCAGGAACTGGCCTCACTCTTAACGCTCTATATATCAATCAAAGACAATTCACTTTCCAGCTGCCTTTATGGCTAAGAATGAAAGCGGAAGGTTACCCCATTGAAGGTCTATGTGTAGCTGCTGGTATTCCATCTACTGAAAATGCAAGCAATATCATGGCACAATTGAAAGAAGCAGGTTTAAAACATATTTCATTCAAACCTGGTTCAGTAGAAGGTATTAGACAAGTTATAAATATAGCTTCTGCTAATCCTGATTTCCCAATCATAATGCAATGGACTGGAGGAAGAGCAGGAGGACATCATTCATGTGAAGATTTCCATCAACCTATGCTATCTACATATGCTTCTATTAGACAACATGAAAATATCATTTTGGTAGGAGGATCAGGATTCGGTGGTGCTGATGATGTTTGGCCTTATTTGAATGGTACATGGAGCGAACAATATGGTGTTCAGAAAATGCCATACGATGGTTTCTTATACGCGTCTAGAGTTATGGTTGCTAAAGAAGCTCATACTTCTTTGAGTATTAAGAAATTAATTGTAGCGGCACCGGGTGTTGGAGATGATAAATGGGAAGGTACCTATGATAAGGAGACAGGTGGTATTCTTACCGTCACTTCTGAGCTGTAAGTCCATTTTTGACAGCGTGGTCTTATCAAGATATGCGCTACCTTTTCTTTTCCGGCATAAGCTGACAATCGTCTTACTTCACTTGAATCCTTTTGAAAACAGCGGAGAACCAATTCACAAAGTCGCTACTAGAGGTGTCAAGCTATGGAAAGAATTTGATCAGACTGTCTTTTCAATGCCGAGAGAGAAGAGAGGAGCTTGGTTACAAGAACGAAAGGACTACATTATCAAGCGCTTAAATGCTGATTTCCAGAAGCCATGGGTAGGTATTTTCGCTTTTGACAACTTACGCCCCTCAGCGGTGTGAATGGTAAGATGCCAGAAGTTTCACTGACACAATGTGCACTTTCTCCCCTTCTGTATAGTTCGCTGCCAAGGCTGATGGAAGCGTTTGCGATGTCGGTGATATGACTTACGCTGAGGTCGCTCAACGGATGGTCAGACTCATGTATGTCGCTCATGAGAAGCGATGGATCGATCCAAGCTTGAAGAAGCTCACTGGTGACTGGTTACGACGGGTGAGTTCGAACTTTACCTTTGACTAGTACATCCGTACATTGTTAGTATAAGTACTAATGTCCTGGTTCTTGTCTGCAGACCGAAGACCGCCTCTCCTCGGTGAACGACTTCACACCCAAGCCATCAGCGATTCAATCCTACAATCAACTTGACGATCCACTTCCTTTCCTCGAGAACTTCTTCTCCCAACTACCATCAGCCAAGAAGCAAATTCTAGCATCTGAAGATATTGCTTATTTCTTAGCGATCTGTCAAAGACCAGGACAAAAACCATGCCCATTTATTGCAGTCCTAGATAACAATTTCGAAGTATGGTTCAAGAAAGATTCACTTTGGTTTGCAGAAGATGTTGAAGCTGTTTTCGATCAAGATCCACAAAGAGTTTGTATTCTTCAAGGACCTGTTGCAGTTAAATATTGCACCAAAGTTGATGAACCTATTGGAGAAATGTTTGGTAATATCAAAGATACTTTGATTAAGAATGTTCTGGAAGAGTTCTATGATGGTGATGAAAGTAAGATACCTACTATTGAATATTTATCAAGAGCACCACCTTCAAATGCGATTATGAATGAAGAAACTTTGAAAACATCATATGATATTAAATATTCTACAAGATCAAACGAATCAGATAACTCAACTACTCATATTTATGAAATTGATGGAGTTTTACCTAAAACAGGAGAATGGTTAGAACATTTATCAGGACCTAAATTGAATTGGTTAAAAGCATTCTTAACTAGTATTAATGTTTCACAAGGTAAAACTGGATTAGTGGAGAATAATGCGGGCAAATTATTTAAACCTAGAAGAGGTCAAAGAGTTGAAGTTACGTTAAGTAATGATGAGGAACCAAAACCTTTGAAGGTTGCTGTCTTCGGTGCTATTAGGAATTAGAAGAGGGATATGGAACGCAGTTGAGAGAATACACAAGATGACGCACTCAGACACTATTTCAAGTGATGAGAGAATCTCCAGGTCGATGTTCCAATACGTGGATTAGGGTTCAGTTCCACTACGTATACGATTAGGCAGACACACGACTCACTCCAGCAAGCACTCCAGCAAATACTTGTTTCTTCCATTATAATCTACTTCTTTCTTCCTTTCTTTATTGTAACAATTGAAGAATATAAATCTACCTAGGAGCATAGCTTTATGTTCTCCTTTTTCAGAACTACAAGTTTAGTTGAATGCAATGGAATCTAGAATCTGGGAATACAGGCACTATGATACTAATTGCATTGTCTCGTAAACGAGACCAGCTTTGATTGCCTTGTATGGTCTTCACAGTCGCTTCTCATGTCGCAGCAGACTGAAAGTGCCATCATGCCGTCCGTTTACCGTGCTACGTCTGTAACGTGCTCCCGATCATTGCTGCTCCATCCACCACGCACGTTCGTGATGCGACGGGTGAGATCAATGTGCGAGTATATGAATAGCTGAGAGACATTGGCAGACTACTCTTGCGCTGTTCTTCTTGACTGCCATCAACGACATCTGGACTACCATACATCCATACTACTGCCGCACACTGCACTCTCCGCCTCACCTGAGCGTCAAGTGCGTGTGATCAGTCAGTCTACCGTCGCTGCAACTGCAGGAGTGTCTCTCTGCCACCTGTCTGGAGGTCCATCCATTCGCAATCTGCTCGAGGTGGCATTGCATCCAGCACCGGCCATCCTCGACAGCTGTGTCCTGCCTGCTCCCTCTCCAGCCAGCCAGTCAGTCCAAGCTGTCACTCGAGACACCCAAGCATCATATCATCACTGTGAGATCACCCGGGCAGCTGGTCATACCTCGTGAAGGCGGACAGCAGATAGCACAGCATACCATAGCAGAGCAAGCCTCTGGACCACTCTAAAGTGTCCCTGCCAACCTCCTCCTAACAACTCCCCTCTCTCCCCCATGAAGTTCGGGAGCCAGATCAAAGCAGGCCTCTATGCAGAGTGGGAGAAGTACTACATTGACTATTCTGGTTTGAAAAAGTTCTTGAAACGTCGTCAAGCTGCTCATGAATCCAAGAATGATTCAAACATATGGGACGATGCAGATGAAGCTGAATTCATTAAGAAACTTCAAGATGAATTAACCAAAGTATCTAGATTTCAAGAGGATAAGGTGGCTGAATTACATGGTCAAATTGCATTGTACTCTCAAGAAGTACAGGAACTCGTAGCCCTACAACAACAGCAGCAACAGCAGAAGAATGGGAAGAATACTCAGCATGGTAATACTGGAGACTCGACTCCGACGGCGGTAGCTGGTGGTGGCTCATCATTAGCAACAGGTCAAGTGGCAAGATTAGGTGATGATGAGGAGAATATCACAAGAGCTAGGCAATACTATGATGATGACGACGATGATGATGACGAAGATGATGACCTGTCTACCGAAGCAGAAGAAACGGAACGGAGGTTCACAGAGCTTGAAGAAGATCTTGAAGTCCTCATTGCCGATGTCTATGATCTTGGCAGATTTACCCACCTCAATTACACCGGTTTTATCAAGATTGTAAAGGTGAGCAAAGAACAGGAGTCAAATCAGTCCGTTTATTGTTCAAGACCTAGCTGACACTTGCTGTGATGTTGCGACCCCCACAGAAACACGATGTGAGCAGACTGGACTTGTTATCCTTTTGCGAATTCACCTTTATCTGACTATTCCCAAACGTGTTCCTCTCCCAGAAACAAACGGGATGGGAATTAAGAGGCGATTTCGTTCGTCAATATTTAGAGAAGAGACCTTTCTATAAAGAGAACTGTATGTGATCATCTTTCTCCAGTCCTGTCTTGTTTCAACGGAGCAGAAAGGAACGCTTCGGGATATATAAGCTCATATACAAACTTGCTATCTCTTATTTATGCAGACGACGATCTCATCGTTCAGCTATCGAAGCTATATAATCTAGTCCGTACTAGAGGTAATCCAGTCCAAGGTGACTCTGCTGCTGGTGGAAGTCAGAGCGCTTTCGTCAGACAGACTACAAAGTACTGGGTACATCCTGATAATTACGTCAATCTGAAGTTGGCCATTCTCAAGCATCTGCCAGTGTTAGGTGCGTTGGGTTTTATTGAGGCTTCCTAAATGTCGTTGCACAAGAATCAGGACTGATGTTATCTGCATGATCTGATCCCATTTTTCGTATAATATCTGACAGTCTTCAATCCCGATAAGAAGTATGAAGAAAGAGATTCAGCAATTTCATCAATTTATTTTGATAATGAGAATTTAGATTTATATTTAGGTAGATTAGAAAAATCAGAAGGAGCAGAAGCAATTAGATTAAGATGGTATGGAGATATGGATGTTAAAACAATTTTTGTTGAACGTAAAACTCATAGAGAAGATTGGACAGGTGAAAAATCTGTTAAAGCTAGATTTCCTATTAAAGAAGAATTAGTTAATGATTATTTAAATGGTAAAATTACTATGGACCAAACTTTTAATGATTTGAAAAAGAAGGGTAAGAAGAGTGAGAAAGATGTTGAAAGTATGATTAGATTAGCTAGGGAAGTTCAACAGAGTATACAGAGGAAGAAACTAGTTCCTGGTAAGTTTTGGCTCGTGTTCTGCTCTGCTGACTGCTTGCGCGGCGCTTGGCACATTACTAGGTTGAAACTGACATAACATGTTTTCCTCGGCAGTCATGAGAACATTCTATAATAGAGTAGCTTTCCAACTTCCAGGAGATGCAAGAGTACGAATCTCTTTCGATACCCATCTAACATTAGTTCGAGAAGATAACTGGGACGGACGTATAAGATCAGGTAATAATTGGAGAAGAATGGATATCGGTATTGATTGGCCTTTTGAACAGTTACCTAAGGAAGATAAAGAACTGTTCCCTTATGGTGTGTTGGAAGTTAAATTACAGACTGAAATGGGCCAGGAACCTCCTGAGTGGGTTAGGGAATTAGTTTCTAGTCATTTGGTAAGTTTATCCTTGTTCTGTTGTGATTCATGCCCGGTTGCACTGCAAATCCTTCATTCATAGCTAGAAGAAGACGCCTGGCTGATGCTCTTTCCCTCTCCACACAGGTCGAAGCAGTGCCCAAATTCTCAAAATTCATCCACGGATGCGCTACTCTCTTACCGAACAGAGTCGACCTTGTTCCCTTCTGGCTACCTCAAATGGACACCGACATTCGTAAACCAATCTCTAGCAAGAAAGCTGCTCTCATCGAGCGACCGGCTCCTTCCGCTTCGCATACACCTACTACCTTATCTGATACCGAACCGCAAGCTCCTACTTATACTGAACCATTAAGTGAAGATGAAGATGATGGTGCTGCTGACAACGATCACGATGATGATGAAGATGTTGGAAGATCAGGCGATCCAATGCGTCGCATTGCAAATAATGAAATGGATGTTACAGGTCTCCCAGCTGAAGCTCTAGCACAAGCAGAAGAAGCAAAAGCGTTCAGAGAGAAGAACCGCCAAAATACAGGACAGCTAGAACCAGGTTCTTCAAAAAAGAGTCCTTCTCCTGACAACCTAACTGCTGAATCTGCAACGAATGGTAAAGGACATAACGCTTCCACAAAAGCCGACCTTAGCAAACTTACTCCTAAGAACTTGAAAAAGTTGTTAGCTCAGAAATATGAACAGGAAGAAGGTGCTGATGGCGAAAGATCGGGCGAGAACGGTATGGCGGGGACAAGTGGAAATGGTCAAGGTGCTCCTGATGCTGAGGAAGAGGGAGCGGGTGGTGAATCTAACATCACTATCAATGGAAACTTAAATGGACCAGTCTATGATAGATCTTTCACCTATGCTGGTAAACGCATTGCCGTACCCGTCAGAGTGGAACCCAAGGTCAACTTCGCCCTAGAAAGGACTTTACTGGTGAGCCTGCCGTGTCGAACTTGAAACTGTCAGGAGGTACAGAAATTAATCTTGTACATCATCACTTACAGGCCTGGGTCGAGTTCGCGATCATCATAAGCGCTATTGGAGTCGGCTTGGTAAGTGTGCTCGTCTGTCGATTGAGTCGCATAACACGAGGCTGAACGAAGATACTTACTACCTTCTTACTAACAGCTCAACTTCACAAGTAAACATGACACTATTGGCTTCGCGAGTGCGATAACCTTCACTATCATCGCCTTAGTCACCATCGCATACTCTTGTGGCATGTTCCTCTATCGAGCCTTTGCGATACGGTAAGCGATTGTTCATCGACTTTCGAGAAAAGGCAAGGCCCATTCTCAAAGCTGATGCCTTTTCGTTTCGTTCTTTGTAGAAAACGCCGCGCCATCCATTACGATGATAGATATGGAACGACTGCTATTGTTGTCGCGCTGGTCACTGCCACACTTGTCAACTTTGCTTTGAGAATTGAAGAAGCGTTCTAAGCCACTCATACGCAATTCGAGGGTTTCAAGACGTTCATACACGTTCAAGAATGCAGACCGTCTCCTCACATCCCTAGTCTGAGCAGCATCTTCACCCATTTTAGTAGTAACAAAATCAAGTTTGAAAGCATAAACACGCTCCATGACAGCAGCAAACTTGTAGGAATAAGATATAGATACCTTATGTTGTACGAAGTAGGCCTAACCGTACAGAATGCTCCCAATAACTATGCTATGACACCAGCACTCAACTTGCCCTTCTTAGTAGCGCCCCCAAAAATCTCATCGATCTCGTCCATTCCATCAGTCTTGTTCTTTCTCTTTTTCTTGCTTGACTTTTCGTCCTTAGCTGTTTCCGTTGATGGCACTGCTTCTGTACGTGTAGGACCAGCGGATTGTGCGGCCAACCGATGTGCAGGTATGCTTTGCCGTTGCGAATGCAGCTCGGCTGGGGTGCCGCCTACACCTCGAGCCTGCTTTTCCTTCCACTCGTACTTGTTGCGCTTGTACAATGGCAGATTGACTTTACGAATGAAGAAATGGCCATAGAATGAACCTTGTAGCTTGAGTTCGTCTTGTATGAGGGATTCGGCTATTTTATCCTGTGATGATAAGGATGCAAGTGTTAGCTTATCATCAGGTTTGCGCACGACTGCCGATGCAGTGAGGAGACCTACCCGCAAGAACGGGTCTGCAACAGCCCAACATCGCTCAGCGACTCGTGATCCTATTCGATCATCAGCAAGAGTCTGATAATGTCCTATGAGATTTCTGAGGAAAGCTCTTCTATCTTTATATGGGACTGCCTTATTCTCTTCATCCAAGAAAGCATCAATGACTCGCGAAGCCATAGGGTCACTCGCCAGAACCATCAGGCGGGAAACAGGCATGGCAAGCAAACTTCGACTGACTGCATTGTTCTTGATATTGAGCCAGGATTGTAGAATGAGGGAGCCTTGCACTTGTATTTCTGCCTTTGCTGTGGGATCGACGAAAGATGGATTGCGCTTGAACAGCCTCAAGGACATGAGGGATAGTGCACAAGGTATTAGATATTGGATGTCTTCCTCTGACGTTGTTTGGAAAGCATCAAGCAAAGCCTGGATGGTTGCTGGTTAGTCAGATTCTGCAGAGTAACGAAACAGGGGAGATTCAGTGACATACCTTGTCAATGGCCTCTTCTCCAACTTTGTAAAGCGCAACCTTGTCTAAAAGAGCTTTTAAAACTCCAGTCCTCGAATTCTCGATGATACCCTCTAAGGCATCAGGAATTTCATCGACCACAATCTGCGTTTGTTCCGCATCTGCTCTCTCAACTAGTCTTGCACAAACGAAATTTGCGACTGGATGACCGGCTAGTCGACCCATCCTGCCGGCAAAGTACACCTTGAATAGCAGATCAAAGATCGCTTGCGGACATAGACTTATGAGCTTTTCAAGCACATGCGAGGAGATGTTCGAGCGAAGCAGAGTTTCGATATAATCAGATCTAGGCGGTTGTTGAGGTAATGTATCATTGACTGTTGTGAGGCATCAGTATACTATCTTAAAAACGTTTTTCTGCATTTGTGCTTACGATGCGCAGTAACAAGGCCTTGCAGCAACCTATCCATCAGACTACCCTGCTTTTCGGACCTGCCCTGATCATTCTCGATTTCCAGCATGATTTGCACTAAGCCAGTAGCGATAGGATCATCGCTAGCAATACGTAAATTCTGCTGAGCAATTTCGCTATTGACCATTTTACTACCACTCAAAGTTCTATCAAGACCAATGAGCATTTCTTCCAAAGTATCTTCGAATATCTTGGGTACTATTCGCTTTTCAGGTCCTTTACCTTTTCCAATTGTATTGTAGCTATTCACATTATTATCTTCATTTGTAGGTAAGAAACTTCTCATTTCACCGCCTTGTCTATTGTTTTTCCATCTCGCTGATTTCTTAGAACGTGACATTGCAGATAGTCCTTTACCATTGTGCGTAGACTGACTATCAAATGGGAGTGGTTTACCAGCTAAAACTAGTAGTACTGCTCGAAGAATGTAAGAGCCAGTTTGTGACTTGACAAGCGTTGGTAGGTCCTTAAGTAGTTCCTGATAGGTGAAAAACGAGTGAGACAGTCGCTCTAACAAACAATATGGCATGCAGGCGTACCTTGGCAAGGGCAACTATACACTCGGTCATTGTTGGTAATTCGCCTTCGCTCGCAGATGTCGAAGTTGATGCATGGCCCATATCGATGGGTCCCGTAGCTATACGACCCTTTCTCTGCGCGCAGAATCAGTGATCAGCTTCACGAACGAGGCGAGATCCCTCTCGTCCTGCCTGATACGCACCTCACGCTCAACAGTCTCACCACCGCCAAGCACAATCAATGTCTGCAAGACATGACTTGCAAATCTATCTTGAGCGATATCAGTATACCTGTTTCCAGCGGAGGGCGTGTAACGTTAGCTTGTATTCTAAGGTACACTCCAGTGAATAGCAAAAGCAGACGTACTGTCCTGTGAAGCGGTCTATCAGGACCCTCCTAGCGAAATCATCCATCGAATAGACCAGTCGTTCCAAGATTGGGGAAGTTTCAGGATCCGCTGCGATACTTGCTTCATTGTTTGTGAGTTGAGTGAGGGCAGCTCTAAGAAGCAGCACTCGTTCTACACATACGCGGCATAATCAAAAGAAATGGTGTAAATGAACGAGGATGATCGAGAATTTCAGTATGGCTTTTCTAATATTGTCTAGACAGTCACAACAGACAGTTGATGAACTCACGATCCAGTTCTTCCTCATCTTCATCTTCATCTGCATATTCTTCTTCAGCTTTCCTGGCTAATCTAGCACCATGTAATTGTTCAAATTCGATTATCTGATTTTCCAACTGTTTGAAGTAGGCTTTCATATCTGGATCTACACCTGGCCACAGACTTGTACTGATTTGTTCTTCTTGCTGAGCGAAGGTGCCATCTTGACCATTATTGTTATTAGTGTAGCCTTGTGCTACATCCTGACTTGTTACCGCTAATCTAGATGCTGGGTATCCAGATGTATCTTGCTGCTGTTCAGCTTTGTACTCTGTCCCAGTGACAGCTGCAAGGTGCTGAGCTTTTTCATCGGGTTTAGCATAGACGATATAAGAATCTTCTTCCTTGTTCTTCTTTGCTCTTTTACCTCTCTTGCGAAGTTCTTTAGGCATTGTGTATGTTCTACGGTTGTTGCAGATGCAAAGTTATATAGGCGAAAAGCTGGCTATGGTCGAAGGTGAGGAGATTGTGGCGAAAAAAACTAGTACTATCAGATCTAGACTGAGCGTTTGAGATAGCGTTGCATAGCAAAATCTATGGGAACAGGAAGTTGTACGAGAACAACGACGATAGTAACCGGCACGATAGCAACTGACCACGATAGCAACTGACCACTATAGTAACTGACCACAATAGTAACTGACGACTATAGTAACTGACGACTATAGTAACTGACCACTATAGAAACTGACGACTATATAAACTGACTGACAACGTCCGCTATCATTTCAGCTTATTTGCATTGAAGTCACCTAGTAACTTCAGAACAGAAACCGGGGGAGATCCAAACGCAGAGAACAAAGACATCTTGTTGTTAGATTATCGATCCAATGAAACCGTGATGAAGTATCGGTCCAAAGACCCGAGGTAGAATAGAGATACACCTTGTTGTAATAGAGCATTGACCCAAAGAAAGCGTGATGGAGTATCAATCCAAAAGCCTGACGTAGAATAGAAAGACACCTTGTTGGGATAGAGTATCGAGCCAAAACGAAAAAGCGTGATAGAGCATCGACCCAAAGGAAGTGTTACCAGTCCTGGGGCCAGCTTCGATTTGTACATGTATGAACAGAAACGAGACCCATTTAATAGTTTTTTTGAACATGTGAGTACGCAACTTGTGAACGAATTGGTTGGTCGGTTGATAGTACAGCCTCGAATCCCCGACTGTGGATTTGCAAGAGGCGACCTCTTAAGCTTATCGGGAAAAACCAGTTTGAACTTTCTTTGATGAATCAAGCATGACGCTTGTGCAACCATAAGAGCCTAATGGGCGACTCTTCGTCTCTTGGAGTACGATCCAGCACTCTGCATAGATTCATAATCTTTCGTATCGTTGTCACCAACATGAGCATGGACTATGGCAAAACACGTGCTTCAAAAGCAAGGAGCTCACCATCACGCTCATCATGGTCATCTTCTTCTTCTGTCATTTCTCTCTTAACTCTTGCTGTAGCAGAAGCGGATGAAGAGGAAGGTCCAGCACTACCTTCTGCATTGACGGATGCAACGGATGATCTTCCCTGGGATAGCTCCTTATCGGCACCGACTTGATTCAAATTACCAGCTTCGGTTGCGTTAGTCTGGTTACGAAGTCTTTGGCTTGCTCGAGTGACGCGTGCATTGGTGTTCGTGGTGGCATTTGCACGACCTGCGCGTGCCGGTGCGGCATTCGGTGCGTTCGCTGGCAATGGTGCAGCAGCAGCTGCCGCAGCTGGAGCCGGAGCAGGAGTGATGGCCCTACCAGGGGGACGGCGAGCAGCAGCAGCCTGACCCTGGTGAGCTTGGAAGGCGAGCTCGTGTGGATACACAGGACCTATGGGACCATCGCATAGGTATACTGTAAGGATGTGAAGATGAACTTGAGGAAGTGTACTATAGTAGGGGTATACTAAACTCACGGATTGCACCGTCCCTGACATTCTTGAAGGCGAGAGCGCTGTCGAGGAAAGTTGAGCACGGCACACGCATTGAAAAGTGTACGTGTCCTCACCTTATCTCAACGAGGATAGCGAGGTCAGCATGTGGAAAGCCAAAGTGAACTTCTTTGTTAGTGTCGAGGCCCAGACATTCGAGAGAGGCCTTGAGAGTGGCCTGGTAGTAAGGAAGCAAGGAAAGTCAGCGGGATTGGAGAGTAAGCAAGTAGAGAAGCAAGCAAGCAAGAGTACTCGTACACACCTCCAGGTTAGCCGCTTTGGGACAGTAGACCGCTCTTCCTGCGAGCCACAGACAGTCCTGTCAGTATAATCCGGCAACCCTTCCTGTCGCGTGTCCAGCTCACTCACCGGCATAGAGACAGATGATGTGGCCGAGATGGGGTGCAGCCATGGCGATGTGTGCGTGTCGACGAGGACGTGGATGAACAGCTCTTTGCATGTGTCTTGATCTCTTTCCTTGCTTCCCACCTGTCTTGTAGATGGATGATCTCGATCACTAGTGCGAGCACCGGACTTCTTGCTCTCTCTGCTTTTGGCTCTGAATGGACAGACAGAAGAAGCAATAATATGCTGCAGCGAGGATGGCGTGTCAGTAGCTGAGATGCCAGCAAGAGAGACGCAGTCGAGAGACGTACACTGTCTGCGCGCAGCTATGCCACTCTGCGGCGTCCTGCTCTGAGATCCGAAAACTGCAGAGTCAAGAAGCAACTCTCGAATCCTCGTCGAGTACAGTTCGTACAGCGCACTCGGGCTGCAAGCACGCACAAGACACCAATCTCCAACCTCGGGGACGTTGCGCAACGGACGTCTTGACGTGCGGGGCATCGCTTTGCCGGTGGTGGCCAGCATGCGCTACCTATTCCTGTCCCCACCCGCAACAGGTGAAATGCAACCTGCTCTGGCTGTAGCCTCGGCCATGCTCGATAAAGACAGCCAAGCCAAGATCTACATTGCTTCTGGTTCTTCCTTTCAAGCACGCTTTGAACGCTTCACAAGAATTCTGAACCCCTCTGCTGCGACCCGGATCTTCTGTCTAGACCTAGGTCATACGGACGATGTAGAAGACTACTCCCAGCACATGCTCCACCGGCATTCAGATAGGCTTCCTCATCTGTTTGGTACACACAGACACGCTCGGGGCAATCCAATTCCGTTCTTCAACTACTGGCAAGCTTTCGCAGCTGGTACTGAAGAACAGAGGCTCATTACGATACAACGAATCCTGCGCATTATCGACACGATAAGACCAGATATGATTGTTGTAGACCAGATATATGGGACTCCATTTGATGGTGAATTGAGCTTTCTTTTCGTCTTCTTTCTCTCTCTCTCTCTCTCACGCTCCATGTGCCTTCGTCCGGACCCTGCTATGGCCTTGCTTCTGTCCGAACAAAAGCTTACCATGACATCTGTCCCTCCTAATTTCCTGCTCTCTCATTGGTCGATCTCATGCTGCATATGTCTCCTTGGCGACAAACAATCTTCCCGGTCCTTCTTCAGCCGTTCGATATTCAAAATTGCCATTTATCGTTCTCGCACCTGGTCACCCAAGTTTCGCAGCTGGCAAGTTCCTTTTTCCCTTTCATGTCCGACAAAAATATCCGATAGGCGTTTTTGTTCATTCCCTCAAGTAATGAACTGTAGAGCTCAGAAACAAGAATTGAGGCTGATATCATCTGATCGTATCGCCTTTGTTCTCGCCGAAAAAAACTCACCCCTCCTGACAGACGTAAACCCAATTCGGGAGCCCCTGTCGATGTCGGGCATACAATGGAAGAATAGCCTCTGGAATATACGGGACAATTTCCGATTGGTAATAAAGCTAGTTACTTGGGTAGCTGGATCACAGTGGGCTTGGACTACACTGAAATTGAGACGATGGGTGAGTTCGGTCATCCTCCTGTTTGCTGGTCGATCAGCTGACTCGAACTATCGCATGTCCTTCCTTTTTATTCCTGTTCCTGTGTATGTACACACACATAGACACTCGGCTTTAGATGGCTGTCCTTCAGTGCAGACTCGATGATCACTCCACCTCCTGCTCAAGTGGATGAAGTATGCGCCGCTATCATGTGCAATGTTGCAAATCTAAACTTTTATCACAAGTAAGCTCGAAATAAACGCTAGCTGTAAAACTCAACAGTAACAATAAAACAAGCTAAGCTATTCAACTGTCACCTGTCCAATTGTCGTAGCTGGCCGAACAAATGTCATTTCGTAGGGCCATGTTTCCCGATCTTGCCTTCAGACGTAAATACTCAAGATGCATCGCCACGAGATTGGCTTAATGAAGCGAAACGGCTTAATCTAGATGTTGTGTGGGTGTCGTTCTCCTTTATGACCAACTTGCATCACCTTCTTACCGTGTGGCGGCTGATTCGTACTGCGATCTAGCTTCATCTCCTTTGGTTCGATGTTTCCTTTCGTAAACGCATTTACCGTTCTAAATCTTATCAGCCTGGATAGATTCGTTAGCTGACTCAAGCTCGAAACAGACCCAAGAAGACTACACCAGCATGCTTGCTGCTCTTGAGATTGTCAGGCGCAAGTTCCCAAGATTACGGGTTCTTTGGAAAATCGTAAGATGTGAGGACGTCGAAAGACAAGAACTTCCGTATATAAGGCAGGTGGAATGGCTGTCGAGCGTTGAAGAGGTTTATACGCATCCATCCGTAAAGGTTGTTGTGCACCACGGAGGAGGTAAGCGACTCTTTACTTTACCGTTTACCAAGGAGAAAAGCGTGGGTCAAGGGTGCTAAGCTTCTACGGATAGGTAACACTGCCAATGAAGTTATTTATCACGGTCTACGACATCTCGTAATTCCGCAATGGTCTGACACTTATGACTGGGCAGCGTAAGTCTACAGGATATTATGTGCTGACAACGCGTCGCAGATCATCGTGTTGTCATCTAACAGGACTATATCGAGCTTCGGTCTAGGCGAGCAAGTCGAAAACGAAGGGCCTGCTTTGGACAGCAGGGCGATCGCCCGGAAACTCTTGAAGCTACTAGACTCGCCACTAGAGTACCGAGACAGTATCGCAAATTGGTCAAAGCAGTCAAGAGCAAGTCCAGGAGCGAAAGGAGCAGCCCATATAATCCAGCAAGCAGCTATTGACAAAGCTGAACGCTATAGGAAAGCGTATTCCCGAAATCAACGATTCATGACGACATTCACATCGGAGATTTAGCCTTTTGAAAAGGGCATGGAAATGATGTATATGTTTGAACGGCATCCGTATAATACAGCTGCAATACAATTGTACATAATTTGCATCTTCCTAGCTGGGCCTAAGCCCGCTCAGACTTATTTTGCATCGGCGCATATAGATGTCATATCACGAGTTTCTGCGCTGCTTCGTTCCTGCTATTGCTTGAGCGACAACCGAGGGCAGCAAGACTAACAGTAAGACGGTGTTAGCGACATAACTCCACTTATGTCCAGAATGTGAATACCCACATAATCCTTTGACCACATCGCTGCTGTTATCCTGCTTCTGTTCGACATGCTTGATCTTTGTGTGCTTATGAAAATTTTCGTTGGCTTTTATACGTCCACTACGCACCGTTTGTAAGACTATTGCAAAAAGTCACATGTTAGGTACCTCGTCATCATCGAATGCGCAGAAGGTACCTACATTTGTAAACCTTCTCATCGCCAGTCTCTCCAGTTTCTTTCCGGCTTCGAGTACGCGGCAGAGCATCTATATTCGGCAGTACACCAAGCTTGATGAGGATTTGTCCGATAGGAGCATCCGGTATCAAGCGAGCCAAGAAGCCAACAATCAAGCCACCTGCGCCCAAAGCTATACTAATGCCCCAATATGCTACAGGTATTGGTGTGGTACCGAAAGCAGCCCCTCCGATAAAGACAATCATTATTTGCCCTCCAATCACTATTCGTGTGCGAAAGAAACGGTCAGACCCGAAAGGGAGAACTGTGTAGGATGATAGACATACTGATAGCGAGGATCCCAAGTAGCCAGAAATTCCGGTGCATCCCAGCAAAAACATTGAAGCTATTATTGAGTTGACGGCAGTTGATCATATTGAATATTTGACACCAGACAAAGACGTTGAAGACCAACGTGCTAGACCAAATGTGCGTCAGCAGGCTACAGTTTTTAGCCGCTGAAAACGTTCACAACTTACTTGAATTCTGTTTTTGTTGGATTGTTGTCGATAGCTTTTAGTGCTCTCGGACCTACGAAATGCAAGGTCAAAGTGATAGCTGTTTGGTACAGCGATTCTGCCGCAATCATTTTGGCCACTATTTATACGCATCAGTTTGAATTCCATTCAAACACAGAATTGCGAATGCTAGAACACTCACTTGGCACCGTCATGATTGGCACTTCGCGTGGCTCAGGCTGCCGTTCAAGTAGAGAATCATCCGCTGGATCTGTTGCCAAGGCCAGTGCCGCGAAAGTATCCATAATGAGGTTGACCCAGAGCAGCTGTACGGCATTCATGACGCTATTTTCTTCCCCACTGACAACCGCTGACGAGAATGTAATGATGATAGCTGTGATATTGACAGCTAGCTGAAATTGAAGGAATTTCCGGACCGCATCACTAACGCATCGACCCCATGCAATAGCGGACACTATCGTTGCGAACTGTGTGAGGAACGTCAGTCAAGTAGCCCTTATGACCTTCAGCTCAAAGCAGACCTACATTGTCATCCATAATGACCACATCGCTAGCTTCCTTCGCTACCTCTGTACCAGTCTGTCCCATCGAGAAGCCAACATCTCCATCTTTCAAGGCTAGTGCGTCGTTTGTACCGTCACCC
The DNA here is from genome assembly GCA_022813105.1 of Cystobasidium onofrii. Classification (NCBI taxonomy): domain Eukaryota; kingdom Fungi; phylum Basidiomycota; class Cystobasidiomycetes; order Cystobasidiales; family Cystobasidiaceae; genus Cystobasidium; species Cystobasidium onofrii. Next base: position 83,179 of record JAKLNA010000005.1, on the reverse strand, counting down.
GTAACACCAACGATCATCCCAACATCCTGTAAAGCTTTGACCAGAGTCTGCTTATCCTGCGGTAATGAACGTGCCATAACACTAATCTTAGGTGCTTGTTCGCGCTTCTCTTCATCTGAAAGTTTCCTCCAATCCGCCCCTGAAATAACAATAGCATCTTCATTATCTTCATCATATATATCACATTGCTCTCCGATAGCTTTTGCAGTTAGGATATTATCACCAGTGCACATTTTGACATCTACTCCCGCTTTGTGACATTTCTCAACTGCTTCTGGAACTCCAGATCTCAGTGGATCTTCAATGCCAGGGATAGCAATGAGAGTAAGATCTTTCGCAACATCATCGTACTTGACTTTGCCTTCGTCGTCACCTTCTTTGGCTGTCCCAGCGCCAGAAGGTGGCCATTCATCATAATCTCTATAAGCCATAGCGATGGTACGCAAGCTGCGGGAAGCATATTCCTCGATTAGACCTTCAACCTCTTTCTTGCCCTTTTCATCAAGTTTATCCTTTTCTTCGATATCATCACTGTCCAGTCTTACTCGGTCAGAGCAAAGATTGAGTATAGCTTCTGCAGCGCCTTTGACAAGAAGTCGATATTTGCCACCTTCCTTCAGCTTAATAGCGGTCGCCATAGCTTTCCTCTCGCTTGAGAACGGGAATAGCATGACGGTTTCAGCCTCTTCACGTATTTCCGAGTAGCTCTTGTCTTTCAAGTCTCGTAAATCCCACTCTAGCATGCGTAGGAGAGCGCTTTCAGTCTTATTGCCAACGAATTTCGGTCCTTCCGTTTGATCCCCATCTTCATCGTTTTCTACAGCATCACCGTTGCTTCCTCGATGACTTTGTGATTTTTGCTTCTTACTTTTTCTGTCCTTCTTCTTGTCTTTCTTTGCAATATCACCGTTCTGACTGTCATCCCCCTTCTCCTTGTCATCCTGCTGGAAAGCAGTCGAATTGATAGCAATGGAATCTGCCCAGATTGCAAACAGCTTTTCATTCTTTTTGAGTGACTCCTTCAACCCTTCCAGATCTTTTACATCTTCTCCATCTGATTGTCCTGCATCATTCGAATCATTGCCTTCTCGTTGACTTTGCTTGTCTCGCAGTGAGAAGCGGACACCCCCGATAGTACCCTCTACGACTCGCATCTCATTCGCAGTAAGGGTTCCAGTCTTGTCGGTGACGATGACATTTGCGTTTGACATAGTTTCACAAGCCTCGAAAACGCGCACGAGCAGGTTGTGCTGTGTCATGCGATTCGTTGCGAATGCCAGTGCAAGGGTGACTGCTAGAGGTAACCCTGCGAATGAAGTATGAAAATCAGTCTTTGGCATATATCGCAGGAACTTGGGAGAGAGAGATGTGACACACCTTCAGGCACCGCGACTACGATCAAAGTAACACTAATAACAAAACTCTCTAAGAAAGATTGACCTTTTTCCGCTGGTGTTCTATTAGGATTAGTTTTTAGTTCAATACAATTTCTAATAAAAAGTGCTAAAAAAAGAATACCACCGGCAACACTAGCAAGTTTTGCAATAGTTTCAGCTAAATCAGCTAATTGTTTTTGCATTCTAGTTTGATCAGGTTGTGAAGCTCTTAATGACATGAAAATTTTTCCTTGAAATGAATTTGGTCCAACTGCAACGACGACATAATGTCCTTTTCCTTCTAGTACCTTTGAACCTGATAATAAGTATGGATCGGTTGATTTGTCCTTTTTCTTGTCTTTCTTGCTGTCATCGGTTCGAGATTTACTTTGCTCGTCGTTGCCATCGTCTGTTGTAGGCCTACTGTCGCCATCTGCACCTTGTAAAGGGGTCTTGCTGATTGCATCGGATTCACCAGTCGCATCGCTCTCATCCACCTTGACATCGCTTTTTGAAGAGAGAAGAACGCCATCGCTGCGTAGAATATCGCCCGCTTTGATGCTCACAATGTCGCCGACTAGTAGTTCAGGCGCTTTGATGCTTTTGTTTCATCCAAGTCAAGCAGTCAGAATGATTCGCAAGCAATAGGGAGAATGGTTTGCCGCTGGGAACATACACTTTATACTTCTTTCCATCGCGCAGCACCTCGACATCCGGTACTTCTTTGGTCTCACTTAGCGCTTTGAACTGTCTTTCTTTCGAGTAGTCGTTAACGGAAGAGGTGACAGTGACAATGACAATAGCGGTCACTGACAGTACCGAACGAGAGGTTAAATGAGTGTCGAGGTATTGTTAAGACGACGAGCAGCAACTTACTGATGGCCACTCCTTCTACCCAATTGACACGAGGTTCTTCAGGATCATGCTGAGGACCGAAGTCCTGCCACATGCCAAGTGCGAAACTGACTGCAGCAGCGACAGTAAGAATGATGAGTACTTTATCACAGAAAGCTTCCCATAAGAATCTCCAGAATGATTTCATTTCACGCTCCGGTAGTTCATTCTTGCCATATATCCTGATACGTTCTTTAGCTCCTCCTTTGGAATATTGATCGCTCGAGAGACCATTCTTTTCGTCTGTTTGCAGAGCTTCAAGGAGTGCTTGGACTGTTGAATTGCCATCTTTGCTATTCTTGGTGCTGCTCCCTGGGGAAGAAGAGGACGATGAGCTGAGCTTTATAAGGCCATCTACATCCTTGTCTGCTAGACAATTGGCCAAATCTCGAGGCTGGATTGCGAAATCTCCCAAGTTTGAGACAATGGTATCCTGATCGTCGTTGTCGTCTTCACTTTCACCGTCTTGATCGTCATTGTCTCCTCCATCCTGGCCATCTCCCTCATTTTGTCCGTTGCGACTCAAAAGAGGTGTTCTTTCGTCGCTCTGCTGCTCGTCATTGCGGGCCTGGCTGTCATGCGAGCTGGAGGATGGCTGATTGGACCTCATCTTGCCCTTGCCTATGACAGCATGTAAGCAATTAGTTAGTATTCATCCAGCAGGGATAACACATGTAACCCTCCTTGGAGCGCACCTGAGCTGCTGTCCGAGGGCATCGTAGTAAGTGAAGCCTGCTCAAATGACCGGTGATCGTCGGGATCCGGGAGTCTGGCTGGGAGGCAGTTATGAACTGTGGACTATCTTCATGCTACCGATGTGAATGTGTGCTTAGGTGGTGCCTAGTTGAGGAGGACGGAACGTCTCAACTGCAAGTCCAATCTTCTTACGAGCTGTTTGAGCTGTGACACACTGTGGATGATCGAATCGAGCAGGTGTGTGTCATCGGATGAATGGATCCTCGAAACGAGAACATGAGCAGACGCACACAAGTACAGCATTGCAGTCTCGTCTACTGCATACTACGGCCCACATTGCTTCTGCATGCTCAGGCCAGGCCGTGACATAGCCAAGCTTCCTGCCGAACATCACCGCTTTCAATCGGTCTTCAAGCCTGCAGGGAAGAATGCCGGTGAATTTGGACTGATCTCTCTCTCTATCTGACCAAGTAGCTGCTTCTGCATAGCATACAGTACTGGCCATGAGCGAGCAAGACGAGTACAACGATCTGACCGCACTCTACTCTGAAGCTTGTCAAGCATTCGTTCTCCGCGATTTCGACACCACATCAAGCATTGTCGACAGCTTGCTCGACAGGATAGAGGGCAATGGTCTAGGTCTAAATGCACAGGAGAGTGAAAGCAGCAGCAGCTCATTCCAGCTAGGCGAACTCGTTAGAAGAGTATGGATACTTCAAATCACCTTGCTAGCCTCTTCAGACGAAGAGCTCGCTAGAAAACCAAAAGAAGCGGAACGAGAGCTTGCCGGTACTCTTAGCCGGATAGAGCGCTTCTACTCCCGGCAGGAGACTACAGCAGCAGCATCGACAACTACAGCAATACCATCTACATCCTCTGCTACCGCTACATCAGTCCTGATACACCCCTCAATACTCGTGGCTGTCTCGCTTGCGGGCCTCAAGCTCGAAATACCCTCGTTCGTCCGCCGCACTCTCCAAGATTACTTTCGACTGCTACTGTCGCAAGCAGCGAGCTCTGGAGCCGTCCTTTCAAGCTCGCAAGGCGACCTAAGTGCACTAGATGCATCACAAGCTGACTTATCGCTGTCGGGTATCGCGGTTCATGGGCATAATGGGTCTACTGTGAATGGCCATAACGGCAGCCATAATGGGACCAGTACGCTGAAACCAGCTAACACTGCTGCGGGAAGCCGTATCAAAAGCTTGCATAGACTGGCTAGGATATACAGTATTCATTTACTAGGCAAGGCATTGGGCGAATGGTCAGCAGCAAGAGCTTGGATTAGAGAGCAGGCGGATGATGATGCTGCTGTGGCGGCTGCCCTGATGGATGACTCGTATGCGCAGGTGAGACTTATTCACCCTATTCGAATCTAAATTTTCTAATAACGAAAGCTTCCTGAATGCTTATACAGTCGCTCCTCGAGACACTCGAAGAGACTAAACGACAGCAGGAAGAAGAGGAATTGGAAGCTCGTCAGGCAGAGAAGCAGGAGAAAGAAAGACAGGCGGAACTGTTGAAGAAGAATAAGCAGCGCAATACACCTCCTTCTAGCTCCCAAGGTGGCAAGGCCAGTGCATCAACGACTTCAAACGGACATGCCCCTCCATTACGCCCCGAACGAAGCAAGGATCGTACACAGCCGTCTGAGAGAGCAAAGCATAGCGCCCAAGACAATGCGTCTTCTTCTTCCTCCTCCTCTTCTTCTTTAGCTAGACGAGATGCGCAAGAGCGAGAAACGGGTTTCTCAGCTTTCAGATCACATTTAACCAATTTCCTTTCATCCGATTCACAATCATCAATCTCACGGGGCAATCACCATTCTAACAGTTCAAGAGATCTATCTCGCAAAAATTCAGGGAATAATTCAATTGATATAATAAAGATATACCTTTCGAAAATTGTACATTCTCGTTTATTGAAACTTTTACTTGCTTTCTTTATTATTACTGGATTTTGGAGACGAAGATTAGCGAGATCTGGGAGAAATATTGGAATTAGGAAAACATTGATGAGATTGAGGGAGAAAGTTGTAGAGACTGTTAAGATGGGTGGTAGTTTAGGATTCCTTTGATTTTGATCTTGTGTGACACATTAGCTTGCAGATTACGGTATGGGAAGTTTTGGCTATGATAGCATTCCACAATCTTGCAGTAGATATACACTCCATACGCGATTCTAGACTTCATCGCTCTGGACTGACTTGATCTCTTTGAGACTGTCTAGCTGCATCTCTTGCTGTACCGGTGCTTACCTGTATTACGGATCTGTTTGTGGCGTGCGTTGCCGGATCTGCCGAGGTGCACTGCATGTAGGGCAATTAGGCGAAGGCTTTCCTCGTCTCAATCAACCTAATTGCTAAGGTTCTCGCAGTTTCGGCCGTCTCCAAGCAAGTCCGCAGATACACGCGAGAAAACTTTCGCTTTCAACGCTCATACATTACGTTCTAGAGGATACGGTTCTATAAGTGCACGATCACACTCTCCTTGAAGTAAACGACAGCTCAGCAAACGTCAGAAATAACAGGAAGATCCTGGGACAGCAACTACGTTGATACCCTCGTTCCGAGCTCAGCAATATGTCTGGTGCCAATAAGGAGCTTGCGCAAGGAACTGGTCCTCACTTGCCTGTGGAAATCAACGAGATCATAGCTCGCTTAGCGGCTGCTAAAGCATCAGAAGCGCATCTAACGTGAGTTGCAATTAGGCAATGCCTCGGTCTTTCGTCTAGAGCCTCTTAATTCTAACGACCTTTAATCCTTGTTCCCCTTATACCTGAAAACCAGTCTACCACGAAAATCACAAGCTGGCGTTCTAGTCCTCTTATGCCCTAGTAGATCTACGAACGAGGTTCATGTATTATTAACTACAAGAGCTATGACGATGAGATCTTTTCCTGGAGAAACAGCATTACCAGGTGGTAGAATGGAAGATTCCGATGCTGATATTTCAAGTACAGCATTAAGAGAAGCATTAGAAGAAACAGCTTTGAACGCGGAAGATGATGATATCAGAGTAATTACTATATTACAACCTTATTTATCGAAAAATTTATTATTTGTTATACCTGTCATTGCGTATACTAATACTTTTGTTGAAGATTTATTAGAGAAATTAAAACCTAATGCAGATGAAGTTGGAAATATCTGGAGTTGGCCTTTATATGATTTCCTTGGATTCGCATCTACATCTACTGTGAAAGGACTCAAAGAAACAGAACATACGACAAATGGAGACCGTACGAGGGATGGAAGGATCATTGAATATTCTTATCGGGACGTCAAATGGCTATCTGGAGTTAGTTTCCGACTACATGAATTTCAACATCCAGATATGGGTTCTGCAGTAACAGGCCTAACAGCTGAGATACTACTCGAAGTAGCTTTAATAGCATACGATATACCAGCTCCTCTATTTGAAAGGAGCGCTCCCGGTCAATTAAGTGCAAGGGAAATGGTTCAGGCTGTATTGGATGGAAGAGCCGGACTTGATGGAGATGAACGGAGTAGTCTTAGGAAAGGAAAAGTTGCGGAGGATACAATTGCTGCTGTGCGATAAACAAGCAAAACGATAGAACTATGATACATTATGGTTGAAAATGGAGACATTGAATACAAAAGCTTGCGTGTGCATGGATTGAATTCTGAACAAATCAAATCTGGAAGACAATGGTTTACGACTTCGCACAAGCGGTTCAGGCGTAGAGCGTTGGCGCTTACTAGGTAGCTACGTACAAGCTGAAACCTGTACTTGAAAAGAACAGTCATCCCTTCTACGCTGCCACAGCAACAGCCGAATCGGCTGTAGAATCGGTTGAAGACGTTGAAAGCTGTCTTGGTTTCCTCTCCACCCTAGGTTCAGGCGCTCGTTTTGTGCATTGAAAAGCCGATAATGGACATTCGTGAATGGCAATGTCGAATGGTTGTTCTCCCTTGTGATGGCATAAAGCGCATCTAAAAAGCAATGAAGAGTTATAACCCACGGAAGAGAGGGAGAAAACGAAGTATCGTCAGTAATTGTCTTGAAAGTTGTAACGGCTTTCTTGAAGATTCCTTCCGGTTATGCTTTTAGACATGATAGAGAAGAAAGTAGAGGAAGGCGCCAGGAAAAAACTTACTCAAATCGATAATGTCCTGCCAGAGCTGGTTCAATCACTCTAATTTGAGGATGCTCGAGAACAGCTTCTTCATGCTCTATGATTCTACCTCGGTCGGCATGTCCGCGATTGCAGCCGTAGGAACACCTTGAAATATGTTCAAGAGAAACGGTATCGTAATTGTCGGCAAGGATAGGCACGCCGTAAGTCCAGGTATTAGCTTTTAACGGAGTTTCTACTGTGACAGGTGATGGACACTCACCAATAGACCGGCATGATGCCTGAGCCATAAGAGATCGTCGCTCCATTAGTGAATGGCATTCTCCCTCTCTCTTTATGATATGATTCTTGCGGATAGATTATCAGGTGGCGCTTGACAGCAGTAGCTTGACTTTTTGACAGGTAGATAGACTGGAAGCAGTCTGGAGATAGTCGAGCTGAAGGAGAGAGCCAACGTGATGACAGCTACTAATTCGAATTAATGACAACGAGAGCTTCTTTCTTGAATCCGTAAGCAGAGTGAATAATTGCCCTTCTCAGATCTTGATCTCGGAGATTGCCAAACTGACTGTGGAGCCCGCGGAAGAGCTATCGGAGATCTCGATTGCTTGGACTTTAGGGTGGGTCGTAACGGGGAATGAGATGTGACTTATAAATTGGAATGTAATATGTAGTTTCAGATAAAGTCGCTGTTACGGATTAGAATCAAAGCAACACAGCACACCAACAACTGCAATGTCCCTCTTCGTGGACAAGTATCGTCCCAAGACTCTGGACGATCTGCACTACCACGACGACCTCTCCAAGCGCATACGCACTCTGGTGAGTCGAGTTGAGTGCGATGATGTGTGCTCGTCGTGTATACAGCCAGCCCAGAACAGAACGCGCGCGTCAGATGCGGAAAGATGGGTCAGGGCGACAGGCTGGAAGACACGGAAGACTTACATCATAGCGAGTGCATGCTGACGTGAAGCTGCTTACGTCTACAGGCCACGGCTCATGGTGGTCAAGACTTCCCACATCTCCTGTTCTACGGCCCGTCTGGAGCTGGCAAGAAGACACGCATCAACTGCACGCTGAGAGAGCTGTACGGGCCGGGAGCAGACAAAGTAATGCAACACTCATGATGTGACCTCTAGAACCTTGCTAATAGGAATGTCACTGGTTTGCTGTTGTGCGCAACGTGACTGTCTTTATCGAACAGCTCCGCATCGATCAGCGAGTCTTCAAAACACCTTCAAACAGGAAGCTTGACGTGAATGTAGTGCAAAGCAATTACCACATTGAGCTGACACCAAGGTAGGACAGGACTGTGTCCTTTGACAGGAAGGAGGTTCTAGTTGACAAAAGCTGATGCCTTGGCTGCAGCGATGTTGGCAACTGGGATCGCTCCGTCATTCAAGACATTCTCAAGGAGATCGCCCAGACACAGCAGATTGACCTGAATGCAAAGAAGAAGTTTAAGGGTAGGCTTTTACAGATTTACATACCAAATTGCAAAACAATCACTCAATAAAACCCTTCAGTCGTCGTCATCAATGAAGCAGATGGTCTATCAAGAGATGCGCAATCTGCTTTACGTCGGACCATGGAAAGTACGCGTGATTCCCTTTCCAAATCAGAATATATGCTCACAGCGTCTTCACAGAATACTCGAATAATCTCCGCTTGATTCTATGCGCGAACTCAACTAGTAAAATCATTGGACCCATTCGGAGTCGTTGTTTGCTTCTCCGCGTAGGAGCACCTTCAGAAGAGGAGGTATGGCGTACAAGCAACAAGTTTCATTCGAAAAATTCACTAATACCATCATTCTGGGCAGATTTGCAAAGTCATTCAGCACGTAGCCAAGAAAGAACGTCTTACAGTACCTCAAGATTATCAGATTCTTTTAGCTAAATTATCAGGAGGTAATTTACGAAGAGCATTATTATCATTTGAAGCAATATCAGTACAAGATCCAAATTTTTCAAAAATTAAACAAGATATAATAGAAGGTGATAATTTGATCAAAATGGAAAATTTAGATGTTATACCTAGACCCGATTGGGAAAAATATTGTTCTCAAGTCGCTCAAAGGATTTTAAGTGAACAAAGTCCTGAAAGATTGTTGGAGATCAGAGGGATGTTATATGAATTACTGGTTCATTGCATACCTGCAAATACTATTCTTTCGGTATGTGGATTTTCGACAGGGACCTTCAATTATGAGAGGTATTCTAGAAGCGTTGAAATGCTACGAGCTGACTGACTTATTCTGGCTTTCGAATTATCTCCCATTAGACGATAACGAAACGAATAACAGATCGAATAGATGAAAGTTTGAAACCTGAGATTGTCAAGTGGGCAGCAAATTATGATCATCGTTTAAAACTAGGCAACAAGCCAATCTATCATTTGGAAGCTTTCGTTGCAAAGGTCATGTTTGTTCAGGTGCGTGATGAGCTAGCCCTACATCATCTCAACAAGATCATCTACTGAGATCTCGAGCCTTTTGAATCACTCTTTGTACAGAAGAGCTTTTTGGAAGGGTTCATGGATTGAGTTCTTAAGAGTAGTCTCTGTTGCAGTGCCAGTGTTGTCTCTACTAGCATAAACCGCTTCCCACAAAGTGCGTGGGCACGCAATCAAGCACCTTTTACGCTCGTAGCTTTTTCTGCTGCTCCTCTCCTGCTAATCTGATAGCCCATGTGAGGGCATATGTTTCTAAAGCCTGCTCATAAGTGCACGTTGGTTTCCCCTCTATCAATGCTTCCAGCTGCGTTCTATACGGATCATCATTCTCGATTTTGGTGGTAGCTACGTGAGTAGTCCATTTCAGTTAGCGTATGCGCACGTAGGAAACTATCACTTGGTGCAGGGAATGGCTCACTCGGTTCAGCTTTGCCATCGCCCATGATGATCAATCTTGGTGTATCGGTATACAAATCCACCAGTTTCAGGATATTACCATCACAAATGATGACAAGTTCGGTATCGTAGGTAGTTCCATGAAGAGCTACCGAATGACTCAGGCTACCGACGGCTCCGCTTTTATACTTCCAGATCGCGTTCGTAAAGCGTGGTATACGACTCTCAGGTGATATTGTGCTCTCGTCGATACCGAGCTTGCTTAGGTGACCGGACTCTTCGTCGTATTCTACTGTGTGACTTAGAACGCTTGAGAGGATTGGCTGACCAGCAAAGAGAAGGGAGATATTTGCTAGATGCGTAGCTTGTTCAACAATGGCTGATAGGTGATTGTGTGAGGCTGAGGTTCGCTTAAATGGCAAGAAAGCCTTCACTTGACTTACGACCGCAAGACACTGTTTTATTCCACCATGAGGGCTTGCGCTGTACAGAAAAGGCACTTGAGCACTACCGAAAAGAGGTAGTCGTCACAGTTCAAGTTACTTACGGCAAACTCATAGGCCATATTATATCTCGCTTGCGTTGACATTATTTTCAAATTCCTTTCCTTGATAAACTGCAAAGCCGCTTGTACAACTTTCAGAGAAGCAAGGTGATAGCCTACACCAACTATGGCATTACTTCGTGCCCATGCTTTAGCTACTTTCGCTTGACCTGCTTGTTCAGTAGGCTGTTTTGCCGATACTGGCTTTTCGACTAGCCAGTGCGATACTTGCGGTAGCGATTCTGCGAAGTAACAGATAGCATTAGAATAAGTGGTTTCTTGGGATGTCGAGAGAGGCGTACCTATTAAACGAAGGTCCAGATCTGCATCTGGTAATATACTCCCTCGAAAATGTGGCGGTATACCGAGAATTGCTAGATCTATTCGTTCTTGCTTGAGGTCGGCTACAGTATCATCAAGAGTCTTCCATACTTTCGAATGAGCATATCCAGGTATTCCTGCTGATATTTTTGCTTTCAGCTGATCATGGGCTTTGGTAGTATCCACGTCAAGGATGCCGAGAACGTTTAAACGTTGGCCAAAAATGCTGTAACAGCCTGTACTTAGCCATCACTGGCAGTCAAACTAAATATAGTATAAAACATACCTTTCTAATCTTGCAGAATGATTCCAGCTACCCTCTACGCTTCCAAAACTGTGTAGAACCTCCTAGTTTCAGCTTGTCGTGTCGTCATGCATGGATTAGACGCGTTGACAGAATTGTAGCGCGCGCACTTGATCTCACCAGCTCCTATGAGAAGCACATCGAAGCTGGAAGCCATAACATATAGTCTATGTAAAAACCGGAGCCAACGTGCTGTTAGAATGGTAGTGTGCACTTGGGAAGAAGCTGATCGATGTGGGCAGCTATGCCGCTATCAACTAGAACCACGACAGGGATAAGCAGGATTCAGTGAAATGGACACTGTCCATCAGGCGCCAGTTGGCTACGCTTAAGGTCGTCAAACCGCAATGAGCTGGAGGTGGTGGCGTTGACTGCTTACAGCCTTGACTTGAATTGCCACTGCTTGGACACGCCCCAACTTGCACTCCGAGGTTTTCGCAGCACAGTATGGGTGCAGACGGTGGAAGGTAGGTGCTGGAAGCATGTGTTGAGTTCGGAAATCGATGGCTGATATGCTATCGCTGTCGCCAGCTTCGTCAAGCGTTCAGAAGCAGTCAAGACTAAAGCCAAAACTCAGGTTGGTGACCGCCGCAATCAGCTGCTGGCAGCTTGGTTCACCTGTGCATTGTCAAAAGTAGGGTTGTATCTTCAAGGTGTCCAACGTGTGTTGTACAAAGGCTGATTGAGAACTCTCAGCGTGAACTGGAGCCACCTCTTGTGGCAGACGCTCTCGGCAAGATCTACAACAAGGACGCACTGCTCGAATATCTGCTAGCACCACCGCCTAGTGCCGATAACCCAGTCTCAGAACGTCCCTTTGGTGCCGATGGCTTAGCTGCTGCAGGCCATCTGCGCTCTCTCAAGGACGTCCAGCAACTCAAGCTCACCCCAGTGTCGTCGACTTCGAAACAAGAGTCTAATTCAGTTGCAAATGCCACGTCTGGTGGACAAGTGGAGTACGGCCAAGCGCGATGGGAATGCCCAATTACTATGCGAGGCATGAATGGCTCTGTCAAATTCGTCTATGTTAAAGGATGTGGATGCGTAGCTAGTGAAGCAGGATTGAAGGAATTGGCAGGCGTGAATGCAGAATCACCCAACGAGCAAGAAAACGAGGGAGCCAAGCTTGAACCGCGTAAGGCAAATTGCCCCGTATGTGGTGAACAACTGCCAGGGAATAAAGTAGAGCTCGTTACATTGAACCCAACAGGTGAAGAGAAAGAAGCAATGGCTCAAGCATGGAAAGCCAAAGTAGCAAAGGAGGAAAAAGAAAAAGCAGAAAAGAAAGCAGCTAAAAAGCAAAAGAAGCGGAAAGATTTAGCAGATGGAGATGCTGTCGATGAACAAGAGGATGCTAAGAAGGTGAAAACAAAATCGAATGACGCCTCTGCTCACGCTCACCAGGCTGCACCGAGTATCAATAGAAAGCTTCCCTCAGTTCCGGATGCTAAAAAGCCCGTCTCTTCGGCAATTGCGAGTCTCTATGCAAGCCAAAAGGACGACAAGAGCAGACTGTCACCTTTCTTTGCTGGTTCATATTCTCGCTTCTAAGCTGTCCTACAAGACAGCAGTGAAATTGCCACCCTCTTACACCTTGGGGCAGTAGTGTACATGGTCAATCTAACGATTGTTTGTAGCTTTATTAGTTGGAGTGATTGCATATTAGTCAGATGTGGTATCATGTTGTGGGAGGTAACTAAGAAGCATTGCTTGAATGAGGTAAATACAACAACAGTACAGCATTCCCTCTACTACCTGACGCATAGGTTCTAAAGCTTTGCACTTGATATATCGTTGGCAAATAACGTCTTCGCCTCGTCTGATTTGGCCCACTCGATGATGCAGCTGACCAGCCCATCAATCTCTTTAGTGGTATTTGCGGCGTGTAGGCAGATTCGTATCCGTTCTTGACCTTTGGGGACGCTATCATGAAGAGGAAAACTTCATTCAGTGTTGTTCGTACTATTTCAACCGAAACCGGCATGTCAGCTCACGTAGGATGCGCTATTGGCCTAACCAGGTAGCCTTTCGAAATGAGGTATTTCGACAGCGGTCGCGGGTGCCGTGTTAGTACAGGTATGATAGGCGACAAGAAGCCCAGACTTTGCTGTGTTTCTTCAGGAGATGGTGGAAGATGGTTTAGGAATGGCACACCTGCCAGACTATCTTGTAGCCGCTGCTGTGTATATCGAGCTAGAATCTGTAAGTCTTGTCTGGCCTAAAAATCAAGATGAACTAAAGAATCAGTCAATAGTACTTGTCGCGACCTAGAACATACTTGCATACCTTGTCGGCATGGCCATTCTGCATGTGAAGTACCGAATGGCAAATAGCCAGAACTGCGAAATGCGACATTGCTGTGGAGTAGATGAGCGGTCTTGCATAATTAATAAAATAGTTGCGAAGCGTAGGTGAGCATATAATAACACCTTTGGTAGATGGTGTCAGCGAAGTTCGGTTCATAGCAAGTAAAAAAAGAAAGGTCGTCGCACCTCCACCGCATGACATGGCTTTGCCGAATGTATGCAGTCGGATCAGTATCTTATCTTGAACACCTAGTGCGCAAGCTAGTCCTCTGCCTTGTGGTCCGCATAGTCCCGTCGTATGTGCCTCATCCAGAATGAGATGGCAATTGCCTTTCGGGAAGAGGCGTTCTATGATATCCAAGAATTGCACGAGGGGCGCTAAATCCCCATCCATCGAGTACAGGCTTTCTACAGCTACGTATATTTGATCTTTGCCCAACTTGAAGCCATTTTTGTCTTGGTAAGAGGAAAGCACGCGTTCCAAATCTGAAGGACTGTTATGCTTGAATGATAATCTAGTACGGCTTCGCGAATGTCGCATACCATCGTGGCAGGATGCGTGGATGAGTTCGTCATACACGATAACATCGTCAGGTGAAGGTAAGCAAGAGAATATCCCAACGTTTGCATCGAATCCAGAGTTGAAGAGCAGAGCCGATGGACCTTGGTAGAATGAGCGTAGTAGATCTTCTAATGCTAGATGTAAGGTAGAATTGCCATCGAGCAAACGGGACGAGGCAGGGCCATAGAGAGGGCCGTTCCGAGCAGTAAGAGCAGTCTTGAATGATTCTTGAAGCTGTACAGAGCGAGCTAGGGAGAGGTAGTCGTTTGAGGAGAAATCGACCAGTTCTGTTGAATTGTACGTTGGCGGATCTAGACTTCGCAATGTGCTCTTCTGCCGTCTCCGCTCCAGAGATGCGGAGATGCGCCTATGTAGCTCATGAGACTCAGGCATAGATGGTAGCAGTGTCTGAGCTGACAATCGTCATGTCCCGAGTCAAAGGTCGAATTGACACACCTATATTCTGTTAAGCAATTCCTCGATCACCCGCCTACCTATGCTACTTCCGGCTTAGCGAACAGGCGCATTCAGCTGGTGGAGCAGGATACTTGACTTATGCACCTGTATTTTGTATGAGCTAAGCATGAGTTACTCGCTTTTGTAGTTCGGGTGTACGCTTAAAGTACTTTCTAAAGTATCACGTGAGGCAAGGAGCTTGTAGCATGTCAAGTCTCTACTGGTTTAACGACAACAGGTTTCACAGTGTTGGAAGTCTCTCGACACGAGTTTTACCAACTACAGACCATGCCGGTTAAAGTGCATGTTCTTGCCCTCGTTGCAGACTAGGATCATTGGGCACTTTACGAGTCCGCGGTGGACTGCTTCTAGCTGGGGCCAGGCATCGGGAGGGCCCAAAGCCTCTCTCAAGCCGAGTCTAGTAGATGAGCTGCTTCTTGTAGCTTCACATTTGCTGCAGTGCCATGCCTGTCATGTCTGTCGCATGATGCTGAGAAGCACGTGCTCGTGGTGACCAGCTGGAGCCGAGTTCGTGATCGAGCAGGTCCGGCAAGGAGGGCAGAGCAGATTGTAGCTACTTCTCTCCCTCTGTCCACACAAGCATATCATAACTCATAACTGCAACTACACGCAGGACATCACATCAGAACTCGCATACAACCAACCAACCATGTCCGGCGGACTCTCGGAAGCACCCGACTACAACAAGCAGGTCTACTCGGACAGGCCAGTTGGCGTCATCTTCGAGGAAGACCCAGACAAGAAGCCCAACTATGTGAGGGCGCATTGAGATATGCCATCCGTGCATGCTATGCTGACTTCGACGTCGCTTGTCGTGCTTCTGAATCGCAGGACAAGCAGGGTGACCCGCAGACTGTGACCGCCGAAGACGAGCGTGAGGGACGACGGGGCAGAGTGAGTGGACCGCCGTAGCCAATGGCATGTAGCATCAAATATTAAACTCAATCCATCTATGCACAGGTCCCTCGAGAGCCATCTGGAGCAACAGGCGCCAGATCCTCGTCCTCCATCTCCCGCTCTCGCTCCAGGCAGCCCAGAGGCGGACTCCGCGACGAAGGCAGCGGGGAAGCTCGCCACGCTTCCATGTCACCTTCTCGCGCAATGGGCACTCGCTCTGTCTCCATCGACCGCACTGGCAAGCCCATGCAGCCAATCTACACCAAGCTGAACACCTTGGAAGGCATCGGAAGCTCCGTCAGTCCTCAGGTTAACCCGGACGCATTCGATGATCGGAGAGGAAGAACCACCAGGGTTGCAGATGGCGATAGAGACACTAGATTCCCTATTGGAAGCCCTACAGGTGCTAGATCCATCTCCCGCAACCGGCAGCCTACTTCTTTCGAAGAGTCCCTCAATGTCTAGATAAGCTTTTTTACTCCCCCAAGCGCATCTCTGGGCACACCATTGGCTCGCTTCGGCCCGGTCTGTCCTTTACAATCTAAACTGATCTGGAAGTTATATCAACCTAAAGGCGCCTGGAGACCTTTGTTCCCTGCCTATACCAACTGAAGAATAGTAAGGAATGAGTAAATCTAGTTGCGAATGTACATCAAACACCCGGTAGCCTCGAATGCTCTTATCGACGTGGAAAAGGTCTATAGCAAAGTCAAGAAGGAAGGTCGTTTTGCTGTAGAATGAACCAGGTTCTTTAAACGATGTGCAATGTGTACATGCTCCTACTAAGTGAAATACAACGACACGGTGAAATGCTCTCGCGATGTACCGTGATTGTTTTCCTTGACGTCCAGCTTGTCGCTCGCCGGCCATGTAATCACTTACTTGCGGACTTTCACGAACATCTTGCTGTAGTCATCCAAGACTATATCTGATATCTGCACTTTGAAATGTCTGCCAACTTGTATATCTCCATATTCCTTCGGATCGAGAACAAGAGTTGCCATCATTCCACCGAGTTCAGGTATTAAAACCCTAGCTACTATTTTCAAGCTTGCATAATCCAGTTTATAGGCTATAACTTTACCATTCAATCCGTTCAATAACAATTCGGAGGCTCGCAAATCACTGGTTGGGTCTTTACGGATAGCTTGAAGTCTCTGATCCAATATGAACAGCTTCCAGAAATTTCGAGATCGTTTATCTAGGTTCTTCAGTAGCTTATCGAATGGCGTATATCGTTTGATGTGCTCTTCGATCTCTGACATTGAGAATACAGGTTTACCCTCTTTCAATGAACTTTTGAGTTGCCAATGGATTATCATGTCGTTATATCGCCTCAATGGACTGGTAGCTTGTACGTAGCCACCTGAAGAACCTTTGATTCCCATACTCCAATGATCGGACGGAGTGGAAGAGAAGTAAGCAGGTAGGAAAGTGATACCTTTTTCCAGTTGATCTTCAAAAGAAGTCAGACCATTCTCTGGCTTTCTGCTATCTAAGAACTCTTGCAAAGCTTCCGGTGAATTTGCACCAGGCGCATCTTGAGCGCGATACAAAGCTGGTATATTGCAGCTTGTAAGATGCGATGCCGCTATTCGACCAGCTAATATCATGAACTCAGCTACAAGTTTACTTGATTCGCTTTCTGATCGTTCGAATGTTTCTTCCATGGTAGGAAGACTAAATGCGAGATGAGGTGGATGTAAGAAATGTGTGCGATTGGCTTCAGAAAGATCCGTTAACAGTGATGAGAAGAAAGGTCGAGGTCCAAGGACTAGGTTTGATTCGCTTGACGAGCGATGCCATGTAGTGTGGCCTGCTGCAACTCGCTGCTTCAGTAACGAGCGAGCTAATCTTTGCAACGCCTTAAGGTCAACTGTGGCCGTCGACGGCAGCGAGGACAACGTCCTATTATACTGTTGTATAGGTGGCATAGATGAGCTTGGCCATGTGAAGACCAGGCTGTTTCCTGAGGTTCGCGGTGATTGCAGGTTTGCTCCAAGCAGCTCGTTGACCTTCTCGTACGTCGTGGTACATACATTGTTCACCACAGCAGGTCTCACGTGTTTTTCGTGCACGTTACCATCCTCGTCTATCTTTGCACTGAATGTCACTACTCTTTGACCTCGACTTCTTGCCTCGCTGCCTAAACTCCACTTGTAATGGCTCATGGCTGAATCAGGGAACATCGGTGAGACAAGCTCCGGGAGATACACAGCAGTAGCGAATGATCTTGCTTGCTGTGCTAGTTCTGAAGTTGGGGACAACGAAGATGTCGGGTCTGCAATGTGTACGTGTACCCAGTAGGTTCGTTTGCCTTGACTGTCTGATTCGGGTGATTCAATTGAAATACCATCATCTAACTCGGAGGCACCAATATCATCAATGACATAGACTGGCAATTGATCAAAGTCATGCCTCTGTGAGTCAAGGCCATCGAGATTTTCCGCTGGCACGGACGATTCCGGTTTATATGAGGATAGGAGCTTCTGCCTCTCATTAAGTTTGGCTTCGCGATCGCGCAGAGTGAGGTTCTCCCATTCTGTATATACGCCTATACTCTTCAAGAAGTTTATCGTAGCTTGACGCGCTTGTAAAACAGGAGAAACATCATCTGATTGAACCATCTCTCCTATCTCGTTGCAGAAGGCCAATGCTCGCCGCAGCAGCAAGGAAGCCGCCGAGTCGAAGGGATTGGTTTGTAGTTTTCGCCTCATGTCTAGAGAGTCCTCCAAAAATCTGATAAGTTTGGCATCTTCACCCGACCATTGGATTCTCTCAGGCGTGTCTGGAGTCGTCGAACTTGTTTTCGCTGAGGATGAGTGAGCTGAGTCGAGTATCTCCTTCCTAGCACGCTTAACAACGCTCCTAATGCCTTGTGCCTTTGTACAAAAGTTTTTCACTTCCTTCGTATCCTTTCTAATCCACTCCCTGACTTCTCTCAGGCGCTCGAGTTCTTCTCTCGGTCGTACACGAAATTCGGAATTGAGCAGTGTGCCGAACGAGTGCAGTACAAAATGTTCAGAGTCGTCCATTAGAGCGTCATGCAATGCCAAGAGATAATGGCGATGCCTTTCACTCGTGCTATCCAGATCATCCATGTTGATATCGGTTTTACTCTTGAAGAGGGTTGTGTAGGCATCCAAAGTAGTGATGTGCACGTCGTGATCTCGAACATAATGCTCATAGAGACTACGAGGCCCCTTTGCCGCAATTGCCGCTCTGGCCTTCTCCTGCTTAAGCTTCATATCACGCAATGCAGCGACACATTCTGATTTTGCTGCAAAAGTAGCCTTCCACCCGTCCGCTCCGTATTGTATACCATACTCGTTCCATAATGACTGATCATCAAGGACAATTTCGCTGACTGGCGAAGCACCACTGGAGGGTTCATCCTCTTCTTCGAGATGGTCGATGAATTCTTGTGGCGACAGACCGAGAATGCGAGTTGCCAACTTGGCGGTCTTTGTAGGCACCACGCCAGGTATGGTGAAAAGAATATCATCTTGACGAACTGAATGTAAGGCATTCCCAAAGCCGTGAACCAGGAAGCGGCGTCCACCTCTAGAAGCGTTTACTTTATCTTCTGCGAGGTAGATCGCGCCAGATGACTGGTTGTAGCTGTACCGGCCGAGTCAGGACTGCTAAGCTCATTTAAGAACAGATAGCCGACACTCACAGTCGCAATTGAACCCAATCTCCAGGCTGGAGTTGCCTCTTTGCCGCAAGCAGTGAAAGCGATGGGAGACCTTCGGCATCATCGGACGGATCTTCTTCGGCAAAATCCTCTTCCTCGGGCTCATCTTGTAACTTATATGATCTAGGAGCAGCAGAAGACGAGAAAGGCCTTGTATACTTCTTGAAAGCATCTAGCTTAGCTTGTTGTCTCAAGAACTTGCGTGGCGGATTTGGTGGTAGTACACCTTCTAACAAACGTTTGCTCAGGTAATTATGAGGGTTGACTTTTGGGTTCTTGCTCTTATCGCTTCCTGAGCTCTTCCAGCCTCTGAACTTCCATAGAGGCGAATGACCATGCAAAGCAGCCTGCACAAAGCGTCTTGCGAATTCTACATCGCTGTTTTCGCTGACAGCGACTCCACCCTGCTTAGCGGATGGAGATGCAGATTTCGCGGCCGCTAGCGCCGTGCGAGTAGCCTTTGAGCCTGCATGACGCTGGGACATGCACTTCAGCGATGTATATGTCTATACTTGATGCAGAGACAAGACCTTCAAACGATAGATGATCGAGGAACGTCGGAAGCCTGATCATCCGCTGTTGCGAATTGCTTGCTTCGTTCTCATCGATACTCTTACATCAACTTCATCCATTCACCGGTAAACCATTACCTCTGCTACTCGCCGCCATGTCCGCTAAGTTCGAGAAAGCCGGTAAGCCATATGTGTTCTGCGCGCCTAGCAGTGATGCGACGGGTCACTGCTCAGTTCCTGCGAGCGGAGCGGGGTATATACCAACCTACTGAAACAGCAATAACTGACGCTATCGTACTTTCGCAGTGTCCATTGTCCAGTCCCTGCCAAAGGACGGCCCAGTCAAGCCCAGCCAGGCTCAGCAGCTCGAGGTAAGGATGTCGTACAAAGCACCTCGTCATTTTCCACCGGCAAAGATGCAACGTGTTATGCCGTGGACATACGAACCGAGCGACGTGCAGGAGAGGCCATACTGATTACTGCGATCCCTGTGATACGACAGTTCTATGCTCTTTACAAGCAGTGCGCACCTTGAGCCAACAGTGACTTCATAATGCGGTACTGAACTCTGACATTACCCCTCCACTTCGCCACACTTGAAACAGAGCAACACTCGGAGATGTCACCACTTCAAGACCAGGCATCATGGACTTTACTAACAGAGCTAAGTGGTGCGCTTCTAGTCTGCTCTGAAGTGGAGTGCATCCTGCATAATGGATGCTGAGTACTCTGGATCTGACCCGTAGGGATGCCTACAAGAAGAAGGAAGGCATGAGCCAGGACGATGCCAAAGTTGCTTATGCCGCCAAGTTGAAGGAGGTAGGTCGTGTCGTATGATCTCATGATCGCCCATCTAAACTAGAGATGTTGCTCTGGACAGGTCCTTGAAGCCAGCGACTCCGATGAGTCCAAGCAGTATTTGAAAGAGGTGAGAGCAGATATCGACTGTTAAGTAGCACATCTGACAATTTTTCTTTCCTCGACCAGCTTGAAGCAGCAGAGTAGATAACGGTCGCGAGGTGCGTCTGTGTGGATGATGACCAGTTATACTTGTATTGCTAGCAAATACGTAAAGGTCATATCTGCAACTCGCCTGTTCTACACTTGAATACTACATTTAGCAGTGAAACTAGGTTCAACCTTTGATTCAACTGCGATAATACACAGCTTGCGCTGTTGAACCTGAAACTGTGTTTTCTGATCATGTCCGTCATACAACGGTTGTCTTGCTGGAATGCACCTTGCTCTTGCCCGTATCAAACGTTTGATCAGTATGTCAGACAGAGGCAGAGTAAGTCAAGGGACTTCGTGAACCAACGCAAACGTGCTCTGTGCAATAACTTGGTCTAATACTTCTTTCGGTCGTGCAGGGAGGCTCTTCGCGAGGTGGACGAGGTGGTGGTGGCAGAGGAGGAGGTGCCAGCGGGCCACGAGGCGACGACAGACAAGACAAGCGTCGAGAAGCTATTCTAGATCTCTCAAAGTGAGCTTCAGACACGTCCACGTCCACAGTGCTGCTGCTGTTGTGAGACATAGAAAGTAACTGGCAACTCTTTACTCACGATCATCGCATTTCTGTAATTGCAGATATGCCGACAAGCGGATTCGAGTTAAATTCAGTGGTGGAAGGGAGAGTGAGTGGTCTAACGAAGCATTCTCCTGCCGAACACATTCACTCACGCTTCACTTCTGCTGGCTCAGTTGAAGGAACACTCAAAGGTTGGGATCAACTTCTAAACCTCGTGCTGGACGATATCGAAGAGCTGCTAGTCGGTGCGTATGGCTACAACGAGGCACCGCAGTGTCGTCGTCATCATACAGCGCTACAGTCCTAATGTTGCTTGATACCTGCACTTGCACACATATAGAAGAAGGCACAGAAACGACACCGCGCAAAGAACGCAAACGATCAGTCGGTTTGGCGGTGATACGCGGTACTTCTCTGGTTGTAATCAATCCAGTGGAAGGGTAAGAGCAAACACAAGCGCCATTCTTCATTAGAATGACATACTGACTTTCTGTCTCTGTAAATGACACATAGATTCGAATCCATTGCCAATCCTTTCCTTCAAGAAGAGTAGCTTTCTAGATATCAAGGGTTGGCATTGTATTGGGAGGTGCGAGAATTGTAACAACAAAGATAAAGCGACTCGACAAACTCGAAAATGTTTATCACAAGTCAAGAAGGCTTTTAACTTATAGAACCTAATCTTGAGGCAGTAAAAGAGCCTCTATAGCTTATTCAAGAACCTTGCAACAGGCTTGCTAGGCCCATGATTCTGACCAGGGAGGTTCCACGATCTCGATGGGAAGGCATACTCTATAGCCTGCCAGATATTGTCCACAAAGACTATTTCAATTTCATCTCGTATCTTTTGAGGCAGATCAGCCATTGCAGTGCTGCGACATGGCCTGAGGAAGTCACCCAATATCGAGTTAGCTCATTAGGATTTCAGCCTGAAAAGTTTGTGAAGTAATGCGCACTCTGGAAGCATCAGACGCTTAACACCAGCACGAGCTGCTGCTAGACACTTCTCTTTGATACCACCCACGGCACCGACTTTTCCCCGAAGAGTAATTTCGCCAGTCATGCTACAAGCGAATGCCCCGCGGTTAGCATCGCATGCCAAGGGACAATTTGTTCGTGTTTTACACTCACGCTAGCCTTGGGTCCATAGCTTGTCCGGAGAACAGACTGAGCAAGCACATTGTCATAGCAACACCAGCTGATGGGCCGTCCTTTTTGATACCTCCCTCTGGTAACTATGAACCGGAAAGAGTAATATAAGCTCAGTCGAAGCAGATTTTTGGGTGCCGAGCAGAAAACTCACATGTAAATGGATGTCGATGCCTTCCATGATATTCTGGTCTCTTTCTGCCAGGCCCAGGTTGAAAGCATTGGCCTTGACCCAACTGAGAGCGATAATGGCTGATTCCTTGATGACATCTCCGAGACTGCCAGTGAGGCGCTATAGAGTCACGGGATGATGATGTTCAGCCATCGAGCAACAAGACTTCAGACACGCGTAGCGGGCTGTCCTGAGATACTGCAATAGTCACTCACCAGATCTCCTTTACCAGGCATACTGGTAGCTTCGACATGAAGGATGCAACCCGTTCCACTACCTGTATATCCAAGGCCAACAGCTGCACCAGGTCTTCCAACAGTCTCTAGCTCATCTTCTTTCTTGTAATTGTGGCCTAATATAGTTTCTAAATCTTCAGTCCTGACTGTAGGATCGTATCCGTCTATCTGCACAGTAGCTACAGGTTTTACGGAAGATGAAGTAGTGGAAGAAAGATGATCTCTTGCCCTTGCTAATTCAACTGCTTTCCACCTGCACACACTACCAATTTGCCGTTCAAGGGTACGTACACCACTTTCATATCCACAATATCTATTAACTATAGCTAACAAAGTTTCATCATCAATCTTTACATGTTCAGGTTGTAATGAATTTGTTTTTAATTGTTTAGGTAATAAATATTTTCTAGCAATTTGTAATTTTTCAGTATCAACATAACCACTTAAATGAATAACCTCCATTCTATCTAGAAGAGGAGGTGGGATAGTATCTAAAGAATTAGCAGTCGCAATAAATAAAATTGAACTTAAATCAACAGGAGTATTAATATAATGATCTGTAAAAGTATGATTTTGTTCTGGATCTAAAACTTCTAACATTGCTGCCGATGGATCTCCTCTTGATGAGTTTCCTGTTGATAATTTATCTATTTCATCTAGTAGGATTACTGGATTATTTACTCCTACTTGACGTAACTTCTGGATGAAGATACCTGGCATACTACCGACATAAGTACGTCGGAAACCACGAATTTCACTCTCGTCACTTATTCCTCCGAGTGCTGCTCGAGAGAATGGTCGACCCATAGCAGTTGCAAGAGAGCGTGCGATAGACGTCTTGCCTACACCGGGTGGTCCACTGCAGATATACGAAATCAGCGACAGTCATTATTGAAAGACATTGCATGATGTGACTTACACAAGGCACAGAATAGGACCTTTGTCTCTAAACTGTCTTGTCTTGCCTTTTCGCGGAGCCCGAGGAGATGAAAGGTTAGAATCCGATATTGCCGCCTCTCCGTCAATATCTAAATTTTGACCACTCGACTGTGAAGCTTCAGATCTGAGAATAAGAGCTTTACTATTTTGTCCGTTGGATGCATGCTCGTCGGCTCCTCCAGCAGAAGATGCAGTCTCTATTTGATTCATCTGTGTCTCTGATCCTTCTTTAGCTCTTGCATTGTTTTCCTCTTCTTCCCATTGTTCATGTTTTAATCTTAAAACAGCTAAATATTGTAATAATCTAATTTTAACTTTATCAATACCAAAATGATCATCTTCTAATTGTTTTTTAGCTCTTTCTAAAAAATCTTTATCAATTTTTGAAGGATTAGGTAAATCAAAAGTAGATTTTGACCAAGGTAAAGAAATCATCCAATCTAAATAATCTTTAGATTTTCCAAATTCAGGTGACATTGGTGGTATTTGTTCTAATCTTTTAAATTCTTTTAAACATAATTTTAATGTTTCTTCTGGCATTGTTGATTCTTTTATTTTTTGTTTTAAAGTCTGTAATTCATCCTCTTCTTCTTCATCTTCTTCATTATTATCTCCATCAGTGGAACCACTGTTACTTCCTTGTGATTGACCAGGTCTACCATTACCTATCCTAACCAATCTAGAAGGTGTATTACCAGGAGGGGAAGAAGGAATACCTAAATCATCAGCTTCTTCTTTCTTTAAAGCTCTTAATTCTTGAATGATAGAATCCAATAGACTTTTTAAAACTCCTTCTCTAGCTTTTCTTAATTCAGTTCTGTTGAATCTACCTTCAACACCTTCTTTAGCTTTCAATCCTGCATTTAAGACTTCCAATTGTCGGATTGCATGTTCCACTCTCTGAGATGCAACAAGTAGTGATAGATGGTTTAACTTGACAGGGAATGATTCTGGTTTAGCACTTGGTAAAAGAGATGAAATGAGCACATCAGATAGTTCATCCACTGTTGAAGCAGTCAATCGATTTATACTAGCTCGAAGGGACTTAAGAGCGAAGTCAGAGAGTTTGGGTGCAATGTTGGGAAGATTGACTAGTTTCTTATTGCCAAGCTTGCCTCTTCCGAAAGGTGATAGTGCAGCTTCGAGTGATTCTAGGATTGTCTGGGCTGCAATGCGAAGTTTATCGACTAGTTCATCATTTACTGGATCTTCAGAAACTGAATTCGTATTGAAGCATAGTCAGTGTGGGTTTCGTGGGTATATAGCATGACTTTGTGGCAAGCTCCGGCCGGCATGCTTTGAGCACCGGAAGCCCAACCCTTCAGACTTACCACCTTTCCTTGGGAAAGCAGTAACTTGAGCTTCAAAGTAAGGAGTACCGGTCATGGTAAACCTATCGATCCTGAGCCTGCATATGCCTTCCAGGATGACGAGATAGCCATTATCTTGCTTTCCATTGATCTGAATCTCTAGCTTTTCTACTCGAATGACGCGGGCGGCTGCATGAACAATATCAAGTTAGCTATATCTGCTAGGAGTCGCGCGAGACAGTATGATTGATGCTCACCACACGCGTCTGTATATAGCCGGATATCATATCATACAGAGATCCAGGGAGGTCGCGATCGGAGGATGGGCGGATGCATGGAATGTCAGCGGCTGGCCGTCAAGGTGGTTTGAAGGTATACGAGGACTCACATTCGCTTAGTTGATTGACACTAGGTTTGACCCCGTCACCCGAGGCAGAGCTGCTACCGCTGCCCGTCGACAACGGTAATAATGGGACAGGCGATGCCGGAGGAGAGCTTGCGCCACCCTTGGTAATACTAGCAGGCAGCCTGAAAGGCGCAGCAGCAAGGATAGCATTGCTTGTGCTGCCCTTCTTATCTGCTTCTTCTAATACAGCTTCGAGCATGTTCAGCGAGTCCTGTCGGAATAGCTGGACTGCGAGTGTCGACGAGGGCAGCAGGACACTGCCTGCTGGCAATGGGAGGACGGGGAGTGTGCCATTGATGCTGCTGTCTTGCTTGTTGTTCGTGGGTGCTTTTGGCCTGAACATGCTTGAATGAACGGCAGATGAGTGGAGGTGTGCGTGTTTGAGCAGAGCCAAGCTGGATGAGGGTGTGTGTGTCGCTGTCCGTGATGGTGGCGGTTGCAGCGTGGGCAGTCGGGCAGTCAGCTCTGCCTATCTGGAGGGACATACAGCGAGCAGAGGAAAGAGTACTGCTTGCTGTAAGGGGGACTGCACATGCATATAGGATGTCTACACTCAACAGCAGAACGTGTACTTGCCATAAATGAACTGTCTCTATGCATGCAAGACTGCCCCATGCACGTGACCTGGAATTCCGTAGAAGTCCGGGTGCGTGTCTCTCTGTCTCTCTAGTCCTGCTCTCTCTTGCTCTTCTTCACTCGACAACCACCACTTCATTACACACTCCACACAAACCTACAACACATCCAACATGGGCAAGAAAGCAGTCGTCCTCGGTGCAGCAGGCGGCATTGGCCAGCCATGTGAGTCGCTCGTCGTCTGTCTGCCTGGGTTCATGCAGCTTCTCCACCTGAGCGTGCAAGATGGGCAACAATACTGATTGGAATGGACAACTCTACAGTGTCCCTCCTCCTCAAGCAGAGCCAGGTACTCACCGACCTCGCTCTCTTCGATGTCGTCCCCTCTGTCGTCGGTGTCGGCGCTGATCTGTCGCAGTGAGTGTAGGATCCTCCATCTTCAACCAGCCATGCGCGGGACTCTCCATACTGAAAACTGAAAACTGACTCCGCACCCTCGCACCACAGCATCAACTCGTCAAGCGTGCTCACTGCCCACACAAAGGACAACGAAGGTCTCGCTACTGCCCTCAAAGATGCTGACATTGTCGTTATCCCCGCTGGTGTCCCGAGGAAGGTGCGCTGCCACTATAGACCTTCACCATCTGACTATGCGCGAGGAGAATACTGAATCTCTGTCTACAGCCCGGTATGACCCGAGATGATCTATTCAAGGTGAGCAATGCACTTCTCTATCACTAACAGTCCCATCATCGCTCATGCACCCTGCGCCACACAGATCAACGCAGGCATCGTCTCGGATCTAGCAACTGCAATCTCTCAAAACTGCCCCAAGGCTTTCATTTGCGTGATCAGCAACCCAGTAAATAGTACTGTCCCCATTGTAGCTGAAGTATTGAAGAAGGCTGGATGCTTTGATCCTAAGCGGTGAGTGCCTTTACTTTCTTCGGCAAAGTAACATCCAAGCCCGGTTCATTCCGGGACAATCCTCTCCCCATTACCTTCTGCCGGACGCAATATCACTTTTGCGAAGGGAAGGAAGGAAGGAAGGAGAAGCTTTTATCCGTTATGGGGATACCATCTCTCTCTGCTACCACATACTGACGCCTTTGCTTGATTCTCGCCTCATCATACGCCCGCCATCCCCAATGCACGAACAGACTCTTCGGTGTTACAACACTTGATATCGTCAGAGCATCAACATTCGTTACATCAGCATTAGGAATTCCAAATGAAGCTCCCAAATACTCTATTCCTGTAGTAGGAGGTCACTCTGGAGCTACTATTGTTCCTCTAATCTCTCAATCTACACCTAAAGTCGATAGTAAATTGCTTGACGACAAAGAGGAGTTGGCTAAGGTAGTCAATAGAATTCAATTCGGTGGTGATGAAGTCGTTAAAGCTAAGGATGGTGCTGGTTCAGCTACTGTGAGTATCTAATTTCTCTGACATGCGTAGCGAAATATGGGCATCGTGCATGACATTAATACTGTACTTGCATGTCTTGTTCTTGTTCGAATACAGCTCTCCATGGCTTATGCTGGATTCAGGTGAGTACCTCATGATAGAACTCTTAACGCCCGGTAGTCGGTGTTGACACAGTTGACTTCGGTTCATTCAGATTCGTCGAATCCCTGATCAAGGCCAAATACGGTGGCGAGACTGGTGTCATTGAAGATTCCTGTGAGTGTTGAATACAGCATTGCCATGTGACCAAGTGGGTAGACTTCCTGGCTGACTGCAACCACTCCCTCTCATCACATGCAGACATCCACATCTCCGCTCACCCCAATGCTGAAAAGGCCCTCAAAGGTCTAGTCGGAGACGAAACCTCAGGATTGGACTTCTTCTCACTTCCTATTGAATTGGGTCCTGATGGTGTCAAAGATGTTCATTCTCTTGGACAAATCAGTGATTCTGAAAAGGAATTGTTGAAGGCTTGCGTTGCTGAATTAAAGGGCAACATTGAGAAGGTGCGCTATACCACGAGATCCTCCCGCTTTGAGTGTGTCCGTGCTGAACAGGAACTGATAATTTTTGTGCCTCCTCTTCCATATGTCCTTCACATACAGGGATCTGCCTTTGTCACTTCCAAGGCTTGACTTTGAACGCCTAGACGACAAATAGTACATCTTGCGAGCAGACAAATCAAGACCTCTGCCATATACCAGTAGTCAGAGTAGCTTTTGATCTGGATTTACTCGCTATAACGCATCCTTGCGAGAAGTGCTATCTTAGTCGTTGTACCAGGCTTCAGTGAACTTCTTCTTATCATGGGCATTTAGTCAACTCTTCCGCCACATCACCGAAAAGTGAAAGCAAAGACAGAAACATGGACATCTATGTCCTCAATACGGCTGTTGTGGAACAGGTTACTCTCACCTTGAACCTTGATATTGTTATTGACTTCTATTCCTGTTCCTTTTGCTGATGTAATGAATGCCAAGGGGATTCGGCGGCTTGATCGGCCTGTCGGGATGCGGGCAATTGGCATCGAGAGCTGGTCGTCTCGGTTATGACCATCAGATAAGTTTAGAAGTGTAGTCAGAGCTGTTGCTCTTATCTCGAATAGCATAATGGATGATCCAGGTATGCTGAACCCCTTGCCCTGCAGTGGTCAAATCGTGGAAAAGCTGACGAGGTAACCCATTACCTATGCATGCCGACAAAGGTCTTCATGCAAGATTGCGAGCGGATCACGAAGAGAGAGAATTGAGGAGGTAGGAGTGCATTATCAGCGATGCAACACTGCCATGCATCTTCTTCCCGTAGCCTCACTGACCGTCAATCATTATCGCAGGAATCCTCGACATCATTATACAGATGTTCAGCCACTTCCAGATGATGAGGGGAATGACTGGGAATCTCCAGAAATCGCAGACAAGCTTCATCCTCCTCCTGTAGCCGGAGAACATGTTTCAGGATATGAAGAAATCAGCTATAGACCACCACCTGCTATTCCTACGGATCAAATCCCAGGTGCTACTCATCATGGTGGTAGGTCATGCACGTGCTTGTCTGAGGGGCAATCCCAACATCGGTACCAGCGTGCGCAAACTGACCATTCTTACACATCATTCCTTGATGAACGCTATGTTTCGTACCATCGGCTATAGGACTCGGCTTACAAGGAGCGGAAAGCGATCCAATGCCTCCAGCTGGAACAGAAGCAGCCAAGAAGTATCATATGAACCCACATTTGCAACTACAATGCGGTCCAATGTTACGCTATGATACAGTCGATGCAAACGGTATATACCATGCATACGCAATGGTGGTCGTTGCAGATGCAGGAAGTGATCTAGGTCA
The DNA here is from genome assembly GCA_022813105.1 of Cystobasidium onofrii. Taxonomy (NCBI): domain Eukaryota; kingdom Fungi; phylum Basidiomycota; class Cystobasidiomycetes; order Cystobasidiales; family Cystobasidiaceae; genus Cystobasidium; species Cystobasidium onofrii. The sequence continues at coordinate 54,020 of JAKLNA010000005.1, read as the reverse complement.
AACTCCCTACCTGACATATCGATACACACCAAATTATCCTTCATCTTTCGAATCAGCTCATTCAAATAATCAAACATCATATCAGAATGGTAGTGCTAACCAACACGATAACAGCACAACAGCCAATCTACCCAAATCAGGAGAAGAAGTTAAGATTAAAGCAGTAGGAGAAAAAATTTGGATATTTCATGGATTAGCAGGACCAAATTCATTTTGGAGAATGAAATTTGAAATTAAATTAAGTGATATTGAAATGAAAATTAGTTATTCTATTAATAATGGTAAAGAATTGAATTTTTATGTTCCTGCTTTAAATCAAAATATGCGTTGGGTTGGTCATTCTTGTAATGGATTTTCCGCTGGTGTTGATACAGAAGCTTTCAATGGTGAGTCTGAAGAAAAAAATCTGTAGACATCCGCTTGTTTAGATATAGGCTCAAGCTGACTCCCCAAACGTTTTGATTAATTAGGACCTGACCCACTATGGAACGACCTGCTGAAAAGACATGCACAAGAGCCAATCCACCTATTAGTAGGAGGCGGTGACCAGATCTACTGCGATGCTATCGCCAGAGAGCCCGAAATTACGCCATGGATTGATGAAACGAACTTGGAGAAGAAGATGCAAAGTGAGTTGTTCCGCGGGGTTGACTTGCGCGTTTCCTTGTTCGTTTAGAGCTGATCAGACCTGTAGCTCCGTTGACGGATGAGATTCGCTTCGCTGTGGATCGATTCGTACGTAGACTACCTATACATTGAGATTAGGCGCAAGGCGCATGACTAACGGAGGCATCCTTTCGTTCTCAGCTATTCAACCACTACGTATGCGCATCTTTTCCCATCACAACATCAGATCACTAACATTCAGTTCGTGGTAGACAACCTGGTTCAGAAGTGGCGCGTTCGGTAGAGCTATTGCTACTATTCCCATGGCGAATATGATGGATGATCACGGTACATAATAGGCATAGTCTACCAGGTCCATTTTTATCTCGAGGCTGATCAATCCTATTCCTGACACTTCGTTATGCCGACCATCGTCCTACAATCAGATCTTAGTAAGTTCAATTGCATGATAGTGCCTGCAAGACACTGAGGCTGACAGTATCGTCCTTCAGTCGATGTACGTTGTCTCATATGGCTAAGCATTGTACAGATATATTCGGCAAAGCTAATGTCATTCCCGCTTTCAGGGATTTGGAAGTTATCCCGATGACTGTGAGTGTCTGCTATACTTCGTTGTCTGGTGATATTCAAGGTATTAAAGGCTTCAGTTCCGTAATACAGTGCAAACTTCCCCAGTCTTCTCGCATATGTATGTTTTCCAGCAGTTCTGGCTTAGATCAGTAATTTCGGCAGAAAACTGACGCAATTAACAACAAAGCGGATCACGAGGAATCTTCTTTTATCATCTCTTCCAGATGTTCATCGTCAATGAAGTCGATGGAACTGATGCAAGCAAACCTCATCCCAATCTATCTATCATTGTTGGTGGTCCTGGTCCATATGTTCCATTCGATAATCATAGTTTCCTCATATGGTGAGATCCCCTGTTTCTTCAAAGGCTTATAAGAGTTTGCTGACTGCTCCTTACTCGATGTAGGCTAGGACCTACCGTCCGCATGCTCCTGCTCGATTGCCGCACAGAGCGCAAGTTGAACCAGATCGTATCGAAGTTCACTTACGAAAAGGTCTTTGCACAACTTAGGCAATTGCCAAGTCAAGTACAGCATCTAGTGGTTCTGCTGGGAGTGCCCATCGCCTACCCCCGTATGGTAATGATTGAAGGTATTCTGACAAGCAAATATAATCCTATTACAATGTTAGGACGCAAGGGCGTGCCTGGCTTTTCGGGCTTGATTAATAAGTAAGATTGTCGGATGCATAATCACATCAGTTGGTGATGCAGAGCATTCACACCCAATCGTTTTCAGATTCAATAAGGACGCTGAGCTAGGTGACGATCTCAATGATCACTGGACTGCAGCACCGCACAAGGTGAGTCAGCAGTGCAAAACAAACTGCCACCCGCAACATATCCTGACGCACCCTCGATATCTCCGACAGCCCGAGCGTAACTGGCTGATCCTCGAGTTTCAAAAATTGGCTGTCAGCAACCGACTCAGAATTACCTATCTCAGTGGGGATGTCCATCTAGCAGCGGTGGGCTATTTCTTCGACAAGCATAAAATCAAACCAGAGCTCGACCCAAAGTACGCTGTGAATATCATTTCAAGCGCTATTGTCAACACACCTCCTCCACCAGCTCTTGTAGGGCTACAAGGAAAGCTGAACAAGAAGGTTCACAAGACTCTACATCATGAGAATACGGATGAGACTATGTTGGATGTCTTCAAGAATGATACTGATGGTAAAACGCTCAAGAACCCTCATATTATGGGTCGCAGGAACTACTGCATCGCGCATACGGATCCCCAAGGTGACTTGTGCTTCGGTATCATGGTTGAGAAGGAGCAGGGGGTCGGAGAAACCAAAGAGTACGTTTCGTTCCCCCTCTATCTAGGACCCTCTCTTGGCGCTCCCGCTTACAGTTCGCGCTCTGCAGATATGGCGTGGTCATTCCGCCGCCTCGTTGGGTCTGAGCGACGCCAATAACGAAGACCTCATTTCTTGCAGTGCTGAGTTTGTAGAGTATTGGAGCGGTTGAAAATGGTAGTGTCGTTTGTATAAGCAGCTGACTCTGCTTGAGAACACCACTTTATTCGGTATTAAGCTTTATTCGAGATCGTTATTGCCTGGTCATGTTGTCCATCGTGTGGGTGTGTAGCTTGAGAATAGCATCATTCGATTGTCTCCCAAGTAATCCAAGACTGCCTCCTTTGTCTTGAGAGCATTAAATTTAATGCGTTCGGCTCGGACGGGGAAATACTTTTCGGACATCCACGAGACTTGTCTGTGAAAGATGGCAAAAGGCATCTCTATGCTAGAGGACAGCTTCACGAAACGCTGAATGTTGGGAAAGGAGTCAGTTTGGAGGTGAAAGTCGGAGCAACTTCCCCCGGTAACTCACATCAACGGCTTCGACAGGAGTCCGGTCATAACCTGCAAAAAGAGCCTATCAACAGCTTAATTAGCATTGTGTCTCGCCTGAATGATAGAAGACTTCCGCACCGGATTCTCTAGCAGTCCACGGGCGCTCATAACTGCATTCACACCAGTCTCTTCTTTCATGCGTATACTGTCTTGTAAGGTGAATATATCGCCATTCCCAATTACCGGTACTTCACCTTTTGCTTCTTCACGCGCAAACTTGATTCCCGCCCAATTCGCAGGCTCGGTATCTTTTTGATGTCTCGTTCGCCCGTGTACTCCAATGTAAGATGCACCGGCGCGTATCGCTGTCTGAACCAGCTGGGTCGTGTTCCTGTGGAGAGTATAGTATCTTGGTTACCGATGCGGAGTTGAACGCTCGATTCAGAACTCACTTTGGATCCTTGTCTAGCCTAATCTTGACGCTTATTGGAAAGTCCGAAGAGACACGGCTTCGAGCTTGTTTGACCATATCATGTACTAGTTCTGGCTGTCGAAGCAGATACGAGCCGATTTCCTCTAGGAAACAACAAGTCTCAGTGGCGAGGGTGGACTAGTAGACAACCTTTTTTACCTTGATATGCCCATCTTTGAGGGCTATAGAGAGATGAGGTGAGTATAGATACACTGGTATACACAGATTAGGAGTTCTCACCAGCCACAGTTCAAATCAACACCATCGACGAATGGAGCAATAAGTTCGACAGCATTGGCAAAATCATTTGCGTTTTGCGCAGCAAATTGAGCAACTAGAGCGCCTTTGAACGTTCTTCCATCTTGAGTGAAGATTCCTCTTTCTCTATCATTAGTGCTGAATTCCGCTTGTCTAGCTTTTTCAGATCTGGAATACTCTCTTGACAGCATCATTGGGGTGTAGGTAATATGCGTCTCATAGCGAGAGAAGAGGGTTCGAGCAGCCAGCTTGGAATAGCGCACCATGGGAGCTGTATCAATAGCCATCAGTCCATGCTTTTCCTGCAAACACTGCTACACGAGTATAGCAGGTGATGATCGAGGCGAGTAGTAAACTCACCTGCAACATTCACAGTCTTCAGCTGACTGAGCATCTCGTGCGGTGGAATGACCTCAACCTGATTGATGTCTTCTACCTCATCATAAACATCGCCATGCTCTGTTGGCAGTTCTGTCACCATCGCCAGAGCTCTTTACGCGGGTTTTGTCTTGCGATCACGTTTTGGTGCAAAGACAAGCTCTTCGCGAAAAGAAACAGCGGAGCTGATGATCTGCCGACTTCCACAATGCATTTGATACAAATATTACCAAGTAAGCCTGCTATGGCATCAGCGTATATTTCTGATAATCACGGCACAGAGGCAGCTTCAGCCTTTCTCATCTACTGTACAAGGTATTACTGATTACTTGACTAGGGTGTACTTAAATGGTAGTGAATGACATCTCATCTCTGTGGTCTCTGCTAGAGCCTCTTTCAGATGGAGGGTTGGAGCACAACTCCGGGTGGCCGATCTTGACTAGTTTCTTATCGTATGCGCCATCGCGGTATCCCTCAACTATACGTTGCAGCAACTCCGAAGTTGACACTCCATCTGTCCGTCTTGTGGGCAAGAAGCGACCTTGATCCTTGACAAATCTGTATATATCACTTTGACCTGGCGTCGTACCCTCGTATGGCGCCTCATCGTGAGCTACATAGTCGATCTTGTGTTTGTCTAGAAATTCTTGGTCGATGATCCAAGGTGCGTCCTCGATGACCTGATAACAAAGCACTTGGTTATCAGTAAGATGTCAAAGGCATCGCAGTATGCGCTTGCCGACGGGCCCTACGTACCTCGTCCACCCATCGACAGTTGCGAACGCTTTCATATCGCTCGGCAGAGGTCATGACAGGGATAGCTTTATGTTTCCTGACTAGTTCGCTGGAGCAGACTCCCACTAACAAATGGACATTTGGGAATGCCAATTTGGCTTGTCTGAGCGCTAATGCATGTCCGTAGTGGAACTGAAGCGGGGTCCAGAGAGTATCAGTACACAATACATCTATACGCACACCTATACTTTTGCTCACCAAGTCAAAGACACCATCAGCGTATATGCGGACAGGGCGATCCTTCGGCGGCTTGTTGATCTTATAATTTCTATCCACGCCATCAGCGCCAGCACCTGCAATAGCTTGTTTGACACTTTCCTGCAGATCCAAAGCGCTCATTTTGGCAAGGAAGCCATGAGGCGCAGGGTGATGTATTGCTTCTTTAGCCTCTGGAACCTTGAGCAAGTCGCTCGAAGCTGGGCCAGCCGATGACGCTCCTCCTTCCGTTGTGCTTCCTTTTGGTGAGCCAGGTGACGCATGACGAAGATGCGAAGATGGCGCATGTGGTATTTGAGGTGCTGGTGAATCAGGGGGGATAGCAAAGCCATTTGACTTGTCCTTATCTTTCGAATTTGGTGATATCGAAGCTACTGAAATGGAAGAGGATGAAGGCATGTTCTGAAGACGCCCGCTTCGAGTTGCAAGGCCGTCGTAGTATGATCGTGGATATCCTGAACCTGTAGTAACAGCTGAACCTTGTCCTGCTGTTGCTGTTGAACTATCTGCAGATGCATGAACGTGGTGATGAGGCCGTCTTGACGACATTGGAGCTGAACTGATGTCACCGTCGTCTGTTGAGATGCAAGCCGGTAGTATAACACAGCGGCAGCATGCATGCGATAGTAATTTGCATTAGAGTGATCAGCCTGACCAGGCTTCCCTGCCGTCTTTGTTCAAGAGTATTCTCCATACTCACAAGTACTAGCAGTCGATTCATTGCCATCCGCCTTATCCACCGCCATGCTGGGTGAAGCTCTCCTCTGTCTGCTCGCACTTGGGGAGGCCGAAGCATCCAGAGCAGCGTTAGCTGTGCCAGGTGTTCCACTTTGCCCTGCTGTCTGAGTTGGGTCGTCTACACCTTGAGCCGTCCTGCTGCTTGGACCGCCAGCGGACGAGCCGGCGGCAGCGGGTCCACGGGTTGGAGCAGTGAACGAGCCAGTGTCGGTGTCGTCTGCACCTGTCGCATCTTCAGTGGTTTCGGCATTGCTCTCCTCTGAGGCTTCGCGGGATCTACTCGAGTCTCCAGCTGATGGTGGGTGAATTGCGGGCAGGATGGTGGACAGACGACCAGAACCGGAAAGGTCAGTTTGATTCCAACCAGCCTTTCTGACGAAGACCTACGTTGAGAGGGATTCTTGCGCCGTCTCTTCGGGGCTGCCGGTGCTGGCTGTCTGGATGCCATTCTTCCGTGCTGTTATGCCGTTCTGATGATGCAAAGCAAAGCCGCAGGCTCCGGGAAAGGTAGAACAAATATCGAAATCGAGGTGTGCTTAAGCGAAGACTACGGCAGAAGCATCGTATTGGACAACATAGCATCACTGGTGTTACCCACACAGGCTCTCGAATACTGATACTCGGCGCTGCCCTGATCTTCGGGACTCTTGCAGATCCCGCCTACAGAGAGCCGCCAAGACACGACACAGCGCAACGCATTACAAAACGCAACTCACACGATAACCATGCAGCAACCTGTTCTCTTTGGTATTGACGGCTTGGTGGTCGTGTGGTATTGCCTTGGGTCTGAAGCTGCTAGTCAACGCGTCAGACGTATCCCGATAGCCGAAGTGCCGTGGTGTAGTAGCGAGTACTGTACCTCCTCGATACCTCACCCAAGCACATAGGCTATCGTCGCAGTGATGCTTAAGATCGCAGATATCGCTTCATAGATGCTGTCAGTATAGGGTTAGAAGACACCTCTATATATCTACGTAGTCTCGTCAGAGCTTTCCAGACAAGATGTGACAAAAGATAGAAAAGATATCACATTGCCGTGACATTCATGAAAATAAGGAAGTATAAAATACTGGTAATGCTACATTTAATGCTTTTTCTGCAAACCCCCTGACGAGTCATTCGTACAGGAGTGGCTACAAGCATTTTTGGCCCGGCTAACATATCGTTTAAGAAGTTACTATGCTACCAAAACCTCCTGGTTCCCAGTTTTCCCTCCCCTTAATACGAATAATACCTTATAAACAAAAAACACCTGGTGCCCGCAGAAAGAAACGATAAATAACGAAGAAAGATGAACGAGAAGCTGTTGAGTTTGATTGTGCTTGCGAGCGCCGTATGCTGAGTGATGCCGTCTATAGACTTCTATGGCTTTTGATAATGAAGAGATTATGAAAGATGGAAGAAGAGAAATGAAAAGCGCTTGATAATGCTGATCTAATTCTATTTGAAATGAAGGTAGGACTACGCTATACGGAAGATAGCTTTTGGGTGGGTGACGAGAGAAGGCACAAAACGAGCCATTTACTCGTAGTTCCAGCTGATGGGAAGGACGCCAGCGGACATGTCACCTAGCGCTTGGAAGGCTCCAGTGCTGAGATCGAGACTGGAATCACAGAGATATGTTAGCTGTGTCCTAAGAATGCAAGAGTGCTTCCTTCTTGCTACTCACGATCCGCTACCACATCCAGGGCATAAGTCCTGAACGGTAGCAGAGATGGTCTTGCCGTTGTCGGTGTTGGTAATGGAGACGGTCTGACCGCACTTGCTGCTGTCATACTGAGCAGAGTTGACAGCTACGATATAGGCAGAGTCATCGTTGACGTTTCCGCAGGCGCCGGCGTTACCACCTTGGGCTGATTGATCGACAAAGAATTATCAGACACGTGCACTAATACGAGGAAACGCGTCCATGATATAGTGGGAGACAGGATTGACTCACTGAACCAAGTAGCGCGGCCAGAGTTTCTCTTCTCCATAGGAGCAGCGACGACCATGCTGGTAGCAGCGGCGAGGACAGCGAAGACAGTCTTGAATGCAACCATTTTTAATGAAGGGTTGGGGAAGTTGTACGAATAAAACGTAAAGTACGAATGGAAACTGTGTATAAAGGCTTGAGAAGCTTTGTGGAATGAGAAAAGAAGAAGAGAGAGATGTAGCTAAGATATGAGTTGGGTTTTTATACCTTTTCCAGATTGTACCTGGCAAGGCACAAAATGCCGGCAGTCCTCATGTTTTATATAGGATACAGCCGGGAGTCACTGGAAAACTTGGATAGACTTCCCACAACATGCACGCAATATCACTCAGTTTACGACCTCTTAACTCTATCGTGGGTACTGTAGGCGGAACGTTTGCAGCTCATCTGTGGTCCGTCTGGGCGAAAATCGCCATTGATACAGGGGACTTTCGAATGCAAATACTGATGGGAAGGATGAAGCCGACGGATTTTTGGGTGTGCCTATCTGGCCCGCCGAGTGCGCGAGTGTTGATGAGGGCCATGTACACTCAGCAAAAAAGTGACCCTCTGGTCCTCTGTAAAATTCGTATGCGGATGCTTTTGATGTAATTGCGTAAAGATTGCATATGATTGGCATTTTCGAGTGTCCAGCGAGCAGCAAAATCGCGGAAGAGGGTGCCGGTGTCAAGCTTCATCACTTCTTCATAAGGCAAGAGTTCTCCCCGGACTCCCGTGTCCCAGTGCAGAGAAAAGAGATAAGTTACCTCCACGGCACCGCGCTAGACTCCCCGGAAGCTCTGTGTCACTGCCCTTGTCTCGGTGCGCTCGCTGCGCTTTTAGATTTTCTGGGGAGGTTCGCATTTCAAGTTTGCCACCAACTATCGGTTCGGATACCAGTCAATGAGTAATTAGTGACGGACCGACGATGCCGCTTTCGCAGCTTCTGTGCAGTACCTTGCCAAACATACCTTGGACGGCTCTCCCTTGCCTTCGCAAGTGTTCTATGGGCACGGTGGCACGGGCTCGTCACCACCGAGATAATCATGAGCTTCAAAGGAATACTGCAGTACCCTGATCGCGCAATGATGGCAATTGAACCGACCCTCCAGGAACTGATATCATAGATTGAAGCAAAAGCAAAAGACGAGTTCTATTCTGATTGCTTGCGAAACTTTGAGAACGGCGAGATCTTCCAAGATAGCAGTGCAGTGCAGGTTGGTCGGCCGATTACTAGCAACAGGCAAGGCTGCACCGTGAGCACTGCATGGTCGGAGCTCAAGTCAAATACTCTTCCTCAGTTACGAACCATTGTTCACCACCATCGTCGCCTTTGCCCAGTAAATGATTATTATTGCGCGTCTTAGCAAGCTTGAAAATCTCGAAATGAAACTCATGCTACAAAAAGAGACAGAAGAAAGGAAGAAAGCAGACCACTTAGAGAAAGCTGAAAATGAAACGAAGTCTAAAAGAAACAATGCTATTACAGAAACAAAATCGGTATATGCATGAGTCTACACCATTCTTGGATTGCTACTCAATAAATGCATCTCAGAAAATACTACCCAAGCGGATGATTGATAAATTGAACTGGATGGAGGGAATCTTGCGGAGGTCCAGCAAGACATGTACGATTCTTGCCATCTTTCACGCATACATGAGCATCCTCGTTAAACTGCTATTGATCGTTATGAAAGTCAAATACCGTACTTCACCGTTATGCCGACGTGATAAGGGCTTGCATTGTTTGTGAGGTTTTACATCACTCCGCGTACACGAGGAGAGACGAGTGTGGGCTCTGACCACTCCGTAGCCAATCAAATGCCATAGCGACATCATCGTCTGCAGTCATGAGAATTTTGTCACCTTCCTCGTCTTCATATTTCAATCGAAGGGTACCAGCAGTCAAGCCATTTGTTCTCGCACCGCAAAGTTGTATCTTGTGTAGAACCTTCCGCGATAATTCCTGATAAGAAATTGTTGAAAGAACGACAATGACAAAAGTATCTTCGCCATAATTAACTTTGATCTTGATGGCGGATGAAGGAGAGGTGGGCGCAGAGGGGAGATGCGGCTGAGGTGTAGATTGTGAATCTCGCGAATAGCCATTAACAGCATGCGGTGCAACTATTGAAGATGTAGGTGAAGCGTAGTTCAAACTCTGTGACTGGCTCGAGTCTTCACTTGATCTATCAGTACCCGTACTACATGAGCTAAATCGTTTGACAGGCGCAGTGGTGGCCGAACCAGCAGTAGAAGCGATAGTAGCCGTACTCGAGTTGCCAGTCATGCCGCGTTTCAATGGCATAGCATGACCATTCGACATCTGCCTTCCCATTTGTGCGGAACCGAAATGAGCGGGATGCACGTTCTCCATTGGATACGGTGACCATTGCCTATCGTTCTGCCCGTTTGCGGACAATTGTCCAGGTTGCAACTGATAGACGTGCGGGCTGCTCGCTGACCGACTGCGTAACGGAGGTGGAGCATTATGTATAGGCATATTGCCCTGCGAATTCTGGCGTAACATCCGTAGAGGTTCGCCTCCTTGTAACGAGAGTTCATCCATCTGCTGAGCGATGCTTTGCCCTCGTACAGTCGCATTGGATGAACCTGACGAACCAGGTGGGTGTTGCGTAGGATTCGTCCACTCGTGACTTTGCTTCTTGCGCAACGCAGACTTGCTCGCGGAATGTCGCAAGCTTGGCGGTGGTCCTTCTTGCGGACTGCCGCTGCTCGCCGCTGACGATGACATCGATGATTGCCTCGGCAGTGCAGGCACAGATGGGTATCCACCACTTGGCGTTTGGCTTCTCCACTGATTGATGACCGCCGAATTCGAATCTTCCGTTTGCGCCCGAGGCCGCGAGCCATTTGCTGTAGTTGTGTCGCTAGCCTGTCTAGCTCCAGGAGGTAAAGACTGTGTGGCCACGCCACGCCTTTGCATTCCGCCGCCCAAGCTCGGTGTCGATCTACCCGTTGCTGATTCATAATCGCCAGGATAGCCCTCCTCGCCCTCATCTTCGAAAGTTCCGCCATATGGATTAGCTCCATAGCCCATCGCGCTGTGCAAGCTAGCGCTGGACCCGCCGAATCCGGGAATCATCGGTCCGAGCTCGCTTTGAGGGGTATTTGGGAATTGACTATGAGGTGAAGCAAGGCGCCGCAGCTGACCAGCTGATCGTGACCGTCTTTGAGCTGCCATCTCTTCGACTGCTTTGCTGACTGTCTTATGCCACTGTGTTAATTGATCCGGCGTACGGCACTTTATACTGAAAGCTTCATCCAACTGATCTCCTCTCCATGTTATCTGCAGAAGATACGATCCTAGATTGAGAAAGAAATCAGCCTCATGCATATTATGGCTGGAGGAGTGGTGTAGCGAGACTCACCAGGTTTAGTAACCGGAGTAGCTGAGATCACGTTATTAATGAAAATTCTTCCCTTTAATTGTAAATTCGGTTTCCTCTTCAATGCCGCCGCCGCAGCTGCTGCATTCCCAGAGCCAGATTTCCTAATCATAGAATTACTTTTATTGACTTTTGTTTTACCATTACCTTGCATAGGTGCATCTTTACAGCATAGAATGATCTTTTGAAATAAATAAACGTGATATTCTCTTTCGACTTCAGATTTGAGGACTTGGAATGTTTCGTGTAATAACAATTCGCCGAATGAGTTTAGTTCATGCCCCTCTGCGAGAGCGGTCGGAAAATGCAAAAACAATTCAGCAGCCAGTAAAGTCTCAACGGGTTCTTTCTGGCCACTCACTCCAATCTTCAACTCGCCCGCGCAATTCTTCTGTAGCCTGCTTGTTTTCTTGTTTTCGAGTTTCTTCGTTCACTTTATCAGCTATTCTTTTAGCTGTTTCGACACCATCCACTAATTCTTGATAATTAGGCCACGATGGATCCGTCGCTTTAGCAAGACTCTGCAAGTATTCACCATACACAAGCAGTCAGGACGTTTGCTGGAAGGATTTGGAGAGGAAAGGGAGTCTGTGACTAACCTCAAATAATAAATGATACTTCAACAAACGTTGAACAGGCTTGATATGAAACATGAGAAGTTCCGTAGAATCAAGTATATGGCTTGCTCTAGTTAGAGCTTGAGCGTCTGTCTTCATCACAGTCTGCAATAAATCGCTCGCCGCAAGGTAGTTGATGCAGTATGGTTCGTATACAGCGAATGATTCCTCCTGTGGTAATGCAAAACGTTTTTTTTTCAGTCCCGAATCTACATAGCCAAAGCACGAGCGCGAGCAGGTCTTGTGTGACTTACCATCATAAGAAACAGAGAACCAAATCGTTGTTGTTCAGGAGGTAAGCATGCATTCGTTTCGACTCCAATTAAGAACCTTCTAGCGAAATCGACAATATTATTTAGGTTTAAGAATAAGCCATGTATAGTATCTTGTGATATAGTAGCATCTTCCGCTAATTTGCGTGAATATTCCTGATTGATTGCAAAAATTAGTCAGTAATCTGCATTTAATGCTTTGACGATCATGCGTCTAGTTGAAGTTGGAGCCGGTCGCCTCACCTGTAATACTTCTAAATCTTGAACATATTTCCTTTCTGTCATTAAGATCTCTTTTACTACATTTCCTCTTGTATCTAGCGATTTTGAGCTGAATAGAGGCTGTGATGCCTCTGAATCATCCTCTTGTGGTGGGAGTAGAAAGCCTTTCGCTTCTATTATATCCACCACTTTGGATACTGTATGTACGACCTGCGATGATAGGGGAAATTGCAAATAGACAAGTTCGTCAGCTGCCAAGCTTGTTTGTCAAGGAAGACCTGACTTGACACGCGCTAGCAAGCACCCTGAACGGTGAAGCGTTGCGCAGGTCCAACCCACCTTTACAGTACCATTGGTATCGGGCGAGTAGAGCTCGCCCACTCTAAACATATCCTCGTCACCCCACCCTAACTGCGTCGAACAAGCCATAACGAAATGAGCTACACCTCTCTGACAAGCCTTGAAGTTATTTAAAGAAGCATCAGGATTAACATCTAGACGTTTTTCCGGGTTGATCATATTGAATATATAGCATAACGAGGAACCCAATCTTAGGATATTTAATATCCTACTGACTGGATCATTGATTTCTGATGTGGGTAATAAGCTCGATGCACTACTACCTGGTATATTACTGTTACTATTTCCTGTTGATAAGTTCATACTGCTACTTGAAGGTGTTGTAGGTGACAAAGGGGATGCTAATTCGCCTGTAGCATACATTGACGAGGACGAGGACGATGGTATTGCGTTTGCATTTGCAGGGTCGAATGGAGATTCTGGGACGTCGATATAGCGTTCTGCGAAACCAGGAACGCGTCTCAATCGCTTAAGTAGGGCTATACAGGTCTGATAGAGTCCTGAAGCTGCATTTGCAGATCTGTTAGCTGCACTGTTGATGGCGGCGACCGGCGAGTCGATACCGCTTCCAGCACCGAGGGAACTGGAGGATGAGCCGGCGAACGAGGTGAAAGAGCGGTCTGCCATGCTGGGACGCGATGCATGGCCTAGACTGAATGTGGATGCGGATGCGGAGTAGCTGCTGCCTGGTGCGGATGAAGGAGTTGTTGCGAGTGCGCTTGGAGGCAAGGATGCGCCTCGCAACGAGGTGGATGCCATTGTTGGGATGATAGGTATGCCGTACGTAGCTTGCTAATGAGCGTGTGGATGGCAGGAAGTGCGCGTTGTCTCACTCCGGCAATCCAGCTAGCATGCAGTCCTGCGTGCACTCGAGGCTCGCGGAAGGTGTCCGTGTTTTGAGGGAAGCGACGAGGAGCGGTGAAGGGCCAGCAGGCAGGACAGCCAGCCAGCTGGCGGTGTGTGTGCTGCGTGTGGTATGATACAGCGTGTAGTGTGTGATTGGCAGCCTGTCCGTTCTTGTCGACTAGATGCCTTCAACTCCCTCTGTCGTGATGAAAACGAGGCGCGTGTGAACGAGTGTCTCAGAGACAGACGGCTCGACCGAATGGATGCAGCGCTGCTTCGAATGTGTATGTATGCGTGTAGTATGTCACTGCCTGTCACGCAGCGTGCAGAGCAGCAAACTCTTCCCGCGCTGCTGCCCTTTTGTTGGATTGCTGCTGCCTCTTTGACGGGAGCGAGACTGGATGGCCTGTAAACAATGGCGGCGTCCAGCTGACGTGCTTGATGGTGCGGACTGACAGCTGCAAGAGATGCAGGCTCGACTGATGGCTACTTGCTGCTCGCTATCTCCCTCCAGCTATTCCCTCCATATGGATGCACGCCATCGTGTATGGTGATGGTCCTGAAGAGAGAAAGAGAGCGCTGCAAGTGGCGGACACTCTTCGTCTTCTTCGGTGCAACCCACATACATGCAGTGACTATCCATACAGCCTGCACACTGAAGCATCCACACTCCCGCTGACTGGCCGCATCCATGTCCTTGCGCTCCCAGCGCTCTGCGACCTCGACCACCACCGCTTCGTATGGCAGCAACATCGACAACGGCAGACTCGCAGCGACAGCAGCAGCCAGCGATGCAGACATCTACAGCTATGCCCTGAGAGTCGTCCTGCTCCAGCATGTGATAGCCAGCAAGCCTGCTCCGTCCGCCACGTCAGGCGCTGCGGCCACTGCCAGGCCTGCGACACCATCCAGGCGAGAGAATGCAGCTGCCAGGCCACAGTCACAGGTCTATGGAGGTAGCGCTAGCAGCTGGACATCAACTTTGAGCTCCCTCTCGCTCTCCGACCTGTTCCGTTCCTCTTCATCCTCCTCCTCCTCGTCGTCCACATCTCCCAAATACCCCGAACGCTTTATCAAGGTACTAGAACAGCGTATAGAGCTGATATCAACAGGCCAAGACAGGACCTACAATGACCGCCTTATCCGCTACACGTTTGGTACGTTCTACGGCAAGTTGAAAGACCCTAAAAACTCAAGAATAATAAAAGATAATCGTAAACTAGAAGATCTTATCATGATGTTCATAGCTACTGCTACTGAATCATTACGAAAGAACAGTCAAGGTGATGAGTGGAAATGGAGACTTGAAATACAATTGGAAGCTTTTGTAGATGTTTTGAATACTGCTCTGAGAAATAAAGACTTAAGACACGTCCCGCAAGAACTCATCATGAAATTGGAGACTCTCAAGAGCAGGATTTCGGCTAATAGACCTACACCTGCTATGTTGGCTCAGCAAAACAGCGCCTCTGATCACGCTACATCCTCCAATCTCGACGGGTATAATAGTGCAAGGACTAGCATCAGCTTGGATGCAGCTGTCACATCTTCATCTTCGATGTCCCCCGCACACTCCACTGGATCAGCGAATCTACAACCGCATTCAACAACATCCAGTCATGTTTCGTACAGCATCTCAGAGATACCAGCTGCAAGACAATTAGGTAGGCTCTTTGAGATCAGCCCTGAGCAAGTTCAACGCGACATCAGTCATCTTCGCAAGATCTGTGTTGAAAAGGTAGGATTATACAATCTCAAGCTGTTTCAGATAGATGCGTGCAGATTAGAGCTAAGTCTATTTTATTTTCGCCACAGAACGCACTTGCCGACTTGAAGCAATGTATCAATCTCATATCGATGAATGCACCCTTTCCAGCATGTAGGAAGGATTTTCAATCAGAAGAAGCGTATAAAGAATGGCGTACAACGGAACTCGCTGCATTACAACAAGAAATGCTAACTATACTTCAACGCTCTCCTGAACTTGTGAAAAGCCCATCGTCAGATGGACAGGATGGTTCAGCTTCTTCGGCTTCTTCAAGTAGTGCTAAGCGTGCGAGTGCCGTCGTTACGGAAGCTGGGGAAGCTTATGTTGGAAGAAGGATATCGTCAAATGCCACTGTGACGAAAGGTACTCTTCCGATAGCGGAACAATTCGCTTCGACACTTTCTTTCGGCGACGATTCATCAACGAATTCTTCAGCTGGCAATACATATTCCTCAGTCATTCCTTGGCCTTCTTCACCTTCTTCTACATCCCATCAGCTACTACCATCCACAACGACCACAACGACAGTAGATGAGCAATCCTCCTCTTCCTCTAACTTTACTTTTATTCCCCCAAACTCATCAGCCCGAACTTGTTATCTACGCTTATTGTCAATAATGCTTACATATGACCTAGAAGCAATGTCAACATTAGATCCAAGTGAAGAAGTTTCCTTACGTATCTTAAGTAAAACAAATCAAGAAATACTTGAATCATGTTTTTATAGATGGAGAATTTTCAAGAGTACAAAATTTATTGGATTCTTGGATGAAATGACTTCTAGATATGCAAGAGATGAAATGCCAGTTGTGGAATGCGTTACTGAAGCTTTAGGTGATTTTGATGAATTGAATGAGAACATGCCAGTGGATTATTGGCCTACTATTGATGTGAGTCTGTTATCCGTCCTCCTTTCTTCTTTCGAGTTCTGGTATTTGACATTTCATCTATTTTCGTTCGGCAGAGAGAGGCCTTCTTACAGACTATCTCGGAACTGTTCGATGCTCTGCTCAAAGCGTTTTACGAAACGTTTGCGCAACCCGCTTCTGCACAAATTGTATCTTCCATACATAGTGCGATAATTCAACTGTCCGATCTACCTGTCTTTGAAGAAGCGATCTCGCCTGAAGATCTAGATGAGCGGTTGGCGAAGCTCAAACATGCTATTGAATCGGTATCAGAGTATCACTATGCTCAAGAACGTATGGCAATTTTCTCACATCACGCTCAGAATGTATCTCAGCAGTCGACATCAGCGAATGCGGCAACTACAGATCCGCCAGTGAAGGCCTTCCTAGATCTGCTAGCTTGGATCAGGAGGTCCGCTAAAAATCACGATAAAATGTACCGAAGTCCACTATTTGGTATCGTCGATATACCCCAACACTTCCTGGAGAAGACAGTAGAATTATACATTCGAGAATTGAACTATAAATTTCAACAACTGCAAGCTTTGCAAAAAGCTAAACCACTTTATACCACACCTAATGAGAGAGAGCATGAAGATGATGAACAGCTTATCAAAGATGGAGAAGTTATGGCTTTATATAGAGGTGTGAAGGAACTAACGGAAATGCACAGGGCATTTTGTCCCAAGTGAGCTCGGCTTCTCCCTTTTCTCTTGCAAAACTCATATAGTTTTGAAGTATGTTCTGACCTGATGTTCCTCCTTCTTAAAAGCGTCCAACTCTCAATATCATTGAACGAACAATTTGAACCATATATACTGCGCTGGCTCGCAGAAACAGATACGAAAACCCTCACATGGGTACGAAATGCGATTAATTTGGATTCTTTCAGACCTGAAGATGAATTAGATAATGAGGATAAATACACATCTTCTATTCGAGATTTGGTGGATTCCTGCAAAGGTGCTCTTCAGTTCGTTACGGACCTAGATTGGCCTGATGAATACCAAAATGCTATGTTCTTTACTCGATTGGCGGCTGTAAGCTACTTTTTGACT
Organism: Cystobasidium onofrii; assembly: GCA_022813105.1. Lineage (NCBI taxonomy): Eukaryota > Fungi > Basidiomycota > Cystobasidiomycetes > Cystobasidiales > Cystobasidiaceae > Cystobasidium > Cystobasidium onofrii. The sequence continues at coordinate 36,754 of JAKLNA010000005.1, read as the reverse complement.
TGCTTTGTCTAGCTATGCTGCAGGAGGCTTACGGACTGTTTCATCCTACCATGTCTACGCATGCAGACAATCAGCAAGGCTATCGAACAGTATTGCATAGCGATTGAGGAGTTATTCATGCGAGAAGTTACCCCACCAAAGCGGGATAGTGACAGCGATAGAGACGAAAGGACTCATGCTTGGATCACCAGAGCTAAAGCTCTGTATAATCAAGACAAGAAGCTAGTGATGTACCAGTTCCAGCCTACTTCATGTTTGAAGCTCAATAATATACACGGCGCGAGAGCGCTCCTGGACAAGATGTATACGACGGTAGATGCCGATAAAGTGGCTACTATTACGCAAGCGAGAGCGCCCGCTGTACCAGCAAAGCGACATGCGCAGAGAAACCTTTTTACAGTCAAGATTGTACTAGGAGAAGGCTTGGCTACTTCGGATGGTGTATCGCGGGTAGATCCATTCGTTACACTATCTGATGAAAGAGGTATGCGGATCGCAAAGACGCGAACTTTATACGAGACCAAAGAACCAAGATGGTCGGAAACGTTCGACGTCTCAGTTGAGGGAAAGATGTGGATCGCAGCTACTGTCTGGAATCGTAATCTCGTGGATGAGCACGAGCTGTTAGGAAGGACTTATCTCGCTTTGGATCCAGCGGTATTCGGCGATTACCTGCCGCATGATTTATGGCAAGATCTCGATACAACGGGAAGAATTCTACTTCGTGTTAGTATGGAGGGTGAGAAAGACGACATTCAATTTTTCTTCGGTCGAGCTTTCCGTGCTCTGAAAAGAGCGGAAAACGACATGACGAGAATGATTGTGGACAAGGTATTTTTATTTGCCGCAAGACTGATTTTGTTGGCTGGTGACTGATCGCATGGTATCGCAGATCTCTCCCTTCATCAGATCCTCGATATCGACAAATTCCCTGCGGACATTACTGAAGAAGGGTGGTTATACCAGCTATCTGAAAGACCTGAACTTGGACAAAGCATTTGAGAAAGCTCGACTCGAAAACGGTTTAGAAGGTGTCAAGAATCTGAAGAATCTGATCAAGGCGCGAGATCCTAATGCGCCGCTCATTCCTTTGCCGGCACATATGATAGACATCGATAAGGTCAAACCCCTTCCCAATCCTTCCGCGTCCGGCGCTACAGGCGAGAAGAAGAAAGCTGCGGAGTTGACCGATGCCGAAATTGAAGAGCCCTTGGCTCCTCTGTTGGTGTATCTTGATCAGAGCTTGGAGACATTCAGGAGGCATCTTAGCGAGCCGGCATGGCAGGTCGTACTTACCAAGATCTGGAAGGAAGTGATAAGCGTAGTGGAAAGCCTCTTGGTCCCGGCTCTGTCGGATCAACCGACGGAGATGAAGCCTCTGTCCGATAAGGAGGTGGATATTGTGTTTAAGTGGCTGAAGGTGTGCTTATGTGCCTTATTCATGATCTTTCAAAGATAGCTGATCTGATGGGATTGTCGCAGTTCCTTACCGACTTCTTTCATGCTGATGGACAAGGCGTGCCGATGGCCGATCTCCAGAATCCTAGATATCGCTCAGTCATGCTCATCAGACTGTACTACGACTGGTCGACTGATAACCTCATGGAAGAGTCCGTACGCTTGACGAATGAGCAACTAAAAGCGTCAGCAAAGTCGACTGGGGCGCTACGAAGCAAATCTGTCTTACACCAACGGAACTTGGGAACAATCAGAAAGCGCAAGCAAGAAAAGCATCAAGAAGCAGACTCGGGCGCAGCTGAAATGGTGATGCGGATTCTGCGAATGAGGTATGTGGCAGATTGACCTTTTTCGAAGGCTTGATACCAATCTAACGGTAATAATCGACAGACCGCAAGCTATTGATTTCTTGCAACAGCAGATGGCGATGCTGAATCTGGTTCAGGAGAAACAAAAGAAGCCAACTCGATTACTAGGCTCAATTCGCGGACGAGGTCGTGGCAGAGGCCGGGCAGCTGGCACTCCTGCACATACTCGACAGCATAATACTCAACATCAGCACATCCCCTTACCACCGCTACCTTCCTCATCTTTGCACCAAAGTTTCCGCTAGCAGTGCCTGTAACGCGTCACATCCAAGATGTAGCATAGACAATACTTATCGTAAATGAAGTTTGGTGTCCGAGACGCGTCAGCCTGGCGATGCTCGGCAGCCCAATCAACTTGCTACGCGCTAATACTCTGCATTTAGAACGACTAGAACGACAGTCTATGATGCTACATGATCATCCCTTTAGAGCTCATCTCGCGCAGGTAAGGTAGTTGTGGGCGTGGGAGCAGTGCTGCTTCCTGGCGTAGTTACCGGTGTGCTGCTAGACTCACTCGTAGCTGAGTTGTCCGAACTAGCTGCTGACGTCTTTTTTGGCTTTTTCGGCGTTCGCTTTGTTTGCAATACCGTAATTTGACTAGTCAAATCCTTCCGCCGCCTGTTGAGCTCCGAGATTCTGAGAACCGGATCGTCATGCTTTTTCAGGCTTTCTTGCTTCTTGCTGATGTCGTCCAGCCACTTCTCGGCCGACGAAATGCTGGTCTCGAGCGTCTTGAGCTCCGTTTCGGTGTATTTCGAAGGTTCATCAGCCGCAATGTCTTTCTTCAGCTGCTCGCTCGCTGAGATGAGGAATGCTTGTGCCTGTACCAGTCCTATACGGAAATCCTTGACAGCATCGACGCGGCCGGCAGCCTCCTGTAGACGTGTGTTGGGTGCAGCAGCGGCTCGTCTAGGTCAGAACCCTCAGTTACAGTGTCTCCGCTTCAATAGTAGTCAAGTTTCACTCACTCAAGCTCGGATTTAGCGCTTTTCAGTTCTTTCGTGGAAGCGGAGTCGGCTTGATCCCACATCCATTCGCTGGCCTCTTCGAGCTTCTTGCGAATCTGAACTCGTTCGGCTTCTGTTGAGGCCTCAATGAAAGCTGGATTCTCGAGCTGGTCACGAAGTCGGTAAGTATAGGCTTCAAGAACGTTTCTTGCTTCTTCTCGGTCGCGCTTCCGTGTCTCGGCGAGATCGATATCACGTAGTCTACACGGAGGGAGGTTAGGTCAGCCTTCGATTCAGCCTAAGCAGCAGATTGTCTTACCTCTTGATGGAATCTTTCTTTTCCTGTTCAGTCATTGGCTTGAAATCGCCTGGCACCTCGGTGACAGAAAGTCTGATAGGGCCTCTTGGCTTAGCTTGTACGGCCGTGTCATCGGAGCTCTTTGCACTGTCTTCTGCATTCTCTGCTCCAGCTTCATCCGCCTTTTCTTTGTCTTTGCCACCAAAGAAGCCTTTAATCTTGTCCGCTACGCTCGCTGATTCTTTACTTTCGAGAAGATTCAACTGCGCGTTTTGTACAGTGAGGATATTCGAGTCACTAAGGAGAACCGAAACAGTCACAGTAGCATTCTGCTTTTCGACATCTGTCAAGTTGGCATATGCTGCTGTCAAGCCGGTGATTTGATAGTCTGCTAATTTTCGAGATGCTGCCTTGTCCTTGAAAGAGAGCTCAAAGTCGGCAGTCTTTTTCAAAGTCATTGTCTTCTGGACACCCAGCTTCGAATTTGCAGGGAAAAGCGTCGATGATGTTACTCGAGATCCTGTGCTATCTGCAGCGTAAGCTACGTCGATAGCATATGGGTTCAATCCGGTCAAACGAATATCCTTCGTTTTGTATTGTCTACTGAGCCGCGCTCCATACAGCGCGGCACCCATCACAGCAGCTTCATCTGCATTCAAATTCTTGGTGATCTTGTCGGCGCCAACCAAGGACGAAACGGCATCCTGGACCATGGGTACCCTTGAAGTGCCGCCCACTAGGACAACTGAAGCAAGGTCGTTGATGCCGAGTCCTGCGGCCCTCAATGCGTCATCGATTGGCTTAGTGAATGCGGGCTTCATGTCTTCGCAAGCAGTTTCGAAAGCTTGACGGGTAAGAGAACCAGAGAAGTCGATATCTTCGGCTAGACCTTCAACCTGTAGGATACGGCATTCAGGGATTGTGAACCTGTAGTCCAGCTATAATAAGGCCTGTTCATAACTCACCCTTGACGGAGACTGGTCATTCGCGCTTAGAACCTGCTTGACTCTATTGGCTTCCTTCATAAGCTTGGCTTGTGCACGCTTATTTTGAGCAAAGGGCATCTGTAGCTGACGACCATCACCTGTGATGTACTGCAGCTCCAGAATGTCACGAATGCGACCGTCCATATGTATACCTCCTGCACTCAAGTCCCAGCCAACGCCTTTTATGTCGACGGCTGTCACGTTCTTGAGCAGCTTGGAAGCGGGATCATCCCGTACTTCTTTTGTCTGGAGTGCAACAACGGTAGCCTGAATAGCGCCTGCGCCCGCATCGTAGAACAAATGGTACTCTGGTACTTCAGCAGGGAAAGTTCTCGTCATTGCGTAGTTGATAGCCACTGTGTCAAGATAGTCAGTATGCATGCGCAGGCAGATAAATCATGGGGATATATAAGAGTTGTGTTCAAACCCACCGGCAGATCCATCGTCAATGAGAGCCAAAGGCTTCAAGCCAGCCAGCTCGATAGCGTCCAACATGGCCCTTCTTTCAGCATGGGTGAAGAAACTGGGTACCTGGATTTAGATATATAAAGTGAGCGACTGGGCGAAGGAGAACGTGAAGCAGGTTTGGAAGCTCACTGTCACAACGGTATCTACGACCAGTTCACCAGCTGCTGCTTTGGCTAGCTTTTTGGCATGAGATAGTTGCATGGCTAGGTATTCTTCCGGATGGTTCAAGACGGTAACGGAGGAGGCCTCCTCGCTGACAGCTTTGGGATCTCGGTATTGAATTTTGTTTGAGGTCGTGTTGCTGTGTAGCTTTGTTCGGTGCAGTGTTTCGTAAAGACTGGCATGTTGGTGGCTTCCATCCTTCCCTATCAATAGCTTGACACTTGAGTACGTTGACTCTGGATAGCGTGAGGCCTGAAGGATTGTTGTAATTAGGCTAGCGGATTGGAGACTGCACAGAGCAGAATACACACGCACCAAGCTTGCTGCATCACCGCCTATCCAGCGGTCGTCACCTTTCAGAGTCGCGACGCTTTGTATCTTTCTCTTCGAGTCTCTGTGTAAGGACAGCGGACGCGTTTGTGAAAGAAAGCCCAAGCATTTTGCGGGTAAAGGTCAGCTTGGCGTCGAGACCTGTGCAAGAGTGTGCACGCACGTATTAAGCAGAATGTCGAACGGGATGCCTGGCTTGAGCAACGAGACCTTCATCCACTCTGTGCCATAATCGATTGCCAGCACTCCGGCAGCTTGTGATGCGGACACGAGAGCGACAAGCCCCAGCAGCAGCGTGAGGAGCCGCATCTTGCGCTTCACTTGCACGATGGATCTCTTTAGCGGTTGATGGTAAAGAACAAAGATTGAAAGCAAATCTACAAAAAGTCACAATCTGAAAACCGCCACGTCGGCCGACGTGGATGATCAAGAGGAAGCGACTCGATGCTCTTTCGCTTCTGCCGACCTGAGCACGATGGACACGATGGCGTATGGAATGCTGAAGACGCTCGAACTGCGAGATGAAGCTCGAAGGGAGCCCTGCACACTGTCTTCGGGAGGCAAGCTGTCGAGGCACTGCAAAGCACCGGCCACGGGATGGTGCTTTGCAGAAGAGCTGCGCCATAGCACAAGCTCAGTTGAGCTTAATGCATGCGCAGCTTGTCATGCTTTTACAAGAGCCTATTTCTCACACATACATGTTCCATGCTTTCAAGACAATTACACACGGCGCTTGCCATCCTGGTGATAGGTTGCTGCCATTGTGCACTCTCTTTACCATTTTCGAAAAGCCCAAGAGGCCTCTCTCCAGCCAACTCGACCCTGTCTGAGCGCATCACCAGCATTTTTGACGAAAGACCACATCAAAGCAGATTACCCCTGAGCCAATATGCAATCGCCAGTCTAGGACTTGCGGAAGCCGCCGCTCTATCTCAAGCAGCTTACTGCAAGAGTGTCCGTCGCTTGTACTGGACTTGCGGAACTGCCTGCTCGAAGTATCCTGACATCTATGTGCAGTGGACGGCAGGTACTAGTGAGAAAGTACCTTTCAGTAAGCTCGTTTCCCCAGTCGGGTAATGCACGATTTTCCAAGCTAAGTATCTCCATCATATCATCCACCTCATCCTGTATTTCACTTCAAGCCTACGTCGCCCGATCGAAATCACTACAGGCAGTTGTTGTTGCTCATGCAGGGACTAACTTCTACTCTCTTGATTCCTGGCTAGCGGATGCGGATGTCGACCTCATCCCTGTTGACAAACGTCTGAACAAGCTTGACACAGACGATGACAATTCGCGAATCCTGGTTCATGCTGGCTTCTACGAAGTGTGGCAATCGCTATATCCTGCAATTTATGAACAGGTCAAAATGGCACTGAATGCGACTGGTTATACTACGGTTCTTGTTGTTGGCCATTCGCAGGGTGCAGCTGTTGCTCAGATCGAAGCGATGGCACTGAGAATGGATCTCAAAAAACGCATCAATGTTGAAAATATCGGTTTTGGCTGTCCAAGGCTTGGAAATAAGCAGTGGGCTGATTTTGTTGGGCGCGTTCTTGGCAACTCGCAGGTACACGTCGTCCATTACGACGATGCTGTTCCCCAAGTGCCTCCTGCTTGGCTAACAGACTACAACCACGCGAAAAATGAGATATGGATTGATGACGATAATAAGAAAACTTATCTATGTCGCGGACAAGAGAATGATGAATGCTCTAAGAGTATCGATTTGCCAGGAGTTTCAGCGCATTCGGGTCCATATTTTGGCATCAAAATTACTGCAGATAATTGCGATAATACAGATTAAATGGGTCGAATTTTGGACAGACCGCTAACGCAACGCACATACTCTGGGGTGAGGTCTTCGATTAGATTGCAAGTAAAGCGGCACTGGCAGAAAAATCAGCGACTACACCGCCCGCCCTAGCGGTGCAGCTATCACAGAAATTGCATAGATCATGGCTGTCACGTAGTTTGGCTCCGTGACGACAGATGGGAGGTCAGTCAGTCATCATGCATAATTCAGGTCTGTTCTGGGTAGCTGCTACTCTTTTCGGCGCCATCGAATCCGTCATCGCTGCGCCCATCGCTGGACAAAGTGTGAAAGAGCCTTGCAAAGGCACGGCCACTGATCGTCCCTTGGGAGCTTACACTGGCCTGCCGCAAGAGCTAGCTGTTCTACTTAAAAACAAGGGGCAAACAATACCTGTCAGCGACGCGAGTGTTGACCGTATGGGCTTGCGACAAGCAGCCTATATCGCCCAAGCTGCAAGATGTCCAAGCGTTGCTCGAAAAATGTGGCAATGCGGTGATGCTTGTACATCCTTTCCAGACTTCAAGCTAACGTGGACTTATGGTGACAACGAGGAGATACCTTACAGTGAGTAGGGCTGACAATGTGGTTGCTGTATGAGCTCACGCCATTTGCATCTTTGGCAGTTATTATTGGGACGACTGCGGCTATGCACGCTGTTGTCGTTGCGCATGCTGACAGCAACTTCAAACATCTAGACTCGTGGCTTACAGACCTCAACTTTGACTGAGAAATGGTAGGAAAGGAGCTACAAAACAACGGCGGTCAGCTTGCCATTGTACACGAAGGCTTCTACGACCTATGGCGAAAGACGAACCAGCTAATATTGCCACAAGTCCGCAAAGCACTCGAGCAAAGTGGATACACCAAAGTAATATGTATTGGTCACTCACTTGGAGGCGCGCTTGCGCAGATGGACGCTATTTTCCTGCGGAATAAACTTCCGAACAAGGTGAAAGTTCAATACGTAGGTTTCGGTGTACCACGCGTGGGTGACCGTCGGTGGGCAGATATAGTCGAAAACAAGCTGGGCCGCTCTCAGGTCCACATCACGAACGCAGATGACATAGTGCCCCATACTCCACCTTCCGCAGCGAAGTATCGCCAGACCGCCAACGAGATTTGGATCAATCCAGACAACAACCAGGCGGTCCTGTGTCGTGGGAGGGAGAACGAGCGCTGTGCCGCTGGGGTCAGCACTGCGGATCTAGGTTGGAGCGCACACGGCGGCCCATACTTTGGCGTCGATATGGCATCCGAACTATGCCAGTAATTTGTAAAGCTTGCCACCCTTAAAACAGCTTCTTTCTGCTACATCAATTGTCACTGTATGCTGTACAAGTAAAGGGATGACTTGCTAAACAGGTGCCGGGCTTGCTCTAGCGCTGTCAGCTCTGCCTGGTGGAAGCTTCCGCTTCTTTGCCCCGGCCGGCGCAAAGCTTGCCCCGCCGACCCCCATGAGACGCTTGAGACTGGATGGCGGAAACTTCGTTCTGCAGGTTGTGCACACCGGCAAGGGACTACAGAATACTGCAGCATAAATGTCGATCAGCTTCTTGCCGGCTACGTCTGTCTCTACCGCCCTTACTCACTAGAAAGGCATACCGAGCAAACGTAGCCAATGTCCACAATTTTCTTATGACAAAAACAAGCTGCTCGAAGATCAATCTGTTCTTGCGTAGGGAGATGCAAATGCTTTCTGACAGCAATTCCCGGCAGGAATGCCATCATGAGATATTGCAGTAGACCGGAACGGTGCTCTAGACGATAGTATGAAGCTTTTGTGAGATGTGCTGCTTGCTGCAGAAATACTGCATCATCACCATAGATCTTGCAGACATCGATGGGAATTGACTGAGGAGTAGGCATCGACAGGTGAGCTTTAGCGCATGACTATTAGTTTTGGTATTTAAGGAATTGCGTACTGCTTTCTGAGCTGCGAAAATGCAGTTCATGATGGGAATGTACTGATGAGAAGCTTCTCCCGAAACGCTCAGTACCAGAATTCGGGCTTTCAATGTCGGTGAGGCCTCGTCCTTGCTGATCCTGTTCACATCTGAGTTTGGTTGTCAGCGGCATGCACCAGAAAACTGTAGTGTCCGAGCTTACAGCATAGTGCTTTGGTCAAGCAACTCGCAAAGGTAACGGATTCTACGGCCTTAGTTAGCGACTTCCCGGTCTAGAATGTTTATTGATCATCATGCTTACTGTCCTGTAGACCAGGCTTATACTCCGCTTGCTTCTCAAAGCGTCTCAGCTGACTGGCTATTGCATCGTCTACAGATCTAAACTTTTGATACGAATTCGCATCGTGTGTAGTTTCATCCTCATCGAGAGTTGGCGGCAAATGAACTGCTCCAGCGGTACCTCGAGGGCCTTTGACATGGTCGAGAGACGAGTAAAGGAGGGTGCTTAGATTGACATATAAGCTTCGGAGCTGATAATATCGCGACGGATAGCGTGCAAGACCCACCTTTCGTTCAGATCTGCACTGTACACGGCAAGATGGTTCTCGTGTCGCAGAGCTAAGTGGGCATTGCAGAACACGAGGACGCTTTTCAGCGCCTCATCGAGGGATAGGCTGCCGGCCTCGCTGTTGTCTGCTCCAGCCGAGCATGCATGCCATGCGAATGGATTGGTGTCGAGCTGTATCGTGAGATCAGCAGGTGATCGTGCTCGGAAAGGCTCTCCTCAGCTCACAATCACGACGAGGAGGTCAGAAGCAGCAAGGGGATCAACGTCCTGTGCCGTGGATGCCATGTTGGTCGTTCTGTACGTGTCACCGGAATGTCATGTTTGGAAGTATTGGTCCTTGCTATACCTTGCAAACCACGTCTGCGCTTGGAAGTCATTGAACTGACAATTGTTGCAAGCTAAGGACACTCAGGAAGTCAGCCAGGAACTGGACGCTCGTTCAACGTATATCCGCATGCATTAAGATGTTATCAAGGTCAACAACAAGATACTGTTACTACTAGATTGACTGAATGCTCGAAAAGCTAACAAGTCCAGCCCTAAGCTGCAAAGGCTTTCTCCGTTTCAGCTACTAATTCCTTCAGCTTATTCCGGTCAATTAGTGCTACACGACCTCTCATCTCTACTCCGAAGTCATCACTATCTCCCATCTGCCCTCTCTTCGGTGCGTTATCAAAAGCATATTCGGTCCATAAATCAGGTCCTGCGATATTGGCTATCATTTCATCCTCGAGGTGGTAGAGGTATCCTTGCGAAGCAGCTTGACTACCTTTATTAGACTTGTTCTTCTTTTTCTTTTGCTTCGGTAAATCAACCGCCATTGAATCATCTTCTGGAAAATCTTCGGGGCTGGCTAGGAAGGTTTTCGAGACGAAGAGTAGGTGTGTAAAGTTGAATGGAGCGCCCTGAAATTTGAGTTGGGTATCAGCCGCACTGAAACAGTAGAGATAGTACAGCGTGAGCTTGACTGACCGTCGCTTGCATTTCCTCATCGAAAATCCGAAACAGCGGTGTAACAACCTGCGGAGGCATATTGACGAGACGCTCCTGCAGAACAATGCCTATACGCTTTGATGTATCTCGCAAAGCCGCTGAAAGCTGAGGCATCCCATCCGTTTTCCTAAGAATGTAGTCCTTCAGAGATTGAATGTAGGGCTTCTCCTGATGGTAGCAAACAGCGTAGACTATAAGCACGTGTCTTCTCGAAAGAAACATATGGCCTAGAGCCATAGTACCTACCATTTGCCACGGCAGAGCGCCGATGAAAGCAAGAGGATCGCTCTGCTCGCCATCAGACTTGATTGCAGTACCGACATCCTCTTCCTGCTCGATAAAATGATCTGCTATTCCCGCCATATCCAGATCTTTCGCATCGTGCGAGAACAGCTGTGTTAACAGAGTCTTGACAGACAGATAATCACGTTCAATGAAACCAAAAAAATCGAGGTCGACGTTCACAAAGTCCTGAAGGGAGGGCCATCAACATGTGAAACAGCCAATTTTGACAGACAAAGCCCACAATCTCTTCTTCGGACTCATCGTCAGATGATGCCTCTTGTCCGGCTTTGCGTTTCTTCTGCTTCTCGCCGGCACCTGCTCCAGACTTGGCAGCTTTCTGGGACTTCTGCGGCTTGGCCAGGTCTTGCGAGGCATCCAGCTTGACTATCCTCGCGCTGCCTGCAGCTTGCTGTGCTGGCGCCATGGCGCTCTCTGTCACCTGCAAAAAGTTTCTCGACCTTCTCGATCACGGACGGGTCGGCAAGAGTACAAGTCGTGTGGCAGACTGGCGTCGCTCTTGTTCTTGCGATGTTGGATAGCTTTTGCAGTAGGCAATCTGTCATCCGCTCTCTCCCGCCCCAGCTTATGCTCCCAAGGTCATGTAGGGCAGCACTCCTGCTGCGGTCTGCCCGGCTGCCTGCACAACCACCCGCGTCAGCAAGATGCATGCATGCAAGCGCGACATGGGCTAAAGCGCTGCCGGTCCAGCAGCTTCGGGATGAGGCTATCCGCACCAGGCTCGTCAGACTCGTTGGCAGCGATGATTCCGGCAAACTTGGACCTGTGATTTCGCGCAATCAAGCGCTAGACAGCATCGACCGAAGCAAGAATTGGCTGATGCTAGGTGGGTGGCGCAGAACTGATATACGTCGGCGGGACGAGTATGCATGCTGACTTTGTGCGACCAGTTGATGAGCAAGAGCTCGGACCAGAAGGTGCTTCAGAACGAGGGCTCCCAGCGAGGACTCGCATCGGCATCTGCAAAGTCATCAACAAGAAGGAGCAATTCCAAAAGGCCAAAGAACGGTCTGTTGCTTCTAAGCAGAAGAAGCAATCCAACAAGAAGGAGGAAAAGGAATTCCAGTTTACATGGGGAGTAGCGATGCACGATTTACAACATAAATTGAAGCGAGCCCAGCAAGTGCTTGATAAAGGCGGCCGTGCAGCACTCGTTATTACATCGCCCAAAGGCACGAAAGCACCTGCTCCAGAAGATAGACGCATGTTTGCAGACATGCTGAAGGATCAATTAGGTTTCAATAATGGCAAAGCTACCCTCTGGAAGGCAGAGGAGTGGCGAGGAGCAAGGAGTTCAATCTATCTAGAAGGTATCAAGCAGGATGCTCAGCCAAGCGTAAGCCCGGCTACAGCCGCTAGTACGTCAGTGTAACCCGCAAAACAAGTCGGTCTTTTTGTTATATACCCTTTTCCGTTAAGCATTCCAACTTGCATCATCTCGTGAAGCCTTTTAGATTCAGCACTTTCTCTACAGTTCGTACAGTCAAACTAACGCGCCGTGATCGTTCCCATATAGAAGTGTTGTTCGTATCGTCACCGAGCTCCCAGCGACTCCGCCGCGATGAGATGTCGTCCCAATTTACGCATTTCTGTAATTCTTCCAGAGAGTCTGCTGTTCGCGCAGCTATGCCGTGCAGGTATTTGGTGTACATGTCCGAGCGTAGGATGAATAAAGACCGTCGAGGGATAAGTATGGAGAAGGCTGGCTTGGTCTCATATGTTCTTGCTCCATTGGTCTGGCTTGTACCTTCGACCTTGTCTTCGGTGGCATATGCGAAGATATCCAGAATAGTATGGCTGCCCAAACTTAACGTCGTGACAGTCGGGAAATATGCAGGACCGTCTTCGTGAGGCTGGAGTGGTCAGTGCATTAGGATGCCGGGCTCGTTTGGACATCAGACATCAGATCAGTGCACGTACAAAGATGCCTTGTCCGGGCAGATACTCGTTTACGAGAACCTGTACACGATTTCAGCTGGGTGTCCAAGTATTGAAACATGAGACATACGTGATTTGGAACTTTATGCTTGGAGCCTTGAAAGGCACCAGTGTCTGCTATGCGCTCAATAACGCGTGGGAACTGATCTGAAACACGGCCTCAGTCTTTGACTCCAGTTTGTAGGAAAGGCTGCGAGTACCTTGCATAAACGGCGGCATAGACGTTGGCACCAGAGCGTTCTTCATAACGCTACCGCCCCAGTACATGGATCTGGGAAGAGTCATAAGCCATCGGCGAGCCACGCAAGCACACTTCGGAAACCAACTACCTCCGGCCTTTCACATCCCGCCAGCCTGTCGGCTTGGACTTGTATTTGCGAGTGGTCTCTCCAGTGGCGTCGTCGTCATTGTCGACTGCAGTGCCGCCTACTTCTTCGATCTTCGTCAACAGATACGCTTCTTCGGATTCAGAGACGAAGGCTGGCAGTAGATAGCATTCGGGTACGGGCGTCTTCAGGCGTGTCTGGTCGTTCATCGCCGAGAAGCTCTGGCTGTCGAGAGGAGGACAACCGAGGACAGCGTGATCTTGTTCTGGAAACACGAGCCTCAGGAAGCAGTGGCAGCGGCGGCCATCCCACAGCAAGCCAGCAAAACGAATCAATGCGTCACCCTCAATACTGCTTATAGCGCTCTCTCCGCTGTCCAATGCACCACTTTCAGCGCATATCGGCTTCGGTGCAGACCATCAAAGCCCAGCTCTTTCCCCATGAGCGCATCATACAGGAAAAGGAGGGTGTTGGGCTATATGATGGGTCAGTTTGAGAATTCTCTGTGCCCGGAATGTCTCACATGCATTGACTTTGCAACTATCATAGAAAGGAGAGAAGCGCAGTCTTCGATGATGGCAGGCTATACTTGACCAACCATCGTCTAATCTACATCGACTCGGCCGAACCTCTTCGCAATTCGCGCTTCTTAGATCTCAAACAAGTTAAGCAAACTGAGCATTGGGTTGGTTTCATGAAGAGCTCCGCGAAGATTACCCTTGTCTTGCACGAAGCGGTCATTACAGTCAATACTGAAGAAGCCGAGTATGACCCCGATGAGCTGGCAATTGCTGCCTCACAATCTTGGATCTGTTCTGTCTGCGGATTCAGAAATAGTATTTCCGGCGGTACCAAATGCACACTGTGTGGCGTGAATCGATCTAACACTACAACGCCTGCGGCGTCCATCAAGCCTTCGAGACAAGGAACGCCTGCTCATAGTACTTCTTCGTCGCGTCCCGAATCGCCTGCCGCAAGTACACCTGCGGATGGGGCATTTATTGCCTGTCCAGCGTGTACTTATCTGAACCATCCGTCGATGCAACGATGTGAAATCTGCGACACTGTTTTAGGCTCACACAATCCAAAACGTGCCTCGACGCCTGCTACGACCACCCCGAGCGGTAGTACTGGGGTGTCTTCAAGCACCCCGATCTTTGTCAAGTTGAGCTTTCGCAAGGGTGGAGATAAGTCATTCTATACAGCACTCAAGGGAGCTCTTCAAGCAAAAGAGTGGGATAATGAGAGGTTGCTTAATCGGAAAAGCTTGGCTAGAGACAGTAGTAATGATCACACCCTAGCTACTTACGGCATCAGTAAGGGTGATTCTCATCTCAACACGATAACAGATACTGACATAGCTTCTAAGATGGGATCCTACGCACTATTGATGTCGATGCCAGAGACCGGGAGGATGATATGCAAGAAGCTTTGGTAGACCTGGAAGCTTTGAAAAACCGGGCACAGGACATGGTACAAGCAGTTTCCTTTCTGGTACTTCCACTGGAAACTGACGTCCTTTGTCCTAGGTACGAATGGCTGAAGCCTTCAACAAGAAGTTGGCGGCCGCCGGTGGTGACAATAACGATGATGTAACGAACTCGGTCACTCGCTCTTTGAGATCACTGGGTCTTGAATCGCCTGTTATAGCTGGCGCAGAGAATGTACAAGAAACGGACTACTATCGCAGGCTTGCCAAAGAACTCGGCACTGTATTGCTCGGATCTCAGAAGGGCTCAACAGCACCAGGCCAGGGCATAATGGTAGAAGGCGATCCCAAGAGAGAGCTTATGGGTCTTGATGAAGTTTGGTGTCTATGGAATCGAGCGCGTGGAGTTGGTGAGTACTCCTCGACTCGCTTTCCCGACAAAGTGCCTAATTTCCCTTCACAAAGCACTCGTTTCGCCTGACGATATGCACCACGCTGCATCCTATCTACCCGAAGTCACCCATCCGCAAATAAGGTTGCTGGTTTTCAAGTCTGGCTTGAATGTTCTGCACCTGCCCGCTTTCAGCCCCGAAGCTTTTGCAAAGCGTATATGCGATGTACTCAGACAGGCCGAAGATCAAATAAGCTTTGGCTTGACTACTCTTGAGATTGCTCGGCAAGAGGAGATCTCCGTGATTCTAGCTATGCAAATGCTGGAACTGTTAGAAGCTGGAAACTCGCCGCCCTTTGTGCGCGACGAAGGAGATTTGCGCGCAGGTGTGCGATGGCAACTGAATTTATTCAACGAGTTCGAGCTCATGGCATCCCTGTGACCATACAAATTGTGCAGTATTCTGTGTAGTATTACATTTGTTACCGTGTTATCTATTATCGGTATTCCACTCAAAAGAGGATTCTCGAACTCTAGTGAACTCAACCGTCACAAAGAGTATACTCTTAACTACCTAAGTTCAATTTCGAGTCAGTGTAGCACTCCTCGCGTTTCCATACGTGTCATACCCTCTCGACCGGATTCTGTCATGCTATGCCACAGGAATAATCCAACAAAGTGATGTAAATTGCACCTGGCAGTACTCTCTTGCTAATTCCCTCTCCTGTACGTGCTAAGTTGGCATTCTACCTCAACCCCTAAGCCGAATGTGACTTGCTTATGCGTCCTCCTCTTCATCTGATGTCGAAATAAACTCCTTCGTCCGGTAGCTTTTCCTACGTTTGCGATCATCGCGAAAGCCTGTGGCTATAGATCCTTGCCCGGAAGCGTCCGAGAACATGCGCATTCGTTTGCTGGGCCTTTCATCTTCCGGTGCAATTGCTGCTTCTCCATCTTCTTCGGACTCTGTTCCACTCCGACCCCCGCCCATTTCTGCATCCTCTTCCGAGCTGGCGAGGAGATCGTCTTCGCTCATATTGTTGCTTGAACTGCTTTCATCTTGGTCCGAAAGCACGTGTCCTTGCGCATCGATGTTGATAGACTCCCACAGCTTCTGTTCATAGATCGCATCTTCAAGGCGGTCGCCTTCGTCCAACCGAGCATCGGCCTGCTGATCTGCCCACAAAAGCTCCTCATCGCTGCTGGAATCCGAATCGCTGTCCGAGTCTGAGCTTTGATCTTCGCTACTCTGTTCAGAAGCGTCCAATACAAGATCGGGCTCCCATGAATCGAGGCAGGTATACTCGACTGGATGTAAACTGTATTCGTCCATGACTGATACAACCAGCGCTGTCTTCTCTCCGGTGACAGCTTGCAGCCTGGAGTCCGATGTTGCTGGTGCTGTACTGGCACGCTTGCTAGCATAGCCACGCTTGGAAACGGCTGCGGCGCTCTGTACGAAAGCTTTGAAAAGGTGCGGTATTTTGCAATGTGCCTTCAGTGCCAGATGAGCCTCTTCTATACAGCTGACGAAGTTTTCAGAAGGTGAACATCGGCTCTATAATATGTTAAAGAGATCCTCTCGGTCAGTGTTGTATTCTTGCTATACAAATAGCTGGAATCTCACCATCGAGTATTCAACCCCCTTGATATCAGCCAGGTTGAGAGCTAGAGCAAGCAACCGACGTGTATGCGACTTCACGAGCTCGTACAGCTCCTGCAAAGTTTCCTTTTGTATGCAGGCCGTAGTCTCCGTATCTTTGCGGTACAAGCTGAAGGCGAGAGGGAGTTAGTCGATCCGTCCACTCCCTATTTAAACAAACATACTCTAGAAACGCTGCGATATTGCGCAAATGAAAAAGACCTGCATCTTGGCCTAGATCATCAGAAGTGAAGCGTAAAGTGCGTAGTTGCAGACGAGCTTGTTGAAATTCTTCGTGGACCCCCTCGAATTCGGGAAATCTATCTTTGAGCTCTGCGGAGACATGGGCAATGGGTTTGTCTACCCATCTTACAGCCTTTCGCACACGAAAACCGCTCAGGTGCCTGTCAGGAGAGTCCTTCTCGTGTGAAACTGTGTCCTTGAGATCTTCATGAATTGCGGCGACCTCCGGCATAGCCCTGAGGGCTGCCAGATTATTGCCAAATAAAGGTCCGCTATTCTTTCCGTGGCGTCCACGTTTGAGATATTGGAAAACAGCTTCCTTCTCCAAGACATCAATATCCTGTAGCTCGGCATGCATCAAAGCTTTCATCACAGACTGTCGCCGATAACCGCCGTGTGTTGAAGGTTGAGTCGAATGGGTTAAGTCCGCGTCTTGGAAATTTCGCATTACTGAAGAAGCGGCTTTCCACCACAACAGCTCGAGACGCGTCTTGAGCGGGCCTTCACCCGGTCGAACGGATAGACAGAGTAGATGATGCCAACTAAGGGATTGACTGAACTCTTCCCGAATGGCGCTGGTGATTTAGTTACATCAGGTGAAGCACGAGTTCAGGCATCATGAAACACTCACTGTTGCTGCGATACTGGTGCCTTGTAGTCTGGATATGCGGCCTCTATTGCTACAACAAGCCTGTGTGTACGATATTTAGCATAAGGAAGTTGCGTTCAGAGTCCTGACTCACTCAGGATCCGATACGTTGCGGCGCTCGAGAGAGCCTGCCCGCCAAGAGCAATGCACACCCTTCCGCTGGCATGTCGCGCAGGTCGGCTGCCTACCGTCGCAGATGGGGGATGTTTGTAAGGAGCAACGCAAACAAGAAAAAGGCGTTCGCTCCGCGGTAATAGCTTTCTGAACCATGTCTCGCATCGCCGGTGGAGTTCTTATAGCCTGAGACACGAAAGCCTCCCAGACGACCGCATCCTCTGCTAGTCTCTCCTCCATATCGATCCAGGCTTGGCTCATCTTCCTAGCCGCTGGCGCAGCTTGAGCTCGTACATCTGCTGCGCCCAGATCCAGTCGAGCTGATTCTTCCTCTAATAGCTCAAGAAGCGCAATGACTTCGCTCTCATTCTTCGTCCGTATATGTTCAGCTATGGCATCCGGCCGGAAGCGCGAGAATCTCCTTAAGGCGTAGAAGAACTTGTCTGTCTCGCCTTCAGTCCAAGATATGAAGGCGGACGAAATGATCGCCCTAGCATATTCATGAGAGTCGCTTTCGCCATCTTCATCACCGTCGCTGTGAGTGTCATCATCGAGTGCACAGGGATCTTCTTCAGCCTCAGCAGCTGACTGTAGTACTTCCAAGTACGATCGCAGTTGCAAGGGCTGCTCTAGCTGGCATGTTCCTCTTGTTTCGACATGATGGTCTCTGTAAGCCCTGCCTGGAAACTCTTGACCGCAGTATCGGCACGTATGCCAGTTTTGCTGCCTCGGCACGAATGGAGGGGCCTCATTAGGTAGGTCCGGGTAGGCATCGTCAAGAATGGCCGACGCAGGTAAACGCAGTCGTGCTTTGTTGAACGCGTTCCGAGCGATTTCTCTTGAGATAGTCTCGGGCCAGGCTACGGATAACATCTGCTTAGGTTACGCTAGATTCCGCTGTTGTAGAGCACTTACAGTCCTCGTCCAGTAGTCCGAAGAGCTGCTTTAGGCTTTGATCTGCTGGAGTAGCCCCACACAAGACAGTGAAGAGTTTGACAAGCTAAGAGCAGCTAGGTGTCAGTTCCTGACTTGCATGATTCGTTTCAGCTACGCACGTCAGAGGTGAGCATTTGTCCATCCCAGCGTCGGCGGCGAAGTAGACAAGGTCCGACTTTCTGGCAATAGAAGGTAGGGGAGTTTTCAGCCCCTTCCATCTGTTCGTACGCTTCCGTAGCGACAAGTTCGAGATTTGTATCGCTGGCTAGGATAACTGTTCCGGAGTCTGTTTCATTCAGCGGACTAGGTAGCTGGCTTGAATCTGCACCAGAGGGCACGCAGGCATCGCCAGAACTCGGGGTGACGGACGTAGCTTTACGTTTTATTGCATGCTGATGCTTGAGAGCGGGGTCTACGAATGGATCGCAAGAGTAGGCGAGGTTGACTCTGCCATTTTGCGTATGACCAGTAAAACAATAGTGGCGGCGAAGCACTTCCTTGAGAGTTTTCTGGGCAGGCGACGTGAGCTTGAGCTTCGTACGAAATACTCAGCACTCACCTCCCATCGCAACTTCTTTCCGGGAACCAGATATCTGAGGAAAGGCAAGCGTAAGCTTTCAAGTCAATGTACCTGTTGACACACTACTAAAAATATTCTTACGAGTATTTGGCTGCGATGCGTTGACTGATTTCCTTCACATCTAAGCTGGCTGTTGGATCGCTTTGCGATAACAGAACACTTCTTATTAGCTCCAGCAAGCTTAAGGCCTGGATGTACCGTGTTCTGCATGTTCAGAAGGGTGTGGCGAACTTTGTAAAGTATGGCTCGTAGCACTCACATCTGCCTCATTGCCTCGAGTAGGAGGAAAATAGCGCAGCTCTATCTCATCATAGGGGACATGCGGATACTCCATAGCGAAGCAGCTTTAACCTGCCACGAGAGACCTCCGACGAGCCTCGCGAGGAAGGCGTCTAGCCAGCATGAGCTTGCAATAGTATACCGGATTTCAATATGGAAAGCCAACTGGAGTAGACGAATCGTTCTTCTTGCACTTGAAAGAGTGTGTCGTAAAAGCGTAAACTGTTGACGGGGCAGAGCAATCCCATGTGCAGCTGGCTCTGCTTCTCTCCTCTATGTCAATTCCCAAAGAGGATGATCGGGCTGCAATAATGCCATGTACATAAAGAGCAAGAACGCGAGAAGCCCTGGAGGCCCCTGTAGATACGAGCTATATATATAATGAGCATCATCAACAAGACGTATACCCTGCGGTTTATCAAACTGCCGCCAGCCACAATCATACTTGGAAAGCCTTTCGATATTATCTTTTCACTGACTGACGACCTAGGCTTGGAAGTACCATATTTTGAGGATATCGAAGGTAAATTTTCTTTGTAATCCTTGTATATATGGCCTACTGATTGTCCGGTCGCGCTAGTTGCTTTCAGCTTGAAGAATGCTTCCAAGGAAAGTGGATCTTCCGACTATACTGCAAGGGACACAGCGACGGGTACAAGTACTGTCGTAGTCAATTCGTACACTGGCTTGCTGCACAAAAGAACTTTGAAAATAGATGCGGGGTCTGCTATTGACGGCCAGCACGCCGAACGCATCTATCTCGTCCTGAAGCTGGTGGGCCAATCCGAGCAACCAGTCCTGTCAACTCCAGACCTACTGGAGAGGGGACTGATGGAGTTCGTGCATACGCATACGCTACTCGCGTTGCCGGCTGATGGCGTACTTGCTCTAGTGGTGCCGACATATGCCGGTCCACTGGAGTTGCAGAGCTCAAGGAAAGGAAACCATTCAGTCCAAAAGGGTATGTAGCTGGTAAAGCTTAGGCGGTCGACTTGGATTGACATTACACTGCTTCAGTCACCACTACCGAGGTTCACCTCAGAGGCAAGAAGCCTTTACGCGTTGTGGAACGACCGCTGGACAAGATCATCGGAGATCACCTCTGGCATGGCTCAATCATACTTGCTTATGCCATTCTGCATGGAGCTCAGGCGGTACCAGATGCTCGGACGATTATTGAGCTTGGGGCCGGATGCGGACTAGCATCACTCTCAATTGAGCAAGTCTTGAACGATTGCGAAGTAACAATCTTAGCAACGGACCTGCCTGAAGTAGTCGAGACGACCCTTAGCGAAACACTCAACGGTCAAAACGGCTGGAAGTCGTCGGTCAAAAGTGAATCTCTAGTATGGGATAGTACCAATGATTGCAAGCGTTTGCTAGAAAACATTTCAGACCGCCGAAGTCTCTGGTTGCTCGCCGCAGACGTCCTCTATAATCCATCATCGCACGAAGCCTTTCTAGAGACCATGTCCAGCCTTTGCACGGCTTTCGAGCACAGTATCGTGACCATAGCATACAGGCCTCGAACGGCAGGTGACGACGCATTCTTCGACATGGCAAGCAATCGCGGCTTTCCTTTTTCGTTAAAGCTAAAGCTCGCGGATGTGCAAATATGGCAGTACTGTAATGCAGTTGGCAACTAGCCTGAACCAACCAAGTCAGTGTTGACGTTGCCTACATACATGCATATACGAGTGAACGGCAGAGATTGTCAACGTTGTAATGTGCTTCTTTGTGGTCTTATTTAAGCTAGACTGCTCTGTTTTATCGAAATGACACAACAACGTTCAGACAATCCGTATTCAGTGCTCATATCTCAGCCTGCGGGTCACCTATTAGCCCATTCTTGGCCAATTTTTTCAAGACGCTACTTTCTCGTCCGTTCAAGAGTCCACTAATCATCCCGTTCACGAAGACATTGGCGTCAGTTCAGTGTGACGGTCAGTATATACGAAAGCGCAAGTCCGTTTCAGCTGTGAACATGCCGGATGGATGATCAGCAATGCATATGCAAGGAGTGAAGCTTCGGGCGTGGCACTGCCACTAGATCGGCAAGCGAAGAAATCTTTCGTTCATTGCAACGCGAATTTTTGTGCACAAAGATCTATAGTCTTTTCCAACCTGTTGAGCACATGTGATGCAACTGTCCCGCAAGACTACATGATGATAAGCTGATCTGCTTAGATCTTGGCTTGACCTTGGTCGATCTTGGCAATGTAGGCAAGTAGATCGACGACTCGAGCGGAGTAGCCGGCTGTTTAAAAGAAATTGTAAGAATCAGCACAACATGCAGAACAGAGTGAATAAGAGTCGATGCGATTTACCTTCGTTGTCGTACCAGCTGATAAGCTTAACGAACTTATCACTGAGTGCGATACCTGCCTTAGCATCGAAGGTGGAGGAGTGATGGTCTCCAATGAAATCGGAAGAACTGGGTAGCGGAGAGGGTGCGAGAAGAGAAGAGTGAGCGAGCACGAAAGAGAACGCAGAAGAGAGGTGTAATTATAGCTTACACTAGCTCTTCCTCAGTGTAACCTAGAATTCCCTTGAGCTCATTCTCAGAGGCGGCCTTCATGACCTTCTTGATCTCATCGTAAGATGCAGCGGTCTTTAGACGGGCAGTGAGATCGACAACGGAGACGTTGACACTGTAGAGATGTGTAAAGTAGCATGCTCAGCTATTGCTACGTTGGGCTATTCTCGTGCTGAGCAAGGCCAAATTTGCTATTAGACCTACGTGGGGACTCGGAAAGCCATACCAGTGAGCTTGCCGTTAAGCTCGGGAATGACCTTTCCTACGGCCTTGGCAGCACCAGTGGAGGAAGGAATGATGTTGGCGGCAGCGGCACGTCCACCTCTCCAGTCCTTGTGGGAAGGTCCGTCGACGGTCTTCTGGGTGGCACTGCAGGTTTCAGTAAGGGTCAGCAAAAGTACTCTATAAATCAAGTGATACTGTGCAGGGACGCTACAGCATACTGCTTGGCATTGATGGCCGGTAATTACACTTTTTCGGTAACAAGCGGCCATCAATGCCCAGCAGTAGTTGCATCTGCCTATGCACAAGCATAACCCTTGTATCGATTTGTGACTAACGTAGTGGCGTGGACGGTGGTCATGAGGGCCTCCTCAATACCGAACTTGTCGTTTAGGACCTTTGCGAGGGGAGCAAGGCAGTTTGTGGTGCATGAAGCGTTGGAGACTATGAAGAAAGAGGGTCGCAACGTCAGAACCACATCGTCCTGCTAAAATATAAGAGTATTTCCTGCACGTACTGATATCCTCCTTGGGGTCATACTTGTCCAAGTTGACTCCGCATACGAACATGGGAGCATCAGCGGAAGGAGCTGAGATGACGACCTTCTTGGCGCCACCCTTCAAGTGAGCAGAGGCCTTCTCCTTGGTTGTGAAAACACCGGTAGATTCAACGACGTAGTGAGCGCCAGCTTGTCCCCAAGGAATGTTGGCTGGGTCCTATAAAGACAACAGCAACAAAGCTACTTTTAGTCATGATGGCCGAGAAGCTTGTCAATGACAGACGAAAGCTTACTCTTTCGCCGAAGACGGAGATCTCGTTGCCGTTGACGACGAGCTTGCCGTTGGCGTGGTGAACATCGCCCTTGAAGATACCGTGGACGGTATCATACTTGAACATGTAGACCATGTACTCGAGGTCAATGAAGCTGGAGGGCGGGAGAAGCGTAAATGAGAGCCAGTCTTTCGAAGCTAATTTGTATTTCTAGCTACTCACGGATCGTTGATGGCAACAATCTAGGCAACGGGAGGTTAAGTCAGCCGGAGTTCTTCTTATTCTGGCCTGCATAATCCAAGTTTGGCCTGCAGCGATATGACAACACACCTTGACATCGTTTCGCTCAATGGCGTTTCTGAATACGATACGACCGATACGGCCTGTTTGATATATCGAGGTATGGCAACGCGTTGATGATGATGGGATGGTTGATTGTCATTGCGTAATTTTTTTGGGCAGACCAGGTCGAAGGTTGAGGATTACGATGGAAGGTTGAGAGGCCAGACGAGGGCAATGGGAGTCAGTAGGAGCACGGTAGATGGCTCTTAAGAGTGCGTGTGAGCATGCGCACCGAATCTGTTCAGGGTCAATGTGAAAAGCTCATCAGTGAATGTCCGTTTGATGTATGTGTATGATGGAAGCCCAGCAGCTCGCAAGTGGAGATCTGTATGCCAGCTCCACCGCGACGACAGTGGACACTCACCCGTTGATACCGATGGGGACAGCAGACATGGTTGGGGAGTTGTAGTGGTGACTATGAGCTGATGCGAGGCTGGTGTGTGCTGCTGCAGTTGGTCGTCAGAAGCAAGAGAGAGAGAAGAAAGCTGCAAGTCATCCCGCCTGCAAAGATGCGGCACTGGCTCATGGCAGCACCTTCCGGGCGAGTCCGAGGCTGAGCAGGGGGCGACGCGGCGCATCGATGACCCGGCGGGAGGCATAGCTGCAGTGTGTGTGTGTGTGGTGGTGTGTGAATATTGCCAGAGTATGCGATATGATTGCTGCGGACCACTTGTCCGAGTCTGGCTGCCTCTCACTCGCCCAGTCGTGTGCCTGCGTGATCTTCTTTGCAATTATTATTCAAGCTTGAAGCTCTTCCACTTGCAATTCATAAAGCGGACCGCACCAAGCAGCCATGGCACCCATCCTCTCGTCGGTCATCGACTACATCGACACCTCAAAGCCCTCGCTATGGATCGCGACTGCTTCCATCCTGTTTGTGCGTCGACCATCCTATGATGCGCATCAACACTACTTGCTCTGGAAGCTGATCGTGCTTCACCTTTATGCTGCTCATATGTACACAATGGCTGGCATGTATCTCGCTGTAGAACCCTATATACTGGAATATCATGGCCCAGTCAGGTAGGTTTGACCCGTCCTTCCGAATCACCTCTCTCTATCCGGCCGGCCTTGTCTCACCCCGGTCTTTCTTCCACTAGAATACCACAAGAAGACTCTCACGAAGCTCGCTGGTGGAAAACCCTACCTCGGGTGCTACGCTCTGGCAGTATCCATCTTCGCCCTGGGAATACTAAGGGATCATCTGTAGGTTCTCCTATATTTGTACACCATCCTACAGTTCTCTGAAATGTTTCGCATCTTGACATACTTCTCTGCCATAAACCAGGTACAACATTGCCCTAGATGAACAGCCAAAGTACCCTCTTCTCATGTCTGAGAACGTGCGCTTTCTAGCTGGGGCTCTCTTTGTCGTTGGCTCGACACTGGTTGTCACCTCTATGTGGGCATTGGGTGTTACGGGAACCTATTTAGGTGGGTGTTTCGAAAGAACAATGCTTGGCTTGCTCGCTTGCATGGAGACTCTATTTAGAAGGAATTGCTGCTGACTCTCCGCCCTTCAAATCGTAGGTGACTATTTCGGAATCCTAATGGAGGTGAGCATCAGCTTTGAATCGGCCAATGATTCTAAGCATGTAGGTGGCATCAATGCTAAAGCTCCATGTCGTACTTTCTTCAAACATAGGATCGCGTCACGTCATTCCCCTTCAATGTCACCAACAACCCAATGTACGATGGTTCGACGCTTTGCTTCCTCTCTACAGCATTATGGTGAGCGTCATCACATAAGATCCTCTCAATTCACAAAGTATGATTAGCTAGCTAACAATCTCAATCTGTCCAACCTGCTCTGCAACGAAACAATGCAGGAAAGCTTCTCCTACCGGTATTGCCCTGAGCGTGCTCGTCTACGTGTGGTACAAGCTGGCATGTTTATTCGAAGAGCCATTTACAGCGAAGATCGTAAGTGATACACTCATTATACTCTTATATTTCGCAGTGCAAGTCGTGAAGGCTGGATGGAGCATTACTGACTTTTTTTGATGATTCACTTCACTTCCTTCCATTCAACACAGTACGCTAAGAGAGATCAAGAAAGAAAACAAAAAGCCAAAAAGGCAAAGTGAAAGCAAATACTATACGCTTGTCCTCTTTTCTACTTGCTTTCCTCTTGCTTACTGTATGTGTTTTTTGAGTAACTAAGAGGAAATGCAAAGATTGCAAGTGACAAGGTAGAAAGCGAGTGAAAGGAAGCGCATTTAATGAAATCAAAAAATTAAGCAGTCAACCTGCATGAAATAGAGGAAAATATATACGTCATAGAAATCAATTACTTATCTGCATAATATGTCTTTTCGCGTAGTAGACAGTCATTCGTGCTTGAAGTTAGTATAGATTATATCCTGAAGTAGCGAGAAGGACAGAATAGAAATATCAAGCGAGTATGCTAGAAACATCTCAACATGTAGCTGTGAATGAACCAATATACACCCAACATGCGACGCGATGTTGATCTCTAGCCAGCCTTTGAAAGCTCGCATGGTCAAAATTGACACTGTGGTGAAAGAAGCTCGGATCGTCAAGCATGCACCGCATGCTTCTGTGCCAACCGGACTGGAAACAGGCTACTCAGAGGGATGGAATGCGTCCACGCAGTATCTACGCCACACCACCCGACTTTTTAGAGCTAGCAGAAGCCGTCCCTGCTCTCAAACCATTGTGAGCCTTGCTTGTTGCGACGATATCGTTGCTACCAAGCTTGATCGAAAACAGTGTGACCATGAATTGGAATATTGACAAGATCCTGGATTGTGCTCAATCCTAATATCACAGTGTCAAGCTCGGTAAACATGGTGGACCAACTATAGATTTTAAAGATCCTGAAGCGTTACGGTGAGTATTGGGAAGGGAGTCTTGCGTTACAGATAGACCGACAAAGCTGATCGGGACTCCGTACAATCCTATCCTTTCGATTGTGTAACAGGACACTCACGAAAGCTTTACTGCTGAGAGATTTCGGTAGGAATTTGTATCTTCCAGAGGATAGGCTTTGTCCTCCAGTACGTTCTGCCTTGTGATTATCTGTACAATAAGCATATTTGAACTGAATCGCCTCTTCCCATACCCTACAGGTAGCTGGAAGGTAGGCCTCGCACATTGTATAGCATGGTCAGCACTGCAGCAAAAGCTCAGAAACCAATCCTTCGCGTTTGGCTTCCTTCCACAGACTAGACTATGTTCTTTACGTTCAGGATGTAATCAAGCATCATCGACAAGTACAAGCTGAATATGGTGGAGATTCTGATTCCGATACCGATATAGTGGGATTGGACATGTAAGGATTGGCATCACCGACCTGGAAGAAAGATTTGCGAAGCGACAGGGGCTGAGATCTTCCTCGCTACTGACATCAATAGCGGAACCGGTGCTTCTGCTATCTATCCCATGCTCTTCACGGCTATTGACAATCACGTGCGCATGATAGGTTCAGGTCAGTCTTCCAGTCTCTTCCCTTTTTCTTGACATTGTCTGAATAGTTACGATAATTTCCCAAATATCATTCGCGGGCCTTCTGAAACAGACATCAACGATGCATCACTGCAATTCGCACGACAAAATGTCCAAACCAATAACCTCTCGGAAAGAATAGCAATATTGCAAGTTTCACCGGAAGCTGGATTCTTCGACGAACCACTAAAGCAGACGTCTCGGTAAGTGTGTCTGAGTTTTCCTTCTCGTTCGACTCCTTGAGAATAAGATCGGCTTATCCCCTCAAACATAGCTTGGATTTCACTATGTGTAATCCACCTTTCTACGTGTCGGAGGCAGAAATGCAGCGTATGACCGCTGAGAAAGAATTGCCGCCCAATGCGGTACGCTTCAGACTTCTTTTCACGCTTCACTCATAGCTACTACGGATCGCGCTGACTATCTTAGGCTCCTGAATGGCGCATTGGCTGCGCAGGCTTGCACGGGAGCTCCGAACGAAATGATTACGCAGGGTGGTGAAACTGCTTTTGTTGCTCGAATGATTCGAGAAAGTCAACATTTCAGAAACGAAGTATCGTGAGTGTCGTCCAGGTCGCTATTAGTACCCGAAAATACACTGCTAATGGATCGTGAGCAGTTGGTATACCAGCTTACTTGGCCTGGCTACAAGTGTCATAAGCCTAACAAAAGAGCTCGCAGATGCAGGAGTCAGTGAACAGAATACAGAATATTAGGCGCAAGTCAGTTGATTATCATACTGACGAGTTTGGTCGCCATAGTGTAACAATTATGGTCTTATAGAGTCATCTCCAAGTCAAACGCATCGTTGGATTCTTTTATGGTCGTGGAACGATGTCCGGCTGCCAGATGTGGGTCTCCCGAGTATAAACGAGTATATATCATAATAAACAACCAAGTCTAACGAAGGCAACTTGCTTTGTCGCTTATAGCACCTAGCCAGGCATCTGCCACCCTCTTCCGCCCTCACCAAGTCTTTACCTCCTCCGAACGGGTTGACTTACTACTGCAAGGCCTCAATCAGCTTCTCGACGGCCGCCTCAGTGCTGCAAGCCTTTCTTTCGGGCATGGACCTGCAGATCACCCATGTGCCCGTTGAGGGGGATTTGCACGCAATCTACAGGATACAAGCCAATTATGCTAGCTGGACTCGAGCTGCCAGGCGCAGCCGCGCACGCACAGAAACAACAGGGCAGAGCACGCCTAACCGAGGCCTCTTGCTGGCGTGCGAGTTGGCACTAGCAATAACCACCGATCCTGTATCGCTCAATCAAGTCGTCCTCAAAGCTACCTGGAAGCGAGGGCAGGACAGGCAGGCTTTCGAATCCTTCTTCTCGAGCTGCGTACGGAAAATAGCAACCGGTGCGTCTGTAGGATCAAACGTGGGGTGAAAAAGTACAGTAAGCAATGCAAGGAAGAGAACAGGGTTCGAAGAATCTGGCCGGCTTCTTAGATCGCTTATATCAAGTTTCATAGTGGCCCAAAAGAGTATAGATCATCAAAGCATAGATTATCAAATATCACAACGACATACTTGCTTCTTGGAATAGACCCCTTACAACAGTCGTGAGCACAGAAGCTCGAAGAAAGCACTCAATTTGAAAGGCATTAGTGTCCGAAGGATTATCTGGATGGTATATACTGAGTGTAGGTTTACATAATGATCTATAGACAAGGGATGGCCTGCCTCACTCTAGAAGATCAACTCCGTGAGGGTTGACGGCGCGCCCTTGCCGTCTGGCTTGGTGCTTGCTGCTGACTTTGCTGCAACTGATGCATTTGCTGCTGCTGTTGCTGCTGCTGCTGTTGTTGTTGCTGTTGTTGCTGTTGTTGCTGTGGATTGAACGTCTGTTGCAGCTGTTGCGTGGGCATTGACTGGCTATGCATGACTTGCGATACGCTTACACCGCCAAAGCCATCTTCCGGTAACTCGCCTTCTTCAAGCATCTGCAAGGCTTTGGTCGAGAACTGATATTCCACCGCGTGATAATTGAAAGTCATCTGATCGCTCATACGCTGTGCTTTGTCTGCTTCCATGTGGTGGTACTGAGGATTTAAAGGATCTTCGCCTAATTCCTCCTCATTTGTGGGATGCACATCTCTGTCGAAACAACCTATACTTCAGCATGCTGGCAAATAAGGAAAAGCCCTTGATGAGGAGACTCTCACCCGCAAGCTGTCGGAATCCAATAATTCAGGTGCACATATCGATTCAGAGACAATAAGAATTGATCTCGTGGACGAAGCTCCGACGTGAGATTGCGAGGCATGCGGACTTTGAATGGTCCAGGTTCATTGTTCGAGTGTGGATCTCCCTCTGTAGCTACCTGTGAGCGTCGTCCTAAACCAGGTGGAAAAGATGCAACTCACCAATGGGTATGCCGCGCAGAATCGCGTATGATTGCCGCACGCGATCTATGACAAAGTAGCCGTTAAGAGCTGTCACGCCCTGCTCCTGACCCAGACCATCATATTGGCTACGAGCGAATTCGCAATATTCGACTGTCACAAATTGGGAGGGTCAGTAGCTGCGGTCAATAGACAATGGTTCTTCAGGCCTCACTCAAAATCTTTCCGGCACGTTCAGCTCGCAATTGCGGATTTGACGGCGGTCTGACTAGACCGTTCGGCATAACTGCCATCTGCGGCGCTTGACTCGTACTCGTACTCAGCACAGGCTCGGAAGCCTTCTTCTTCGGAGCTTTGCCAGTTCCCGTGCACTGCTTGACCAGACTGTCGCGCACGTCTTGAGCAATGAAACCGTGCGCAAAGAGCCAATCCGAAAACCCAGACAAGTCTTTGCCAGACGCCTTCACATCTTTCGTTGTACGAATAACTTTGTTGACTGGGGAAGCCTGCGTTAGCAAGCGCTGATTTCATGGCTTGGCAACATTCAGAAGAAATCTCACCTTGGAAATCATTCATGAAAGCGTCTAAAGCTTGCGGGAGGTACGTCACACCAACGTGATCCATCCATCGTTCTCCTCTCATCCTGGCTTGATCAGCTTCAGGTCCTTTGGCCATATCCTCGCAGCTCATCTGGAAGAGCTGAACTGTGCTGTCGAGGCCCTCCAGCGGTGAACCATCTGCTCCAACTTTCAGTGGCTTTACCCGAGTAGCTGTTTCTTGTTGCTGATATGCGCGTAATAGATTGCCTATTGTAGGGTTCTGCCGAGCCATATCCAACGCCTCCTGTGCATACTGCGTTGCTTCATTCCGTCTCAGAGCCTGAGCTGCTGAATCTTTACCGCGTAGATTCTCAGTGGTTTTGCGTTTCTTGAGAGTCCGTGCCGCTGCACTTTCGACTGGACTTGAAGAAGGTATCGGTTGTTGAGGAGTGTTGATGGTTTGCATCGGCATCAGGTTAGACGGTGTTTGAGGGTAGCTCATCGTTGCTGACGGCATAAGGCCAGGATGCAACTGCTGAGAAGGTGTAGGCGGGTGTATATAGGGTGGCTGCATCATCTGTGGTGCATGCTTCTGCGGCGATTGATTCATTTGCGAAGTCGGTGTGTACGGCTGCTGTTGTATGTGCTGATGCTGAGGTGTGCTGGGAGGATAGGACGGTGACAGGACAGGCTGTTGCCCGGGAGCACTATAAAGGTTGGCGTTGTTCGTCTGGGTGCTTCCATTGTGGACATTGCCGTTGTTGCTTGTATTGGAATGCGAGTGGTCATTCATGCGGACCTGCATGGACACTTTCCGGTGATCTGCACGTGTTCGCTGGGGTGTAGCGGGAGGACCATCAGGCTTTTCGCCAAAGGGCGGATCACCTTCTTCGGCCGTGAGACACGCCTGTTATACAACATATACAGTATGTAAGGGCTGCGGCACTTGCTCGAATGCGATTACGGACGAGTAATGTCTCTCGTAACTCACCTGAATCAAAGCCTTGCCCTCCTTGGCGGTGACCAGCGGCTGCAGCTTGTTGGTGGTGTACGTGTAGACAAGTCCAGTCTCTGAAACGACGAGCAAGAGGACTTGAGTGCCAGTCAATGTTGAGAGCTCGTATGCCTGTAGCATAACGCTGCATCAGCTTTCTTCCCCCATGCAGAATATCGGGCCCCCGCCTTGAGTAAACAACACTGCCTCACCTTCTTCATGATGCCTGCTTTGCGTTTGCTGAAAGTAATGTGCCTCTTGCTCTGTCATTGTGAAGCGAGAACGTGTACGCACATAGGCGTCAGCAAAGTGCCATACTGCGGATCACAGTCGTGTACTGTGTTGAGCAATAAAGCCGGCCTACCTTGTCCTCTATGTATTCAATCTCGATCTTCCGTCGACCAGGATTAGGGAGACCCTTCTTGCCTTTGCGGCCCTCTTCGTCCTCGTCATCATCATCGAGGCCCTCGAGGTCGTCCTGCTGCACGAACATGGGCATTGATTTGCCGCTCGAAGGCTCCGACGACGATGCTCTGCCTGACGATGAAGATGGCTTGACCGGCGACGAGTTGAGGGAGAGACCTTGGAGGTCTGCGAAGTCGTCGTTGTTGTGGTTCGAGTATCCCCCCATCAGCTGCTGTGGATCCACTTGCCCTCCACCATCGTTGGCTGTCATTGCTTTGTCCTTCCTTCCGCTTGTCCAAGCTTTCAAAGTCACGAGGTTCTGCTGCTTGATGAACCGAGAGCGTCGAACCGAAGCTTTGGTTGTTTGGAGCGTGGGCAGGGGTCGGTAGTGACAGTGGATGACGACAGTGCACGGCCGTCCTCGACGCTTCCCTGCGAGTGCTTCCCAGTTCTCGCTATCCTGTCCTCTTGCTGCAGCCTGCGAAGTCGATGAGAGCAAAACAAACCGAGCCAGAAACGATCGGGCAACGACAGCGTCAACTTTATGTGGAGCTTGCGAGTTAGAGAGCAAAGAGCTTCGAATTTGCAGCTCTTGAAACTACATATCACACTGCTTTACTCTTTGTCCCGGCTGCGACTGTAAAATCAGAATCGAGCTACATCAACACGCCGGCACAAATGACAATTCGCAATACGACTGCCTTCGATTCTTTCGGAACGCACATCTCAGCTAAAGATGATCGTCGCGATGACCTGAACTACTGTAGTTCTCGGCATACTTTTGCCGCAACTGCTCCTCCAGCCGACGGTTCTGCTCCTCCACATCCGCTGCAGCAAACGCACATGTCAGCATCCCTTCACAATGATAAGCGTACCAGGTGATTGTATTCACCGTCTTGGCCAGATACCCTGCGGAGCTTGCCGAGCGCTTTTGCAGACGGCTCCTTTGGGGCAGATTGGTCAAAGCTCTCCTCTCTCTGCTTCATGTACATTCCGAAGGGATTCTTGTCGCCTATAGGTACGCTTGAAGGAGCTTCCACTGCATGCTGACCTTCATTGTCGGGCTCGTCGACAATATATCGGTCAGGCAAGATTGCACTTCCTTCAGACGCATTGGCATATGGATTGTTTGTCTGCATGACTACCTTGCGAGGGGCAGATGTGGACTCTTCAGGCGTCCGACTCCCACTAGCTCGAGAGGACGATCCTGACGAAGATGCTACTGGCGCCATGTCTTGACTTAATCCGTAACCTAGTTGATCTGGATCGCCAACTAGTGTTCCACTCAGACGGCTCTTCTCTTGTTTCGAACGTTCAGTGACCATTAACAATTCTTGTTCTTCTCGCCTTTGCCGTTGCACTCGTTGCTCGTTCTCTATCGGGGACAGGCGAGTAAAACATCAGGCTTCTCTCTTTGACGACCATGTATCAGACGTACCATGATATAGCTTGAGTACATCATTGATCTCTCCATTGGCAGATAAAAGTAGATCCAAAGCTTCTTCATAGCTCTTCGCGCTAGGCTGCTCTTTTGCTGCTTCCGCTTGGACCCACGGCAGCTGTTCAGAGACGAACTGTTGCCATGCTAAGGCTGCAGCCAGAAGAGGGCATTAGCTTCACGTTCCGGAGCGTATGCACTATGACATCTCACCTTTGCGATAAAATTCCTGGACTATTTGATTAGTCTCCATCTCTTCAGGCGGAGTAAAGGCCAAAGTCTCATTTAACATGCTTGCTTCCGATCTTGCCACTGTTGCTCGTTGCTTTAGCTGCTCGACCTGAGTAACTGGATCGAGATTGTTCGGTCTACGACTGCGCCTAGAGGAGAACATCTGTTGTCCGAAATCTACACCGGGCTCGAAAGTCTTGTCTTCCTCTTCCACGGGAAGACCATCTGCCGGTGCGTTGGCTGGTCGAACATCGTGATAAAGCATGACCAGAGGTTGTAAGTCTATGTCGCCCTGAGTATACAGAAGCTCAAAGTCAGTTAGTTCTTTAGGTGACAATTCCCAGGCTATTTTCACCTGATTCTCCCAGACGATAGTGCCTAGTGCCTTGAACAACATAGCTTTCACCTTGGGATCTGTCTTTGAAGACTCCAAGGTAGCCTTGTAGGTCTTCAGAAACTTGGTATCTGCTATTTGTACTGTGGAACGAGCAATATGGCGATGCGTTAGCTATATCTCATGCAAAGATTGTGGCGTTTACTCACGCTTGAAACGGTCGGAGGTATTTCGAGTAAGTATGACCAATAACTTGGCGGCGCGCTCTTGAGCTACTGGAGATCCATGCTTGAACTCTTTGCGTAGTGCCCTGTTCATAACATGATACCTCATTAGGGAACACAGCGTTGTAGATGTTGACGCGATTGCGCAAGGTGGCATTCACGTACTCAGCGGCCAGCTTGCAATTAGCTGTACTGGTTTTCAGGTTGTCGGACAGCTCTAGAACGATGCTCCAATCTTCATTGAGTCCACAGAAGCGCCCTACAAGAGGTCATGCAGGAAATAGCGTTAATTCTGAGCGATTCTGCTTGCGGCCACTGTCTTGCATTTGGTCACGTTTCAACGCACCGATAGACGCTTGGATATAATCCTGATTGTTCACGGGCTTCGTCGGCTTATTCATGACAGCATGCATACCACGTCCAAACTTCTGAGATCTTTCTGTAGGCGCAAGTTGCTGCTGTAGTGCTGGCGTTGCATTGCCGTCGCTACCAGAGTGATCATTCTCCGCCGTACTGTATGCATTGTCACTGGCGGAAGGCGTATCTGGTTTTGAGGAGTCTCCCTTGTCCTTCCCGCGTTTGAACAATCTCATATTGGCGTTGCGATGTGCAAGTTATGCTAAACTCAACGTTCGCAGCTGGGACCTGCAGCTTGGCAACTGGGCGGTGGCTGTGGACGAGCAGCCGATCAACCGACTTGCTATCTATAAGCAGTTCTGACACGGTCCGACTGACTGTTTGTGGTAACCTTCATGTGCGGAATCATAAACCACGCGATGGCAATACTGCATGAAAAGCGAAGTCGCATCCAAGCAGTGCTTGCTGGGTGCGGACCGGCTGCATCGAATTCCAGACGCTAGAAAGCCGAAACTTACGACAACAATGGCGAAAAGGTCCACACAAGGATACTGAGCACTCGCTGAAATTCACGTTTGTTGCCTTCTGCTCGCAGCCCCTAAACTTACCGTTTTTCTCTTTCTTCTGACGCTCTGCTCAGTCGCCTTCATCAGAGTTGGAGTTCGGTTTTACCATATCTTCGATTATCCTTCACCTCAGGTCATCGGACTGCAAAGAGTAACTGTGATCAAAGGTACTTTGATGAAGGCGCATCTCTTGCTGGTGTGCTACTGGACATCATGCTGCTGTATGGCCAGAGCCTACGGCGGTAGGCATGGAGGGTACAATCGGGATGGTAATGACCGTGCTCAACTGTAGGTGTTCCAGTAGCCCTGTGCATTGTGCTAATAAGTCAGCTGAACAGCATTCATCTTGCAACAGAAACAGCGACAGCTCGCGAGGAAGACGTCAATGGGGAAACGATGGTGGTTGGGGAGGTAATGGTGATACGGGCTGGGGTGGCAGGAACGATGCATCGAATCGAGAAAGTAACAACGATCCGGGATGGGGAGATGACCAGGATTCAGGTTGGACTGGATTCGGAGATGGAGGAGGATGGGGAGGAGATAATGATTGGGACAATGCAGACCAGGGGTTGGTGGACTTGGCCATCTACGGCACCGCTTGACATAAGCTAATATACAGTTCTCAGCACTCAAAACCATGGCTATACACCCCCGCAATCCACAAAAATAGTACCATCACCAATGTCGAGTCGCCCGGTGACCCAAGTTAAGATTCGAACTGTCACTCCCAGCACCACTTCCAAAACGAACCTACCGGTCAACCCGAATCCACCCGCGGTTGCAACTCCGTCTCCATCATCCCAGCGTAGAGTCACAATCTCTGCTTCTACATCGAATAGCCCAGCCTCTAGTGAAGCTTCGTCCGGGGACACTGCTCAAACCCTCTCCCAAACCCTCACAAGCGATTCATCGCTATCGCTTAATGCAACCGCTTCAGTGGAGCAAGGGCAGTCCAGCCTCTCGATGATTGCAACTCCAAGTACGACAGTACATGAGGCACTGGCACAACAAGAAGGGTCAAGCGAGAGCTCAGATTCAATCGCATCAACGATTAGCAGTAGTTCTGACATACTTTCATCTGACGAGAAGGAGACCAAGACGAGACCTGACTGGTTTGTTACGTCTGCTGATTTTGCATTGGGCACAAATAGTGGGAATAAAGGGATATCTGGGTCAATATGGTATATAAATTTGTTAGTTCTTCTCCCCGTACTTTTGTATATCTAATTTAGGGAGACGTAGATTGTTCGTAAATAGGGAGGGCTCAATGTCGTTGGTAATGCGAAGTCGGTATGAAGGGAGCTCTGGTTAGGTGTAGACGATAGAACCTACACACGCGTACACCAGTAATCTTCGCAGTTTTGCCGAAGCTGAAAATGTCTGCATTTGGACTGTAAAATTGCCGTGAAGGGTGATGGCTACAACGATTGCTACTACAACATATAACGATAAGGGGTATTGAATTGCAAACTGATAAGGTGGAACTGAAGAGCGATCGACAAGGTATGATTGTGTCGTCGTTTATGAAAGTGTCATGTTTTACTTATACACCATTTATGCTGTGCTTCTGAGTGCAAGCAAAAGCTCCAATGGCCATCCTCTCCACAGGGCATACCAACCTTCCTCCGCGACTATTGTCTTTGCGCAATCCCATAGATTGCGGTAGGGTGTTGGACGAATTTGAATGATTCCTTCGACAGCTGCGTTTTCCTCTCCCTTCTCGTGCACTATGGCTGCACCTGTACCGCCTGTTCTTTGAGCATTCAGCCTTGCAGCTAACACAGCTAGAGGTGTTCTCAGTCCGACTGCTAGGATTAATTGGGAGATGAGGTAAACCAAGAGACCTTGCTGTTCACCTAGCTTCATTGCTTGAGGTAGGATGAAAGCAGCTGATAAAGGTGCAATAATGGTAGGTAAGAAAGAAGCTAGAATTCTTGAAGGAGTCCATAATGATTTGAATGGATGGGAACGCTCATCTGCTGTTAAAAGCAGGCGCAGATTTGATAATGGCGATATTATGGGTGTAGAATGGGGTACTGCAAGCGTTCGAATCGCTAGGATCTCGAAGGGAAGGGTAATGAGGGTTGTGAGTGCTTGCCAGCCGAATTGAGCTGCTGCGCCCACTACTAGGTATGGTGCTGCTTTGGGTATAGTTCGGAGGAGCCCATATCCGATAAGGACGGTGGACCAGGGTGCGATACCGACAGAGAGGTTGACGAGGATGCCTGGCAATAAGATAGGACTGTAAGTTGCTATGACGAGGACAGGATACGTTAGTGAGATTTCTTACCCTTGTACAGGCCTTTGAAGCCTTCCTTCTGCTTGACTGTCTTGAGGATCTTCCAGTACGAGGTGTTGTTGGAGGCACCTTTTGGGTTGTGTGCTGGCAGCGAGGCAGAGTTGTGACATGGGAATTACGCAGATCAGTAGGAAGACAGTTTCTGGAGGACAACGCCGTCTGCTCACATATCCTCCATCTAAGCAGAGCCGAGTATGGTGGGTAGCCAAGGCCTATCAGAGATCCAACAGTGATAATTGGCGTGGCTCCGATAATGATCCTTTCGCCGAGAGTGAGCTGCTCAGCTCGCGCAACAGGCTGCATGCCTGGAGCGACACCGCCCACTGGCATCCGGGGCATGCCAACGTTGCTGGCCATGCTCGTGAATGCGTTGGAGAGCAATTGTCGGGGGGAACAAGATGCATGACGACGAAGCTCGGCCGCATTTCAGACGGGGCAGTTGGGATAGCTGCAAAAATTTTTTGGATTTGACAAGTACATTGCAGTGATGTACAAGCGAAAGGCAGACAGCTCTCTTCCTCGTCAGTCAATAAGACCATCCGTGACCTTCG